>CAWVOI010000089.1:2400000-3058964 GCA_963930915.1 Forcipomyia taiwana | reverse complement strand
AAGCAGTGGTATCAACGCAGAGTACTCAGCAGTGCTGTAAAATACTATTCCCTCGCTCTCACCAGAAAATAAGCACTTTCCACTCCGCTGAGGAAGCGGAAAACCAAGTTTTACACATCCTCTTATCCAGCAGTGATGTAATCTTAAGCGGAAAATTCTTTCGGCTTAGAGATCCAGAGCGAAAATTCTTTCCGATTGACAAGTGTCAAAGTCAACATTACATTGCAACGTTTTTAAATTTGCCGTAGAAAAAGCCTTTTCACAATTCAGCTAATTCAGCGGCCGCGGAATTGTGAAAAATACTGTACATGCACGGCTGAATTCACTCGGACTTGCGGAAAGTAGGTCTATATTGCCTCCCCTCGCTCGCAAGCTCGCTCAGGGGCAATTATAGCCCTTCTTTCCTCACTTTCCGAGTGAATTCAGCCGTGCATGTACAGTATTTTTCACAATTCCGCGGCCGCTGAATTAGCTGAATTGTGAAAATATCTATTATCTGATTCCATTTTCTTTTCAGCTTTTTGCAATTATCTCGTTTGGATGCATATCTTCCCAAGGCTGGCAGTTGGATGACAAGAAGAAGGAGTTCTGCATTATTAACAACACTCGACGGCCTGCAACTACGGCGTGGGAATCGGTGTCATCGCGTTCCTGGCCTCGATGGGATTCCTCGCCGGCGAGTACTTCTTCGAGCAGATGTCGAGCGTGAAGACCCGCAAGCACTACGTCATGGCGGACCTCGGGTTCTCGGGCCTCTGGTCGTTCCTCTACTTTGTGGGATTCTGCTACTTGGCAAATCAGTGGTCGAAGAGCGGGGAGCCAGCATACGGCGGCAGCAACATCAACGCATCCATCGTGTTCGCCATGTTCAGCATTGGAACGTGGGGAGGATGCGCATGGTTTGCATTCCAGCGCTTCAAGGCTGGCGTCGATCCGACATTCTCGTCGACGTACGATCCAACTGCCAACGCGTATGCCAGCTATCCAGTCTCGACTGACAACAATGACCAGTACCAGGACCCGCCGTTCGGGCAGCAGAGAGGTGAGTAAGCGGCTGCCGAGTGTCGCGCTCTAATGAGCTGTCGTTTCAGGACAAGTAGACTTTCAAGCACCCACCTATTAAGCGACGTTTGACGGCGACTGTAAGTAACCCCTCCTCCCAGAAGGACGACATTTTAGTTCCCAACTCTACTCTGACAAGCGGACTCTGCAACAAATCGGTGAAACAGAAAACTTGGAACCCACGTTCCAGAATGGAAGTGATAGCGATTAAACTAGCTAGGGAATTTATCTTAAATGAAAAGTCTAAGTGTTCTCGGAAATTGTCGACGTTCGAAGATGTTCTTGATTTCGCTTCCCCCAAAGCTTGCTTGGAAGAATCTGACTAACTGTACATTGAGACTCAGCAGCCCTGCAGCGTAAATTTGTCGTTAGAGCGTAGAAAAGGTAGCAGAGAAAAAAATCTAAAAATACTCAGTTGAAGACCAAAATATCTCCGCGCTTGATCGTTTCTCCTGAATGAATGAATATCACACACACGCAAAAACGGTTCCACACAATACTTAAATATACTCTCAGGATGTTTGTATCGGAATATATACAGAGCGTAAAAGAATTTCTTAGAACAAAGTCATATCAATATTTATGCGAAGAAGGCTTCAAAACAAGGTCATTTTCTACACTACAACACTCAGACACTATACATTTGGAGGCTCTTACAGACGCTCATGGGCGATCTTTGAAAGTTATTTACACAAGAGACAAAAATACACACCATGAATGTATCAGAAGCCCACCTGCAGCAGATCATCAGCGGAACAGAATCGAATCAAAGTCCCAGTTACAAAGTTATTTTCGGAAAGTTACAAGTTAGTGTGTAATCGTCTAAAATATCCAGTATCCAAGCCATTCAGAGTTCGAGTAATACCCAAAAATATATCTATGTATATGCCCTGAACACAAAATACAAAATACCAGAGAATATAGTACTCGTAAGAATTTTGAATCGGACATAATCTTGCATTTGCATGCGACCTCTAATCTAAAGGTGTAATATTTAGGGAAGATACAGCTCTATTCAGACACACATTAGCGGTAAGAGAGACATATGTTAGAGATAGAGACCTAAAAGCTTTGAGACCCCTACCTAATACCTAATATTAAATATATCCACAACAAAGTGAATGTGACAAGGAGGCAACTTTAGCAATACTGGAACTTCTAGCAACTGAACCACAATCGAGAGCAACAAGTCCTGCTTTTCTGGCTTGCGCTGTCGTCAGTCGAGAGAGCTCGATTATCTCTTGTTTTTGTTCCCTATGTTCCGACACTCCTCCTGCGGATCGACAAACAACTTGTTGGAAGACAAGGAAAAAAAAAAGTTGTTGATAACCGAAATACTCACTTGTTAGCGAGAGTTTTGAAACTATTCACCCCTTCCCCGGCCCAGCTTAGTTATCGAACCGAATCATATTTTTGTGAGACAACTCAAAGAGAAGAGCAATGAGTCGTAAGTTGTAACGCTATTTACCTACAAATCAAAGTTATTTTGAAAAAATTGATTACAAAAATACAAAAATAAAGTTGTAATGTTAAATATAACAAAGGGAATATTATATTATATAACGATAAAACAAAAGTATTTAAAGCATAAGGAAAATCTACAAAAGGAATCCGAAAAAAACCAATAAAACTCTGAAAAGTACGAGCTCGAGTTTCGCGTCTGGGAAAGGTCTGGCTCGGCCCTCGGCGCTGATAAGGTCGCGGCTCACGTGCTGCTCTTTTTCCCATGACCGTCCCATGTCTCGCTGTGTCCTAGAACGCCGAATGGGTCCGCGAGTCGAAACAATGAGGAGGCGTTCTGCTGTTGCCAATGCGAGATAAGCCCGGCTGCGTGCGTGATCGTCTTTTCCTCCCTCCCGCATCGCCTTGGAAACTCTTTTCCTGGACGGCTATTTTTAGCAGCCGGCCAGACGCCTTTGTGCCCATTAGAAGTGCGATACGAGAAAAGGGTCGCCATTTCTAGTTTTTTGTAGACTCGCAACAACACGTCAATGCAGTTGATTGGCGATTGACGTCACTGGCGTCCCCTGAGACTCCTCCCGAGACGCGAGAGGGTGGGTTTCCCACAACTCCGTTGCAGCCGAAGGAGATGAGAGGGACTTGCAGGGGAGGTGCTGTGCCGAAATGCACGTACCTGAAGGCACCAACACATGCCCGGCTCATCTCCGCGATAGCCTTTTACGCAAGCTGATAACCCGTCCTACTAAATAAATAAATCCGACATGAGAGGCGAGAGACCCATTTGCTTCACAGCCGCTGTCCGGAAGGGAAGTCTCTTAGACATAATACTGCATTGAATTAGCTACGAAAGGCCTTGGAGGCCCAAACTGTGATACCAAGGACGATTTGTGTGATACAGAACTTTCCCCAAAACTGTTTGAATTGTGATAGATTTATGGTGACCTGGAGAACGCGAACGCACGTTCCGGAGAGTCGAGAGGATACATTTTTCCGTTCGCTTGGCGCTGGAGTACGCGAGAATTGCGCTGCCATCTTGGGGTTGAAGTTGAGAAAGTTCGTTGATACGGTGATTTTCGAGAAGTGCGAAGGTGAGTCACTCTTCGGGACATCTGAGACGGTCTCAAGAGCTCTCTCTCTCTCTCCCCTCAGACTGCTACAGGATGCCTTCGCTGCCGCAGGGCGCCTTTGCCGTCCACAAGCTGCGCGAGCACAAGAAGTTCGAGGAGCAGTCCGTGGCGGTGCGCAAGAAGCCTCCCAGCGAGGAGAGCAAGCGTCGTTACGACTCCAATCGTAAGTCATTCAGGAGTTTAAAGAGCTTTTCGGATTTTAATTTTTATGTTTCGCAGAATTCGGACAGCTTGCTCCGGTCAAGTACAACGAGAAGATGATGAACAGCATCTGGGGCCGCTACAACCGCAAGAGCCCGCACAACTTCAAGAAGAACAACGGCGCTGCTAGCAACGGCGAGGACAGAAGCCACGCTGGTGCCAAGGACCTCGCCTTCCCCCGGGAGTACTCCGTCCTCTCGCCCTCTCCCACCTACTTCACGCACGACATCCACGGATGCGACCGCGCCTTCTGGGAGGAGATGCTCCGGTTCTCCATGTAATCTCTTGGATGTTGGAATAAAAGTCACAGAGTTTATTTAAAGCTTTACTTATGTTCAGTTTTTCCTTTTGTTCATCATAGTAATAGTAATAATTATCGTTATTCTCTTAACATTCCTTCTCATGCTTCTGTGTGTTGCTTCCATTTGTCTCTATTGATTCATCTTTAAGTGAGTGTCCATCTATGTAATTTAACATTTGCTTCTAGCTTTAACATTTTGAAATGGGGGCTGAATATGTATGTTTTCTGTTTCTGTTTCTGTCATCAATAATAATGGAAATAAGAGCTGGAATTCCTGTAAATATGCCGTTGTTTGTGTTAATTAGTAATACATACTTTCTTTTGAGACTTCATTATTAATTTTATAAGGTTTAATGTATATATATAGTACGACTGATAAGGCAATCAAAGCAGAGTGTGTATACATCATTTTCACATCTTGGTAAAAACTTCCAGTGAGCGCTGGAACTCCTTCTCTTCCCGTGTGACTCATAGTAGGCTCATAAACAAGGAGACTTGAGACTCGAAACTTTGAGATTGCTAGCGAGATGTGCAGAAGTGACGATAATCTAGGGGAATGGAGAGCGTCTATTCGTTGGGGCATTTCATTTCAACATGTCGTCTTTGTGTAACACATATAGAAAAATAAATACTGAAGCTCTTTGCTAATTATAATATAATCAATTTACGTCCTCGTGTTCCTCCTCCTTAGGGTAGAGACTCGAAAAGAGGAACCTCCCAAACTCCAATTAAACTCTACGTATTCAACATTGCAAGCAATAGTGTTCCATTTATTGTTCCGCGGGGGCTAATTTTACTTCCAGGAGAACAGTAACATTGACTTATGACTTCTGATATACAGCAAAGCTGAAGCAAGTCCTAGTAAAAATCAGCTTCTGGTCAAACTCTCGTTTTTACAATTTGGAATCTAATTTCGATTGTTCTGCTTGCACGCACGTCCCTACTCTAGCTAAAATGTCTTCTTCAATCATCAGTTCTAGAAGCTTAGAGTAACTTTTGTTGCTTGCTTGCTGCACATTGATTGTAGCTATTTACATTTATTTGTCTAGTTTATATTTAAATGAATTCTACATTTTATTATCATATATATTTCTGTAAGAGATTCTAACTCAGGAGAGACCTCTGGAATTCTCAAATCATAATCACAATTCGGTATAATTCAAAAGTATCACTTGTGTGGCAGAGTACGACTCCAACTAAACCCTGGGCGCTATTTTTGGTTAATGTGAATGTTGGTTGTTACAATTATATATATTTTAATATTTATCTAGAATATTTTTGTAAGGTTCAATTACTTTAGTTGTATTACGTTATATTTAATAAGGAAAATCTGCAGTCAGAGCGATAACGGGGATGGAGTCCGCGTCAAAGAAAACTTTTGGTTTCAGCTTAGGTAGATTCGGGGAAAGAAAACTCTCAATTGCACATTAATAGACTAAGACGGACTCCATCGTTATAATTTCTCATTTCGAGGACTCTTTGGGGTTCGCCCCCGCTGAAACGGCCGTTGATGATGATGTGAGTTGGTTGGGGTCCCCTCCCCGCCGAGCGAGACGCGATCTGGAAGGCAAAGTCGACTTTAGAGGGGTCTCTCACGGGGGCTCGTTCCACTCACCTTATTTGTCCAGCGAGGAGCGGGTTGATAGCATAGAGCCAGTCGTGCACCTCCTTGTCGCCCAGTGTCTGGAGGAGGTAGCCTCTGTGCTTCGTGACCACACTAAAAAGGAGTCCAGAGTTAGCGCACTGAGCTGGGAGAAAATGGGTTAAGAAGCCTCACCTGAAAGTGTTTGGAACTTTGATCATGGCCGCCTGGTCCTCGCTGCACTCCACCTGGGCGGTGGCCAGGTTGAGGACGGCCCTCTCCACTGGGTCCTTCTCTGACCGGTAGATGAAGACGTAGGGTCGCCTCACGATGACCCAGCGCTTCTTCCAGCCCGAGCCGCCGTGCTCCAGGACGTTCAAGTAGCCCTTGCGAGCCACGATGGGGCTCACGCGGATCTCCTCGAGTTCCGGCACATACAGCTTCAGGGGGACCTCCTGGGGCGACGCCACTGGGGCGGGGGCCTCCCACCCGTTGGGGATGTCGCCGCGCTCCGGGGAGCACAGGTCGATGGAGTTCCCAGAGATGTAGCTAGCAGTCATGTCCGCACATCCCTCGTCCCCGGAGGGAGAGGCGTCCGAGTTCACGGGCTCCACGGGCTGCTCCTTGCCGATGCGTCCCTGGATGAGCTTCACGCACTTCAGCATGAGCTCCATCTCCTTCGGGGAGTAGTCCCGCTCGGGCAGCATGGCGATCTGGGCCGGGTCCTTCACGGGGGTCTGCGGCGAGGGCGGGATCACCATGTTGGCTGGGGAGGCCGAGGCTCTCGCGGCCAAGTTGCAGACATCCTTTTCGGTCTTCGTGGTCGGGTTGGGTGTGCAGTCCATGCCAAGTCTCTCCCGCAGGTTCAGCAGGTGGCGGACTCGACCCACTTCCTCGAGACGCGTCAGCTTCTCCAGCTCCCACTGGTGCTCGAAGATGAGCGAGTCACCGCGAGGACGCCAGCCGTGGAGGTTCTCCTCGCCTCTGACGTACGTCGAGCTCGTGTCCAGCACTCGACGCTGTCGACGTTGGACTCCTGGGGAAAAAGAGCGGGGGAGGTTCAGAAAGGGGTCCTGGAAACTCGAGCAAAGGAACACATAGTCTAACTACGAGCTATGCGAAACAGAAAGGCAAGCAGACGCACAACTACAACACTATCACAATTCTACCTGGACTACCTGCTTCGGACGCGCGGCGCAGTGACAGCTCGTACACCCCCGAGAGTCGGTTGGCCTCCGGGTTGCGGTACTGGCCCGAGAAGAGGTGCTTCAGAGAGCGGGGCCCGGTGCGGGCGTCTCGGCCGTAGATGATCATGCTTAGGTCCTTCGTTACGATCGCCGGGCGGGCGCAGTTCTCCAGCTAGAAGAGAGTGGAAGTTTTGTCACTTTGCCATGATACAAAATTTTTCTTAACTTCTACCAAAAATTTTGGAAACGTGTGTCTCGCAGTAAAATAACCGTTTCAAGGCTTAAGAGACAAGGCTTAAGAGATTTTCTTAACGAGCCAAGGTTTGGTCAATTCAAAAATGTTCAATAAAAAAAAACAATTCTTGAAATTATTTTTTGTGTGGCTCAAAAACCTTAAAAACGTCTCTCTTGTGATAAAACTAGTCGTTTAAGAGCTTCAGGGACCGATTTTTCGACTAATAATTTTTGGACAAAAATCCTGAAATTAAGATTAGGAGATTTAAGATTTTCCATTAAACATTTTTGTTCTTCAAATGTCTCTTTTTTAGCTCAAAAACCCCCAGATGGCCTAGTTTACTCCAAAACCGAGTTCAACTCACCTCCAAGTAGGCGCTGAGAGTGATGTAAATGGTCTCGCCGGCCTGAGTGACGCGGTTGAGCAAACTGGAGTTGTGCAAGCTGGAGTCCCAGGCCGCCTCGAAGCGAAAGAAGGACCGATCGTCGCCAGGCACGTCCAAGACCTCTCCCGGGAACAGTCCGAGCGACAGGACGCACGAGTCTGCGTCATCCAGCTCATCGGCCGGCTCTGGGGTGTTGCGAATGCGACCCACGACGAGCTCGCGAATGTCCTTCCACTTCAGCTCCGGAGTGCCCTCATGAACGATTGTGATCCGGATCCTGCGCTGGATGCCCTGGTGCAGCAAGAAGAGCCCACGACACGGAAGATCGTCGCTGTGGTCGACCACGGAGGGCACGTACTCGCCGTTGGGGGCGAGCTCGCAAATCTCAAACCACACGAGGACATCGTGCTTGGCCAGGACCGTCGACGAGGGAGTGCTTGGGAGTGGTCCGAACTTGGGGCTACGCACTGGTTGGCTGATTGGTATGCTGGGTGGGAGCATTCGGCGAGGGGGCGGGCGGGTCTGCAGCTCCGTTTTGGCGTCCTTGTGGAGAGGGTGCTGCTGGTAGTGACCGAACACCTTGAACACTATCGGCTGCGTCTTCAAGTACTCGATGAAGGATTTTGTGACTGGAACTGTGATCTGCGAGGGAAAAGGGGGTCACATTGAGTTTCAGAGACTTTTCACTTACGTTTTGAACGTGGTAGAATCCAAGCGGAGATCCCAAAGCGGTGTTTTTGATTGGCTCAGTTGAAAAAGCTTCCTCGTGTCGATGAAGAAAGCTGCAAAAGAGGCCAAAGTCAGGCTACTTAATTCGAGAGAGAAAAAAATCGCCACTCACTTGAATTGACAGAAAATGTCAGCGTACTCGGCTGGGATGCCGGTGGCCTGCAAAACGGTGACCCGGAAGGTGAACTCCTTGCCAAGATGGAGGTGCTCTCCGAGCTCTTCGTTGCTGTCGTGGAGTTCGGAGGCCACGCTCGAGTCCCCGCGCCCAGAGTCGGCGTCTTCCTGCTCCAGCTCCTCCAGCTTGCACTCGTGTCCCTCAATGAAGCGCTCCTCCTTCTCGCCGTTCGTGATGCTGCGACACTTGGGCTTGTTCTGGTCCTCCTCGAAGACAATGCGAGCGCTCTGCTTGACCCCGTTGTTACTGTCGAGGGTCTCCTCATCCAGAACGGGTTGAACGGCGACCCGGAGGTAGCCTCGCACGTCTCCACGCTCGTTCACGATGGCCACCTTGTGCACGAGGGGCACGGGATAGAGGAGGTTGCTCAAGTAGACGAAGGAGCGACCCACCATGCGGAACCAGGGGAAGCGATCGTAGAAGGGATCGCCGCCAGTGAGGCTCTCGACGTTGTAGTCCGGGGAGGTGGGGCTCAGCTCGGCCTCATTGTGGTACATCTCGCGCATCAGTTCGAGCCTTTGTCTGCGGGGAGAGAAAATGGTGGTAAAGGAGGCGCCTGGAAGGAGTTGCACAGAGAAGGCGAAAGCTAGAAAGCCATGCTGGTGCACGCGATCGAGAAGAAAAGACTAGCGAGAGTCCTCAAAGGCATGAGGAGGAGATGGCACGAACATGACAAATAATATTCGGGCGCTTATCGATGCCAATTCCCATTCTGAGTACCGCAAAGTTCGAGAAAAACGTGAGAAACTCAAAAAGTGATTCGTTTTGGAGAGAAAACAACATCTACGGAGGCAAATGATGACAAATGTGTGTCATTTTCTGCCGCATTAAGTCTTAATGATGACCATAAAAGTAAATTCCAAAGGATATAACGCAAAACATACTCATTCCGGAACGCAAAAATACGTCATGTAACCAGGCAGAAGGAACCAAAACAGGATTTACAACAGCTACCAGCCAATTTATGGATGTACGTAATAATCATAAATGTGAGAAATGACGTATCAGAAAACAAGAAACAATGTACTAATAAAACGCTAACCGTGATGGAACCAAATTGGCGAGTGATAGTCGCGTGCCAGCCGCGGTAGCGCACGTCGTCTGAAAGCATTTAGTCAGCTCGGCAGCCATGGGGCTTTGCAACAGCGACGGTCCGCACGATCCCGTGCTGGAGGCCATCGAGAGAGCCGCCTCAAAGAAGGAGCCGTAGCCCGTGTTCGTGGGAACCGGGTTCGTGGGCGTCACTTGGTCGCTGTCGGGCGTTTCCGTACTGGTATCCGAGGAGTCCGGCGAGTAGGGGAACTCCGCGGCAGGCGAGCAATCGCCAGTCATGTTGTAAATTTGACGCATTAACTCAAGCCGATTACTGAGAATTTGGGCGAGTGGAAGAGAGAAGAAGAAAAAATATTTGGTGCCTTTGAGGTATGAGAAAGTTCTACTACTCTACAGAGTCTAACACAGTGATGACAGCAGCAGCATCCGAGCGAAACTCTACTCTAGGGGAAAGGGGGAAACTTACCGCAGCTTCTCCAGGCTCCAGTAGTGCGTGGCTCCGTTCTTGGTGTCGGTGACCTCCACGGCGACGATCGTGCGTGGGAGGGGCGGGGCGTGGAACTCGTCCTCGTGCACGCTCGTGATCGCGGGCTGGCTCGCCGAGAGCTCAGGTGGCAAGGGCGAGTACAGGGTGTCGGTCAAGAGGGTGAACTGGAACTGAACCTGCAAGGGGAAATTCAAAGATTAGCTTAACACTTCTCGAGAAATGTGGGGTTTTTTCTCTCTCAAATAACTCACCTTCTTCTTCAACTCTACGGAAATGGCGTTGGCCTCCTTCAGGAAGATGGCGTTGCCCCACAAGTCGTCCCTGAGCGAGGTGAACTGGTGGTAGCGCCACTTCCTGAAGGCCCAGGCGGCCAGACCAGCCTCACGGGCCGTCCAGCAGGACTCAAAGAGCGGGTTCACGAAAATGTCCTCCTCGGGGCGGAAATCGTCCGGGCTGTAGCTGCTGTACATCGACATCGTCATCGACTGCTCCTCCACCTGCTTCTGGAGAGCGTCGATGCGGGCCTCGTAGTTCTTGCGCTGCTCCGCGAACTCCTGGTCCGCGGCCAGCTTCTCGCGCTTGAACTGCTCCTCCAGCGCCACGAGCCTCTTCTCCATCTCCTGCTTCAGGTCAATGCCCTGCTTCTCCAGCAGCTCGATCTGGGCAAAGTTCCAGTCCGCCGCCTCAGCGCTCCCGGGTGTCTCGCACATGTTCTTCTCGCGCTTCTCGCGCGCCTGCTCGGGGTGCGTGAAGCGGAAAACGTGGCTCTTTCCCAGGATCACTCGCGAGCCCGTCGTCATGGTCTCCGGCTCCGTTATCTTGCGCCCGTTCACGTACACCTTGGCGTCCTTGTGGGGCGCCAAAGTGACAACCCCCGACTTGTTCTCGAAGATGCAGTGCTCCGCCATGATGTGGTTGCCCGACAGCTGGATGTCCTGCGGAATGTTGGCCTCGTTCGTGCCGCAGCGCGTGAGTCCGTCCTTGATGTAGTACAGCAGGCACTCGGAGAGCGTCGGGTCCTCGTTCAGGTTCACGAGGTGGGGCGTCATCTTGGGCGAGAAGACCCCGACCGTGATTCCGTCCTCCTTCACGGCCACCCCCATCTCCGCAAACACGGCCTCTCTCTGGATCCGGATCTGCTCCGTGCGCTTCAGCTTCTCCTCCCACGTCTCGTTCAGCTCCGCAATCAGCTTCTCGCTCGCCTGGAGCTGGTCCACGGCCATCTCCGTGCTCGACCCCGTCCGCTTCCGGTTCTTGATCGGCGAGTCGCCGTTGCCGTCCTTGTTGATGATCATGTCGTCTTCTGGAATAGAGAACGACGTTAGAGAACATTCGAAGAGGACATTTTGGACATTCAAAAGCTTAAGTCGAAAACATTCGTGAGGCTTTAATTAGTCATAACTCCAGATGGTTGATCAAAGAGATGCCAATTGTCCCCCCAATTTCGAGTTTGATCAGCCACTTGCTTGAATATAGGAACTTTCATGCATATATTGTATGTACAGACACCACAGAAACTGGCCCTAGAAGGACATGGACAAGTCTCTGAGGTGCAGTCAAGCCTTGAACCACAAAGCAGCAAAGCGTTCTCATCTGTATCTGCTCTTTATCGGCTTTTCGCGTCGTGAGTCGTGTCAAGGAAAGTGGATACGTGAAAGCAAAATTTGCCGCACTCCAAGCAGTTCAAAGCAAAGAAGAAGAGGAGAGGCGCACGTGGCTAATAGATAGATAGACAAACAATAACGTGAACGAAAGGAAATTCAATTTACAAACGGATACAAAATACCATAAGCTGGATATTGGAAAAAGGTGTCACAGGCTTGCGAGAGCTCTGCCCAATTCAATTCCGGCCGTGGTCGTAAATTCTCAACGGCGCCACGGACCCGATTTGCATTGAATGGGGACGGAGCTTCCGAAAAAAAAACATACGGAACAGAAGAAGCCTTGAGAAGCGCCGTCTTGTGGCTGTCGTGTCACGTTTACGAACAGAAAAATAAGATTTTACGAACGAAAAATGTACTTTGGCATCCCATTCTCATTTTAATCGCATTTACTTACTATTAATATCTCGCTTTTCGCAAACCACTTTACCATCTGGTCCTATGGTATAAAAATATAACATATGATGTTTCTGATATAAAACCATAACATACGGATTTGCGCCTCGGAACTTTTCAAATCTAATATATTCAGCTCAAGAGGGTGCTCGAGAGAAAAACTGGTGCCTCAAACTTAGTCGTATGGAAAAAGGAGGGGGCTAGGGCGGGGAGATACTCACCTTCCTGGACCTCGATGCCTTCCGCGCGGAGAAGCTCGCGCAGCTTCTGGATCTCCTCCTTGAGCTCGCGGATGAGCTTGGCGTTGGCGTCCTCGTTGACGACGGCCTTGCACACGATCTGCTTGGCTCGGTCGGCGTATCTGTGGGGGGACAAACAAGCTCTTACGACTTCCAGACAGACGGACAAAGTAACTCACCTCAAGGTGCTCAAGGTCTCGTCATAGTTGATGTCTGCGGGGGAGATGGCCGCTATCATGGCCGTCTTGGAGTTGCCTCCCAAGTTCTCCCGCAAGAGCCACGTCAGAACAGAGTCTCGATATGGGATAAAGTCAGCCTTCTTGGATTTCTTGTTCTTTGATGCCTAGAGGGGGAGAACAAGAGAGGTGTAAGAGGATCACGCAAGAGCCAGTCACCCATACTTACACTCTATTTAGCAGCCATATGGCAAGAATGTGCAAGAAATGAAAGTAGCATGAAATGGGTAAGTGACCAATGAAGCGTAACGGAGGCAAGTTCGCGTGAAAAATACTCACAATTTCTGCCAGCGCCGATATCACTTTGCCGAGGGTGGTGAGGCTTTTGTTGATGTTGGCGCCCTCCTTGAGCCTCGTCCCCTTGGCGCCAGTCGAGTCTGCTCGCTCCGAGCCCGCCAAGTCCACGAGACTGATCTTCGAGAC
Organism: Forcipomyia taiwana; assembly: GCA_963930915.1. Classification (NCBI taxonomy): domain Eukaryota; kingdom Metazoa; phylum Arthropoda; class Insecta; order Diptera; family Ceratopogonidae; genus Forcipomyia; species Forcipomyia taiwana. Next base: position 3,046,024 of record CAWVOI010000089.1, on the reverse strand, counting down.
CTTCTCCGTCACCAGGTCCGTCGTGATGTCGTGGCGGGACTGCGTGAAGAAGATGGTGAAGACGGCGTGCGACCGCGAGCTCGTCTCGTTCATGTTGGTTGCGGCGACGGTTCTGCAAAGGAAGGGAACCGTCTCAGAGGGGTTAAGGGTGTCACCCCAAACACACATACCTCGCCTTATTGCCCTCGTCAATCAGTTCGTGAATGTCCTCGTAGCACGTGACTGCCAGCTTGCTCAGGTCCTCCACATACGGGCCGAGGCAGGGGTGCTCGCGGACGCGCAAGTTGCCCTTGTTCTTCGGGTTCAGCAGGTCCCGAACGCGCTCGCAGTAGATCTCCATGTAGGAGACCTCGACGGAGTACTTGAGGTCCTCCGACGTCGTCTCCTCGATGCGCGTGAACAGATCCCGGCAGATGATCGGGATGATGCCCTCCTGTCCCTCCTCCTGTTTTCCCATCATCGTGTACGACTTTCCGGCTCCCGTTTGCCCGTACGCGAAAATACACACGTTGTAGCCGTCGAAGGAGTGCTGCAGCATCTCCTCGCCGATGTCGGCGTACACCATCGACTGGTTGGCGAACTCTGGGTCGCTCGGCTGGGAAGAGAAACTCAATTGTCTAGAAAAATCGAGAGCGAGAGCCAAAAACTCACATCATGAGAGGAGTAGGAGTAGTCGTAGTTGAACCGCTTCGTGGACTCGGCGCTTCCTGGTGGCACCTTGGGGTTCGTGATGGTCGTCGTGTTGCCGCTCATTTCGATTATCAATTTGGCCTCGCGTGCGATTTCCCGCGAGTTGAAGGGCCGCACACGCACCGCGACCTTTACCGACGACATTTTACCGCTTGTTATTTAACTTTTCCTTCCCTCTACGCTATTTCTGAGTTTAAGGTGCTGAGCTAGTAGTGAAAGAGCTGAAAGAGAACGAGAACAAACATTCAATTAAATTTTTATGGGAGCTTCCTCGCTTATCACGAAATCCCGTCGGCAGTAAAACGGAGCCCAACCCCCGCTTCCAGTCTTGGCGCCACATTTATTTGCTTTTATTGTCGCGCTGTGCCCAAAAATTCCAATCTTCCGCGTACAGCTTTGAGCTACAATTTGCTGCTAACGATTTCAATGTCAATGTGCGCACACAAGGGTTCGGAAATGTGTTGAGAGAGGACAGATTTATGGCCTTTAACGACTGCCAGGGCAGCGGGAGGCCCTTCCCAGATCCAGCACTGGCGAAACAAAGGCCCATTCTCCGCCAGCCTGCAGCTACGTGATAGCGAGCCTTTGTGGCAAAAGGAACGTTTTCACTCCAAATTACACAAACCAAGACAATCACCCACACACGGCAATCCTTTCAGCAATCCAGTTTCCATTCCCCTGCACCCCTCTGTCGTGCTCATCCACTCGCCCACACACGTCTTCGCAGTCAAAACAGCTTACTGGATGCATCCTCTTGACACGACGCTGAGCTCGAAAGTGGGGGGAAGGGAGATGACATGGGAAAAATATTAAGCAGATAAGACACACGAGAGATTACGTCAATTGAGTCTCGGTGCCACCTCTTCTAATGTGTTAAGATATTCAGTTCACGCATTAGCGACTTGCAAGGTGTGTTCATCCATATCAAATTATGCTCTGTTTTTCTCTCTCGCACCCAATTTCTCTTTTTACTCCTCGCCGAGCTCTTTATGCCCGCAATTAACTTCAAACAAGCGCGCGCGAAGAAATTTGATATCGGAATTCAATTTTGAGTTTCAGCTATTCTTCGGCCCCTTTGTTCAGGCGTGGCGAAACTCTTGGAAATCGATACCCAGCGAGCGTCTATTGACCCTCACAAGAGCATCATGGGGGACTCTCGGTGGCACAGCTCCAAGATACGGACCATCGATTGAGGGGGCACTCGTAAAATGTGCATTATTATGTATTCCGACAGCGTTTCATATTGCATTGCTTACACTTTTCATTAATAATGTTACACCAGAAATTTTATCGCCGCTCTATGACGGCCCTGGGGGGAGAACCCTGCGACAAAGGTATCAAAATTCAAATGTGCTCATTTGTTTTCACTTGACTCCTACGATTGCCATCTCGGAAGGATGGCGGGACGTGACTGCTCAGATCCTTTACCTGCGACACGGCTGCAGTTCTAGTGGAATTTTCCTCGCACTTGGCCACCCATATTTGTCAATATTCTCCCCGCTCCACGACTTTTCCCCACTGCTTTTTCACTTTTTTCGTCCTCAAGTACCTTAAGGTCCCGGAAAAACGAGGTCTAGCGCCTTTTTGTCACCAGCAGGACCTCCCAGACCCGAAATCGAGCGTTTCCGCGAAATGGCGTTGCAGAAGTTCGCACAGGAATGAAGATAAAAACTGAAAAATTCATGAAAACTTTTGCCACCGCAGCACGCATGCCTGAGAACCCCATCCTGGCTCTCTCGCTCCGAATGGAAAGCTAATGGAAATTTATTTTCATGACCTCCACAAGCGCCTTTTCTTTGACTATGACTTCGCCTCGCATGATGCCGATTAGTTAACGTTTGCGTGCTCCAGCTAAGAATTTCGCGTACTCATTCGAATGCGAGGCAGTAAAAGTTTGGCTGACGGCGAACAATCGAGCGGCGAATCCGATGAGTCACTGCGCCATTCAATTTACAGGTGATTTGTTGGTAGATCTAATCTCTGATACCTACTTCAGACAATTAACATACAATATTGAATGTAAATAAAAAGGTAGCAACAATGAGAGATGTGAAGTGGAAAGAGGCGGTATCTTGAGGCTACTGTTTTGACAGCTGGACGAGATGGAGTGCGAGGAGGTTAAATGTTAATCAATCGAAGCCGATAATCGTGAGATTTCGGAGCAATTACGGGCGATGGTGAGAACGCTACAACAACAACAACTTCAACAGAAGAAAGTTTATTCGTTTGGCTTAAACTTAGCTACAACAAAAGTTCTTAAATAAATAAATAATAATAATAACAATAATACAAGCATGGTAAAACGAGTTTCCTTTCATGACTGTACGGTAATTCAGTCGCTTATCTAAATTTTTGGAATTTCTCGAGCCCGAGGCCGCGGTAAGGTGCGAAAGCAAGCCGATAATGACGGCAGAATCAAATGTGCATCTCAATGTGGGTCACTGGCCGGTCAGCAAGAACTTTCCCCCATTTTTTGCCCGTTGCTTTTTTCACTTTTTGATGTCGCACACACTTTCAGTCCAAATTCTTCGCTCGCTTGGCTTGGCATATGTGCGTATATCATTAACGTTTACAACATAACACAAAATTACAACAAAAACAACAATTCATTATCTTCATCTGCTCTGAGCTCCGTCTAAATATGTACAAAACGAGCTATCAGCACTTTTTCACCTCAAACAATCACTGTAACTGTCCCCTGCTATCTCAAATGTATGTTAAATGTTAATCTAACAGCTGTTGGTCCATCACCTTCTCGAACGAGACGCAGTTCGTGCGTCGACGTGGGTGTCGTGACGTCATTCTCTCTCCTAGTAGTGCGCCGAGGGGGCTGGCGGCTCGTACGAGGGCTCGGCGTACGTCGGGATCTTGTAGTACTGGGGGTAGGAAGCCTCGTAGGTGGCCGGGTAGGAGATCCGCTGCCAGGCTCCGTGGGTCTGGTGAGGCTGCGGGTGGTGGCTGTGCATGGGCCAGCTGGCCTTGAACTTGCTGATGAAGGCGCCGATCTTGAAGAAGACGGCAGCGATGTGGAACAGGAGGATGAACTTGCCGATGAGGAGCCCCTTGAGGGTGAGCACGATGAGGGTGGCGAGCATGAGGACGATGAGAGAGAGCTTGCTGAGCAGGAAGGGCACCAGCACGAACTGCTGGAAGCGCTTGATGCGCATGAATGTGCGGCCCACGAAAGTCTCGTCGCTTCTGCCGGCGACGTCAACGGCCGTGGAGGCTCCCACGACCCCCCTTGCACTCGCCAAGTCGCCCGCAAGCGTCACGATTACGATGATCCAAATTATCCAGCTAGTCTTTGGCATGTTGCTATGTGGGCACTTGCGTATTTACACGGGGTAATTGATAGTAAAAGTTGTTTTTATTGCTCCGCGTCGGAACTGAGTCTTTAATTCAATAAATCACTTATTACTCTGCTGATGGATACCCGAATTAAACGTGCTCCATAACCGCCAAATTGGTAATGATTCGGTTATGATAGCGCATTGGGTTTTTAGTTTTTTTCTCAAGCTTTTCGCGCGTTGCGATTTCAGCAATTCACGTGCATGAAGAAACCCGATTAGCAAGTATCCGAGAGTAGGCAGCAGCTGCCATCCAGCAAACCACTTTCTTCGAGCACGCGAGACATCGAACTAACTGTAGTCGCTTACTTACTGACTAACTAACATATATCGGACCACGGTCGCGACTAGGCTCACGTATTCACACGTAAGGAGCTGCAGCAACTTGCTTCTTCTCTTTCCTGCTTTCTTCTCGTCTGCGTCTTTCTTCCAACTCGCACCACCAACCGAATCATATAAACGCTCAATTTTGTTTTATAAGAAAGATCATCGCATTCATATTATGTTGCTAGCTGGCAGCACCCGTTTTTCTTGGGCTCAATATTTTTTCAACTCACACAAATTACTCAGAAAGAAGATGTCCACAATAATGTTGCTTTTAAACCATTTCAGGCCGGACTCATGGAGTTTCTCAATTTTTAAAAATATGTGTTTATCAAATTTACCATAAATTTGTAAAATATACAAAAACTGTTTTTTTCATCATTGATTTTGAAGCCTAATTTAAGCTTTTAAAACCCTTATTTGGGGAGGATTGAGTTTTCCCATGATGTTTGACTATTACTTTTTTTGTAAATTAAATATCAGAGAAAAAACAAGACGAAGTTTTGGTGAATTTAGAAAAAAATGTTGGAAAAGGCCAATTTTTTAAAAGCCTTATAAGCTAGTTTTAAGAGCCTTCTTTCTTTTACCGTTATGTCAGAAAAAAATTCTAAATTTTACTGTCCGAAATCTGACCCTTGACTCGAAATGGGTTAATAATGTAAGAGCCTTAACATGAGATTTTATCCCTCAATTGAAAGAAGATAGAGAGGATTTGAACGTGATTGACTGACTCTCTTTATAAACAAGGATCTCACATATTTATCATTCACCTGCGAAGTGGATTTGCTGTTGGAATTTTGCATGGAAGTGGCTGCACGTACGCTGTTTACAATAGAAAGTGTTAAACTCACAAAGTTGGAACAAGCAGCTCCACCAAAAACCACAACAATTAAATTAAAAATTCACGCGTGATTAATATGCCCCCCTGCGCTAATGATTTCAAATGATAGAGACGAAGTCGTGCCTTAATAACCCAATTGTGAGATGCTTTTTTGCCCACGCATCCAGCGATACGCTCAATTATGTATATACCTGCTAAGAAAGGGCGAGAGTAATCGCTCATTAGTACAATAATTGGAATGCAATTGAAAAACTGAAAAGTGCTCGGAGAAATGTGAAAGGGCCGGCAATTTGATCCGGTTTGAATCGGAGCAGCAATCTCTGTGCTGCAGTCCAGGTCACGGTCGTATAAAATTATAAATGTCACTCAGGGCGCCGCCAACATCAAGCCGAGAGTCAGGCCGGAGAGGAAATAAAAATCTGTAATCTGATTATTAATTTTGATTTCAACGGAAACTGGTTTACGGCATGAAATTGGCCTAGACATGGGAGACTTGAGACATTAATGGATTGGGCAGTTAGGCTTTGTGGTGAAAAGAAGAAAGAGGTTGACTGTCTCTGGCAACCCCGGAAACGCTCAATTAGCAGCCACTTCCGCGTCTGGGCAGCAACAGGGGGAGAGAAAAAGGGGCCATAAACCACCGAATTGCGCAACAAAGACACACAACAACAAGCTGCTAACGAAACACATCTCTAGTAATCCACACATTCCAGCGCACTTAGGTACCCACTTCAATGCCCGTATTTACGAATAATAGCCAAAAATATCGCTTTCACCTGCCCAAAAGACCTCACTGACTCGCGAGCGTTCGTTCCTCACAAGATCTAAACGAATCAATTATCGAGTGATTGACGGGCACAACAGCGACCTATATGGGCCCGAAACTTATCGCTCGCAACGTACGGTGCCCGCGCTCACGTACACGGTGTTTATCCTGGCAGTGCACGGCACTTCCGATATGACTCATCGCCCACTGAGCCATAACTAGTGGCTACTGGGGCGTACGAAAAGCCTCCTTAGTGCACAGAGAGCGAGAGCCGCCAGACCAGCGTCAGCCAGACTGACTGCATGCCTCATTACCATTTTCGTGAATAAGCGTGCAATCGAGTCGAAGAAAACGGATCAGACGAAATAAGTGGGCGAGCTAATTCTGCCTCCTCGACATGGGAAATGAACTTACGAGAGCTGGATCATGTATCGCAGTTGCGAAATTTTATTATTGATTTTTCTTTCGTGCACCAAATCTGTTACGACAGCTGCCTTTCTCCGCCAAATGCTGACGTTTTCCGGGCTTTTCCGCCCCTAGAAAACCCCTGTCGGCTTGGAAATCACTCAGAACTGCGCTTTTTGCAGTCGAAATCCCGAAAAGCTGGCGACTTTTTTCGCATATTTTTCCTCTGCCGAATTTTCACTTTGGCTTTCCCGACCAATTTTCACACTTACATCACAATTTCCATCAATTTGCATTAAAACACATCCTTGCAGTCTCGCTCCTAATACTTTCTGGGGTTTTTAGTTCACTTGTCAGGGTTTTTTACGACCTTTTCTGCAGAGCCTTTCTTGACACCTCTACTGCAGAAAAAAATATGGCTGATGGAGAGATTGGAATATCCTTTGGAATCTACGAGCCAGAACAGTCTGAGTCAGCAGCTCTCGAACGGAGCGTTTTGTATGCAACTCAACGACGGAGTGCGGAGAGCACTGTGGGCTGGAAAAGTCATGCGCATTTTCGCCGTTCCAGGACGACTGCTGGAGGCGATGGATTAATCGTATTTTTTTATTATTATGTGACGAAAACATGCGCGTTTATTTTAATTCAGGAGACTTGGGACGAGAGCGGGGATGCCGAGGTCAAGTCCGTCTCCAGAGACCGGGACGCTTACCCCATGACACGCAACCTTAATTCGAGGGCCCTGACCTCCACTTTTTCTCCCTCTGCATAATTAATTACTCGAAATAGCGACGCGACGGTCCTTGAACCTCATTCTCGTTTTTCGATCAAATTTGTGCAAGTACCTGGAAGCTAATAGGCAAACATTATCGTCCCCAACCCTCCTGGGTCCCAAGTGAACGAAGTCCGAGCCGCAAGGATTCAATTTCCTGCTTTCCAATTTCCTTGATTGCATGCCAACTCTCTACATAACTCACAGAACGCACGATAACACAGACCGCAATTTGAGTCAAATACACAAATTCGCCGCATAAAGTTACATGATTTATGTTTCATGACTCCTCTAACAAAGGACTCTCCCCCGCTCGATATTGATCTATGATGAATCATCGACTTGGCTGGACTGGGTTTCCTCGTATTTCCTCATTTCCCGGGCCGTTCTAACTAGGACAACTCGATAATCGTACTCACCGACGCCTCAAGTGTGGTTACTGATATGGAATTTGTCTATAATTGGGGTTTTTCACTTCATTTTACGAGATTTTCTCCGTTTGGTCTGGAATTGAAAATGTTGTTTTGATATATGAAGTTGGCCGTCCTATGGGTAGGCCACCAAACCGACAGTCAGGCCACCTCTCCAGTGCAAGAAAATTTTCATTTGCGCTCGGACAAATTTTATAAGGCTTTTACTCTGCTCTGCCGCGCCAACCGACAGCTATAATGTCTATGATATCGAGGGCGATCGCCCGAAACCTCATCCAGGTAGGGGGTCGGCAGAAAGCTCTGGAATCGGGAATTCTGGGGTCTAAACGTGTTGTGTAATCGATTTTTCAAAAATTAATTGTCGCTTTTGTGACCTCTGCAGGCTTCGTCACGTGGACTGTCGACGACCTCGGCGCTCAACAGCCCCCCAGCGTCGAAGGAAGGACGAATCAAGTGCACCCTGATCCCCGGAGACGGTGAGTTTTCCGAAAATTTTCCCAAGAAAAAATTCAACGGTGATGCTTGCAGGTGTCGGTCCCGAGCTCGTGTACTCCGTGCAGGAGGTGTTCAAGGCCGCCAACGTCCCAGTGGACTTTGAGACGTTCTTTCTCTCCGAAGTGAACCCCGTCTTGTCGGCGCCCTTGGAGGATGTCGTGAAGTCCATCAACAAAAACAAGGTCTGTCTCAAGGGCATCCTGGCCAGCCCCGACTTTAGCCGGACCGGAGAGCTGCAGACGCTCAACATGAAACTCCGCAACGAGCTGGACCTGTACGCCAACGTGGTGCATGTCCAAACCTTCCCTGGCATCGACACGCGCCACAAGAACATCGACTGCGTCGTCATTCGAGAGCAGACGGAGGGAGAGTACTCGGCTCTGGAGCACGAGACGGTCCCCGGAGTCATCGAATGCCTCAAGGTCATCACGGAGAAAAAGTCCCTGAGGATCGCCAAGTTCGCGTTCGACTACGCCATCAAGCACAACCGCAAGAAGGTCACGGCGGTCCACAAGGCCAACATCATGAAGCTCGGAGACGGTCTTTTCCTCAGGAGCTGCGAGAAGATCGCCAAGCTGTACCCTCGTATCGAGTTCGAGAAGATGATCGTCGACAACACGACCATGCAGCTCGTCTCCAACCCTCACCAGGTGAGTCTCGGCCATGGTTGACTTAAAATATAGCCTGGCTTCCTTCCACAGTTCGACATCATGCTGACCCCCAACTTGTACGGCAACATCGTCGACAACATCGCTTCTGGTCTCGTGGGCGGAGCTGGCGTCGCTCCCGGAGCCTCCTACTCGGCCGAGCACGTCGTGTTCGAGCCTGGCGCGCGTCACACCTTCGCCGAGGGTGTCGGCAAGAACATCGCCAATCCCACTGCCATGCTCCTGTGCTCGTCCAAGATGCTGCGCGACGTCAACTTGCTCCACTACGCCAACATGATCTTCGAGGCAGTGAAGCAGGTGTTGAAGGACGGCAAGGTTCGCACCAAGGACTTGCACGGCCAGAGCACCACGGACGAGTTCACGCGGGCCGTCATCCACAACTTGCGATAAACACATAGGGCGGGACAATAAGTGAGATAAAATCTCCAAACCGAGGACGAATGTTAATTTCTAGCCGACTAATTTATTGCAATTTCACGTCGTTGTACTTGTATTAGCCAAAGTATTTAACTTATTTAAACCGCTAAATTACACCCGGTATGTAAATTATGGTAAATTGTCGCCGTTGCATCTCAGACGAATATACCTTCAAATAAAGTGATTTCAAGACCCAGCTGGAGAATTTTCATTGAAGAAGCTTTTCCCTTTAATTTTAACTGAGGGAAGGTAGATAGATTTGAGGGTGGGGCAAGAACCTAAGAACCTATTGTGGCCCACCAAAGAGACCTTTCAAAGATAGCTCATTTATCTGTCTTGGAATGAGAAAGAAATGTCTCAGGTGTCTTTTCCGTCTCCACATTTAACTGAGGGAAACCTAAAGACATCATTGGATTTTTGATACATTTATTTTCATATTTTCATGGGTTTTCTGTAGTCTAGCGCTCTAACTTACTATACACATATACTGTGAGTAATGTACATAACTACGCCGAAGGTTTTGAATCTTCTCTCCTGTTTCGCTTATGCACTTATGTCTCCATTTCTTATCGCTTTAACAAAAAAATTATACAAAAGTAGGCTGATTCAAACGCCATTTGCACTATTTTCAGTAGTAGTTGTTCCTCTTCGTGTTCGTTTAAATGATTCACTTGTAATTTCACCGTCTTCAAGTACGCGCTTAACCGCGACGCCTCCGCCGAGAGGGTTCTCGTCTACCTCCCCCTCTTCCCGATCCCCGTTCTCGGCATTTTCAACTTTTATCTCAGATTCATTACTGTTCCCGTTTTGTGTCCGTTTAAGAGAGTCACTACATTTTGATTCACTGCCATTCAGGGTCGGTAACGCGCCGTCTTTCTCCTCGGTGGGGCTCGTCCCGTTCTTGCCTCCCTGCTTCAGGCCCTCGTTCTCCTGTCTCAGTTGTTCGTTCTGCTCCCTCACCGACTTGAGCTCCTGCTGCATCAGCATGATGGTGCTCTGCATCCCCTCCACGTCCTCGTCGATCTCCTGCAGGAAGTCGTCCAGCTCTGAAACGAAAAGCACCCGACATAGTTCGTGAAGTCCAAACGACAGACTCCTTACCTGACTGGGACTTCTTCACCTCCTCGTAGAGCGTCTTGTGACTCGCCAGACTCGCTTCTAGCTTCGCCAGACGTCCGTTCGAGGTCATCTTGCCCAGCTCCTCGTTCTCCTGGTACAAGAGGCGGCACTTTGCCATCAGCCTCTTGCCCGTGTTGGAGTCTGGCGTGAACTTCCAGGCTGACAGCTCGTTCTGAGTCTCCTCCAGCTTCGCCTTTGTGGCTTGCAACTCCTGCTTCAGCTTCTGGAACAGCACATTCACCGCTGGGTCAAGGAGGGCGTTACGCAGAGCTGCCGCAGAGGGGGCTTGCGCCGCTTTGTATTCAGAAATTTGTAGCTGGAAGAGAGTTTTGTCACAAAAGAGTCCCCTGAGGCTCGGAAAAGGCCATATTTACCATGTAGTCTTGCATCTCCTGCTCCTTGCTGGCCAAGCGCCGCATGAGAAGCCTCTCGCGGCGCTGAGAATCTGCATATTGCTGTTTGAGATTGGTTTCTGACTCGCGTAACGCATGATTTTCCTCTGCAAAACGAAGAAAAGGCGGATTTTAGAGGTGCTAGGACGCCAAAGAGGGGAACAAACGGGCTAGAGTGAGGTCTGGCGGGCGAGAGCCAAGCGGCGTTCTGAATCGGGCCCACAAAATCGCCAAGTCGCTCTCGCCAGACGAAAAGGGGGGCATGTTTGGACAAGAAATGATGATGATGGCTGCTTGAACTAAATAAGTATGTGTTAGGAAAAGTTTGTAGTGCGCGGAATTTGTACTGGCGCACTTTCGGGGACGAGCGAATGGAATTTGTCAAAACTTGAGCCGATTGAAAGTGCCCCCAGTCCCTCATCCGGAAATTCCGTGCACTAGCTTAGTCTTACTGATTAAATCATACCAATAGAACACCAGCCTGGGTAGGAGGAGACGCTGTTCCTCTACCCCCTCGTGTCCTAGCAGATTAGCCTAGATTTTACAATTTTCAAGGATTCTTTTCCTGACTTGGAAAACACAAAATTTTCTCGTTAGAGTATGCCTCTTCGCGAGTGCCAAATTATATACGCAAAAATTGAATTAATTTATTTTTCACTTCACGTCTTTCTGAGCCTTTTCTTCATGGATCTCTCGTCCATCTTTCAGAGAAATTTCAAATTTTCAATTTCATTTGGTTGCACACATTTTCACTGTCTTTTCTTGCTTTCGGCTCTGGCTCTGGCTCTTCTACCAATTTCTCATATATGATTTCTTCGTTTCACTATGCACAGGGGAATATGAAATTGCGGCTTTTCTCCATTTCCAGACGGACTTTTCTCTTTATATATTTTTATGTGGTAGATACTTTTGTGTAATTTTTCGGAACCAAAATTGCGGTTGCTCTGCTGTAGCCTGTAGCACTTTTTGCACACACGACACACAATTTATCGCATTCGAAATGGAATTACAATAAATCTAGACAAGTACATATGTGTTTAAAGTAAGTTATTTTGCTCATTTACAGTATTCAATATTCATACGAGTACAAAATAGAATGTTTCGTAACTAAAGAAAAAAATTTATATACGTATTGGACATAACAATTGCTGCTTTGTCTTCTTTGTTTTATATACCTTCCAATATTCGACACCGCGATTCCTCAGAAGAGTTCGCTACAGATGTAGCAGCTGCTGTTTTTGGTGACATTGAAGAAGCTTTATCAGTGTCTGCTTTTTTCAGTGCTTCGTCAACACTCATTCTACGTTTTTAGCAACTCTTTTCTTTTCAATTTCAACTTAGTTACGTCCTTTCGCGAGCTTTTTCTTTTCACTGTTCGTCGTTGTCAGAGTCAGAGTCTAGAAGAAGCAAAAAAGATCCCAATTAGTATGTAGGCCCACTGATTTTTGCGAAAGCCTGCTTTTTTGCATCGAACCACCTATTTCGGGGTCGTTGACCCCTCAGAGCATTCGAAAATTTTCAAAACTCTTCCAACGGCCTTATTTTCTCGCTTTTCACCAAACAAGTACTCAAAGTCGGTGCTGCATACCTCAAATAACACTTTTACGGTATTTTCTTTCAGTTCAAGTGGTCTTTAGGCATCCAATTCAGAGAAAAACTTGGACTTTCGCGGCGGACATTTTTCGTTTTGCGTTTCTTCTGTATTGTGCTGGTGTGTATGGCGCGTAGGGAAGCCGCGAGCGTTGGATACTGCGCATACTGCGCCTCAGCCAATCAGGACATTGCGCTCACTGCGCAGTTTTTGACGTTTTGTGGTCAGAAAATCACGTCCGCCACCGTGCGAGCAATATCCTGGATTTTGTCGTAAATTGCAAGAGTTGAGCCTAAAATTCTATTGAAACTTCGAAATAAGTTTAAAGTCTACCAGCAAGGAGCGAAACATCCAGTTGTTATCGATGGCATCGGCAGAAGTGCTAGATGTAGGGACCATTGTGGTCAAAGCGAAAGCCCCGAAGAAAATCTTCAGACCCACGGTGCGATTACTCAACAAGATACCCACAGACATTCTCGAGAACCCGCTGATCAACGCCGCTATCGCCGGACTGCCTTCCAACTACAACTTCGAGATCCACAAGACGATCTTCCGTTGTCGCGAGATCAAGGCCAAGAGGGTGGCCCTGCAGATGCCCGAGGGCCTTCTGATGTTCGCGACCCTCATCAGCGACATCATTGAGAGATTCACAGAGGCTGACACCGTCATCATGGGGGACGTCACGTACGGAGCCTGCTGTATCGACGATTTCACGGCCAAGGCCCTGGGCGCCGACCTTCTCGTCCACTACGGCCACAGCTGTCTCATCCCAGTGGACCAGACCGCCGGTATCAGAGTGCTGTACGTCTTCGTGGACATCAAGATCGACGCCGGGCACTTCGTGGACAGCGTCAAGCTCAACTTCCCCGTGACCTCCAAACTGGCTCTCGTCAGCACCATCCAGTTCGTGGCGACCCTGCACGCCGTGGCCTCGACTCTGCGCGAGTCCGGCTACAGCATCACCATCCCGCAGTCCAAGCCCCTCAGCCCGGGTGAGATCCTCGGCTGCACGGCTCCCCGAGTTCCAGAAGACACGAATCTCATCTATCTCGGGGACGGCAGGTTCCACTTGGAGGCCGCCATGATCGCGAACCCGGCGTGCGAGGCCTTCAAGTACGATCCGTACGAGAAGAAGTTCACGCAGGAGTTCTACGAGCACAGAGAGATGCGAGCCAACCGTCTGAGAGCCATCGAGGGAGGTCGGAAGGCGACGAGGTTCGGGCTGATCCTGGGAACGCTGGGCCGACAGGGGTCCACGAAGGTGCTGGAGCACCTCGAGAGCCGACTGAGAGCGAAGGGCAAGGAGGTGACGATGATCCTGCTGTCGGAGGTCTTCCCGAGCAAGCTGGAGCTCTTCCAGGACGTCGATGCCTTCGTGCAGGTGGCGTGTCCCAGACTCTCCATAGACTGGGGAACGGCGTTCCCGAAACCCCTGCTGACCCCGTACGAGGCCTCGGTGGCGCTGGGGGATGCCCCGTGGCGGGTCACGGAGGAGGTCGAGCCCAACAAGAGCTATCCGATGGACTTCTACGCTTCTGCGAGTCTGGGAAAATGGACCCCGAATCACCAGCCCCGCGACAACGAGTGCGAGAACATGCTTAACGGCAACGGATGCTGCGGCAAGTGCGAGAAAGGGGACTCCAAATGACCCCTGTTGAGCTTCTAGAAGCCGACCCCGATTGTGTAAAAAGTTGAAATGTAATAAATTATTTTTTAGTAAGTCTCCCATTTATTCGCTCAGAGGGGCACGAAGTTGCGCGTCCAGAAGTTGGACTTGTGGCTGACCTTGCGCTTGTTGATCTTCCGCTTGACCTTGTTGGCTCGGTACCAGGCTGGGTAGTTGCCAAACTGATCCTTCATCGTCTTCGTGTTGAAGTGGTGGCGTTTCTTGGAGTTCTGATTCACAACCGTGATGGTCTGGCCTCGGTCCTGTTGAACCTTTTCCTCGATAAACTCCTCCTTGATCAGGGCCTCCTCTTGCTTTTCTTTCTGAAAACGGATATTTCATAATTTTTTCGCTGATACAAGAAATTCGAGCATGGAAATTTTTCAGGTCGGTCGCTCTTTTTATGGAGTGGACAAACAGAGCAAAATTTTCAGCCAATTTTCGTGGATTTGAGACCGCCTTGGATCTTCCAAAGTACTTAAGTCCGGAGGTTCATTTCTTGGTGGCTGTTTCTAGGGGTCTCTGTAGTAATCGTCACCAAAGATGGAAGCTCTAGCCCCCGTACTTTGGAAGCTAGAGAAAACCAAATCTTGGGGAAATTCGATTTTCTCTAGCTCCCAAAGTACGGTGGCTAGAGCTCCCACCTTTGGTGACGATCACTAGAGGGACCCCTAGAAACAGCCACCAAGAGATGAACCTCCGGACTTAAGTACTTTGGGAGATCCAAGTCGTCTCAAATCCAAACTTCCGCGAAAATTTTGCTCTGGTTGTCTACTCCATGAGAAGAGCGACCGACCTGAAAAATTTCCATGCTCGAAGTACAAGAAGCACAAGGGGTTCTACCTTCTTATCGATGTCTGACTTTTCCACCACGGTAACCTGGTCAGTTTCCATCGGAGGCTGCCATCCCACGGTTTTTCGCAAACGGGCGAGCTCCTTCACCTTGTTCTTCTCGCGCTTGATGCGGGCGTTCCTGTTCTGCTGCTTCTTCGACCTCGCAGTCATTTTTGGGGGCTTTTTCCTCGGGAAATTCGACGAAAACTTGGAGCAACGTGTGTCAAAACAAACCGATTTTGACGTAAAGAAAGAAACACCGGGTGTTTCCTCTCACATGTCCGGTGTTTACAACAACAAACTTGGCCTTGAAAAGCCATTTCCACAACTTTGCCTGCTCGCATTTTCCTCATTATTTCCATGGTGATTTTGGTGTTTTGGTGTTGCAACTACCGAGGAAATTACTGTCAAGTGGCCTCAGTCCCGTCAAATTACGTAAAATGAGCGAGAAGAGCGAAACGGAGCTGCCGGAGAAACTTTTGCTGGACGAAGGCTACTACGAAAATGCCAAGAGGTGGGTGTTCCCGAGACTCGTGTGGAAATAAATGATTTTCTCCCCGAAGGTATTGGAGTGGAATAGCGGCCGATGACGACGGGATGCTCGGTGGATTCGCGGACGTCTCGTTCATCGACATTCAGGGCTCACGGCAGTTCCTCATGCAAATCTTCAAAATCAAGCCTTCCCCGGGGCGTATAAGGGCGGCGGACTGCGGCGCGGGAATCGGACGGGTCTCCAAAAATCTCCTCATCCAGTATTTCGACAAGGTCGACCTAATTGAACAAGACAAACAGTTCTGTGACAAGGCCAGGCTCACGCTCGAGAAGTCTGGCAAGCTGGGAGAGGTCTTCAACATCGGGTTGCAGAACTTTGAGCCGGACGCCGAGAGCTACGATGTCATCTGGTGCCAGTGGGTGCTGGGTCATCTGAAGGACGATCACCTGGTTTACTTCTTTAGACGGTGCATCAAGGGGGTGAAGAAGAATGGCATGATAATCGTGAAGGAGAACTTCTCATCATCGAACAGCGTGGACTTTGACCCAAAGGACTCGAGCGTGACGAGGCCGCTGAGCCTCATGAAGAAGCTCATCGAGGAAGCGGGGCTTAGGATTGTGCGGGAGGTGAAACAGAGCAACTTTCCAAAGGGTCTCTACCCCGTCCATATTCTCGCGCTTCGGGCAAATGAAAAGAAATAAAGCGGATTCCTTACTATTTATTTAACTTGAAAACGGCTCTTTTAAACTTGCGGAACTTCCAGTCTAGGGATTGAAACTTTTTTCGTAAACAAGAGGATTTCGCCGGATCGATTGAGTTTCGCGTGTTTTGCGAAAAAGTCGTGGAATTGAAAGAGTTTATTAGCTTCAGGAGCTCCAGAAGCAGATTCCTGTGAAAAATGACCGCTTTCGAAGGTAAGAAACTGAGAATTTCGCAATCGGGGCTCATGAAAATTTTCCAGAGTTTGGAGTCCTGCCGGAGATCGCGAAGGCCGTCGACGAGATGGACTGGCTCCTTCCAACAGACGTCCAATCCGAGGCCATTCCCTTGATTCTAGGAGGCGGTGACGTCCTCATGGCGGCCGAGACTGGCTCCGGCAAGACGGGGGCCTTCTGCTTGCCGATTCTGCAAATCGTGTGGGAGACCCTGAGAGACTTGGCTGAGGGGAAGGGTGCAAAAGGCGGGGGAACGACAGTCCCGCCCTGGACTCTTTCGTTCTTCGATCGAGGGCAGGCCCTTGCCGTGACTCCCGACGGCCTCAGGTGCCAGAGTCGCGAGTTCAAGGAATGGCATGGCTGTCGATGCACCACTGGCGTCATGAACGGGGGCAAGTACTACTTCGAGGCCACCGTGGAGGACGAGGGCCTGTGCCGGGTGGGCTGGTCGACCAGCCAGGCGAATCTGGACCTCGGAACGGACCAGTTTAGCTTCGGGTTCGGAGGCACAGGGAAGAAGTCGCATAGGAAGAACTTCGACGACTACGGCGAGGCCTTCGGAAAGAACGACGTGATCGGATGTCTCCTGGACCTGGACAAGGGCGAGATCAGCTACACCAAGAACGGTCAGAGCTTAGGCGTAGCCTTCACGATTTTGAAGCCACTCCAGTCCGCGGCCTTTTACCCCGCGGTGGTTCTCAAGAACGCCGAAATGTCGTTCAACTTTGGCGCCTCGGACTTCAAGCACAAGATGCCCGAGGGGTACGTCGCCGTCAGCAAGGCCCCCGAGGGCAAGAAGAGCGTCAATCCCCTGGGCACCGGGGACGCGGGTCCGTCGGCTTTCGTGGCGAAACCCAACGCCCCTCAGGCTCTGATTATCGAGCCCTCGAGGGAGCTGGCGGAGCAGACATTCGCGCAGATCCAGAAGTTCAAGAGGCTCCTCAAAGACCCGGTTGTGAGGGAGCTCCTCGTGATGGGGGGCATGAATGTCAAGGAGCAGATGGCTCAGCTGCAGGAGGGCGTCGACATCATCGTGGCCACCCCGGGGAGACTCGAGGACCTCATCAGTGGAGGCTACATCCTGCTCTCGTCCTGCAGGTTCTTCGTTCTGGACGAGGCCGACGGACTTCTGGCGCAGAACTACGGAGAGATGATCGAACGTATCCACAAGCAGATCCCCAAGATCACCTCTGACGGTCGCAGGCTCCAGATGATCGTGTGTTCCGCCACCCTACACTCGTTCGAGGTAAAGAAGATGGCCGACAAGCTGATGCACTTCCCCACGTGGGTCGATCTGAAGGGAGAGGACGCCGTGCCCGACACGGTTCACCACGTTGTGTGTCTCGTGGACCCCCAGAAGGACACTCGCTGGCAGAGTTTGCGGACCCACGTGCAGACGGACGGTGTTCACGCGCGGGACAACGTGAGGCCAGGCAACAACACGCCCGAGACTCTCTCGGAGGCGGTGAAGATGCTCAAGGGCGAGTACTGCGTGAAGGCCATCGAGGAGCACAAGATGGACCGGGCCATCATCTTCTGTCGGACGAAGATCGACTGCGATAACCTGGAGAAGTACCTCATGCAGGTCGGGGGGCAGAAGTACTCGTGTGTCTGTCTGCACGGCGACCGACCCCCGAAGGAGAGAAAGGCCAATCTGGAGCAGTTCAAGGCCGAGAAGGCCAAGTTCCTGATCTGCACGGACGTGGCAGCCCGAGGCCTCGACATCGCGGGACTGCCGTTCATGATCAACGTGACGTTGCCCGACGAGAAGGCCAACTATGTGCACCGTATCGGGAGAGTGGGACGCGCTGAGAGGATGGGTCTTGCCATCTCGCTGGTCTCCGCGATCCCCGAGAAGGTCTGGTACCACGGCCAGTGGTGCCAGTCACGCGGCAAGAACTGCTGGAACACCAACCTCACGGACGTCAAGGGGTGCTGCATGTGGTACAACGAGCCGCAGTACCTGGCCGACATCGAGGAGCACCTGAACATCACCATCACGCAGATTGACCCGGACATGAAGGTGCCTCTGAACGAGTTCGACGGCAAGGTCACGTACGGGCAGAAGAGACTCAACACGGGGTCGGGGTACAAGGATCACGTGGCCCAGCTGGTCCCCATCGTGAAGGAGCTCGGTGAGTTCGAATGCCAGGCCCAGAAGATGTTCCTCAAAAGGCTTAAAATCTAGGTTGCATGTTTTGATAAAGTTTTTGAATATTTCGAGAGAGTTTTGAGAGACTTATAGACTTCAAATAGATAGAAGTTTGTTGAAATCAGCTTTTATTTTTTTCAAAGTTGTCTTCTAAATTATCATAAAGACTCTGCTGGTCTTCAAAAATTGGTTCTAAAAATGGCGGCGATTTCAAAGGCACAAAATCTTTTATATCGTCCAAAGGCACGACTTCTTCAATCTCTCTCAGGGGCATCTTCTCGTGAACTTGCTCCGTGTCCTCAGGTTGGACCTCTTCCTTCAAAGCCGGTGAGTTCCAAGACTGCAGGTTAGAGTTTCCAAAGAAGATGTACGGGATTCCGCAGAAAATGAGCATTAGTCCGGTTATCAAGAATACCAGCTCCCATTGTTTTGTTGTTTGCTAGAAAACCCAACATTAGACCGAGTAAAAAGTGCAATGCAGCAATTACGTTATTTAAGGTTAACAACCCGACTACGATGGGCGAAATGAATCCTGGTATAACTCCTATCATGCCGGATATTCCCAGAGTTATGCCGGCAAAGTTGGGAGCAATGTCCACGAGAGCTGCTAGAGCTCCAGTGCTGACTGCTCCGTGAAGTCCCACTGCCAGGGACAGAAGGGTGATAGCAACAGTCGAGTGGCAGCCGGAGTAGGCGAGCCCGAGGACCATTAACCCCATGAGAACCGTACCTGGAACATATCTTTAGGTCTGTCACTAGAGAGAGCCCAATTTCTTACAGATAAACGTTCCAAGCTTCCGAACGTTGGTCCGGGACATCCGCTCGCTTCTCAGCAAGAAGTCTGCTATGTGCGAGATCAGCATGGCGAAGAGAATCCTGAGCAAGTGGGGGAATCCTGAGAGGAATCCAAGCTAAAAATCAAGCTTTGAGACACAAAAGAGAGGCTTCAGGGCGATAAAATCTTACAACTTTCATATCCAGTCCGTGAATGTACTTGAGATAGGTAGGAGCTTGGGTCATGAGCGTGAAGAGTCCCCAAATGCCTCCCCACTGCGTAATCACGAGAAGCCACACGTTCTTGGAGGTCAAAATAGCGGCCCAGGGAGTTGGGTACTTCTGCTTCTTCCCGACCACTCCCAAGCTCTTCTCGATGTACCTCCTTTCCTCCTCGCAGATCCTGGGGTGCTCTTTGGGCGAGTCGAAGATGCAGTAGACCCACGCTAGGTACCAGGCGGACCCGAAAATGCCGCAAAAATGGAACACGTTCTCCCAGCAGCTGAGAGAAATGATCCACCCAAAGAGCGGGTAGCTCACGAACACTCCAAATGAGCTCCCGAGGTAGGCAGTGACGAACTTGCTTCGCTCATTCGGGGGAATCCAGCTGGCGGTCATCGTGTGCATAGCTGGCCAAGCAAAGCCCGTGACGATTCCCTGCAGGACTCGCAGGAACAGGAGCGTTTCGAGGCTCCAGTGAGCGGCGATGGGCATGAGGAAACAGAGCAGCGAGGCTCCGAAATTCGAGAGTCCGTAGACAATCTTGCCGCCGTACTTCTGAGCCAGGATGCCGCCGGGAACTTGGGTCATCCAGTGCAGCCAGTAAAAGGACCCGAGAGCGAGGCCCTGCTGGTACTCGTTCCACTCGAGGCCGTCTGGAGGGGAGTGCGTCTGGAATGGAGTCACGAAGGTTGGAATTAGAAGACACGAGCGCGAATAATTGGATTATACTTCGTCATCTCTGCTAACGAGAATTAGATTATCTCATTACAGCGGCTGACTTGAAGCATGCAGTTTAATTTACAGTCTAAATCTCGACACCGCGTTTCCCCGACGGCGCGAGATTAGGAGCTGGAGACAAACTCTGTGAAGCCTCTAAAATTAAGTGTAGAGCAAATTGTTTTAGATTACAAGTTACAACATTCGAGATTTATGTGGGAAGGGTCAAGGTCACGAGATTACATTGTAATCTTGCTGCCCGCCAGACAGCCAGGCCACGCTTGTGCTACTCACCCCGAAACTCCGAAGCAGTCTTCGCTCCAGAGAGATTCTTTGAGACTCGATTTCGGGCAACTTCTGGGGCTGCTCGAGGCCAAACACTGTCTTGTTGAAGGTTCTCCTCTCATTGAGCGGCTCCTCGTTGGAGGAAGAGTTTTGCTGCAAGTAGGTTTTCTTAATCGACTTGATTAGGGCGCGGATTTCCCCGTCGGGAGGCGCAAGCTCCGGCCGCTTGAGGCAATCTACGCTGGTTAAGACAGTAGTCGAGCTAACTCTCTGCTTGACCATCGTGACGATGGTCATGTTAATGTTGATTCGAACCATGTAGTTGACGGCCATCCCCACGAACGTCAGGTACCACAGGACGGTGCGGCACTTGATGCCAGAAGACTCTGCGAAACATGGGTTTAGGAGGAGGGAGGTTTGGAGGTTCGGGCTTCACCTTTACTGGACATGATTTATCACTCAGCTTTTAAGTACACTTCAGTTTCACATTCTCTTAAGTCCGCTCTCTGTCCCACTTACGGCCACTTAGCGAGCTAACACTTAATTCTGGGGAGCGTGCCGAAACAAGACGCAATTTGCTTGAGCACCGACTCTTAACTGGCTCAATTGTCGCTGCAATGATCACTAGAGCCACCTTATCTAATCTCTCTGACACTTCATGTGCGAGATAACAAGACTCAGATTCTCATCGGCTTTTATCTGACGCCCTGCTGGCTAAGCCTAGATCACGAGATTTGCAAGTGCAAAAGCCAATCGAAAGTACTCCGGCAGAAACGAGAAAGGATCAGAGTTGTGTCTCTTGTTTAAAACGACAATTTTTATGGAAAATGGCATGTGCAAAGTGGGGACGTCAGTTCGGAGGGAAGGAAAGAAAGTCAGAGGCGTTTGGGTGTCATGAATATTTGAGGAGGAAAAGTCGTGTCACCTGCCATTAGACGGGAAAATTGCTTTTCCATAATGGTCGTATCGTTTTTCCTCAGTTCTTTTAATCTATTTTAGAGGAGCCGCCTTTTGGAATGGGTTTTCTCGAGGCTCAAGCATCCATTTTTCAATCAATCTCGTTTTTCGAAATCTGCAAAGAAAAATAAGCAAAGGCAAGTCAGTTTGATCATTTGTCATTTGATGTGACACCATAAAATCCAAATAATTCGATAAAGAATTTAATGTCGCCCCACAGTCGCTGTCAAGCCGCACTAAGCAATGGTGGGAGCAGGGTGGAGGTGCAGGCTTGCAGGAAAACAATCCCCAACGCCGGCTTCGACCCTGGTGGGCTGCTTTGTATAAACGAAGTGGCAAATATTCAATTACGCGGCCCGAAAAACGAGGAGGAAAAAGGTTTTCCATCCGCAAAATGAAATCAAAATGTAAATTGTGTTTCTTTTTATTTCTCCTTTTTCCCAGCAGCCTCGCCATTCGCATTTTGAGAAGTTAACTGAATTATGGTGACATGAACCAAAAAGTAGAAATAAAAATGTGTGATTTGAAATTCCATTATCCCGCATTCCCGCGTTCAAAAGCATAACAAACCGAATTTGTGTTCTATTTTTTCGTCTTCTTTTTTGATGATCAATACAAATATTATAATGATGCGACTTCGATAGTGAATGGAGACTTTTTTTCGAAATTTCAGGCCGGCTCCTCTGGGATGCTGCCGTATTTCACGGGAATATTTTACACTCTGTCGTGTAATGCAGGGTTCCTAATATCATAAATCAATTTCGGGTCGTCCGTGGTTTTAGAGAACAACCACTCAAAAGCGGAACCCCTCGGGATGCGATTTGCCTCCGAATCAATAAATATGTGGGAGTAGTTTTTGATGTCTCCGCAAGCAAACGACGTCATATAAAGTGCGTAAAATATGCTGATTTGCCCACATCCCGAGAAGGTGGAAAAAGGTGTCCTTTTTAGGGCAATCGTCTTACTCTCGCATTTAACGTAACTGTGGCGAACCGCACGAAATGAAATTTTCATGTTTTTTAACTGCAATCTTGCACATGAATTAGTAAGGAAGTGGAAAACATTCAAGTGTGGTCGAAGGCTGCGGCCGAGGGTGAAGTCGCTGTAAAAAATGAAAATTTCTTTATTATGTTGTGTTTATTTAAACAGCCAGTCTCTACTCTCGTGCAAGGAGCAAGTTTGCGCCGCTCCTTCTTCATTACAAGTGTTTTATTCATGAGGTTCTCTGGCGTAAAAAATTGCGCTGGAATAATCAAATTGGGGATGAAAGTCTCGGGCAGAAGTCCTGAGAAGAGCGGTGTCAAAGGTCGCCTCGATTCGCGCGTCGTTACCGTGAGTAATGAGTCCTCCAATGTGTCTCTCAAGGAGCATGAAAATATCAATTGAGCGTCTTTTCTGCCGTCACAACTTTTTTCATTCATCTTTCATATTAAATTATGCCATTAAATTTTATTTCTCCAAACATCGTGTATCCTCGAGACTCTGGCATTGTCGTTCGGAGCTCCTTAGCCGGAGCAGCCGGCGGAAAATGAATTTAAATATTCATCTGCGACGAACGATGGGCTGCAGAGGAGAGAAACTTTCCGTTTTTGTGGAAACTTTTTGTTTAAAAAAACAAATACCTATGTTTTGTTTGTTTAAAACGAGGACATTTTGCGAAAAATATTCTCCAGAGGAACATTTGTTTCTGTATCATGGCATCCCGGCCTCCACGTGTGCTCTTGGCCATCTCCTTTCCCTCGCCTCGAGGATGTCGATATCCTTCGTCAAGGAGAGTGACACGTTGCCCGGCTATTCATTACTGCGAAAGTAAAAGCTTTCAAAAGTCGGTGGTGTTGTGGAGCAGAGACATAAATTCTAATGCTAATCGGGACTCATATCTTTCAATTTCGGCAATTTTCCTCCCGAAATTCAAATATAAATAACATTAGCGTAAATGTTATCTTCCATTTGCGAGACAAACACGGCACCCTTCCCGTACTCCACTTGAGTTATGACGCAATATTGGATCTGTTTCGACTTGCAAAGTGATAATATATGTATTGAGTGATATGATAATGAAGAAAGGCGTGAAATTGAATGTATATGCTAATGCGAGGATCCGGATTCCGGACGAAAAAGTTGCCCACCATTTTGGTTTTTCCGACAGCGCCGACGAGCAGAAAAGAAGCCTGGTTTGCATGATAATGGGAACAGTGGCTTATATAAGTTATGTGAGCCGTGATAAGGCTGCAGTACATAAGCGAGCCTAGCTCTTGCGCACTGGGAACTTGGTGCTGGGTGGAGCCTCGCCCGCTGTCGCACTTTTTCGCACCGCTTTCTGGGAAAATCTTTTCCTCGGGCGTAATTTGTCTTAACTATTCGAAAGTTGCAGGAAAAAGTTTTAAACGAATCCCTTTTCCCGTCCCAATCACGTCCTCATTACTTCTATTCCGCCTTAGTGGAAATGGATTACACGCTCCTGCGGTCAATTCAAACATGAATCCTTTCAAACACGAGCGTGCGAGTCGCAATGATAATTTTAAAACACATTCTATTTGGAGGACGTGCGGAGAGGAAAGGTGAAAAGGTCACATCAAACACATCTTCACCATTAGTCGCAAGGATTAACAGTATTATAACGTTCGCTCTCAAATTTGGCATTATTGCTGAAAACGACATCTCACGAGATATTCCCAGGAGGTCCCCCATGCCTACCCCATGCAGGAGCAAGGAAGCGGCGAGCAGGACACGTACTTAAATTATTTGATGATGTCATGAACTGTAAAGCCAGCTTCTCGTCGCACCGAGCTGTTATGAATTTTATAAAATGTCTCGTTTTTAGTCGTAGAGGAGCTCTTTATGCCTCACACGTGCAGTGGGAAGTGGGATCCGCAGATGCACAAGTAAATTTACTCGCCATGTCCGTATATTGGAGAGGAAATGAAGGGAGTTCGGGATAATATGCATAAAACATCTTGTCGAGTGCCCTGTGCTGTTGATTTGGCTGTGGGATATGCGGTGCCATGCCAAGCCGGTGCAAAAGATACGCAGAACGACGAGGACGAAGATGAGGTTTGATTTGAAAATTTGATGAATGTGTGTGCAGCGGTGTGCCCATAATCAGCTTCAAAATTAATTTGGACTGGGTCTTTGGAGTTTTCGGGCCTCCACTGCGGTGTTGACGTGGCCGGAGCTGAGGGAGAATGAAATATTGAACCCACTCAGTGCATCGCAGAACGACGACTCGACGAGGAATGCGTAAACTCTGCCCTACGGCTGCCCCAGAGAGCAATGAAGTCAACAACAAACATTGGGACGGCAGTAAATTAATTTTCTTCGACTCGGTTTCTTGGAATTTTCGTCTACGTTTGAAAGAAAAATATCTCTCTCCTTCTCCCGCGAAATCAATTGTCAAATGCCGCCCGTCGATGATGTCAAAAGCAGTGGAAACGCAATAACTGCACCCTGCTAATTAATTACTGTCACTCGCTGGCACCACTAATTAAATCTATAACATAAAATAATGCGACGGCTCGCTTTAGTGCACGTACTGCTGATCAAAAATAATGTGACTGTTGATAAACTGCTCAATTGTGGTTTTTATTTACCGCACATTACCGTCACTTTGCCGCTCCGAGAACACGAGAATGTGACACAAATAAACAAGCATGCGTTGAATGTACAAATAAATTATAACATCATTTGCATTTTGATCAGCGTATTAAGCCATGAAAATGTGCGAATCATCGCGGTGGCAACAGGACAAGGTGGGATGTCATCATTTGTGGCTGTGGCGCACCGCGCTGTCGAGCTCGTTTCGTGCGTTCGGCTCCGCGGCCACTCCAATTCATCAGCGAACAAAGCCCAGCTTGATTGTGGGGTGCTGCCGAATGAATGAGAGTCATAAAATTTGCATATTTGATAGTCACCTAATTAAATTACATTTGATAATAAAAGGACTACACGCATGCCTACTTACAATAAAAAGACACTATAAACCGCATATTTCACACCATTTGCGGGGGAGGGGGCGTGAATATCAGAGGCGTAACTGGAGCTTTATTTGATCCTTGGCGTTCTCTTAAAAGGAGAATTTTTAGACCATGAAATTATACTCAAAAACTCAGCTATTTTTGTAGGTTTACTAAAGGTATTTTGTCTATTTTCCCGGAAAATTTTCACCGAATATTTTTAATGACTTTTTAGAAAGACTGCTAATTTTTGGAGGACTCAACTTACAATGGGTAAATTAGGCTTTATCTATCATTTGCATAGAGAGGTACCAGAAAAAATTGGTTTAGGATTTTTATAACTCGTCTTCCTAGAGAAAAGACGAAAAAAAGTAAGCGATACGCACGCACATTTTTGTCCTTTTTGTCATAAAAAATATCTGGTGCGAATTTTCCGCGAGAATGGACGATTAACACTCATCTTCCGTTCAGAAAAAGTTACAAAAGTTCCGTTCCCAGCGAGCAGAACATTTGCAACTTTTTTTGTTGGGGGTCACACACAAATCATATAACAAATTGATTCATAAATTCTTTATATATAACACAAATCAGTCAGTGAGCCAAAAATTCAGCTAATTTGGACAAATATATCATATAAAAAAATCTATTTGAAATCCGAAATTGGGTCAATTTGACCCAACCAGAAGATGAGTGTTAAATTAAAAAATTTCTTATTCATATTATTTTAGGCATGCGTTGAATAAAGTGGCTCAGCCAGTCACGAATTATTCGCCAAAAATTTGGTTTCATTTTGAGGTGAATGGTCTGAACATTTTCTCTTGAAAAGTTACCTTTCGATTTGGCGAAGTATGGACTAAAGTCTTCAAGAGGGATTCTGTATCAGGTATTGCTGGTATATCTAGCCTCAATCATCCCGAGAGAAGATTCAACTAAATCATAGCTACAACAAACAATATAAGATCCCTTAAAATATCACAATTCAGCCCGTCCTTGTCTCCACCCCTGAACTGAGCGTGATGAAATACCCGTTATGTTGAGAAATGAGTTTCAGATAGTGATGAGCCTGTAAAGGGGTTGATTTATGCTCGTTCCGTGCTGCTTGAAGTGTTTGATATGTTAATTCGTTCGTGCTCCTCGCCAGTCAGCGGGGAAGCGCCGGGAATAATTAATTAGCAAATGCCCTCGAGCTAATTGAGAGATTAACACCTATTATTCAACGCTCTGACGCTCCATTTCCCCAGTCTTTTGTTGTTTTGGAAATCTTTGGAGTGGAAGGGAAGACAGATTTGAACACTAATAGTTCCCATCCACAAAACCCCTGAGGTCTGATGCCAATTTGGGAGTGTCATCGCGCTCAAAGTGTTAAAACCAAATCATGCGTCGTTTTTGTTTTTTTTTTCGCAATTCCAAACGTCCTACTCCGGATTACACAAACAGACGAAAAACAGGAAAATTTCCATTAGCGATGTAACGCGGTTGTCATCTGCGTGCGATTATATTTTTGACACCTCTATACCCTCGCGACGCTCCGTTTTTTTCCGCCCGTGTGTAACGCTCGTATTATATGTAACACCTATTTTTTACACGATTACTAGACTTTTCACATCACCTCGACGCATTATTCCGGATTATGTTCACGGTTCGATTCGTTTTAATTTGGCAAACTCCCGGAGTCCCGAATTCCCGGATTCCACCCGATTACACCTGGGATTTGGTATTTCACTTATGAATAAATAGCCAAAGGAGGTTTGTAAGATTCGCCGGCAGAAGTGTGGCGGAGATAAAGAAACCACAAACTACCTTCTCCCTACCATAACTTTTGTGAATAATTAATTCGATTATAACTTTCGATGTATGACTAATAAAGGCATATTTGGTCTGAGTTTCTTGGCAGGCGTCCCACACACGAGGAGGGATGAATAATATATGGCAGGGTATCATGGCTGTGGTGGTTTCGGAACCACCGAGCCAGCAAAATGAACAAGTTTTCTTAATAACTTTATTCAATTAAGAAGTGTACATTTCAGGGAAGCATGGAGGCAGGAAGGAAAACATTTTAAGTTGTCCATGCGAGCAGTTAGTTAACAAAAATAAGATGGCCTGAGGCAGCCATTTTGTCTGCCGTCTCGGTCCACCGTCCATGAAATTTGCAGGAGCTCCTAAATGCTTCCCAATCAAAGTCTCTACTCTATTAGCAGCCAATTAGCAAGCTCGCAGTAACGAAGACGTCCTGCGCGGCGCTCGCGATGCTCCATCAAGCTCATGCCACGACGACGAACCGCATGCACATCAGCATTGCAGTCACATGTTATGCACTAAATTATGCTCAAGTGTGAGACAACTATTGACGTTTGACATTTTAATGGGATTATGCTCTCGGATGTGTCCTGCACTGCTCTGCCGTTGGAAACTACTTTATTATGTAGAAATTGGATAATTTTGTTAGAGATTTATGTGGCGTTACTTTGGACATCTGACAGCTCCGTACGACGCCGATTGGCCGTAGATATATATCGACATTTAAATTCAGAGCTCGCCTCCACTTGGCTTGGGAGGAACTCTCCATTCGTGATGGACGTTATGGAATTAGCGCCACTGCGTCAATCAAGCGATTACTCAAAAATGCACCCCCTCATTGAAATAAAAAGTCTCAATTGACCTTTCCATTTTACTAACTCAACTTTTGATTAAGGTTGACTTCATATTGCGGCTCTGCCAGCACGGACGGTGTTGTTTTTCTTCTTTTGCGTCGCGTCAGTGGCGTAGACAAGGGATGACTAGGATATGGAGCAAATTTGTACCGAGCAAATTTTCCGATTTTTCCTGGAAAACCTTTGGAACATGTCGTGATAATTTCTTTTGTCAGCAAATATTTGACTATCCTAGATCACAAATAAGCATTTTTCACGGTCCCATCACACTAGGCAATTTAAATTGCCGCAATTTGGGCAATTTCAGGCAATTCCAGTGGCCGCAAAATTGCGGCAATTTTTGCCCAGAACAAATAACCAGAATCAGGGCAACTAATATTGCCAAAAATCGGGCAGTTTTTTGTAGTGTGATGGCAACCTCAGGCTTTAAACTAGGATTTTTGGCTTAAAACTAGTTGAAAAGTAGCTTTAAAATATGCTTATTTTTGACAAAAATTTAGAAAGTCATTTAAAATTAACTCAAATTGGAAAAAAAATTTAACCGTGAATAATCATGGGGGTTAAGTAAAAGTGTTAAGTCAAAAATTTAATTTTAAATGCTTAAGTTTTTACAATAAATTTTCATCAACCTCTCTAGCGGACCTACGAGGCTCTAGGGAATCATTATAGGTTATCAAAAAATGGAGCTGGCAAAAATGAGTTAAGAGGTATAATATTAAGTCTGGCTACTTCACTGATCCCGCTTCGTACTGGTGCAGTCGCGTCTCGCTCTACCTCGGAGCTATGCAGACCTCCTAGCTTCCAGGACACAGCGAGGATCGACTTCACGTGTGTGTGTAATTTTTATTTTTCAGGATTTTTTCACCACGACGGCATGAAACCGGCGCTGCCATGATAAGTTGGTCCGCTGGGAAAAGTGCAAGCCAAGAATATAATTTTCATTACGGCACGCTTTCCATCATCCAAATATGTGGTTCTAATTTTCCTGCGCTCATTTTTTGCTCTCCTCTTTGCTCTGTCAGAATATTCATACCTCTCTGATTCGCGTCCTGGCTGCTGTCATAATCATAATAACAATATTCGTAATAATAATATGTATGGCGTAAGAATGTTTGTGTAATTTGTATCCGCTGCAATATCTCATTTCCACCTCCTGAATTTTTAACCGCCACAAAAAGAGAGGCGGCCCGGACGGCGGGAAAGTTTTTCATTACATCCAGAACCCGCAAAAAAAACTCATCGCAAGAACCTAATTTAATTTAAAAAGTATAAATCAGACGCGAGTAAATATTTTTTATTCAGCCACTGGGAATATTATCCAATCAAGCAGCAAATCTTCGGTATCCCCTTTTTAATTCCTTCCGTGCGGCGTATGACGGACGACGGTGTGGTGTGCATCCCTTTAATTGCTTCGAAGTCACTACTCAAAATGTCCAAGTGGTCCCAGGGAGACGCAGGGCAATTTGTAACTTTCACATGAGATAAGCCGCACTTTAATAAATCATCACCTGGTCACCCGTCGTGGACGAGAGCGAGAGCTAAAAAAGGGAAACAACGAGAAAGCTCCTGGGACTCCCTGGACATCGGGAAAAAAGTTAAATAAAAGAAAAGTGAGCAAAGTTGGTATGCGAGTGGCGCCGGCAAAAAATTTACGACGTGCAAGATTTTTGAATTCAGGTCATTTTTTGCGTGGCCCGAACTTTTTGGTGGTCACGCAGGCCATAAATCAAATGGGGAGGAAAATTAATCAAACCATCTTCGCCATATCAAACGGCCCTGCGTGTAACCGGACTGGATGCATATTCATATCGGCTTAACTGACATGTTTTAGGTTATTTTGCATTTGCAATTCTGGCATGTATATCCTGGCCCGACTACAATGTTTGGCCGTAATTTAATTATGCGAGTGAGCGGGCGTTTTGTGGCAGTAAATGTTTGGCAGCATTGCAATCATTATTATTAACAATTATTGTTACATGATGGTTGCAAATTGCATTCATAATGATGAATTATTATTGAGGGAATATTACACTTGATTAGAGAATTTTGCAAACATGAATATTTAAGTGGGACAGTGGGGGTTTGCCCCTTTCCCGCAACCAGGTTTTCTCTTTCTATCTCTGTGTGGTCAGGACTGGGAAAGCGGAAAATCGGGAAAGTAGAAAACGCAATTTCACGCCATTGATGAATTTCGCTTCCCTGCCAGCTCTCCTGGGACTGAGCGTAATGCAGAATCAGAAAACTACTAATTTTCTCCGCTGCAGAACCTCCAACTTTTCCACATTCTCACAAAATTAATAGTTCCATATAACTTTGATTGGATTTATAAATGGATGAAGGAACGGTCTCAGGTCCGTAGCCAGGAGGGATGAGTCCCAGTGGCGGTTTTTCTAGCAGGTCCTCGTCCCTTCCCTGGCAATTTATCTCTCCGAGAAGAGCACATCATTATTATTACGTTAACTTAATCAACTCTTATGATTAATACGAGCTCCATTTGTCAGCCCCAGTAATCATGCTCCCGTGAAGTGAAATAGAGCAGAAGGAAAATCAAGATAGGCGGCAGCGTTATTATTTCCACCGACGACGACCCGAGGTACGACAAATTTTAATTACACGGGGCATATGAGACATGTATGAGCTCATTTGTATGCAAGAAAATGTTTTAAGGTTAATAATTTAATGGAAGTTTTAAATAAGGAGTCATTAATATAAATTATCCCATGAATACGTTACGAAATCTGGGGAGCAGCCGAGCTTCTCGGGATCAAAGGCTAGTGGAAGTGTGTCAAGTGCTCCCCCGTACTCGTGCACTAAAATGCATAATTGAATACAGTCGAGCAACCCTTTGGGCCGGAGCCAGCGGCGCTGGAGTTAACAAAATTTTTTGTTCCCATGTTCGCCGATCAAATTTCAATTCATTGAATTTTTTACGCGGCTGGCAGTAATGCGGCATGTAACAGTGCCGCAGGGTTACAGAGTTGCGGCAACAGGACACCGAGAGCGAAAGAGAGAGTGAGTAAGAGATTGGATGACAAATTTCAGTCCAAATTGAGTTATTCAATTAGGCGGTCCCCTGTTTGATGGGCGCTGCACACCGACGCTCGACGCCACCGCGAGCTGAGTAATCAAGAAAGCGGGACGGAAAAATTGGAAAATTGCAAATTCCACT
Source organism: Forcipomyia taiwana (assembly GCA_963930915.1). Taxonomy (NCBI): domain Eukaryota; kingdom Metazoa; phylum Arthropoda; class Insecta; order Diptera; family Ceratopogonidae; genus Forcipomyia; species Forcipomyia taiwana. Next base: position 3,014,958 of record CAWVOI010000089.1, on the reverse strand, counting down.
CAATCATCAGTATTTTTGCATCTCCAGCTCCGTCGCCGTCTCGAATCACCGACATCTAATTAGGATGTTCAGTGACTCAGAAGACCAAGTTCTGCGATGTTTGCTCAAGATAATGGCTTTGAGACTTGCTCGCGTGGACTCTGCATGTGTGATTTCCGTTTCCGCCGGCTAGCAAGCCGATTCATCAAAATTACTCAAGCTGCTAATCGAAATGTGCGTCTTCGGAAGGTAAATAGAATGATGGAGTGGATCTCAAATGTAGATGGATGGAGAGAGAGAGAGAGTCGACTTTGGAGTCTTAATTCATCCAATTAATTTTCCACCGCAAATCCACTTTCCAACTTGGCTTGGTCGAGTCCTTCCCGCTCGTAACGAGCTTTAATCCTTTAATTACAATATCAAACACATAATACCCTCTTATCCCCTTTTCTGCTCGGTTTTTAGAAACACCAAACAACAACATGTATGAATAATATGTGAAAATGCGTTGGGCTTACGGAGGCATCAGGGTCGAGTGGAGGGGGCAGTAAATAGGGTGACCATACGTCTTGGTTTTATCGTGTGTCCCGGGATGTTCTGATTAATCTTTTTTTTAAGATCAAATAAAATGTTAATGACTCAGGAGTAAGGCCTTGAAAAGAAAAACATCTCCTGAAATTTCAAGAACATCCTCTGAAATATTTCAAGCATTTAAAATTATTTTTTCAAGTGATTTATTTAATAAAATGTTAGACTTGAAACTGAACTTGGGCAATTTAATTTTACAATTTTAGAATTTAACAATAATTTTAAATAAAATAATAATAACGCGAAAAAAATGTTAAAAGAAAGTCCTGAAAAAAATATGGTCACCCTAGACAGTAGGCAAGTAACTGAGGCAAGTAAATGTTTGTGTATCAAATGACAAAGTTAATATTTTAGAAAACAAAGGCAAAGGCGAGGTTTATCGTTCTCAAACATACCCACGGTCTCCTAGTATGTTGAATTATATGCAAAATATTTTCATTAAATTGGCAGACGAAAATCGTTTGGGGAGTTTGAAATCTCAACAGGTTAAGGCACTTAAGGGTATTCGGCTCTTCTTCATGTGACGGTACTCGGTGGTGCTGCAGATGAGAAGACGGATGGAGAGCAAAGTAGGGTTGGTTTTAGTGCCTATTTGACGCATCAATATGGGAAAAGGATCGACACATTGAGGAAGCCATAACAATAATAATCATGTAGGCAGGAGCTCCCGATGATAAGTGAGGAACTGGTTGAATGATTTGTGGAAATTTGTGACGATGTGCGGTTGTGGTTTCGCTTCAGCCCGTTGATGAAGATTGAAGCAAGCTGAGTGTAATGAAAATTTCAGCCTTTGTTGTTTGCGAAGGCGCGGTTGTTTTTCACCTTCCTGCATCCCGACAAAGGAGGAGCGGAACAATGCCCTCCCCTGAGAGCCGGGAGAACGCCGTTCAAAGCAAATATTGACGACAACGCTCTCTCTCGCGTCTTCTCGGGCTGCAAAGCTTTTAGAAAAATTGAATAATGTGCGCATGAAGTTACGAGATTTGCATAAATTTACCATCTCCTCCCAGTCAAGTTGATAAGGTGCCTTAATGCCTCCGAATCTCAGATTGATGCGATTAATTTGGTCCTCTCGCTTTCCCAACACACGGAGCAGATGTGATGTGTTCGTTTTTGCTCAAGATGCCTCCATAAAAGACATAAAAACAATCGAAACAACCTCATCATTATGTGCCAAAACAGGCACAGGGGAGACATTGTTTTAATCAAACCAATTCAAAATTAGATACCGTGAATTTTATTCACTTGTTAGAGACTGAGAGAAACGAGCAGGCGTGTATCGATGGGGAGGGCAATGTGTCTTCGGCTCGCTCTGTTCAGTGTTGTATTAAGGTGTAACTGGCATCCCTAAGTAGGCCTTGGTTTTGAAGGGGGTGTTAGGAGGTGGTTAATTTTTGTTTTAGGTTCATTTTTTCCTATTAGTATAAAATCCAACTCTGTTTCGAAATTAAGCCATTGGCTACCAAAATTTTTCTACTACGTCAAGCTTCCTAAAATTGACTGTTTTGGTTGAAAAAATTGTTCCATATGAATAATTCGTAAAAATTTAATTTCTTGGAAAATTTACTCACTAAAAATATACCCATAGTTCAAAAGTGGGTTAAATTTTTTGAAATATTTTTTATCAAAAAAAATAGTTTGGAGAGAATTGTAAGAAAAAGTTATTTTTGAAGTAAGAACGTTTAGTATTTTTAATGATTTTTTAAAAGTTCAAATTTAAAATCAAATATGGCGGAAAAATCGAAAAATCTCACGACTATCTGCTTTTGCTGCTCTGTAAATCAATATCTAAAAACAACTGTCATAAAAATTTAGCAAATTTCGAGAGTAGAAGGATGAAATTATTCGAAAAGCATTCAAAACATTCCCTCAACTTTTAGTTTCCACGGAATAAATTTTTAAAGCCGGCCTTGATTTTGGATAGAGGGCCTTGATTTGAGCAAATTAGGTCGCGACTTGCGTTTGAAAGTGGCCGTATCCTTATGCCATAAATTAAAATGTGTAACGAGAAAAATTGCTCCTCACCGCCAACTTTACCCGGCAGGTCCCCGAAGAATTGTTTCATTAGACTTCTACAAGATGCTGGCGAAGTTGGAGCGCGAGAAGGACACGACTGGATTGACTTATAAAATCATAAGCAAGGGGATTTCGTGAGACAAAATTGAGCATCTCAGCCAATGAGTAAAAGTTTGTTGCGCAAAAAAATTAAATTAAACGCCCCGGCCCGAAAGTCGTGTAAGGAATTAGCGCCATAAAAGTTAATTATTTAAACACCATGAAGGCGATGAAAAAGTTTTTATCGCGTTATAAGAAGAAGGCGAGGTGCGGGAGAGGTAAAGGGGGACTGTGGATGCTGGATTTATATATTTTTAATTGAGTACAGCGCTTTTGATGATGACTTTCTTATTACGAGCGAGGAGCGGACACGGACGGGTAAAGAGTTGCGATTTGGTAATTACCTCCGACACTTTTTAACAACTTTCGTGGACGAAATTCCTAATGACGTTTTAAGTGAGCAAGATGGATTTAATAAATCTTAATTTTGTTTGCTAAAAAGCGTCCACGGGGACGTCTTCCGTCCTACTTTTATGCGCGCCACTGTGCAATGAATATTTGACAAGACGGTTATGGCCTCCCCGAAAGCCATCCAAGTTTAAAGGGGTGCAAACTACTTTTTCTCCCCCGCATTTTCTCCGCATATGCGACAATTATTTTTATCTTATTGCGGCAAGAGTCAAATAAACTCGCTCACTCGGTTTAATGGTAATCATTTGAAGACAACGGGAGAAAGAAGTGGGAGAAAAGAAAGAAGATGACGACGTATTGTCTGCCGAAGAAGACGAACATGTCTAACATGTGTGAACGCACAATTACAACACGAGGATTCGTAATATTCCCACTGGGGAAATTATCGCAGTGTCAGTGCTTATTAGAAATGTGGAGGAAGCAGAAGACGCTGTGGCGGAAAAATCATCGCTGCTAATGCCACTATTGTTTACATTTGACGACAATGAGGCAGGAAGATGAAGGAAATGATTGCTATCGGAGTTCGGAGGCGAGCGTGAAAAGGGTTCCAGCTGTTAAGTTTTATGCTCGCGTGAATTCTGGCAAGCGATTAGATCTGGCTTTTGTGGCTCGTCACCAGATAAGATTTTCTTAAGGAGATGCTCTCTGGAGTATTTTTGGAACTAGTGGGCTGGTTATCGTGGACTTGTGAGACCTAGAGAATCTTAAATTAAATTTTAGAAAAAAAATTAAAAATTTTTCGAGGCTCTGGGTTTAGCCATTTTGGCCCAGAACTCCCGCCCTTAAAAAATCTTAACCCTCTAACGTTCTTAGAAAAACTAGTGTTTAGTTTTGAATAGTAAAAATAAGACTCTTAACAATCAAAAACAGTATTCAAGATGATTAATACATATGACATGAACTTTTAAAACTTTTGATTAAATACGATTTTTGCGATGACTATCTCAAGACAATCATAGCTGTTAGAGGGTTAAATTATTCAAGTTTGAAAAAATTTTTGAAAAAAAAATCAACAAAACGCGCTGTCCAAGACTGGGGAACCAGCACTCTACTTTACCGACTCGACCAAGCTGTTGACGCGACGAGCTTCCCCACACAACGCTACACTTGGATTCTCGCAGTCGTCAACGCTCTTCACATGCGGGCACAGGGGAAACGAAATGGGTGGAGCAATCACGGTCTCCGCACATAAACACAATTCTTTTGTGGATTCAACAGGTGTTCTTGCGCACTTCAGCGCTCCGTCAGAATGCACTTTCTTGAATTTTCGGGAGTCTTGCTGAGTTTATTTTTTCCTCGGAAATTCGGCCCATTAATATTCACGCTTCAGCACTCTATATGCAAATGCGGCCTTCATTATTGACGCCACGAGATCGCTGCCTCACGAGTCACGACGACAGGAGGAATGCGAAAGTTAAATTATAGAACTCATCCAAAAATCATCGTATTGTCGATTGTCTATCTCACGACTCGTTCGGTTCGCGAGGTGTCAGATAAATGCCAAGTCTCGGGGAAGTGTCTGTCTGTCCCGGGAGGTTCCGTTTGACTCCAGCGAGGCTTCTGGCGCGTGTCGGGGAAATAAGTTTGTGAAATGCGATTATTTTGATGATTTTGTTGTTTTTAGAATTGCCACACGCACGTGCGAAGATTTATTTTATAATGCATGCATCGTCATTTCACTTCATTTTCATATTTTCAACTTGCTCAGCCGCTCCATGCAGATACCCGAGCCGACACCCTCGTCAACTTACTCATTTATATTCATTTCCAAATTTGCGACATTTCGAGTGTATCGCATAACGCATATGACTCTTCCTGAGCTCCAACACGGGGTGAAATGGGTGTTATCGTGGCACAGAGAGATGTAAAATATGGTTTTATTGCGTCAATAAAATGTAATTTTATACCAGGATATATTTTTCCACTTGTCTCCTGCCAGCTCTGCTCCATGCGACATGTCTGAATTTTTAAAACTCCACCTAGCCGAAATTTAGTGCTAAGAGGCTCTTTTACGGCCCTCTAAATGGTTGGTTCCCACAATCAAGGAGGCTTTTGGATTTTCTTTGAAAGATGTTCCTTTGAGTCTTAGAAGAGCCTTAAGAAGTTCTACTAAAGCTAAAGTAGCCTCTTTAAGACTATATTTGTACCAAGAGAGATAAGCTGAGTTTCATTAAAGCGTGTCAAGACTGAAGTAGGTGCCTTCCAACAAGAAACGAGCTCCTTCAGAGTCAAAATTGCGCCCTTAGGACTGGTTAAAGTACCCCAAAAAGAAAACTTAGAGCTTTAAAAGGGGTACTAAAGCTTAACAAGTCTCTTTAAGACTATATTTGTACCGATAGATGTAAGCTGAGTCTCACTACAGCGTCCCAAGACTAAAGTAGGTGCTCCCCAACAAGAAATGAGCTCCTTCAGAGTCAAAACGGTGCCTTCAGGATTGGTAAAAGTACCCCAAAAAGAAAACTAAGAGCCTTAAAATGGGTACTAAAGCTTAACTAGCCTCTTTAAGACTATATTTGTACCGATAGGGTTAAGCTGAGTCCCACTACGGCGTCCCAAGGTGCTCTTGAACAAGAAACGAGCTCCTTCTGAGTCTAAGACCCTTAAAAGATGAAACAAGAGTGCTAAAAGTTCAGAAGAGACGCCCCCTGTCAACACCACTGATTAGAAAGATTCGAAGCGCCTCTGTTCTGTAAATTGATCGTATCAATTTCGTATCGAATTTTATTACGTTCAGGATTACGATCGGGTGAAAGGTAGCAAGGCGAGAGAAAAAAGCAGCAAATGTAAATGTGATAGATGCTTGATGAAAATTATAACAGATGCTAGTCCATTAGTACCCCGAACCTCACTGAGCACCGAATGTCACGCTTCGTTAATTTTGATTATCTTTTCCATTCGCCACCGGCTCACTGTTTGCCTAACATGTCGATGTGTGCTCGAAAGTTGCGTACCCGGCCTTGTTAAAGCGTAATAATAACATGTTTATTTCATTTTGAGCAAACATGGGTCCGGACCGAAGTTTTATAATGAGAGATTAAGGTTGTAAGTCAGTGGTAATGACACTGATTGAGTTGTTCGGAGTAATTGACTCCAAGCCGTCGTCCTGAGACCCCCTCCTGTTCTCCATCCTGCTTTGCATTCAAGGCCACCTCTCGTAAATCCGCCACAGCATATTTATGCTCCATGTAACACATCCATACAATTACTTATTAATATTTAATCGAATAAAAAAGGATATGCCTGACTGTAATTGAATAGTTAATGCAATATTTATGAAGGGCATTCACGAGATGCGCACGAACCTCCTCCTCCTCTCCTCCCCGCTTTCCATAACTTTGACTCAACTTCAATTTACGTAATCCATTATGTTTCCCATGCCGTAGACAGTGGAAGAACAAACAGAGGCGAAAGAAGCTCGGGATTAGACGAGATAAATCAGGTTGATTCGTTTTTGCACCGGGTCCAGATAGTCGAACTCGAGGGTGGGTCGAGGGTTCCAGACATCCGAGTAATGAATGAAGATCGAATGTCGTGAAATCAATGCGTAGCTCATCTGTTCGAATTCGTGTTTATTTGCATTCACAGAACCCTCGCCTCGTCTCTCGTTCGACGGGTCCACCTATTCAAGCAAAACCGCACAATCGGTGTATTGACAGGTTGGCTCTCAATGCGGGCAGGGAACCGCAACAAAGCAAGCCCTCGCCCCGTGTTTATGTTCATTTCACACTTGATTAGCCAGCTCGGCTAAGTGACAACTAAAGAGGTTTATGGAGACACAAAGGACCAGACTCCGACAATGGGATTGTTTTGGATAAACAAAACACGTTTGTGGTAATTAAGTGGAGAGCACTTTGATGATGAGTTAATTGCGGTGCGCTGAAAGGGGAGATTGAGTAACCTGGTGCCTGCAGCTTTGAATTATGTAAATGACTAAACCAAATCTCACTTTTAAAAACCAACTTGAACAGTTTAAAAGATTTTTGCCAAAAATTTTTGTCCTAAAAATTGTTCCTGAAGGCTTTAATCGAGCAAGTAAAGCCCCTGAAAAGGTGCATTTTGAAAATAAATTTTACCTGAAATTCATAAAATCGCCAAACCTCGACTCGTTCATGAAAACTTGATTTCGGGAGTTTTTGCCAAATTTTTTTTTCACGAAAATTAATTACTTTTACGAAATGTCTTGGCTGAAAAGATGGATATTGGATGAAAAAAATTTTCACCTGAAATTCATAAAGTGGCCAACCTCCGCTCATTTAAGAAAAATCGATTTTGGGAATTTTGTCCAAAATCTGAATGTCACGAAGATGCCCAGTTCTACCACAAGAAACACGTTTCCAATGTTTTTAGACTAAAAAAATTGAAGTTGGGGACAAAAACATTTTTCCTATAAAATTCATAAAATGACCCAATATAACTTGTTAACGAAAACTTGATTTCGGGATTTTCGATCAAAATTTTTTGTCTGAGAATCGGTATGTGTCTTAAAATGGCTTTGTTTATCCAAAGAAGTGATTTGTGGGAGGCAAAAGCAAGAAATTTAAGCTTAAAATAAGGCTTCACAAGTCCAGTGCGAGGAACCAGAAATAATACTCGACTTAGTTCCCGCACCAGATGGATTGCATTACTACCAGATCATCCCTCATTTGTTAGATAAACCAACAAACACTCGAGACTCCGTTAACGAGGCCCTCTCCCTACGCATTTATTTATTTTTTCAATTGCATAATTTTTTGGTAGATCAAGGGCCCCTCAGAACGCAAGCAAGTATCTGTTTTCAGACAATATGCATGTTTACCAACCCTTGAGCGCACAAGTTCAACATTGTTTGGCATTTAAGCCATTGTCATGATTTTATGATTGCACACATGTTACGTTATCCGGGATGAAAAATGTGCTGTGCAGGCGGGATCGCGACCTGCCACGTACGGAAAAAGAGATTTGTCAAACTCTCCGATCACTCCGACAGCTCAACAATGCGACTTGATTAGGGCCAGAGCGAGCTTGGCTGGGCGGCGATTAAACAATCGGGCGAATTGGGTCCTCCCACACTAATTTGTAAATGTATCAAAATTTAATTTGGGAGGCAAATCGGCGTTCAGCGGAATCTCTAGCAGTCCCCTAGCACGCAATCTCGGCCAGATGGCTTAAAAGTTGTATACTTTATCAGATCCAAAATCCATATTATTATCCCATTTGCATCGCATTAAAAATACAACCAACAAATTGTTGTGTAAATGGTGGTGGAGCGTAATGGATAAATGATATTATGCGGAATGTGGCACCAGGAGTCCGCGAAATTTATGTTTTTGCAAATTTAAAAGAGTTGCGTAATTGCGGGACTGCATTATAATAACTGTGCGGTCACGGGTGCTTCATTAGCGGCAAATAAAATTCAGTTCCACTCTCGGCCGGCTAGTTTGGGTGGAATCGCGCCCCGTTCCGCGCCGAGTCGCCCGAATCCGATTCCTGGGAGTCGTTAAGTGGATTCCTCTGCATCCATGTATAAATTAATTTAATTATAGACGAATTTAGAGCTTCAGTAGCCGCAAATGCGCTGGTTTGCGGTAATTGCGAATAACTCGACTGCGTTTAAACCCAGTAATTGTTTAATTTCATTAACGAGCTGCCCTCCAGCCGGGTTTTGCACCGTCATTCCTTCTCGGAACGAATCACAGCTCGTCACAGGTGGGCTCGAGGCGTCCTAATCCCATCGTTGGAACATGCCTGGTTCGAATGTGTTTGACAAAAAGCTGAAAGACGGCAAAACGACGACTCATTGCGGTGCCATTAATCATAAAAGTATGACTTCTAGGCCCTTTGACGCGCTACAGTTCCAAAAATATGACGAATGTTTGCTGTCCGGGACAAAGAGGGGCATTTTCAGGCAGCAAGAGTCGTGGAGCGGCTGCAAGACATTCGACAATTGTTCAAAGTGGGCAGTAGGTTTCCCCCGAGAGTTGGCCAATTGGATGTCGATTTTTCATTTTATTCATGTTTGACCAACCGTGCCTCTCCGCTACGCCACACATCCAAATATTGAAAGGATTTCATTGCAATCACGTAAACTTTGTGATGGGAATAAATTTTCCTCCGCTCACACTTACAGATTGCTATTATTTCCAGGCCACTGCAGCGTCACTTTATTTCCATCTGGAGCTTGTCTGTTCGTCCACCACGACACTGGGAGTGAGTTCGGTGCGCTTCCTGATTTCAGCTTGGACTAGCGAAAGAATGTGACTGGAGTTTGTAACAACAATATCGTCCCAGCGGAATACATTAGGGACATGCACAAATAAATAATTTTGTAGCCTTTTCTGTGTTCTCTTTCATGCCATCAGATTCAGCTCCAGTGATCTTTTATTGCGAAACCGACTCTGCCGCTTCTATTAGATAAATCAGAATTGCAAACTAGTGTCTTCAAAACGTTTTCCATCTGACCAAGAAAAACATAAAAGGCGGAAAAGGGAAAAAGAATGTGTTCTCCATTGTTAGTGCACATAAAATTAGTGATGATTGGGTTCGAGTGCTTAAATAATTTATTGGGTCGGAGCACGTGCGATAAGCTGGCGGCAAATTGGAATAAAATTGTTTTTTATTAAGGTTTGATTGAATTGTGTTCTCGCTGGCTTGTGACTCGGTGGGCGGTGACGAGAAGAGAGGAGCCCAGACACTGTCCTGAGTACCCTATTGTGAAAGATAATGGAGAAAGGGCTCAAATTCAGACTTGGGATGGACTCTCAGGATGATTCTACTGTCTATTGAAGGTACCAAAGCCTCTTGAGTACTGCAAGCTTAACCCATTGGCTACCGAGGGGTAACTGGTGACCCATCAACTTTTAAAAATTTATTTCGGGCAAACTAAAAGTTAAGGACAATTTTGGAATGTATTTTCAATATATTTCGTTCTTCTACTCTCGAAATTGGCTACATTTTTTGGACAGTCATTTTCAGATTTTGACTTATAAAGCAGCAAAAGCAGCTAGTCGTTAAATTTTCGGTTTGGCCGCCATATTGGATTTAAATTTTAACTTTTAAAAAATAATGATGATAGTGATAATTTCAAAAAACTTTCTTCTACAATATTTAAAGTTGAGTCCGAAGTATTTTTTAATAAAAAATTTTTCAAAAACTTTAAACCATTTGCTGCGTCAACCCAAGCTTGGCGCAGTTTGAAAATCTTGGCAGCCAACGGGTTAAAGAGATCGTTCGGTTGCAGTCAGTAGCCAGTGAGGAGACTCCCATTAAAGCAAAATCGATCGAGTCACCTTTCGTTCAATTAGTCCCGCTCTTGACTCCAATTACTGGCCAAGCGTTCACTTATTTACTCCTAATGTCACGCACTCTGTCCAGTCTAACCACCGCTCGAGTCCATCCCTCACTCTCGCCTCATCCATAAATAAAACTTGAGCGCAAATTATTAATCGACTACCCACTTTATGCACACAATAGCGGGCCGAATGCATTGTAATCAACCTTTCTTGTTCATCCTGATTAAATTTGCATTTTCCAGTCCCTCTCGCATACACGGCGACTACACGTGGAACAAATAACTGTAATGTTAGATGGAGTTGTCATTGCATCGTGTCCCCATCCCGGCTCCTCTACCGTAGCATAGTGAACAGCGTTTTAATAATGCATAATGGACTTCTACATCGCATGGCTCGGCGAAGAAAGAGCTGAGAGAGCAGAGAATGGAGGCGAAACTTTGCGAAATCAAAGTACTAAAAAAGAACTTTTATGTACGGCGGACTGCCTTGGGAAAACATCGTGCATCTTTGTTCCCGAGCACATAATGTACGTTTTATGGGAATTATAAAAAAATAGATGGCTTTTAGAGTAACGAGCGACGGTGCATGTGGGAAGAGGAGGCGGTTTGGAGCGGATCCAATGAACACTGATGGGATCCGCGCACGCTCGTCACTCATTCGGGAGCTACTGGCCCTCCCGACCCAGCCAGCTTCTCAAGCTCTTCTGCTCTTCTTCGATAATGAAGTGAATTATCTGCAGGTAGAATTTTTTCCCAAACCGACCAGAAAACAAACATTTGAATACAAAACATATTTATGGTGGCAGGCAGGAGGCAACACTTGCGTACAAAGGCATGTGTAAAAATTTTTGGTAGTCAAATAAAAAGGGTTAGGACTAATCCCATTAGACTCACCATGACCACAAATAACACTCGCTTGGAGACTCATAAATTCATCAATTGACTAAACATGTTTACTGTGGATATGTAGATGTGGCTGGAGAGGGCATTGTTATTGAATACACCGGTAAATGACGTGTTGTTTGTTTGCACATATAAATCTCGTTTGGCCCTGCGTGTGACGAAAGTTCCCGGAACCCAGGCTCCTCCTCAATAGAGCCAACCTCGGAGCATTGGAAGTGAATAAATTAAGCCCCACACGAGTTCACGGGCACGCAAAAGTAAACAAACGTTATGACTGCATTCTTTAATCTATCATTTCCCCCGAGCACAATAAAATGTATTACAGCACATAAAGCCAATTTATTTAGACACAGAATAGATACACCTCTCGAGGAGCCAGAAGTCTCTTCTCTCGGGGGGCTCCTGCTTCACTCTCGCGGATGGGAGATAAACAGCATATCAATGAAGTCGGATAAGGAGATTCCCAAAAATATGTACCAACATTTAACCGTAAACATGCAGCGGAATTTTCGCGGATTAAATATATGTAAACCAATTTTCCAGCTCACGTGAAGGAGGGAGACTCGGCGAATAACATTTTCCATTATCCTGTTAAGTTATTTATTATCCAGAGCACGACGTATGAGCTTACAATTGAAACATTTTTTATTTGCATACTCCATTACCTCGCGAGCGAGCGAGCAGTCGAGCACCCGGGTCGTGTCTTGGAAGAGCTTGAAGTCGGGGGTTGTGGGGAGGAACAAACCAGCATGTTTATGTTCTTCTCCAAATTTATTAAGATTTTTATTTAGTCGAACATCTCGCGGAGGAGCATAAAGCCCTCGGTTTATTTGCACATTGTTATTTATTGGGCATGAAGTGATTGTAAAACAGAGATTTGGAGCTCGTAATGTGCGTGTAAATATTGCATGTCTTTCCCGATTTGCTGTTCAATAAGTCACGATGAGAGCGCGGCTTCAATTGGTTTTATTATCTGAGGATCATGAGGAAGATTCACTGCCTTTGGAGAGGGGTTCTTTCATTCTTGAATAGGCAAGAAGGAGTTTTCCTTTGAGCTGAAAAGATTGTATTGGGAGTCGAAGGTCTCGACGATCCTATTGTGACCCATCTTGACAGAGCCAAGAATTCCTCAGAAGTGCTCAGCAGCCACATTCTTGGCTTATACCTAGAACACAGTTCAGCCTCGGTCGAATTTCGAACATACGACCTTTCGATTGCAAGTCCGTTTCTCTACCGATTAGGCTACCTCTGCTAGCTAGAGACGGCTCATTTCTACACGGGAAAAAATATAGATGAAAATTTCCACTATTCTTGGGACCGACTTTGATAGGATTATGTTTAACATTTATAATGTAAAATTTCACCTATTTGAGCGAAAATTTGCATTATATGAAGTAGAAATAATCCCTTCAAAGGCGTTCCCAAAAATAGTGAAAATTTTCACCTACATTTTTTTGCGTGTAGCCCGATTTTTGAAGTAAGGAAAAGACCCTCCTTGGTCAGGTCAGAAGGGAACCAAGGGGTTAAGGTCAAAGTTTGGGAGCTCAAAAAATGTTTAGAACCTTCATAGACAAAAGTTTGGGTATTTTACACAAAACACTGTTTGTTCACTTCCACCCCGGAAAATCACTCGTCAGCTGACACATCGTTGAAATCTCCTCAGGCAGCGGGACGATGGAACTCCGGGATACCGCTGGTGCAATCGGAAACAAATAAAATTTTCATGCAAGTGTGTCACTCTCGGCTTATCCGTCACTAATCCAATTAGGTACCTAGCGAGCGACTAGATAGTGCAAGAAAGCGCGCTGACCACAAAAATATGCACTTCGTCACATTATGTAAAGCTCCAACATTGGTAGCGAGTGCCATTTTATCCGCCTCGATTCGACACGGGTACAGAAATGCGGGGAAAGGGGCGGGGCCTCGCGTTTCTCGAGCCTCACGCAGTCCATCTTGAGCCTCGTGAGCGCCTTAAGTGGCTGACGAGGAGCTCCAATGAGCGCTGAGCCACCCGGAGAGGCATTTTCGTGGGGTCACAGGCGAAAGCGATTAAAAACGCGGAACAAGAGTGCGGAATCTACGTTACCGACCTGCAGTGAGTGCGCATGTAGTGGTGATGGAAGGGATGATGCACGCAGGCGGAGACTACAGGGTAATGCATAAGTGGCCTATTGAGACGGCAACGGGGACTCGGGTGTACGAGTGTGTGGGGAATTTAAGGATACACGTCGTGTGTATTGGCTGTGTAAAGCACATAACAGGGGATTGTAAATTTTACTCTCGACTCGCGTTCCGCCGTCGCTGTGTGCGAGATGTGTGAGAGGTACGTGCGAGGCAGAACTGGCATTGGCATCGCAACATGATATCGCGACATGGTACATCAGTGTACAAGTAAAATTGTAACTTGTAGTACACACAGCAGATTCAATTTTCAGAAGGGACTCAGACGTCACTCGGGACGAACGGTTTCGTATCTCTCCAGAGATTGACAGGAATTTCTTCAGCTTTCTTGATACTTGATAATTCTTTTGGTGTCTCGGGAATCTTTGGCAGCCCGCAAGGACCACCTCGCACAGTTTCCGGGTCGTATGCAGTTTTTCGCACTTTCGCGCGCGATCGAACCCATCAGAGAATGCCAAGTGACTGTTCGTGGACTTAGAAAAATTCGCATGACAGTGCAAGTGAAAAAGGTGACAGAAGACAGAGAAGAGTGTAGATACTAAAGAAGGAACTCTTGACCGTCGGTTGGTCAAGCTAGTTGCAGTGTAAGTGCAAGTATAAAAAATTAAACTGAGGTCGGACGAAGCAGCACCGGGCTTCAGCTCGGCATCCCCATGGCCGACCCTGGAGTTCGAGTGGGGTCGCAAGCTGTACCCCTCGGCGGGTCCTCGCGGGGCTAGCGGGCTCATGTTCGGCCTGCCGCCCTCCAGCAGCGACCTCAACCAGCCCAGGGGCCCCGTGACGACGCTCAAGGAGGAGCCCCTCGCCGCCCGGGCCTGGATGCAGCCCGTGGACCAGTCAAAGTAAGTGCAGAGGCATCTTATCTTGTCGCATGTTCCGCAAAAACGGCTTTATCGCCCGTAATTGCGGATAATTTATAAATCACACGGCACATTTTGAATTTACTGCCGTAAATTACAAAAGGGCTATCATCGGCTTATATAATTAAAATTATATTCAAAGATATTATCCCGCTTGTGATAAATATTATTGTTATTATTAATGTTTTATGTATGTGCAATGTTCGGTTTTATGGCGGTGCTCGCAGTTGCCTCCGATGTCGCCAATGTGAAAAAGAAAATTATATTTGTGTCTGCATATTTTCGCGCTGCTGAAAAAGGTTCAATGTGACGCGAGAATATATAGTCAGCAGTTTATCTTGAATGGTGTGTTAACATTATTTTTCCTGATAAGCAATTGAGAGGCATTCGAGACCCGAGAGAGAATTTTCCCTTTTTGGGTGGATTTAAGTCCGAAAATGAACTTCCATGGGAAATCGCAATTTTCCTAATGCCGAAAGTTTGCACAAAATTCGCCTCCCCACAGGCTAACTTCGTTGTGGAAATTTGTGTAAAGAATCAAAAAAGCATAAACGCCAGCTCCTCTCTTTATTTCGGAATTTTTCTTTTATCTCTTGTTTCTCGTAAACGGCTGAACGTGAATGGTTCGGCCCATGCTCTCTCGTCTGAACACCAAATTTTCTGAACATAAAATAGGCAAGTGCAGCAACATCAAATATTATGACTACAGCATATCCTACAGCTACTCGCCTACCCGCCACATGATTTTCCACATTTCATGTATGAATTCAACTTCATATTTGCAGCAATTGTCGGTTTCCATTCGAATGAAAAGCCAGCTAAAAAGCCATCCATTGTGAGATATCGTAGAACTAGCGGTGGGTTTCAATAGCAGCAAGAAGAGGAGCTCACAAGCTATCAGCTTGTGTGTATGTGGCCCGTCTATGCCAGTGCTCAATTGCCTATCACAATTTAATGATACCGAATTATTGAATGCCAATTGGCGATATAATAAAATTTATTTGAGAGCTCTCAAATTTGCAATTTGTAATAAATTTATGGCGTGGTGGTGCGGAAAAACTGGAGAGCCCTGAGGAGCTTACAATGTTTTTGGTGCGACCTCTGGACACTTGGTGAGCAGAAAATTGTTGTTGTAATTCAAACAAAAATCTTTTTCAACCCAATCCAATCAGAAGAAATTTTCAAGAAAGCCAAAAATGGTGCCTTAATTATTTAACCATTTTGTAAAGTTATGGAAGCAAAAAAACTTTTCTTGAAATATTTAAACATATTTTGAAGTTAAGTAAGTGAATTTTTTTCCTTTGAATATTCAAAAATTGTATTAAGTTCAAGAATGCAGAAATTGTCTTAAATATTTAAAAAAACTTTATAACGTTATGTAAGGAATTTTTTTTCTATGAATTTTTAAAAATTGTACAAAGTTAAGAAAGCAAACATTTTGTCTTAAAATATTTAAATCTTTTGTAAAGTTATCTTTGAATATTCCGAATTTTTATAAAGTTGCTTAATTTTTGAAAAATCTTTAAATTATTTACTTTAAAAATTTAGTTTTAGAAATTAAGAATCCTCATCCCTTGACAAAAGTATTCCCACAAAATGATAAAATATTTGGTAATGCCCCTGAAAAAATAAGACAAAAATGGCTCAGCTTTTTTTCGACAATTTTTCTCCAGAAGGAGTTTTATGAGTCATGGTAATTACATGCCTCGTGAAAAGGTCAAAAGATCCATCGAGTGCGATTCATCATCATCAGCCTGCTTGACAATTACACGATGTAATCTGATGTTAGACAGGCTTTGTTTTCTGCCATCCACCTCCAGAGCCTAATTAGATTCACCACGACATAATTAAATTTCAATTATATAACCTGCAGGAAGTCGGTCAAACGCGGTGAAAGGGACCTGCGGAGAGTCAAAAACAGATAATAAATTACAATTTATGAGTGAGGTGGACGAGGCAGAGACAATAATGCGAACGTCAAAGCGAGCAGCAAAACCATTTTTATCCACCGGCCGATCGGAGGTCGGCGTATTATATTTGTCGAGCTTTACTTGGTTGTCGTCTGTATGATATGTAGTGATATTAAATAAATATGTGATATTAAGCTTCGTTTTTTGTTCCATTATTCATGACCGTACATATGTGGCATTTTCGAGCTGCTGCCGAGAAATGCCTTGTAGCACGACACCAAGAACCGAGTACTCAGCCCGTGTCTTTCTCTTTCCAGCCTGGGGATCGGCAGGGCCCACTTCGAGAAGCAGCCTCCCAGCAATCTCCGCAAATCAAACTTTTTCCACTTTGTGATAGCTCTCTACGACCGCGCTGGTCAGCCTATTGAGATCGAGAGGACTGCTTTCCTGGGGTTCATCGAGAAGGACCAGGTGAGTTTCAACTCCTCTCCAGCCACTCCGGAGCCTAATCGCTTCTCCCCACAGGAGGCTGATGGCCAGAAAACCAACAACGGCATCCAGTACCGACTGCAGCTCCTGTACGCAAACGGTGAGTAGCGAGTTTCCGGAACATTTCAAACAATTACCCAGCCAAATCTCTGTTCAGCAAACATGCGAGTTTTTGTTTAATTTTATCTCACAATGCCGACGTCATACATTCCACATACGAGCACGCTAATTTTTGGTTTCGCAGCGTTTGCCAGAGGTTTTTTGTTGTGGCGTATTTGCATTCGCGAAAAAGGCTGACGCGACTAATTTCGAGCGCTCGGAGGTTGGGGTTCTGCCTCCCTCGCCGGTGACCTGCTTTACAGCCGCTTCATCATCAGTCTGCACAATTTATGGCAAATCATATAAATAAGCATTATGTTGCATTAAAAACGTGAACACATACTATTAAAGCAGCAGCATCTAGATAAACTCTGTCCTCAGCCATGGCCTGGATGACCATAAAATTTTATAAATGCCCCAGACTCCGACTCTCCGAGTCCGGCGCACGCACATGTGGGTATAAAATTGTTCACAAGTGCAGCAGACTTAATACATTGAGAACTTTGTGATTTACGAGAGCCATAATTTGTATCTTCTGCCAAAGCTGGGACTCGCATTTAAACCATTCCATTTTTCAATTCCAGGAATCCGCCAAGAGCAGGACATTTTCGTGCGTTTGATCGACTCTGTGACCAAGCAGGTGAGACACCACTTAATTTCTAGTCGATTGGGCAACCTTTCAAAGAGTTAATCCACTGTTGTTTGCGTTCCAATTGTGTGTACAATCACATTTAATCCTCCCCACGAACATTGTCGCTATTCGTCGACATCGGAAGCCCCTCGATTCCCCGCAACAATGCGAGATCGTCCGGATGCTCAATTAATTGAGGCAAATTCGACTCCGATTTCCTCTTGCGACCCGGCATTGGAATCAAATGAAAATCCAATTTCTGGCACCCAGGACTCATTTCATGCCCTTTTCTGTAGAAATATGGTTACTGATGTTGCCATATGGTAAGAAATAATTTTGTCGCTCGTCAACTTTTTCATGGACTGTTCCTTTCGCAGGGACAGGGGTGTATCGATGTCTGTACATTAATCACGCTGTGACTGGTGGACAAGTGCGAGGTGCGCATTTGGTACTCGGTGCAATTGTTATGATAATTGCCCATGAAAAATCCCTCCTTGTTTTGGAGGGTCGACAGCCTTTTTAGGGTTTGAGCTTAGACCCAAAATACTTCATAGACCGAACATACTGGGTTCAGAACAGTGGCGGAACTAGGCTACTTTAAAGAACTCTGTATATTTTACCAGTCTGCCGTAAGCGCCCCCGGAGGGCCTCACCGAGGCGCGAACTTTAATTTAATTTTGCTGTAAACTTGTAGGTAAATAGGTATAGCAAAAATACACGTTACCCACTATGTATTACATACACAAAGATCTAGAAATTCGGACGGGCTACAGCTAGAATTTTAGATGGGTTATAGCCTACCCTATCCGTCCTTAGTTCCGCCACTGGTTCAGAAGTCAATTTAGACTGTGGGCAACATTCTGAGACTCAAAAGTGAAGTGAATTTGGAGCCGAAGCCGAAGAAGTCATCGCCTTCTCTCCCTAAGTAATCCTACTAATCCCTCATTAAGACAATCACGATAAGCTAGATGTTCCGTGTAGAGTTAATCCATCAAGCCCCGGGATCATCTTTCAATCGACAACGATTTGAGAACAATAGAGATGTAAGACCCCACTCTTGCCGGATGCTTGAAGCCCTAATATTTTCCTTCCTAACATGATTGCCTCACACGTGGTTGGAGTCACGTGATTGGCACGTGCAAGCGATAATCATTACAACGCAAGTTCAAATAGAACCGCGTGCTTTCTGCCAAAGTACAAAATGCCTCCTCTCTAAATACACACATTATAATGTGATTTAGTATCGCGATATCGATTCGGAGGCGTATTTCGAAAACAATTTCTCTCTTATTTGCCCACCTCCTGCATAAATCTAATATTTGTTTAGGAATGAGCTAAGCCATGAACACGCGTCGTCATGCGCTTTTTAAATTAAAAACAAACACGGGAAGAAGATGTTCACGTAGGAGCCTCAAGACGGGAGGAAATGAGCGCAATTAGGAGTCGATATCTTAATTTTGGGTGGAGAGAAGGGGTGAGGGGATTCGTTCCGAGCAGGAAAGCGATTTGTTGCGCTCGTTGGAGTCACGCTCAAACCCTTTATCTGCCCCCGATTGAGCGCACAAAACACGCGTTGATGTTTGTCGAGCTGATATTACGAAAATCAACATATATCATCCCTAATTGCCGTTCACTGCTCCGTATCAGCCTCGTCATCAGTAATTTTTCTAATTGTGAATAATGATAGTGTAGAGTTTCGTGTTTGACATTTAACTCTTCATTATACACCTCGAGCCCGCTCCCGACGAAATTTATGGCGCTAAATTGGCGGGTTCCTGCTCCCAACTCCCAGTTGGGCTGCATGAAAAATCGCCGAATGGGCAGTGGGCACTCCCAGCGGTCTCCGAGGATGCAGAGAATTGACCTACATCAAGATCCGGAGAGAGGCAGACTGGGTCTAATTGTTCGTACGAGCCTAATCCATCTTTAATGCGATGAAATTCCGGTAATTGTCATAAATTTTTTCACCGCGAAAAAGGCTGCCGGAGAGCGGAGTTAGATGCGGCCCGAAAGAGAGGAGGAAGTTGGAAATATGAATTTTTTCCTACGCCGAGCACTCTGCGATGCTCGCTACTCGCATAGTAAATTAACAAATAATGGAACTTTAGCAGACAAACAATATCGAATGCGTGAATATTTGATGAAATTGCCTTTCCCTGGACGGACAGAGTGAAGGAGCGGAATTTATACAGTCTAGAAACGAGATGAGCTGGCAAAAGGTACGGGAATCCACTGCGAATCGTCGGTCGTTGGCATGAGACCCTCTCGAAAATCCTTCGAAAATGATTAAGAGTCAAGCATCATTTATTACGAAGCACTAAACATATCTCAATGCGGATCAAAGCCACCCCATCAGCCCATCAGGAGATGGGAGATGAAGAAACATGCCCAATATGCCTCGGACTAATCAATAGGAATGACCCTCATACGCTCTTTATCTCTTGTTTTGTCCCCGAATAAAAAACATAAAAATTATCAGCGTATTTTCCGAGTCGTCATCACCAATGATCGGAGGAATAAATATACTTGGGGAGAAAGGGAGAGCCGGAGAGAAAATGTAATTCTTTATTTACATTAGAGAGGATTTCAGGGGCTAATATTTGGCTTACGGACTTAGTTGCGGTGAGGGAGAACTCCCGGATAGTAATTGATTTTTGCAGCAGCACCTCTCGATGATTACGTGGTGAAAAATCCCAGGAGGAGCCCATTTTTAATAATTTTCTCCTCCGTCTCGCTGATAAACTGCTCCCTTTCGCCGCAGGCTAATCATTTTTAATCCTTTCACCGGCCCAGATTGCGGATAACAGGTGCTAAAGTGCCAATAAATCGACGGCACTCCGTCAGAGCTCGCTGGCCATTTTTAATGGAGATTAAAAAATGAGATAGGAAACCCCTTTTCCAGCAGAAGTGTCGATGCACGCGTCTTTTTAAGAGCGGATTTGAATCATAATGGGATGGATGGTTGGTGAAAAAAGGGAACTTTGATCAGTATCTGTCTGCTCTGTCGCACTCCAGTAATCTCCCGTCTGATCGAATTTTGCATCGTTCCCATCTAATTTAATGAATTATTAGCAACCCTTCGGAGAGATTTTAATGTCGTTCTCTTCTTCCAGGCCATCATCTACGAGGGGCAGGACAAGAACCCGGAGATGTGTCGCGTCCTCCTGACGCACGAGGTGATGTGCAGGTGAGTCATTGCTACAAATGCACGCCCGATGAATAAAAAATGAGGAGGAATAAAAAAGCTTCCGCGCAATATAATTCACAGGTCGAAATGCAGTGATTCGGGGGTCGGCACAGTGCGACAATATACTAATCGGTACTCGGGGACGATACATTTTTGCATTTTACAGCGGCTCTCGGCCCGCTCCGAGTGCCTGCGCCTGTTAAATAATAAAATAAATTTTTTATCGACCTGCCAAAACATTTTGTTGTGTAAACAACGTGATACTCGGCTACACGAAATTGCTTGCTGGCTTTTGTGTCCATGCTTTGTTGTGTATTGAATATATTATTTATATGTGACAAACATTTACTATATCTTCGGCCTGTAAATTATGTAGCCCGACATCAGCAATATGTCCAGCCCAGTAAGCAAAACGCCTGTTGGGCTTAGAAGCTTAGGCTCTAAAATAGAAGAATTATTCTGAGGGGTTGACGTGCACACTGGCGTAATAAAAAGTAAAACGGGCACCACCACACTGATAAAGTGCCAGACACACAATTATTCCCCGACGCCCAGGTCTCTGTGGCACACAGACACACTACCTCTGCATCCCTCCCGAGACCGGGGCGGAAGAAACGTCGGCTCGTTTGCCTAAGTTCGATGAAGGTCATGTGCTCGGAGCCACGAGATACCATCGGAGACGATAAACAGACAGCGCCCGGGAAGGTGCCATTAAATCGCCGTTAAAAGGGCGAAAATGCCGGCGACAAAAAATCTTAATAGATTGCACTTTTTAATAAATTAATCAATACGCATTTCGGTGAGCGGGAAAAATGTTTATCGGCGTGCATTTTTTCCAGCATTACACAAACATATTGTTGTTTATTAATAATCCAATTCATTTTATTCATTTTTATTGCTTGAATGCGCCTCTTCCTCCCGCCCCCACTCGCAACACAAACACGTTTTACATATCAAGCCTTTTTAACATGTCGCCTGTCTTTTTTTCTCTCTTCCATGTTGCAGCCGCTGTTGTGACAAAAAAAGCTGCGGCAATCGAAATGAAACACCATCCGATCCAGTTATAATAGATAGGTAAGTACGAATTGCTTTTGGGCTCTTTCTCTGGTGCCTGGGAAAAAACGCTGTTTGCGATTTTGTGTAAGCGGCAGTGACGTATCGGTAGTGGGGGTCCCTTTAGCTATTTTAGAGCTGAAATAGACCTCTTAAATGGAGGCTCAAGGGTCCACAGATCTCAAGTTAGCGGCCTCTTGACGAAAAATTGGTGCTCTAGTAAATAAAATGGACGTCCTTAGAGCTGAAAAATGCCCCCCCTACAATTGAGACGCCCTCTTCTTAGTTCCTTAGGTCATTTAAGAGCTAAAATTAAGCTTAAAAAACGCCTTTAAGGCTCAAAAAGCCTCTCATATCTCAAATAATCGGCCTCTTAAACAAAAATGGACTCTCAAAGAGATGAAATGGAAGACCCTTAGAGCTGAAAAATGCGCCCCTATAGCTGATACACGCTCTTCTTAGTCCCTTAAGTTATCTTAGAGCTGAAAAAGAACTCAAAAGGGCGCCCTGAAGGCTCAAAAGGCCTCCCAGATTTCAAATAAGCGACCTCTAGACCTGAAGTGGGTGCTCCAACAGATGAATAGGACACCACTAGAGCTGAAAAATACCCCCCTTTAGTTGAGACGCCCCTCACAATTACATTAAGGGTTGATATGGATGCCCCTCTACAGTCTACGCCTCTGGAAAGCGGAAAATGGACGTTCGACCGTCGATTGCTGTTGATTTAATTACCCCTCTGAATCAAATTGGGCGTATCGGGTGGGATTTGTGTGGTGTTCCAAACATTGCCCTCCAAAATCGGCACGTCTTTCCTCGCCAAACCGCGACCAAAAGAAAGAGATCCACGTTTGATTGGTTTTCGCACAAAAAACGACGAGCTGTCTTACAATTGATTGACATAATGTAGAAAAGGCATCGACAAAACGGTAGCAATCATTATATTATTAAACGTGCAAGTGGGCTCGCTCGAGTCGAACTCGAAACGCGAAACCAAAGTGAAATATGCGGCTGACGGGCACGGCGAGGCAAAAGGCAGGAGATGCCATACAATGAGAGAAAGAAAACAACAAATAACCGTGATCTGTATGACAAATATAAATCAGAGCGCGCAAGGCTGATTGCCAGGGATCAAACAATAGAACGCGCATGCATGAAAGATTGAAAAGTGATTTATAGTGGTCCGAGTTGGAGCAGCACTG
Organism: Forcipomyia taiwana; assembly: GCA_963930915.1. Classification (NCBI taxonomy): domain Eukaryota; kingdom Metazoa; phylum Arthropoda; class Insecta; order Diptera; family Ceratopogonidae; genus Forcipomyia; species Forcipomyia taiwana. The sequence continues at coordinate 2,992,086 of CAWVOI010000089.1, read as the reverse complement.
CGACCAATCACCATAATTAATCAGTTTAGGTGAATTGCATATAAAATATTATGGCCACCGCGAAGAGGCGGTGCGCGGCGCGGGAGCGGGCACAAATCTATTAAATCAGTAATGACCTAATTGAATGCGAGAGCGGCTTCAGCTTCGGCTTCGGGTGCACAAATGACAATGGCAAAGATGTAATTTGATGGAAGATTTTATTCAAAGCGCGTTTGCGCCACGTTTGTGCATCCAATTTTGTATCAAATGGCAGTTCTTAGATTGCCTCTCGATTATGTGCTCGGAGAATAGGCTGGATGTAAGTGGCACGTGATGTGTGTGTTGAAAACCTCTCAACTCTCCGGCTATAATTGTCAAGCGAACGGAAATTTTGCAGTCGGGATCGAGGCAGCAAAAACGGGCATTCCATTTGTTACTGCACGAAATAAACGTCTTTCGAGGCTACATAAAAATTATAAACGAAATAATAATGTCGAGCGGGATTCCTAAATTCCAGAGATGGCATATCAAGATCGGTGAGAATTGACGTGAGGATTTTTACCACAGTGCTATTGTCAGAAATTTGTCCTTCTGGCTTTACTGGCTCTTCAAAAGAACCTTAAAAGGACTTCTTTGGACTACAATTTGATTAGAGGAAGCCTACTCTGTCTCCACATTTTCTTGGGAAGTCCAATCTTGAAGGTTATGAAATTTTTGGCAAGGCCTGAAAGACTAGGAGAAGTTTTTTAAAAAAAGCCCTCAATTTTGAAAACCTGACCACTAAAATTCAAATGGGAAGCACACTTTTTTTGGAGGTAGCTTCTTAACGATACTCCTTTTACCTCACCCTCTGAAGTGATAGAGGCAACCATGTCCTGTTTGTTTTTCTAGATTGGACATGATGAATAACATATTCAAAATTCAGCTCAATCGGACGAAGTATATGGAACTTTCATACAACGGGAAAACCCCCTTAATTACCCCCCCGGCAGTTTTCTGGAAAAAACCAAAGCAGTTCCACCACCCTCCAGACCATACATGATACCATGCAAAAAACCGCAGGTCTCTAGCTCATGTGGTTTTGGAGCCTTAGCGACTCAGACGGACAGACATATCGGACACATAAATGCATTTTTCCAAATTAATGAAAACGCTCTAAAAACCGAGAAAACTTCGCTTTCATGCAAGTTACTTTAGCTTTTTGCGTCGAATCGTTATTGAGATATATTTCGGAGTGGCCCACTTCTAGACTCCATTAGTCTCCCTCCTTCAGAGTGTCTATCACTATCGCACTGCAAGCCCATTTGAAGTCAAATATAATCAATTCAGTGCGCTTTTTGCATCAATTTACTAACGTTAAATGATAATGATAATTGATCTTGCAACCCATTAACTTTTTGCTCGCCAGGCGATATTGCTGAAACTATCACAGCATCTCTCGTTCCACAGTTCTTCATAATTAATTCCATATTGCTTTCAGTAATGCACTTTGTGTCGTACATTGTGTATTGCCTCGGTATAAAATTGTGCCAATCAATGAGAGGGTACAAAAAGTTATGGATTCACCTTTTATGTTTTATTAAAACACCAATCAAGCTACTACTCATAATTGATCAAATGTGCTGCTTCAGAGAGTCGTTTTTTCCTCAAGCGCCGCCCGCAATTCGGAATAAATTATGGTTATTGGCGATGATTTGTATTTTTAATGACGGACCACCTAAATTAATTTGGCGAGAGAGTTTTTTGCGGCTCCCCAGGCCGGTGCTCGATACTTTGTAGCGGATTCCCGGAACCCGAGGCAGCTTTTCCAGCTCCCAAAAAGGGCCAAATGGGCGCTTTTCCCATGGCCTATCACCGCCTCAGTGCGGTGGTAATTGACAAGTGATTCGTCGAGTTTTTGCCGCTGGAGCTGGAGCATTCACGTCAGGTTTCCCGTGATTCCGATTCACGAGTGCACTCAGACACCCGCCAGCAAGAGGCTAGCTACTCTGGGGGTCCGCCAGTCTCGTGAAGAAGCGAGAAGAAGTCGCAACACTTGCAAACACGGATTGTGCACTCGGAATCTCAATTACGAAAATAGAGGCAAGGCGAGCATGAGCCCATATTGAAAGACGAGGTAATAGAGGAATGTATGGACATATTGGAGAAGCAGGCGGAACCGGTTGCGGGCAATTCAAATCAAATATAATCATTATGATTGTGTGCTGTCGAGATCTCGACTCGCTTGCTCTCTTTAATTGAATCGATCATATTTTTTATGCGCTTTTGGTCACCATCGACTTGCACATCGCTCGCCCTAACAATGTTTTATTTTATATGGTTTTATTATTCTTTTTTCATCTTCGGCAACAACCTCGCATACATTTCTTTTTACCATTTCTGGCTTACACTTATTCCTTTCATGTAACATATTGTTTTTGTAATGTATTTATGTGTTCAATCTGATGTTGACAGAAATTCCATGCCGCCAAACACACGATATCGTTTAACGATATCAAAATACACGCTGACAGTCCGGAGGACGCGGACGCGACCGCGGACGGAGCGAAGCAGGAGACAAAAATTCTGCTCGACAAATTAATTGAGACAAAAATGTTATACCTCCTGTGTCAGGTACGCGCTTGAACCCTCCAGGGTAATGGACACCCCTGGTGCTCCGGTCCCTCGTCGCAGATTCCCGCCAATTTGCCATGTTTTGAGTGCTGAATAGTCATCGTACAAGGCTGAATTGCGTCTTTGGAGAGTCTGTGGAATGTAGGTTCTGCCAGGAGAAGGTCCAGGAAAGGTCAAATAACTCATTTTCATTCATGAAATTTCATATCTGCTACAAAGTTTGAAGTGGCAATCAGAAAGCCGAGCGAAAGGAAATTCCCGATAATTTCAGAGCTGAACTCGAGCGCTTCCAAATGCCATCGTGTGTCATAATTTAGATTCTCCTCAATCAAAAATGTTATTTTTTCCGTTGCAAGCCGAATTCCAGGTGACTTTTAAGGTGGAGACTGGAATTTAAACTGTCTTTCGTTAATGTGGACGCACTAATTGACTTGGATTTTTTTTCGTGCTCTTCCTGCTTCTGCGTTGTCCTCCACCAGCAAGGCTACGAGACACGAGAATGCTGGTCCGGGTTTGGCAAACCCAATTTGTTATAAGGAAGTGCAGAATGCGAGCAATGCGAATGAATTATTCCGTACCCAGGACACGCGCCCGAAAAGCATCTCAGACTTTATGGCTCTGCTTCTCTGCTTCCAAAGACACCAAAGTTCAATGAACAATACCTCTTTCGTCAAATGATAAATTGCTTTAATTAAAAGGTAAATTACGCTCCAAGTTTGAGTTGACAAAGATGGCGAAAAAAATTTCCTATTACCCATACACGTGATTGACTTCGGAGTCGGAGTCAGATCGCAAGCAGCGGGAGAAATCATAAATTGAACGGGTGGGAGAGATGGAAATGGAAACGAGGAAAAGAAGTGGAGGGAAATCTGAAGCGTCACCATTTTATTTCTTTTTTGGGAACGAAGGAAAAATGTGCGAGTGTAGTGGGGAAGCTCGGCATTGTCTTACCTACACACGTTTCTACAACAACCGGGGATGATTGCATGGCAGTGGAAGGTATCAAAAAGGATAAAAGTCAGGAGACAGAGCCGAGTTGGCGGGTAATAAAAGAGGGACCGAATGAAATGTATCACATTGTGTTGTGATGATGTAAGTGTTTTGTACGATTGTCTTTCCTCTCCCTCCGAAAGAAGCGAATAATGTAAACAACCCCAATCATGACGGCTTAGACGTCGAGCGAATTATTACGTTCATGAGCGACTACTTTTTATGCGCGGAAAATAATTAAAAATGTCGGAGTTGTCGAGTTTTTGGGAACTTGCTTAAAGAGGCCTCTACCTCTTTAACTCTTCCAGCTGGAGCAAGAGAGAGGTGAATGAGTTATGTCGGCAATTGTTATCGCGCCCATAATAGTTGCCCGTATCTGAATGCGCGCTTCTCAGCAAACAAGTGATTGCCACCCAAACGTTGGCGGCCATATTCCCAAGGGGGAAAATTTGTAACACTCATTTAAAATGTGCGTAAAATGTTATGGTCCATGTTGCCGCCACACGCATACTATCAAACGTATCCATCTCCACCATTTTTCGTCCTCACTGCTGCCGCACCGCGCGTCGTCTGTCCTTTCGGCATATCGAGAGTCGCCGGGGCGAAAGGGAGAGAAATGTTCTCGTAGACAACTCAATAAAAGAAGCATTGGGAGTCCATTGTCGGGGATGGTTATTGATTCGCATAACATCACACGCACTTTTTGTGCTCCGTATACGGAGGCACAGGGGGGGAGGAAGGAAACAAATGATATCATATTTTTCTTATCAATTCCTGCGGAGTCGACAGAAATAGCTTGTGACCTTGCGGGGTTTATCTTGCAGTGTCTTCCATCTGCCTCAAAATGCGAACCCTCCTGCGTCTGTGGGAGTGCAAAAAATAACGAGGGAGCGGCAAAACGCAACATATGACGAAGATTCGACCAACATCGGTATTATCACAAGGCCCCTGTTTTTTGTTGGTCCAAAAAGTACTTGGAATAAGTGTTTTTGCGTGTCTCTTTAAATCACTCTCCGTTTTTTCCCGCTCGAATAGCCGTCATATGGTCTCCCAACCGCACCAGCAAGTGCAGTAAAAATTTGAACTTATGTATGATGGATTAGAGTAACGGGACAACACACAAAAATTAACATCGAGTGCGGTGTTTGTTTTGTTAGGCGGGTGCAATGGCGGCACTCGACATGAAGAACATTTTAATTGAGAGGGTACTTAGCGAGTGAAGTGGTCCTGCCCACAGGGCTCTCGCGATGCACATTTATAACGAAATTGCGCGTCTCTGCAGTATACAGAGCGTTATAATTTTTCCCCGGATCGCAGATCCGCAGCATGCGAAATAATTAGCGAGCCCTAATGGAGCATTAGGAGCTCCAGGACATCCGGTGAAATATGCATCTCGCCCGGCTCGGCCACCAGGGCGAAATTAAATTCTGCATTTCCAAAGTCCGAGCTCCAATGGATGATAATCTTAGTAATCAAATTATGATGGCACAATTTTCATGCTAATAATATCAATTTTATCTCCTCTCGCACACCAAATGCACACTTTAGTTGCCACTGGCTGATGTACTGCATGCGAGCAAGGAGCGGAGAGCGATACTGAGGCACATATAATCATGCAAATTGTCATAAGTGTTAAATAAATATATGCACACATATTACACATTCATGAGATAGAAAGTGAATGAAATAGAAACGGCTGGCTGGCTGGAAGAGGCCTAAACTCTCGCAGCACTCAGAGGCTGACGTATGAAGACGGAAATTTAATAATATTGGGAATCTACATACTCTTAGCTGCTCCTGCTCTCGACGTTGGCGTAGAACCTTGCGGTGGTGGATTTTCTGCCTCAACTCGTGCGTTTGAAGAGGATGTCTCGCATGTGTTCGCATGTCGAAAATGACAAGCAGCTTTAAGGAACTGCGATTTATTGATAGAACGATCTTGCGGGACTCTTCACTGTCAAGAGCTTCCTCCAGCTGCGGGAGTTCGTTACAAATTGGGGTCTTTTCTGGACTCTTGAAGAGCTGAAGACTCACCAAAGAGACTTTTAGGGCTCGTTCACTGTAAAAGTCGAAATTTTGGACCCCTAATATCAGGTGTGACTCCTTGCTTTTTTTTTGCGCTGACCCTGAAATCCCCAATGGGCCCAAAACAAAATTTTTCAAGCTATTTTAGTATTTTTACTGTCATAAAAATTTAGAAACGCAAAATTAAGTTCAATGAATAAATTTTGAGTCGTGAATTAATTGAAAGAAGTTTTACTTTTATTTAAAATTCATAATTCACACACTTAATCCCAATTTTATCGAGAAGGGTACTAGATTGAGAGAAACCCTTTTTATCTCAGATACCTTGCCTTTACTTCTACTTAAAATACTAGAGCCCAGCTTATTGTAACGCAGTGACTCTACGATATTTTATGAGGAAGGTGAATTTTTGGTAAAAGCTCAAAAAAAAAATTCCAATGAAATTTTAGATTTTTCCGCCAATACTATACTTTTCCAATAAGTCATAGCCCACAAAAACTACATAAAAAATTAGCCCAAAAGCTTGAACAATAAGCTAGTTATGAGGATGCCAAATAGTCCAATTTCGAAGGTCAATATCTCGAGAACGGTAGGTCTGAGGAAAAAATCCTCATATTAACCTTTTCACATATTCAAAGGAGAGTCAGAGACGTAACTAGGGGGGGGCTAGGGTAGGCTTAGCCCCCCCGAGCTTTTTCAGAAGGGCCCCGTAGGGGCCCCGAAATTTTATTATTATTTTAAAGGCCCTGAAGGGGCCCGATTTAAAAAAATAAATACTAAAATAAGGCCTTTAAAGGGCCCATATTTTAATTTGAGGGGGCCTCTATTTTTGAATCAAGGGGCCCACCGTTTTATTCGAGGGGGCCCCCGTTTTTGATTCAAGGGGCCCCCATTTTTTAATCAAGAGGGCCCACTTATTGAATCAGGGGGCCCACCAGCTTATTCGAGGGGGCCCGCATTTTTGAATCAAGGGGGCCCACTTATTGAATCAGGGGGCCCACCAGCTTATTCGAGGGGGCCCCCACTTTTGAATCAAGGGGGCCCACTTATTGAATCAGGGGGCCCACCAGCTTATTCGAGGGGGCCCGCATTTTTGAATCAAGGGGCCCACCATCTTATTCGAGGGGGCCCCCTTTTTTTAATCAAGGGGGCCCACTTTTTGAATCAAGGGGCCCACCATCTTATTCGAGGGGGCCCCCATTTTTGATTCAAGAGGGCCCACTTTTTGAATCAAGGGGCCCACCATCTTATTCGAGGGGGCCCCCGTTTTTTATTCAAGGGGCCCCCATTTTTGAATCAAGAGGGCCCACTTATTGAATCAGGGGGCCCACCAGCTTATTCGAGGGGGCCCCCTTTTGAATCAATAGGGATAGGAACAGTGCCGCGTTTATCATATGGACAAATTGGGCACTGCCCAGAGGCCCCCAAATCTTGAAAAATTCGGTAAAATTTTGGTCAGAAACTTAGCACTTTCCGCCCCATTTTATTTAGCATGGGGCCCCACATTCATGTCTTTAGGGGCCCCATTTTATTTAGCAGGAGGCCCCACATTCATGTCTGTAGGGGCCCCATTTTATTAAGGAGGCTCTAAATTCTTCAAAACTTAAAAAGGCTTTAAAAATTTTGCGCCTGCGGCGCGCTGTTTTACTTTCACTTTTTACATCTCAGTCCTTTGAAATACATAAATTGCTTATGACCCAACACAACTGTGACTTTTTCAACAATTTGAAGCTGGATAGGGATTTTAGTCATTGCTTGTGATTTTTCGATTCTTAAAGGAGCTTTAAACATGGTTTTCTTATTCTCAATTATTGCATACTCCTACAAATTTTCGCGCCTGCGGCGGGCCTTTTTAAAAATAAATTCCAAAACCGCTCCAAATTTATGTAAATAATTTAAGATACATTTTTGACATATATGGTCTTACAAAAATGTTAGAAAATTTGTGTGGAGGTGGGTGGCCCCGAAATAAAAACGGCCTCGGTTATTCATTTAAAACACGTGACATAATATTTTGTACATAATATTTGTATCAATATAAAAAATTTGCAGGAATATTCTGTACAGAATTTGTATTTATATAAAATTTTTTGTTTATTTATGAATTTAAATTGTAACCCATCTAAAATTTCGGTCAATAAGTGAAAAAACCTATTTGATGTAGAAATTAAATTTTTATTGGGCTAAGGGGGGGGGGGGGGGGGGGCGTCATTAAAAGTGCCCAGGGGCCCCCAAGTAGGTAAACGCGGCACTCGATAGGAAGGGGGCCCCCGCTCCAGGTTCAGCCCCCCCGGTTTCAAATCCTAGGTACGTCTCTGAGGAGAGTCCAACGGTTAACCCATTTTTCGAACAAAGTCGATCTGCGTGTCTAGGTACCTAAGTAGTCTCTGGCTGGACCCCGTTATGGGTAGTAAAGAAGTAGTGTTTCCTGAAACAGATTGAAAAACTAAATTTCCCAGCTGCGGGTGAGGTAACCAGTGTCGGGTTTCTGTATGTAATTAGAGCTAATGGCTGCAGATAAAGAAGACAGCAATAAATTTCGTGCATCACAAAGAATCCCCTCCTCATGTGCGAAAAAAAAACATGAAAAATTGCACCTTAAATTACACAAAATATTTAAGCGACGACCCAGCGATCTAATTTGCATAAAAAAGTAATGTGTGATGCTATCACGCACCCTTCCAAGCGTCTGAACCCGTCCCCACGAATTAAGGAACACACGCGCTCTCGCTAATCAAGAGAAGTATCAAGCGCACCAACTCAATTACGATGCAATGTTAATTTTTTCGCAACGCACTCGACTTTATGACCATAAATTATATTTCCACGTCCTGCAGCATAGTTTTATTGATAGCTTCTTGTGCACCCTACCAGTCGCACTGCCGTGGAAAATCAAGTAAACTAATTTATGTTGGATAAACTTCCCGCTGAGTTATTTACAAAATAATTTGCCCGAGGGCCGACATCTGTTCAAAAGAGCGCGAGACCGAGGGATGCTGGTTGAAAAGTGATACGGGATCAAGACCAAATCCTACCACATGCACCAGGAACCTCGAAAAAAGAGAGGAGTAGCGAGAAAGTGAGCGACTCCCTGCGGCTCGTCAGGTCGTCATATCATGTTGCATTTTTATGAGGGGCTTTAATTAGGTTAAGCATGTTCGTCTGCGTAAGATTGTGGGTCGGCACCAATTTGTTCACGATGTGAGTAACTCAATTATGATCACAATGGTGCTACTTACTCACAGGCAAGTGCGTCGGAGGCGAGTTTATTTGGGGGCGTTTCGGAGTGCGTGTGTATTTTAACTTGCGCCGTCGTCTGGATAATTGACGAACGCGTTCGTTTGTTACTTTTTGGTAATTTATTTTATTACGATGGGAGGAATTTTTAGTAAAAAAATGCCGTCCGTCCGTTTGTCTGAAACTTTCTAACTCAATGACCAGAAGAGAGAGATTTTGGATATGTTAATCCCCTAAGGGGGTGGAGTGGGGGGACCCGAAGATTATATTGAGGAAAAATTTGGTAACTTCGTAACTTGGTCTCTAAAATGAAAAGGACCGGATCTGGTAGTCAATGAGTGAAAATTCATTATCGCCACTAGCAAGCCTTGGAAATCTAATTGTTTATCAATTCTTAAATAATTTTCATGGGTCAATTAAAAGTGTTTTCTCAAAATAAAACTCGGGAAAATACAATTTTTATTCTTTATCTTCGATTTAATTTGATTTGTCCGTCTGTCTGTTAGTTTAACTTTTGTCTTATAAAAGTTTTGTCTACGTAAATTTTTTGGTCAACAATAAGCCTATTTTGAAAGCCGAAAAAAAAGTCTAAAGTGAATTTACGGAAAGCCAAGTTTAGAGAAGCCACCCTCTCAACATCCCGAGTGCCAGTTTAAGAGGCACTTAAAGCCGCTTATTCACGCTACCGTTGTACACTTGTCGGAATGACTGCCATAATGTTTATCTACAAGAATCACGTGATAACATTACTTGGTTCGGCGTCGCGTGCAGCCCTAGCCCCCACATGCCACGGATTATTGACGGCAGAAGGTACTCGCATTTGAAAAGTGAAAGAACTCAAAGTCCTCGTGCTGCTTGTTGCTCGGGAGTCGAGAGTCGGGAAGGGAGATGTGAGAGTAGACAATTAAATGCGCATGTCAAATGAGTGATGTCGTTTTTATGAGCTCCACGAAGAGACTCGGGTCGGTTTTATGCACTTTCGATGACTCTGGGAAGCACAGACATTTTACGATTACGGTCCCGAGGATGAGTAATTTACTGGCAATTGCAGGCCGAACGCAAAACCAATTGAATTACAAACAAATTCTGGAAATGGGCAATTGCAATTGTCATGCCGAGCACCTAATTGAATTACGATTTAGTGTATATAAAATCTCACCGTCGTTTCGTTCTCTGTGGAAATGCCGGCCGTACTCTGTGATGCTGGAGCGGAGATGCGAAACACAGAGTGCAAGATACACAAAAACAGGAACACGATGTTTAACATGCTGATGCGGCGGCGTTGGCGGTGAGATACGAGTTTGCTGCGCTGCTCCCAATTATGATCGCCTGTGCATAATTTTAATGCGTTCTATGTATGTTTTTGCCCGCCACACACCTTCAAAACTCCGCGAGTGCATTTTGAAAAATTAACATACACGCGATTCGCGATGCAAATGAGTGCGGTGGGTGTCAAGTGAGGTGGCTGCCAGCGATTGCGTTCGGCAATTAGTTACTAGTTAACCTTTCACACCCGTATCAGGCTCAGATGTTTGGGAACATGATGATGCTTACAGGTGGATGTGCGCGCAGGATGTGAGAGTAAATAAGTGATGGCCTGTTTTGTATTGGCCTGTTATTTTATTTTTTGGACTGGGAGGATTTTATTTTTTATGCTAGAGAGGGCACACAAATTTGTGGTCAACATTTGGATTTGGATTTAATTCCTGTTAGGTAAAAATTTTATTTCCTCTAAATGTCGTGGATTTGAATTCACTTAAAAATAAAATTTAAAAACGGACTAGGGTGACTCTAGGCTGACAAAAAATTGCAGGAGGAACCTTTCGTCCCCCCTCTAGTCTGTATTAGCCTCTTATTGTTTTTTTGACTTGGAGGATTTATTTTTCATGCTAGAGTGGGCACAAAAATGTGAAGTCTTTTTAATTGATGTCAGGTAAAAATGTCATCTCCTGAAAATGTGGGTTTGAAAGTATCCCTTGAGTAAATCGAGTCATATAACAATGCCACGGAGTTGAATTCACTTAAAAATATCATTTAAAAACGGACTAGGGTGACCCAAGGCTTCCAAAAAATTGCAGGAGGAATATTTCGTCCCCCCTCTAGTCCAAACCTCTATGAGAAAAATTATAATATTTTGAATAAGAAAAGATCATCCCTTTAAAATCACATCAGAAACCGAGACAGGCGACGAAAGCGCTCTCGAAGAGTATCAGGTGACACCGAAACGATCGACTGCCGGATAAGATAAGATTCCGTGCCTGTGATGGCAGGAGCCAGGACGAAAGGAGGGCAGCCCGATAATGATGAAACAAGTAATTTGATACACGACACGCACTTCTGTCGTCTCTAATCAGCATTCATTAGTCTGCCACTTATGTCGGTAGCTCGGTCAAAAGGTCCTCGCATGTTCCAATTTCATCAAACTCGCCCGGTCCGTCGTTACATAACGCTTAATTTTTTCCAATTTGTCTACGCGGGCCGAAAACAGGGGGGCCGTGTCTCGTGACCGTTTTCGCAATAAGTTTGCACTCTTGCGAGGAGAAGGAAAGCCGAAAGGCGCATTAATTCCATTACTGTAATGCAGTACCTTGCGTGTCTGCTCGAGAGCGAGGTCCGACGTCGACGAGCAGGAGCTTTCATAACATGTGAATGTCAAGCGCTCTGAAATTGACTCACATTAGCATGATTATTATTTTAGAATCTAACACGGCGAGAGCGCTCGCATGAATTTATTACCACATACATTAAATTGTCCGCGTATTCGTACGCGATACCCATCTATCCATAATTTTGTTTTAATCTTCTAAATGCACTTTATTAGGTAGAGGTGGGTTTTAAGAGCGCCCGATACGTGAATCATGCATGCGACATCGATTGCGAGTTCATCTGGTCGCCTTGAACTCGATGCTGCTCCAAAAAGCATACGTTCGAGGAATATCCAAAAATAGCTACTTCCAAAAAGGTGGCCTCCCTGTTTTGAATTTTAGGAATAAAATCTAATTGGGTGTTTGTTTCTCATCATGTTCTGATTGTCATCACTAGGCCTCCTTAAAAATTGTGATCTTGAAGGGCCAAAAATAATTGTTGAATTGAGCTCAAAATAGCCAAAAATTTTGCATGTTTTCAAGCTTCATTTCAATCAAAAATTGTAGAAATTAATTATTTAAGCAACAAAATATACCTGTTTTGCTCTATTTCCATTTCAAGATATTCAAAAGTGTAAAGAGCGAGTATTTAGTAAAGAACAATTTTGCTAAAAAGAGGTTGCCTTCAACCGAGTATATTGCAATGGAAGAAAACCCAAAAATTGTGGAAAATTATGATTTTTCCTAAAATAGGCAAAAATTGTTTATCACAGTTTTTCATAATTTTTAGAAGCCCTAGTCATCACTTTGACCATCAAAAGAGCAAACTAAAATTTTTAAAAACTGCTTCTAGTCTTCAAATAACATTTTAGGCTAGGGTGACCCTCTAATTTCCTAACTTCCTTCCGGTACCAATGAGGTCACTTAGAAACATTATTTCCAGGCTTTTCCATAAAGTTCTAAACCTTTAAGATTTTAAGAAAATAAGGTGAAGGAGTAGGTGTAGTACTTTACGTGCTCTCGGCTCGGGCTTTCGGGGGCTTCTCGCGTGGAGCCATCAAAAGCAACATTTTATCATCATTACTCCGGCCTGGACACTCTCTCAGCCGCCGTAATCTGTCCATCTATTTCGGCGAGCATTTGGGATGATAGAGGATAAGAATGGGTCAGCCACGTCCTAATCTTGCCTCCTCCAGCACATACGTCCCACCATATTGACACTCTCTGAACCCTCTTTAGCCGCAACGTCTATCGATACGAACGAGATTGAACATAAAAGGATTTGCAGCAGCATTATATCCATCTATCGCATGCTGTTGTTGTATACATTACGCATTATCTCTCTCGCTGTGCCTCGGTCCTCGGTCTCCTCCATACTGCTTATGATTATAAATTAGGGGTAGATAAAAGGCTAAACTAAAATGTAATGCGTTTTTAAAGATAAAAAATTGTACACATAATGAGATAAGAAAATAATAATTTTATCACATTCCGATCAATAACGCTGTAATTCGAGGAAGAGTCGGGCAGAAGGGACAGTGTTCGGAGCGAGGGTACGGCTGGAGATGAGCTCCTGGTGGCGAAATGGGAAAAGTTGGGCGGCTGAAAGCGAAAGGAATAACTGGTGCCAAGTCATAAATAGGGAGAGATGTTGGTGTTTGTGTTTTCGTAGAAAAACAGCGCGGCCGAGTGGATTGAGAGACGTCTTCGAGGGGTCTTGCGGGTGCGGGAGGAGAAAATGGAAAGATTCCCGCTGAGACGAGTGGCAAAGGCTTGAAAAGCTTAAACTTTGCTGATAATTTAATAAAACAAGCAACTTAAGCGAAGAGCGAGAACAAGCGCGAGAGTAAAAGTAAATCGCCTTCTCCACATTATCGTGATGATTCGAGGCAGTGGAGGGGGTGCTGGAGCCGCGAGACTAATTCGCGCCGTGTGAAAATCCAAACGGAAGACGAGGAGCGGAACGGAGAAAAGTTTGTGTGTGCTTAACCAAATGTAACAAATCAGTTTATTATGGGTTTTTAAGCAGACATTGTGCCTTCCCGATTATTCTTGTAGCCGTCTTATTTATCTCCATGTTGATTTGTTGACATCATGATGAATCCCGGAGTCATTAGTGGCATCAGGATAATCATGGCATTCAAGTGGGTGCGCGGGGAATGGAAGAGAAGGTGAAGGGAAAAGAAGGAAAAAGAAGAGCACGAGCGTGACATCGAAAGGACACGTCGACGAGCCGTATTATTACTTGTCCATGTTCAACCATCTTGTGCTCCAGCGTGTATGACAATGCTATAAGTGGTTTGGATATTGACTACTTTCCCCATGGGCTTTCGGCAATACGTTGGGGAGTTTTTATACTTGGCCCACTCCGCATGTGTAGCGATATTTGCGTGTGTAACAGAAAAATATGCCGGAGAGGGGGGCTGGAGACTTCTGATTCATAGCGTATTGACTCTCTCCGGGGGGCGGTGGGATGGGGTGGAAGGGTTAAGAAAATTGATATCCCATGGCGAACCGGGCATTTTAAGTAGATGTTCATTTAACTGGTGTTTTTGTACATTTTCTTTCAAATTTTTTAAGCTATCTTAGACAGAAAAGTAAACTTTTCAAATTTTCTGAAAAATTTTCCAGCCCAAAATAAATATTTTTTTTATCTTAAAAGTTTTCGAGCTCTGAAAAAAATCCTTTGAAATTTTCTTTCACTTTTTTGAACCAGGTTAGGTGTCCGAAATAAATTTTCCGACTTTTCCAAACACAAAAAAAAACTAGCTCCCCTAAAATGTCCCTCCTGTCAGTCCTATCAAGGAAAAGGTTGCCGTCCAAGGCCTTCCCTCCCCCAGGTCATCGGCTCCGACACCGACAACACTCCATAATTCACTGCAGCAAAGAATCAACCGAAATAAAATGCCTTTGCATCCAAAAGGCATTAAATTTAACGAGCCTTGGCTCCAAGACGAGGACGAAGGGGGGAGGCGAGCGGGCAGCGCTGTGTTGGGGGGGACACATTTTCACTTTCACAATTTTCCAACAAATTTATTCAATGGCCCCCATTTTTCCTCTCACACAAACGCTCAACCTCTTCTTGTTCGCGTCGTGAGTCGTGACTTCATCGGGGTAATTCAAATTCGGGCCCAACAACACCGAACAACAAAAAACCCATCATCAAGTAAGTGAACGGCGGCTACGTCTGCTATGTGTATGATTGCAAATTGATGCACAATCCATATATATTTGTCTCTGTTTTCCCCACGGGACGGGAGTCGCTCTCTTAGCCCAGATTTTCCGTTCCGTCGACGTTGACGTCGACTTCCCTCCCCAAGAGAGCGTTCGCGAAGCTGCACGAGAGTGGCGCGTTCGTGCCGGCAGCTGGGCACTTGCGATTGTGTGCGTGATTTGTTTATGTTTTGTACGCAATGTCGGCTGAGGGAGGCTTGGGACCGAAGTCATGCTGCTGGGAGTTGGAAAACCTCTTGCCGTACGTCTGTGTGTCTCTACGGCCCCATACATTATTCACCAAAGTGACGGCGAAAGTAACTTGAAAGGGAAAAGGCGTCTTGTGTGTGTGGAAAGCGGAAAGCGGTGGAAAACAACAAACACAGACCAGTACATGTCTAGAATTTCAGGCCGTGTTTATGAGATCCCCGTTTTACAGCAAAGAAGTTGTCAGCAAATTGTCGATATAACTTTTTGATTTGCCATGTTGTTTTTGCTCCATCATCGTTTATGTTTTTCCTCCTCCGTGGAACTTTTCCGGGTGATTATCAATATCGGGACACGGAGCAGGATTAGGTGTTTGATTTTGTTGTCAATCGAGAAACATTGGCCTCATTATCTCACTTTTGGCGCTTGGCTACTTTCGGGGGTGGACGGTGTTGGGCGAGAAAAATACGGGAGGCAGATGAAGACAAAGAGATGCTATCTGCTCGACATTGTTTTACATCCCTTGCTCGACTTTTTTATGTCGCTCTTTTTGGAGAAAATGGAAAAAGGAGTGCAGAGAGAAGGCGACTAGAGCTGTCTTGCTGAAGTTGATGCCATTATAACAAGCAATCAAAAAGTCTGCTTTAAAGAAATGGGCATTTTTCTCCTGCGCGCTTTAAAGGGCCAGGCGTAATTGTATGGAAATTTGGGAATCTCGTGATTTAATCAGTGTTTTATGGTTAATTGGGGGGAAAATGGGACGGGGCTGCTCAAAAGGGTGGAATTTACGGCTCGGAAAAAAATCCGTTTCTGACCTCAGCCCATTAATTTGTTGCACTCGAAACCAAGCCGCATCTGGCAACGGAATCGATAAAGTTCCCGGCAGGGTGACATGTGTAAGTCCCTCCTGAGCACACAAGAACATGTTTTGAGCATAAACAGAGACTCTAATGTGTTATTTTATTTCCTCTCCATACTCCTCACTTCACTCACTTCGATGTGCTAAGAGTTTACAAATCACCACACATTAAAGATTAATAAATTATGTTCTCGGCACCCCGAGACGAACTGGCACTTTTCGGGTGTCAACTTCAAAATATTTATCTTCGGCACTTCCGATCGCAGCGGGTCCTTCCCGTGGTCCTTCGAAGAACTACGCCACTCCGCTTCCTCTAATCTCGTCGTGCAAATCTTGCGGGCGAGCAAAAGGGGGATAAAGCAGTGTCGCAGTGTCTGTCAGAAATTGACATGAAACGAACACATGACTCGGCTCAATCATATCCATCTTGCGTTGGGAGTCTTGTGACCAGCCGAGCAACCTTAATTGGCATTGATTGACAAAGTAGTTGCATAATCGAGGCAAAGTCGCAGCCATAGCTGAAGTGAACCGCCTTTTTCCATATTAATCGTCTCGCTTCGCCTTGCATAAGCTCAATGAGCCGAAGCCGAAGTCGAACAATAATAATAGCGATATGCTGGTGCGTATATATGGTGATTTTATGCCTTTATGGATCCCCACCTCCATTTTTATCACTCTCTTTTTGTGCTAGCGTCCATACGCGCCTGCCATTTGTAATAATAATACGCCCGAGCCGAACTCTGAGGCTCTACCAGCTCTTGCATAATGCTACGGGTCTGCGGCATGCCTTAAATCAAGAGTCTATTGATTTTAACGTATTAAATTATGCCTCCACTTCGCTCCGCCGTGCGCGTATACTTTATACTGAAGAAATAGTCTAATGGAATTATTTCGCTAAACCTTATAAAGCTTTTGTCATGGCAGCAGCAGAACGACAGTGGTTAATTAAGACGGGGAACGTTATTAAATTGTAATAATATGGAGGAAAGAAGAAATCAATACAGTAAATATTGGAATGCGTATTAAGTTGTGGATTCAACTCGACTTTAAGGGGGCGTATCAGGAGAGAAAACCAAACTTTTGGGGGCCCCTACCCAGTGTGAACGAGTCTGCCTGCAGTCTGTCCGCGCGGACAGACTGGGGAAACACTTGTGACTGGCCGATGCCCGGAAGTAAAAATTTGCAATTTTATTTTTCCAAACTTTACTTCCGAGGTACAAAAAATGTCATCAAACCAAAAATGGCGGATCGGCTAATTTTTTTCACTCTGGGTAGCTCCGTCCCTGGAAGAGATAGGAGTCATGTTTAATTCCATAATTTGCTAGATTTTGGACAAACTAAAAACTGGTAACATTTCAGTTCAATCGGATGTGATGTAGAGAATTTTCATCTACATTAATGTTAAACACCCCCCATACCGCTCCTAAGGGGGTAAGGGGTCTACGAAATCCCTAAGAACACGATGAAAAAAATTGCAGCTCTCTAGCTATTCTCGTACTTGAGTTATAACGCTTCGGACAGAGAGACAGACAGACCCCCTCTGCAAACACCCCTGTTGTCGTAAAGAAAAATTCCGTCATTTTGTTTTAAACGCCACCATTAATTCATATCCTCCCCTGCTTCTCGGCACTTGGCATAAAACGACTTCCTCATTGCTCGGCATCTTAGATTCAATTTTCGAGCAGCCACATGTGTGGAGGCCCGGGTGTGATAATTATGAGCGCTCGAACTCGATAAACATGTTCATGATAATAAATATAATCTTATTTATGATCTTGTTATGCGCTCATGTGATTCCTACGGTGTGGCGTTAAAATGTGCGGATGTACCCTCAGGAGAAAATCGACGTCATTGCCGCAAACCACCCGGATGTCTCTCTCACTGTTTGCATAATGGGAACATTGGATTATCGCGGTATAATTGCATAAAACTTCAACCGCCATAATGAGATGAGAAGGAGCCTTGGGAAATGAATCTTACAGTCGCTATCAACAGCCACTAATTTTGCCATATTTGCAGATTTTTCCTCAAGTTTTTCCTCAAATGCAACCAAAACTGTTTGAAAAATGCTGGAAATCCCCGTGATATGCGACGGTTCCAAGTAAGTACGCCTCTCCCTGAAGATTAATGATGATTACGGTGCTCTCTGGTGCAGCGGAAGGCACTTTTGCGGACTCGGGGAAATTAATGACTTTTGTCCTCATATTGCAGGTAGTGATAGCCACCCAAATCAGCGTCGAAGGACCCTTGCTGGCGATCTCAGACAACATGTTCGTGCACAACAACTCGAAGCACGGGCGCAGGGCCAAACGCATGGATCCCGAAGGTACAGGACATAGTCCCACGCTGGGAATAGGGCATCCTCTAGCGCCGGACAGTACGTACGACGGTCGGTTTCAAATTTTTTTCATTATTTCTCACTTTATCGTTGACTGGAGTGACTTTTGTTCTGTTCTGTTTGTCCTCGTTTCACTTGACTTTGACCTCCGCGAAGTCGGGGTCTGGTTTCTTGTTTTTTTATATTTTTTTTATTGATTGGCGAGTGTGTTTTATTTTTAATTGACTTAGATTGAGTTTGTTAATTGGTGGCAATGTGATCGTTGTTCGTACTAATCGTGTGTTGGCTCGCAGTTCATTTCAATTCCGCCCAACGAGAGAAATCCCCTAATCTCTCAAAAAACGTCCGATGCAATTTCCTTCCTTCTTTCCACGTTTCCACCATAAAACAAAACATCTGCAATTACAACAACAAAAGCCTTATAATCTCAGTCTACAACAGACAGAGCTATTAAAAGTGAATTCATTCGTAAATCCACACTCTGCCCATTGTCATCATGTGCGAGCGAGCGCAAGACTCGGATGCAAATTCGAATACCGAGGTGCAGAATTTGGGAAACAACGGAGTCAGAGTCGTCCGAGTGCCGGACACAGAGCGACAAGTTAACAGAATAGTTGACAATAAATGACATCTCGCATGCTGCTACAACGTACGCAGTGAAGCTGCTCTCTCGCCTGCAATCGCCTATTCGATTCAATTTAGACAATGGGAGCCATAAATTTGGGTTTTTTACCTGTTGCAGTTTCGTCGTTTAGGCTGTCACTTTTAATCAACTCGGAGCCGCATTTTCCGTCTCTGACTCACTGCTGGTGAAAAACTTGCGCGAATGACAAAGTTGGAGGTATCTGTCTCCGGGAAAGTTTAGATG
The DNA here is from genome assembly GCA_963930915.1 of Forcipomyia taiwana. Classification (NCBI taxonomy): domain Eukaryota; kingdom Metazoa; phylum Arthropoda; class Insecta; order Diptera; family Ceratopogonidae; genus Forcipomyia; species Forcipomyia taiwana. The sequence goes on along the minus strand of CAWVOI010000089.1, from coordinate 2,973,172 downwards.
ACGCCGATTAGGGAATGCAGCCCGAAATCAAACAAAACTTTTCTTTGATATTAAACTTTCGGCGAAGTTTCCGCCTTCCGGTTTTCACCAGTGGCGGATCTAGGGGATGGCTGAGGGTTTAAAATTGCATTAAAATTGAGCTGAGGCAGAATTTTGCCCTCAAAATCATTGCTTTTTACGCTCCGAAAATTATAGGAGGGACTAAGACTAAGACTCAAGCTTTAAGGACTTCAAGAGAGCCAATTTTTTGTCCTCTCAAAATTATTTAAAACATTTTTTCTAGTGATTGAAATTAGACTTTTTGAGGCAGTTTTACCAAAGTTACCAAAAAAATCTCATGTAAAAAAAATATTTAGGGGCAACATTTTGGTACCCTTAAAGCTTTTTTAGGAGAGATTGGGGCATCATTTTTGGTTTTAGCCATCCCTAATTTCAAACCTAGAACCGCCACTGGTTTCCACGACGGGGAAGTCGATTGGAAGGCAGCAGTGTTCAAAGTCATAAAACCATAAAATAATTATTTATTTTTATGGCGGCAGTTGAACTGAGGTGGCACAAATGCCGTTTCATTAGGTGGTTTCCCGCTCCGATCGATCGTTCTGCGACTTGAATCCGCGCGTCGTTAATGTCAGGCTGATTAAATGGCTCCCCATCTCTCTACTCGTTGATTCCGAACTGAAATGAACGAACTCCTCCTTCTCCCCCAACCGAGACACTCGACCGCTCACCGTGAGATATTCGTTGCAGGCATCTACCCGCCCCTGCCCATGGCAACCCCCTGCATCAAAGCCATCTCGCCGAGCGAGGGATGGACGAGTGGCGGCGCTCAAGTCATCATCGTGGGCGACAACTTCTTCGACGGCCTCCAGGTCGTCTTCGGCACCATGCTGGTCTGGAGCGAGGTAAGCAAGCACGTGTTTCACCTCGCAAAATGTTTGACTTTCCCCAACTTCGCAGCTGATTACGTCGCATGCCATCCGTGTTCAAACACCGCCTCGCCAGATTCCGGGCGTCGTGGAGGTAACTTTGTCGTACAAGAGCAAACAGTTCTGCAAGGGGTCGCCGGGCCGGTTCGTCTATGTTTGTAAGTAACGCAATTCCTGTCCCGTGGTTCTCGCTCACTCCCTCATCGTTCTAGCCCTGAACGAGCCGACCATCGACTACGGCTTCCAGAGGCTCCAGAAGCTGATCCCGAGGCACCCAGGAGACCCCGAGAAGCTGCCCAAGGAGATCATCTTGAAACGTGCGGCTGACTTGGCGGAAGCTCTGTACTCCATGCCGAGGTGAGTGCTTTCTCAGCCCTGTTTTCGGGAGCCCTACTAACGAGGTTCTTGCAGATCGCCCAGTGGCTCGAGCGGGTTCAACTCGTACACCGGACAGCTGGCCGTGAGCGTGCAGGACGGCTCTCACTGGACTGAGGACGAGTACACGCGGGCCCAGAGCAGCAGCGTGAGTCCCAGGGGCGGCTACTGCAGCAGCGCCAGCACCCCCCACTCCTCCGGAGGGGGCTCGTACGGCGGCAGCAACGGCTACGGGCCGACCCCGAACATGAGCAGCCTTCCGTCGTCTCCGGCGAGCGTCTTCAACTCGACCTCGAGTAAGTAGCTAGGTCTAAGTAAAGTCTAAAAATATCTGGTGACTGGTCTCGAGCTGCTTCTCATTTGCTTCTCTCGCTCAATTGTCTTTAATTTACAGCGCTTCACTGGGCTCCTGCATTTGGGTTCTAATTTCCGCACGAGCAGCAATCAATCAATAAAATATTTGTTCCTTATGTATCAAGTAAGTCACCTGATATTTTTACTCGCTTCTGCCAGAAGTCTGTCGAACTGCCTACTAGAGTCTCTCCCTCGTTGCAGGATTAAATGGCACTAGCAGCTCTTCTGCAGCAATCGAGAGCAACGGATTCACGTCGTACGGCATGTCTTCGTGCAATGCAACTTCAACTTCAGTCACCGGAGCATATGAATCTAGTCCACTTTTGTCCAGCACCAAGTAAATTTGTGACACAGAGCCGCACAAATCTGATTGAATATCAAGTGCAATCAATATGGAAGCTGCAATTCGTAACTTATTGATCTCTTTTTCCATTCATGTATTTACTCATCGTCATTGTCTATTAAGCCCATTTTGGGCGAACAGGAATCTCTGTAAATATGTACTTCAAGTTTTAGATTTTCTAACCTTAAACAAGTAAAGTAACGTTAAATCTTAAATCAAACGTGTTAGGAAAATGTTAGCCAGAGCGATTTCAAGGTTCATCAAAATATTCAAGCACTTTGTATACGAGAAGCTGAGTCCCCAAAAGCTCTTCTCCCAACCCCAAACCAAGAAATCATATCTTATCTACCCTGATTTTTGTATATGACCACCACTGACTCTAGGGTTACGTAACTTATTTGTTGTTAAATTTATAAATCCGCACGGAAGCATACAATAGTGTCAACTTATTATTTATTCATACCTTAAACAAATTTTCCATAATCAAAACGTAATAAACGACATATGTAGAGTATGGTAGAGCTTTAGGACAACTTTTACGATTCTTCTGAAAATTATACAAAAATATCAAAGTAACACATTGAAATGATATCATTATGCCCCAACGTTTATGTAATAGAACATAATTAATTGTACAACACCCAATAAATATGAAATTGAATAAAATTAAACAAATCTTAGCAAAGTGGTTCGTGTCTGTGCTAAGCCTTTATTTCTTCTTGAAAAAGGACATGATGTTCTTGCTCCCCGAAGCCGCCTTCGCCAGGTCTTTCGTCTTCTTCTCTTCCTTGGCCACCGCCTTGGCCTTCTCTACGCTCACCCGGGGCTTCTTGGACTCCTGAATCTGCAGGTCATCGAGGGTTCTTCTCTTGGCCCCGTTCTGCTTCTCCGCCTTTGTCTCGACAGGCAGCTCCAGAAAGACTGCCAGTTTCTTGCTCAGGTCGAGGCTTATGTACTCCGAGACGATCCCATGCGCGGTTCTCAGGTACGAGACCTCGTCGTGGGTGTTCTCGAGGTTGACGTAGGTGGCAGAGGTGACACTCTCAGCTCCCTCAAAGGTCGTGTCGCTGGACTTCAGAGCCTGGGTGACGATCTCGCACTTTTTCTTGAGCCACCTCAGAGCCTTTTCTTCGTTGAACTTGAAGGCTTTAAGGTCCTCGGAGCCCTTGACGTCGACGAGATAGTCTACTTCTTCGTTCTGGAGGATCTTTAGCAGCACCTTGGACTCGGGAAACTCCTCGTCGTACAGAAGCTGGTCCAGAGGCTCGGCTTTAGGGCTGCTCTTTTCAACGAGATTCAGGAGGAAGTACAGGGGGTCCATTTGAAAGGGAATGTAGATCTGGCCGTTGGAGGAGACTGTGTTGTCGATGAACCAGCTCCGGTGTTTTTCGTCCATGCTGAGGACCTCGTGGATCTCGAACTCGCCCGTGAGCAGGAAGAACGCCCCTTCGTTTGTCCCGGGGTGCCGCAGCTTCACCATGTCTATGGTATCTTGGAGTTTTGATTCATCTGCCGGTTGAAGAAAGTTGAGCTACAGTTACTGAGGAGAGTTTATGGCTTACCCATGAAGAACACCCTCGTTTCTGTGTTTGATTCCATTTTGGCGGGTCTTCAGTGATCAAATGGGGCTAAGAATGAATGTAAAATATGAAGTCAGAAGGCTAAAATACACTTTGAAAGGGAAGGAACTCGTCAGAGGAAAATGAGAGCGCCAATATTTACATTTGTTGATGTGTCAGTGCATGGCCTCAAAGTTTTCGCTGCAAGTTCAAATATATTCCGTTGGATTCCGCCTTAGAAAAGTCGCCTATTTTATAGAAAATTAATTTTGAAGACTTTCAAGGGCCGGAAGAGTCTCAAAAAATATATAAAAAGCAAAATCGGAGATAAAGCTTAAGGGTGCATTTGCAAAGATTTCGACAGACAAAACTTTGAGGGCTCCTAGCTCCGTCCCTGTACATAATAGAGGATACATGTGGTACCATGATTTGCTTGATTTAACACAGACTACAATATACTAAAATTTCAGCTCAATCGGATGTAATATAAGGAGTTTTCATACAAACGGAAAACACCCCCCATTCCGCCCCAAGAGGAGGTAGGGGTCTGAAATTATTAGCTTGCACTCCTACAGACTATGCTCTACACGATGCAAAAAACCGCAGCTCTCTAGCTCTTCTGGTTCTTGAGTTATAAAATTTCAGACAGACAGACGGCAAAGCGGCCACAATAGTGTATTTTTTGCAAAATGCTGAAAATGCACTAAAAATGGCAAATCTCAAGGAAAAAGCAAAGAGCCTCAGAGTTTCTCAAGAAAACACAATTGATTTTTGACTTTTATGTAATATGTAAAAATGTATAATACAAAAGCTTACAACTAAGCACTTTTAACAATAATTACATAAATGTTAACAATAAAATATTTCTTTGATATTCCTCTGATTCTTATCCGTAAAATTCGTTTATTTTCAAGCAGAGTTCCGCGGGAAACTCTCTAAAACCTAAAGCTCTGACTGTTCTCTAGAAAACTATCAAAATATCGATACATTCGAGTGTTGTATAGCCAAACTTACGGACAGTGTCTTTGACTAAAATTTCGTAAAAATTTATTGATCAACAATATTATTGCATGATTAAGCTCTCAAAGCGGCAAAGCTCAGAAGTTCATCTCCTCGAGGGTCCGGGAGAAGCGGTTGCTGTCCAAATGTTTCCGGTGACTTCTTCTGACGGCGTCAGCTCTTCGGTAGGGCTCACTTTTGAGCTGGATGAGGAGATCCTCGAAGGTCCCGTGGTTCACTTGGTCTTGCGGAATGATGCGGCGCTGTGACTGAACTACTTGAAGCTCGCTTATCAGGTCCTGGGGCGTAAGGGATGAGATTAGTGGCGGGTATAAAATTTTGGAAACACAAAACATCAAACCAACACAAGCGGGGTGCAGAGGGTTACTTACAGAAGCATAGCAAAGGTCATTCATGAATGAGTTTTTCAAGATTGCTACTGACAATGATTAGTTTTTCACGATTCGTGCTTGCAAAAGGCTGGAAATGAGTGACAGAGTTTGAAACTTCCACCAAGTGGGAAGGATGGATAGTAAGGAGAGGTTAAATAATAGTAAAATAAAGTTAGACACCAGACAGCACATCTACGAGCTCTTCCATGCAAATCTGCATCAGACTCTCGCGAGTCTTAGCCGCCACCATGAAACTCCTACGTCTCCGATGGGTTACCTCTCGTTTGTTGGGCTGGTTCCTCCTTCGCACCACGTCGTTCTCCTTCGCCGCGTGCTGCTGCTGGGCGAGCACCGCCGCTTGCTCCAGTCGTAGTCGCTTCTCGTTCTCTTGATCACAGGTCTACAAAAAGAAATTATGTCAATTTTCAAATTTTCAGTGAAAATTTTGGTTTTGCTAATTTGCAATTTTTGGACCCAAAAAAATAATCAAAGCCGTTTTAAGACTTCAAAAACCGAGGCAGCTCACCTTGAATTCTTTAATGAATCTCACGATGAGCGTGAAGAAAGTGTTGGCGTCGGTGTTCTTGCGTGACTCTCCGAAGTACTCCACGCAGTCCTTGAAGGCATCCTGGGCCGTCTTCGCCTGTTGCTTCATCTTGTTAAACTTCTCCTCGTTGTTGGCCAGGAAGTCTTTTAGTACGGGGTTCTGAGGGGCGCCTCCCTTCGCCGTGAGCATGGCGCCCACCTCCTTCTTCACGAGCTCCATGCCTCGCTCCATGTCGCTGAAGTCGGCCATCACAATTTCTAAGGTCACTTGGGAGGCTTTCTCGATGCACGTCAGTTCGGTGTCAAAGTCCAGAAGCTCGGGGAACTTTTGCCGTATCGTCGAGGTTATGTAGTGGAGGAGGTTCTGGCGCTTGTCCGTGGATTTGGCGTCGCACAGGGAGTCTAGGCTCTGGAGCTTGAAGCCGTAGGCGTGGCCTCGCTTGCTGCTGTTCATGTAGTTTCCGAACGCCAGGATGATTTCCAGCACGGCCTTGAATTTGGAAGAGGTCTTGAGGCTGTTTGAGGCCGATATCACGGCGAATATTTGCTGGAAAGAGGGACAATTAAAACCTGGGGACGCAGAAAGTTGAGAGTAACTCACTTGACCTATCACATTTATGCTTTCGAAGAAGTTTCCGATGTAACTCATCATTTGAAGCTTCATGTTGAGTCGCTCAACTCTCGACAGTTGCAGCAGGAACTTGTCCTCGTCCGAGAGCAGGTTGACGTCCTTCTTGTCCATTAGGTACTGCTTGAACAGCTTCGTCTCGGTATCGTTCGGGACCATCTTCTGGATCAGCTCCACGTTCTCAAGGTTGAAGGACCTCAGGTCGAACGAGTTGATGTACTGGATCGCCTTTTCCACGGGCATGTCAAGTTTTCTCCTCAGGATTGCTAAAATGGAAAGAATCGGCATTAGAACAGACACCTCTAGTATTTTGGTTCCAACTCTCACCTAGGTTTCTCAATCTCGTGCTCTCCAGAAGCGACGTCTTCGCCTCCTTCTTGACCGTGTTGTGGTGCCCGTCAGTGGCGCTGATCGAGACGCTCCCTCCCAGCTTGAATATCTCCTCAAAGTCCCGGAAGTTGATCGTCTTGTGCAGCTTCTCGTCATCGAGCTCGTTGAAGATGGTTCCTCGCACCTGGTTCGGCTTGAGGGCCACCCACGTGAGTGTTGGCAGCTTGTACGTGGTCGGAATGGGTCTCTTGATGGTCTTGGAGTCCCCAGGCCCGCCTGAAATTCCGTTTATGGGTGGTGGCATGGGGGGTCCGCCTCCCATGGGGGGCGCAGGAGGAGGTTTCGGTCCGTTCATCATTGGGGGCTGAAAAAAAGAGGTCTATAAGAGACGACTAGAGGACTCAAAAGTCTTACCGGTGGGGGAGGCGCTGCTGAGGGAGCGGCAGGAGGAGCAGGCGGGGGAGGAGCGGGGGCGTCCTTGGACACCCCGTTCGTGAGCTTGCCCTCGGCCAGCAGCTTGCTGATCTCCGCCAGGGAGGTGCCTTTGGGCAGCGTCTTCTGCAGGTTCTCCATCTCGATGATCATGGACTCGCGGTTCTTGGAGTCCTGCTCGAGCTTCTGCACGAACTGGCTCATCCGCGACAGCTCCTCCTCGTACAGACACAGCTTCCCGGCCAGCTCGTCCCGCTCCATGCGCAGTCTGGCGATTTCGGCGTCTCGTTCACCGATCTTGAAGAAGCTCTCCTGTTCCAACGCGTTGAGACGGTCGATGTTGCGGCTCAGGTCGTCCTCGAGCTCGGCCACCTTCTCCAGAGCGGCCGTCTTGGTCTCGCTGTCCTCCATCAGGGTCGCCACGTCGAACATGTTGTCGAGGTAGGCCGAGATCTGGACCTGCAGCTCCTCTGACTCGGAGTGCCGGAGCCGCACGAGGTAGTCGTCGAGGCCGAGGGTCGTGAACTCGTACTGGAGGTGCACTCGGTAGTTCATGTCCTCGACGGAGTGGACCACGATGTTGACGAACTGCATGCAGGCGATGAGGAAGTCGATGTGGAAGTCGGCGAGGTTCATGAAGTAGTCCATGAGGGTCTGGAAGCGGCGCGTCTCGTGGCACACCTGCTTGAAGTTGTCGAAGGCGGACAGGATGATCTCGTGCCCGCCCTTCACGAGACAGATGGCGGCCAGCAGTTCCAGGACTAGAGCTTTCGTGCGCAGCGACTTGTGGATGAGACTGAGGGCGATGGAGTTGATGGCTTCCCGGTGCTGGATCATCATGTTGAAGCCGTACTTGTTGTTCATGATGGCCCTCAGACACATGATGCAGACGTGGATGTCGTCCGTGGTGGCGCCCATGTTGAGCTTCGCAGCGTGCTTGTTGTGCTGCTTGATGTTCGGGTCCTCCATCATCTGGCCTAGCGGAGGTCTGTTGTACCCGTTGTGGCTCCTACTCGGCTCAGCCGAGAGAACCGAGGTGCTCCCGTTCATGCGCTCCATGGACTCGCTCCGGGCCTCCTGGATGCGCTGCTCGTGCCGCATGATGGCCAGCCGGAAGCTGAGGTAGGTGATGAGCACGTCGAGACCCTGGTTCTCCTCGTTCAGGAACTCCTTCACCCACTCGATGTTATTGGTCCGCAGCGAGATCTCAAGGTCGCGAAGCACTTGGGTGGACGTGGACTCGCCGACCATCTTGCGTTTCTGCAAGCATAATTGAGCAATTAAGACGAGCTCGCGTTAGGTAATCAGAACCAGTCGGAGGAGCCGCGGAACATGCATGTGTGGCCATGCGGGTTAGTGAGTTTAATTTACGTAATAAAAATTATTGTATTACATGATAATGGGCATTAGCGGTTGAGAGAGAGGCTAGTGCAGAAATTGCTGCTCGGATTTATTGCTTGAAGTGGGCGCTACATTGTCTGGGACGCTCATTAACATGGCTTTCTGTACTATTTTCGTGATCTCACGGGCCTCAGACATTCTTCAACACAACTTCACGCCCCAAAGCATGAGCCCTTTCAGTCAAATTTCGAGAAATTGAATTTTTAAGTGGAAAATTGGCAATCGATTGTCGAAAAATCGTAAATTCTTATACAGAGAACTTTTAGCGTGAAGAAAAATGAGAGGTAGGTAAAAAAATTTTAGAGCATTTTTAGCGTTTTGCATTCAGCATTGCTCCTACCGGTAAATTGAACATCAAAATCTAGAAAAAATAAATCAAATCAAATTAAATTACATCAAATCAAATTTAATCAAGCAAAATCGGTGAGAAAGCTTATGGGTGAGTTTTCAAAATATTGAGAAGGACTGATGTCGTAGATTTTTGCTTTAATATCAAGCTTTTTGGAACTATGTCCAAAAGGGTAAAATCACCAAATCGAAAAATGAGTTTTCATGCTCGAAGGTGGTGCTGTGAAAACTTGAAAAAAAATTTCTGCGACTCTCTTTACATTTTTGTGAAGTCTTTGGGCAAAAAATCCGCTAAACTTGAATTTTTAATGACCTCAAGAGGACCCCAAAAAATCACAAAATCAATGATTAACTTTTTAAAACAAGTGAAGTTGAAGGTCTGGGGATCGCTTTCAAGCTGAAACCTGATCCCCCTGAGCTTGCAACTCATTGAATATCAGTCAATAAAGCACGTCACAATATATCGCGCTTCTGAAGAAAAGCCCGTCCCCGAGTATCATTGACGGACTCGCGGGAGGAAGTAAATTGCACAAACCTCGGAGTCTCACTTTTCGCCAGCCGTGCAGAGCTCGTTTAGAAATTAATCGAATCTGCATTTGCGGTTTCGTGCTTGCGACCAACTAGCTGGTAAATTGAAGTGCATTTGCATGGTGACGGATCGGGAAAATTTGCATAGCGGAAATGCGAATGTGAAACTTACCCGGTGGCTTCGGGAGGCCTTGGGGTCCAGGTAGGTGCGGATCTTGCTCAAGTAGTGGATCGGCGGGTCTTTGGCATGAACCATTTCCTGCAACAATTTAAGAGAGCTTGTTAAAATGTATTTGGAATCAATAAAAGCTCGGCTAGATCAAAGTTGAAACAAACATCGATACGTATAGAGTTTCATTGTTTTCCTCTCCGCGACTATGCGCCTTTCAGTACATATATGGGTTTTGTTCGCGCTGCAAATAAAACTTTCACTTTTCCATTGTTTGATTTGATCTAAAAACGATGCTGCACAATGTTCGATGTAATAACAAAATCGTAAATGCAGAAATTAATGCAAATTGGTCATGAGAACGCGAGACGACCGATGAGGTAATGAGCTCATTCGAATGCTATCTTGTGCGAAATCGAATGGGAAAGTACTTCTTCTGCGCCAGCTTCCTTCCGCAAGTCCTTCACTTCGTACTGCTGCCCCTTCCAGTGGAGGCTCGTCGTGCTGGACGAGCTGGACTCGTCTCTGCGGGCTCTGAAACACCACATTTTGCTGGCTTTCTTCTCGGACGATGCAGGCAAACTGCACAACTGGCTCGCTTTTGGTCTCCTCAAGGGCTCTTATCGTCAGCTACCGGAAGCGAAGCTACCGGGCTTCGGAAGAAAGCAGATACAAGCAATGACACATATTGAGACCAACACAAGTTGAGCGAAACACAATTACTCGGGCAGCCGGTGCGCAAATGTTTGCTGACAAAAACGCGACGCGCATGAATTTTCGCCGGGCAAGACCAGTAAAAAGCAAACATGACGAAAAAGTTCACTAAACTTGCGAGTCAGTGATTTTTTGCCGCGCCGTCGACGCTTCCCCGAACTTCATAGACGGACGGACTAGACTCAGAAGAAGCTGACTTGATTTACTTCGGCTGTCACAGAGCATGAACTCCAGCGACAAAGACGTGTGCCAATAATAGTACTGCTTGTGCGCTATCTCGGGCACAGAGAAGATGAAATCCAATGCGGCACGACCGGCGCCGGCCGAGGCGTTATTAGATGGTGCAGCAGCGGAGCAGCGAAATAATAAAAATGAGGGTAATAAAAGGGGAATCTAGACGCGCCTAATGGCATTCTTGAAGTTGATCTTGGGCCAAGATGACGGTCAAGTTTGGGCAGGACTTCCGAGAAACACGGCCACTAGAGGTATAACGAAATTCCTCGGGCGTGACTTTATTTCTCCAGACAAGTGAATTGAGTTCAATAAACAAGCTTATCATTTATCTGCACAGTTCCTAAATCACTCTACTGCCGAGCCGTGATTCGGTCACGTCACGTCTAGCAGCGTTTTTGTGCGGGGAGAGGAATGAAAACTTTATTACGCGCGGTTATTGTTACGACTTCCCACAAACATCCATTCACACTTCTCCGGCTGTCTAAAAAATTACATTTTGCTTTGCTCCGAGCTTCTTGGAACTATCAAGATCTTCATGCGGAAAAGGGTATATTATGAACTGTGGAAACTTCAAAATAATAACAAGACAAGTATGACATCACCTCTTCAGAACTACACGTATAATTACTTGCTGGTGAATCAAAATGTTTTTGGGAATAAAAGTTGTCTTACCTGGTCACAAATCAAGTCCCACTTCTTCTCCAGGTCGTACGACCTCAGCAGCTTCGCTTTGTCCGGCGGCAGATCCATGGAGGCCTGTAAAAGAAATAAACTCGGCATCAGCATCCACATATGGAACTAATTTCGATCTTGGTTACAGCATTAGCGCTCGAATGAGAGCATCGGGCCGGATTAGGCGCGTAATCTCAATCACGCACTTTTTAGGCCCGTTTTGGGTGCTCGCGGCAGATTCGACATTCCGACTGCTTAGAACGTTCAGACCCCGTTTTGATTTAATAGCTTTGTTCCGTTCACTGTACTGGTGTAATGTTTTGCGAAAAGTTCATCTATGATTTATGGCTGACACCAGAGATGTAGGAAAAGAATTAGCCCCTCTTTCTGACATTTTTACTCATTGACATCAACTTTTAAAAACGTACTTTGGACAAGTTTTGAATGCATTTTTAAATAATTCCATCCTTCTACTCTCGAAATTGGCTACATTTTTTTGACTGTCATTTTTATATTTTGACTTATGAAACAGCAAAAGCAGCTAGTCATTAAATTTTTTGGTTAAACCGCCATAAGTATTTGTTTTTAAATTTTAACTCATTTAATTTAAACGTTTAATTTAAAAAAAAACTATTTTTCTAATAAAAATTTTTCAAAAAATTTAACCCATTTCCGAATTATGGGCATATTTTTGTTCCCTAAAAATTTTTTTAAAATTTAATTTTAACGAATTATTCATATGAAACATTTATTTTAACCGAAACACCGATTTTCAGAGGCTATAGACCCAGTTTGAAAATCGTGGTAGCCAATGGGTTAAAAATCTCAAAAGACGTCGAATTTCCCTAACAAGAAAGAACTCATTTGAGGTAGGGAAAACTGCAGACAAGACCTCTATATACGTCTCTGGCCAATAGCCTCTCATTTGTCCGAGTCAAAAAACAGTAAATCTCCCCAGCGACTACTTGTTTACAAACAATTTACGAGTGAGTATGTGCTTGGTGCATTTATGAGCTTCTATGATGGTTTGTTGTTGTAACGACAAAATCCTCACTGTCAGAGAATTGGCAGTGAGCTCCAACGTTTCCAAGAAGCGAATGGGTGAGTCTATTTACCGCTCAGTCACTCGAAAGGAAGCTACCAATTCGCGTCATGAGCACTGACCTGTGCGTCTATAATTCATGAATCAGTCCTCATAAATTGCGCTCAATTTCCTCCTTGCGATATTGCTCACTCGGTAGGGGTGCAGCGAGCTCCTGAGTGCATGGAAAAATTTTAAAACCAGTCGCAAAATGCTCCAAGCGCCGATAATAATTGGTACAAGGCAGCATAATGACAGCTACATCGACGACAAAAAGTGACAATCGACATTCACTCTGGCATTCCTTTTATGTGTTTTGAGCCGACAGCCGATGTAGGGGCGCTTTTCAAGCAGAGGCGAGGATTTGTCCGTCCTGTATCGGAATTCAGTTTTGCACCAAGTTCACATTTGCAATGACGACCGAAACGTCGGAAGTGATTAAACGAGGCAGCGGTGGAACGGAAGCACGTGGAGTAACTCGACGCGAAAATTGTGCAGTGTCTCATCTGCATGTTGTACCTCGTCAACTGAGCTCGTTGCGGGTTGCATGACAATTGGTCTTTAAAGTACGGTCAAACACCTCTGTGAGCCTTCCTAGATACATGTTATTTGAGCTTTCGAAATTCTGGTATTGTCACGTCAGTTGTGTGGCAGCTGCGGCTGAGTCAAAGGCCACCAGTCGGATGAGTGAGTGATATATAGCGAATTTTTCTTACTTGATCCACTGTCCAAAATATTATGTTTGGTTCTCGCATTTTCCGACTTTACCTGTTCCCAAGCTAAGAAAGACTACTGCTTTGTCTAGAAACTGCTCCGAGTTTTTGCTTAACAGGAAGTCCTAAAATCCTTAGTCACACTGGCTTATCAGAACTTGTGTCCTGACGACCGAAGGAAATAGATGCCCTCAAATTCAGCCACAAGGTTGAAAAAGTCTGCATTCTAACGCCTCATAGCAGTACCTCAGTGCACAATGCACCTCTTTTTACGGTTCACCTTGAAATAATACACGCAATAAAAGTCATAGTAATCAGGCAGAGAGGCAGGCAGTCAAGCACCCTATAATAAGTTTTTCGCTCCATGAAGTAGCTCTATGAAGGCTGTTGCGTTACTCGGTGCCGTTTGTCTGGAAACAATCTCTCCGAGCTGCTAATCTTGTGAAACTAAACACAAAAGCGGTGGTTAGCGCGGCTCACGATTGAAGTGCTAGGTAACTTGGCGTCTTCTGCTGGCCATTTTGGGGTGTCGTGCAAGTCCGATTGGAAATCGGTTAATGAAACTGCACCTCAACCTCATTCCGAATTAATTTTCATACAATTGAATTCTCTAGACGGTAAAAACGAATAAAATGCAGAGAATGCGAAAAGTAGTCGAACGTTTTCAGCCACGTAAGCGTTCCCTTCGTGTCTGATATAATCGAATGGCACACTTGAACTGAGTTAGCCGCTTATTTAACAGTTTAATAAAGCTCTTATTGCGAGTTGAGCTCCACGAGTGCACTCAGTCTAGCCTGATTACCTCATAGCTGCTGTCTGAGAGATGTCTGGAGCCCGTCTCTCGTCCGTATGACTCCACAAACTCCAGAGGTCTTTTACCCCACAATAGAAATCGCTAGAGCACTGCAGTCCGCAACCTATAATTCCAAATTTAGAATCGTAAACAAGCTCTCCACACAAACACACACTTAATTGATTTGCTGCTGCATATTGTGGCCCGATATCCCCCATGCACATTATGGTGCAGTGTTCAATTAACATTACAGAATGTGCTCGTGTCGCAATTAACGTCGTTCGGAGAGACTATTGGGTAGAAGGACGCGCCTTTTGACCCCAGGGCTCTTAATCAGCTCCCAAAATTCGGCCAGTCATCGTGTAATTGAGTTCTCATTATTCCCGCTTTTTTCTGGCCAGTCACCTTTTGCTGCATTTTTTACGGTGAGAAGTGACGTAAGGTCAATGCCGACCAAAACACCTATTTTCACACGAAATGAGCTAGTCCAGCGACAATCAGTTCTAATAATAGAGTGAAATCATCTTTTGAATTCGAAGCTCGTCATGATCGCAAGTGAGTGAAATGCCATTGCCGTGCCGGCACAGACACACCCAATCAATATCACGTACGAGCGCCCTAACATAGGTATATTAATAACGCGGTACATATTAACAATGTGTGGAAGTAGACAGTCGCTGAGCTGCATAAATTACGGGGACTAGGGGAGTCAAGAAATCGAGAAACTTTCTAAAACCGCAAACTCCAAACCGCCATTAGAATTGAGTCACTGAGTCGAAGATTCCCCGCCACTGCAGTCGCTGATAAAATTACTCCAGTCTTCACATGTGTTTAGTGCCGCTGCCGCATCAAAATATGCATTCCGACGCACCAACACATGCGAGGGGAACAAACATGTTGGCTGCCGCATCGCGTTCTTTCTGCCTGTGGTTGCTCGCAATTTATAATCTGTGGAAACACTCATGTCCTATCGAGGGGGAGACCGAAACCGAGCTGATGAAGCGCAGTAAATGCCACTATATCTCAATTCCGACGCATAGTGCTGCATCCGAACACACATTAGAGAGATCAGAGAATAATCCGGGGAGTTTACGAAATTCCAGAGGCATCAATGAAACTCATTGTAGGGAGACTAAACATGTGTGTATGCTCGTATTAAATATTAATCATGGAGTCAATCTTGCAAGATTTGTTTGCTCACCGCCGAGCAGCCGGATTCTCTCCAAGCTGAGTAAACTCAGTCGACCTTTCTAGTTCGCGTTTGTAGAGGTTTATTCTAGAGGGGATCAATTCTGTGTGTTGTCTTTATATTAGATTATCATTGGACAACTGGGTTTTTAGTGTATTTTCATCAATTTTGAAAAAAAATGCTCTAATGTGTCCGATATGTCCGTTTGTCCGTCAATACAAGAGCTAGAGACCTGCGTTTTTTTTTTGCATGTTGTCGTGTATGGTCTGGAGGATGGTGGAATTACTTTGGTTTTTCCGGAAAACTGCCTGGGGGGTTTTTAGGGGGGAATTCCCGTTATATGAAACTTTCATATACTTCGTCCGATTGAGCTGAATTTTAGGTATATTATAAATCATGTCAAATCTAGCAAGTCATAGAAGACATGTTAGCCCCTACCACCTAAGGAGGTGGTGTGAGAGGCCACCAAAGGGGGATAATTTTAGTTACTCCGATTGAGCCAAAATTTTGATATGTTGATAAACTTGTAAAACCTAGCAAATAATTGTTCTACAGTATACCCGTACTACCACCAGAGACGGAGCTAGAGACTCCTTAAATTTCTATAGAAACGGATTTTTGGACAAAAGATTTTCACTTCGACCTAACTTTGCTACGTTCGTCCCCAACTAAGCTTTAAACATGTTTTTAGCGAGGGCGAAAATCTTTCCAGGCTATGACTTGAAGAAATAAATAATGTTCAGTCCAGTCTTTCTTCACCCTCACTAACAAAGGAAGTCCCTACTAGACGGCCTTACGGTACTCCAAAGCGGAAGTTTAGCATTCTTCCACACTTTCTGACATCACCTTCTATACAGCAAAAATTACGTGTCTAATGAAATCACTGCTCCTGCCGCTATTTTTTTAACGACCAAAACAATTTGCATGCTTTCCAGACTCCCTCACTCACACACGTTCCGTCATTCAGACGAGTTGACATTGAGAGGCACTCGGGTGCTACATAGCTAGCACAGCCACAGTCACAGCTGGAACGAGGAGCGCAGATATAACCAGAAAAAGTCGTACTACGACTTACTGGTGATTTAATTTGCGGGTCGGCTCCTGAAGCGATGACTCATGGGTGCGAACTCGAGATAAACAAACACTCGAGTCGCTTTGAACTCCGAAAACCTCTCAATCTTTTTTTGATAAGCCCGACCACATGTATGAACGGTTGGGGTGACGAAAAGGAGGAGGTCAAAGCGACAAAGCCTGAGGCCAAAGTCTGCCTTCGTGCACGTTTTGCTTTTACAACTGTGCTGAAGGTCTTTCACGTACCAGTAACTTTTCAAGCCGATTGTCGTGAGCGTCTTCGAACTCTAGTTTCAGCTCATATTGGTCAATTAAATTTAACAGCTCTGTGGGACTCCGCGTAGAGGGGGAGACATGCGAGAGTAATGTGATGGGGATCGAGAAGGTCAAATCTATCTGCGTTGATAACACTTCTGACCTACAAGCGACGAGCTCTTTCTTCCCCGGGCTCCAGTTCGCGAGAGAGACAACAATTGATTTCGTACCTCAAGGCTCTTGGGGGCCTATTGAGGTGTCATTAAATTTCATTGAATGGACTCGCACTGGGTTAATCAATGAATGATTCATTGTGTACTCCACACACAGACATTCGTCGGAATTCGAGCAATATTGATAATTTTCTTTGTTTCAAAAATGTGAAAACCGGGCGGATGGGCGACTGTGATTCACAGAAAACATAAACACAGCAGACGTACTTTTATCAATTGAGTTTAGATAAATGGTCCAGAGCAGGAATTTTAATACCCCCAGGAATTTTGTTACCACGTACGAACGTCTCGAGCGAGAGAGAGAAGAAGAAGAACTTGACACTTACCAGCAGCTTGGCGAACTGCTTCTCCACCTCCATGGCCTCCGGCAGGGGCTGCTTGCTCCTCAAACTGCCCTGCCTCACGTGATAGTTTGGGAGTTGCTTTGTGTCGCTAATCCGAATGCGAGCGTCGTGCAGGCTTCCATTGCCATTGGATGGGGCAGTGTGACTGCTCTGCGTCTCCGCCGCTTCCTGTCCCGGGTCCGCCGACCTCGAGAATGTGATTCCCATTTCTAATGGCTTCTTTTTCTTTATAATTTGAATATGCCTCCAATTTATTCACTTTGTATTTACTCATTTATTTGCAGCTTACCAATGAGCCCATTTTTCAACTATTACTTATTTGGAGGCTCCTCTTACTCTACTATTTCTAACAAGCTGTATGTGGGCGGTTAAAAGAACGATAAAATAAACAATCAACAGGTTTCCTCGTAACTCCGAATTTACGGTGAAATTCACAATTTCAGACGACTTTTGTGCTACATTCGATGTGGGCGCGGACAATACTGTAATTTTAGTATGTATTTTAACACTAAAAAATATGTTTTGTGCAGATACATAAATTGGTCGCGGAGTGAATAACTTCACTTCTTTCCCCTTCAATATCAAACTCAGACTGAGTTGCGGGACAGCGTTCGATGACGTTTGCTGGTGAGCAGCATGACGTTTGACGGAACTCAGCAAACGTCGATTCCCCTCAAGTTTAGACGCCGGAAAGTAGCCACAGCGAAAACAGGAGCAGAAAATTCCGAATAAAACGAAGGATGAGTGGAAGCGGCATGTTGTATGGCGGCGACGAGATCGGGGCGTTGGTCTTCGACCCCGGCCACCAGTCGCTGCGGGTCGGATACGCCCAGGAAGACACCCCGAAGGCCGAGATCCCGGCTGTGGTTGCCGTGGCTCCCGAAGAAAACCCCTCCAACTGCGTCGACAGCAACAATCCAGCGAACTGTAAGTGGAAAGAGCATCTCGAGCCGGTCTAAGTCCCTTTCAGCTTACAGGTATTTCGTGGACACGAACTACATCAACGTCCCGCGACCCAACACCGAGATCCAGACGTACATGAAGGACGGCATGATCGACAACTGGGACCTCTTCGAGCAGGTGCTGAACTACACGTACGAGAAGGTGGTCCAGAGCGACTCGGAGTACCACCCGGTGCTCTTCTCCGAGGCCTCCTGGAACATCCGCCACAACCGGGAGCGGCTGATCGAGCTGATGTTCGAGAAGTACCACGTTCCGGCCTTCTTCCTCGTCAAGAACGCCGTGCTGGCGGCCTTCGCGAACGGCCGAGCCACCGCTCTCGTCGTGGACAGTGGCGCCACCCACACGTCCGCCGTCCCCGTCCACGAGGGCTACGTTCTGCAGCAGGCGGTCGTGAAATCACCGCTCGGAGGCGACTACCTCAGCATGCAGTGTCGCCAGTTCCTGGATGCGCAGGGCATCGACCTCACGCCCTCGTACAAGGTGGCCTCCAAGGACGTCGTGAAGGACAGAGACAACCCACGGTTCACGCTCAAGACCAGCACGCCGGAGAGACTGACGCACTCGTGGCAGCAGTACATGCTAAAGTCGCTGCTCCAGGACTTCCAAATGACGGCCGTGCAGGTGCTGGAGACGCCGTATGACGAAAAGATTGCGGCCCAGATCCCGGCGGTGCACTACGAGTTCCCCACGGGGTACCACCAGGACTTTGGCCCCGAGAGATTCAAGCTGGCCGAGAGCCTCTTCGACCACAACATGCTGGGGGCGGGTCAGCTGGCCTCCACGAGTGTCGCCATGTGCGACGCCGACGTCAGGCTCTCGCTCTACGGGTCCGTCGTCGTCACGGGAGGCAACACCTTGCTTCAGGTGAGATTATTAACCCATTATCACCCATTCTCACTGAAAATTTGCACTGTATGTTTTTTATAAAGCCTTCTAATATTTGAAGGACTTGAGGGATTGAGTTTCTTATCGTCCTTTAAGCCTCTTAGCTGCTGTTTTGGCCGAGTTAGACCACTTGGACACTTGTTGAGGGGGTCATTTTTTCGATATTTATTTTTTTCCGAGCCACTCGAAGCAGTTAAGGGTTCTTAGGTGCTATTTTTCAAAAGAGCAACTTATTGTGAGCATACACACAAAAGTTTAGCTTGCTAGGTACATTCACTAGTGTTTTCAGACAAGACCAAAACGAGCTCCGTAGGTTGAGTCTACGATTTGTGACCGGTCTTTGAGTTGCCCGAATCATCACATGCCTATGCGGAGAAGGGGCAAAAATGCACTAAAAAGTGATAAAAAATTATCCGGTGCAAATTTTCCGCGAGGATGGACGATTGTCAATTTTTCTCTCACAAAATTTTCCGTTGGTCAAAAATGGGTTAACAAAACTTTCATTTCAGGGCTTTCCGGAGCGACTCAACAGAGACTTGCAGCACCGAGCGCCCTCCAACACCCGACTAAAGATGATTTCTGCCAACGGGAGCGTCGAGAGACGCTTCGGGTCCTGGATCGGGGGCTCCATCCTCGCCAGCATCGGGACATTCCAGCAGATGTGGATCTCAGCTCAGGAGTACGAGGAGTCCGGCAAGTCCCAGGTCGAGCGAAAGTGTCCCTGAAGTGTTTTTATATAACTTTGTGTGTTTAGACTTTAATAAAACAGTAATATCGTACAAAATTTATCCCTCTACCATCTTGGCCCCAAAGTAGGCCTCTATCTGGTCCACGACTCCCGCCAGAGCGGTCACAGTCGGGCTGTCCCCAAACTCCTCGAGGAAGTTCCGGCCCTCGTCGCAGCACTTGGCGAGTCGGGGGTCCAGAGGCAGGCTTCCCAGGAACGGCACATCCATTTCCGCGCACATGGCTCGCGCGCCCCCGGTTTTCGCGGGGAAAATCACGGACTGGCCCGTGCACTTGGGACACACGAAGCCGCTCATGTTCTCCACCACCCCCACCACTGGCACCTTGAGCTTCCTGCAGAACGAGATCTCTTTCCGCACGTCCAGCAGCGCCACCTCCTGGGGCGTCGTGACCAGAATGGCCCCCCAGCCCCCCGATTTCGTGGCCCCCGTGAGGTAAGTCGTGGCCGAAAGGTGCTCGTCCGAGGTCCCAGGGGGCGTGTCGAGGATCAGGTAGTCCAGCTGGCCCCAGTCGACCTCGCTCAGGAACTGCTTGATCATCCCGTTCTTCTTGGGTCCTCGCCAGATGATGGCGTCGTCGGAGCTCCCGAGCAGAAACCCGATGCTCATGAGACTAAGGTTGTCGTCGATGAAGACGGGCGACCATCCCGAGCCGCTCTGGTGGACCTGCTCTCCGAGGACTCCCAGCACTCGGGGCTGAGACGGACCACAGATGTCGATGTCTAGCACTCCGTAGTTCTGCTGGGGGTTTTTGGCAGACATGGCTCGACTTAGGAGCGAGGTGACTGTGCTCTTGCCCACCCCTCCTTTCCCCGAGAGGATCAGCAGCTTGTTCCTGACGTCCTTTAGCCGCGATGCCACGAGCTCAATACCCGGATCGGGTCCTTTGGCCGCTCCACTGGAGCAGATCTGCTGATTCGGGCAGCCAGCGCAGGCCGAGACCTTTCCAGCCTCCTCGCTTTGGGTTCCAGGGCAGTGTTCTGGAAGAACCTCGTTGCAGATGGAAACTCAAGGGGTTTGAAGAGTTACCTGGAACTTCTGCTGACATTTTGCTAATTTTGGAATCCTCTAATTTCACCAAAACACGTACGAATTCAATCAAAACAACAACTGCGCGCACTGCGCACAATGAGTTAGTTCCAGTGTTAGCCACCGTGTCATCAGCGCGATGGCCAGTGACGTTTGCTGGTTAGGGAAGAGACGTTTGCTGATTAATATCCAAGCTGAATCAAAATTGAAATTGCAATTGAATTTGCAAAAAACGGACTCGCAGAGAAACCAGACTATTCAATAGCTGCGCAAACTTGAAATCGAAGGCCAATATTTGCAAAAAGGACAAAAAATGGTAGGGAACGCGGAGGCGTCTCGGAACAGAGCATACCCAAGATCGCAGCAAAGCTTTTGTGCAATTATTTGAGGCTATTTGGGCATTGGGAGGTCCAACTGGAGCTTTGCGAGGCATTTCTCGACGACTTGAACCGACATTGACGCTGGAATCTCGTTTCAGACACCAATTTGATGAAGATCCGAAGGACGAAAAAAAGACTTTCGATTGAAGATGGAATGCGACGTTACACCAGAACCAGCCCCTTCGACGGGTGCTAGTGACGAAGTCCCCCTGCGGGAAGAAGTTCGCGTCCAAAAAGTAGAAACACCGAGCGGAAGTGGCTTCAAAGCGTTGGAGGGAGACCGCTCGGAGGGCCTAGCTGTGACCCCGGGAGTGGGCGTAATAAAGACCGTTCCTGGTAAGCAGCGTTTGGAGCTCTTTGTTTGGCAAAAAGCTTGTTTCTAATTTTTTGATTTTTTTCAAAAAAAAAAAAATTAATTTATTCAAAATTTTAGTGACACCCCTGGTCCCTGTCAGACACACGCATCACCTCCGAAAGCCTGCCCCGAAGCCCGTAATAGCTCAAGCGCCATCGCTGGTGGCAGTTGTGAAGAAAACTGCGACTCCAAAAGAGTCGCCGTCCGCGGAAACCCAAGCCTCCACGATGCGGGAAGTACTTGCCAGCATTCCGGGCTTTAATCTCAAAACCCGTCGTCGCAGCTCTAAGAAGATGTCGACGGCGGCACAAATCGCTCAAACTCACGAAGGTAAGAAATTGGGCCATAGAGGAGCTTTCTAGAGGGGAAAACGGAAGCCAAAAGTTACCCTAAACCGGAAGTGGTCAACTACTGTATTGAAAAAACTCGGGAAAAGTCCCTCTTCTAGTGTAAGTCTGTATACCTCAGCTAATCCGACACTCTCTTTCAGGTTGTATTGATCTAGAAACGCCCGATTCCATCCTCGTTGGAACCAACTTACGTGCATTATTAAATATAAACACCTTTTCTATGCTACCACCGCTGTACCAATATAAGCTGATCCAGCTGCTTCCGAGCGTCGACAGGCCCGTGGCAGAGGCGAGTGCGGCCACCGTGGAGCTCAAGCCGTCCGCCCTGAACAACGAGTTCTTCGCGCGAGCGTGTCTGGAGTGGCGAGAGCGGCTGGCAGAGGGGGAGTTCACGCCCGAGAACCAGCTGAAGATGCGCACGGAGGCGGAGAAGGAGAAGTCGAAGCTGGACCCCTGGAAGCTGAAGCACTTTGAGCCGATATGGGGGGAGAAGGGGGCAGCTGTGCCCACGACTAGCGACTCCCCGCTGAAGCTGAAGACGGAAGACGTGAAGAAGAGTGAAAACCGACCGGCCTTGAAAACGACTATCAAACTCAGACCAACGACATCCATCGCTTCCAGCTCCACCTCGAGTCTGCTGCTTCCCAAAGTCACGTCCCCCGTCAAAAGCGTCCCTCCAATCTCACCCAAGCGCGTTCGGACCGTCGGAGCCGTCACCAGGTCGTCTCTGCTGCACTTCGTTTCCGTTCCAGACTCGTCCGACGACTCCCAGGCTACTCTCAAACGCACCCTAAGCACCGGAGACGAGAGCGAGGGGTCCGCCAGCAAGGTCCTGAAGGCGGAGGAGACGGTGAAGGAGGAAGTATTAACCGTCGAGGTGGTCCCCGAGGCCCCAGAGATCAAAGAGCCACCGCCAGAAGTATTCATCTACCAGAACGACGCCAGTTGCGGCGCCCACGAGGTGGCCGTGATGGAGAACGAGAGCAACGACAGCTCTGCGAGCCACCAGATGGCGAACATGCACGACTACCAGCAGCCCGTGTCGGCAGAGTTTGACGAGGAGGAGGACATTGACGAGGAAGAGGAGGTTGAGGAGGAAGAAGAGCCTGAGGTGGTGGTGGATAATCAAATTGAAATTGTAAGCTGTGATAACGAAATCAATGAAATCATATCGGAGGAACATCACGCGAAGCCCAGCTCTCTCAGTCTGGGGGCCAGCGTGGAGCTAGGACACCAAATAAAGCACCACGGGAGCCAGCTGGAGGAGCTGGGGATCAGCGTGAGCAACGAGGAGATCGTGACGGACGGTGCAGATGCGCCCGAGGACCTCCTTCCCAGCATCCAGAAGATCCCCATCGACGACCCGGTGCAGATTGACGAGCACTTCCGGGACGCAGTTGATTACGTTTTAGAGTCTGAAGAGATGATGGACACCGCAGATTGTGAGTTTTTTTGGCTCCCGAAATATTTATCTGACTTGAATCACCTTTCAGTGGATCCGTGCATCATGAAGGAGGAGAACGAGAAAGTGGAGAACGTACTTTTCATGCAGAAAGGTAACCATAGTTAGTCTTTGAATTCGTCAAGGTTTTTGGGCCGAAAAAGTGGAATTTGAAGAATTTTTTTCATGGAAAATTCCAAACCTCCGCTCGCTAAGAAAATTTCAATTTTGAGATTTTTGGCCAAAATGTCTTTCTTTCAAAATCAGTCTTACAAGTCTTCTAACACTTTTAGATCAAAGTTTTTAGATCCAAAAAAGGGTATTCTACTCGAAAAGATATTTTATCTCCCTCTAGAAGAAGCCTCTAAATGCCAATGTCCTTTTCATTCCAGCTTATAGTCCGATAATCACAACCAGCGGCCAGCAGCTGGCTCTGACGCGACAGGGAGTCACAGTCCAGGCCCAGATTCACGCGCAAGAGGTAAGTAACTCGTCTGATCCCCTGATGATTTCCAGACGCGGTCCATTGCAGGCACTGAAGAACGCCAACATCGAGAGATCCACGTTCATAGTGCCATCGGAGTGGTCTTACGAAACCAGCAAGACCTTGTCGACGCCCCGGACGTTCCAAAACCTGCGGATCATCCAGAACGACGGCATCATCCTGCAAGAGTCCCAGGCGGCGTCGCAGGAGCAGATCATGCAAGCTGACATCCTGTTCGAGGCCCCCTCGACGGCAGAGGCGAGTCTGAGTGACTGTTTGAGAAATGGCAGCCCTTTAACGTACCTCACTTGGTATTCCAGGTCAAGAGCAGCGACGTCCTCCACCACCAGCAGACAATGCAGCAGCACCACCACCCGGAGATGGAGGTTACCAGCACCGTAGTGTCGAGCGTTCAGCGATCCGAGCCCCAAGTCTGTGATCCCGCGATGATCAACGCGATTCCCGCGAGCGTGGGCATCGTGACGAGCGTCGGGTCGGGCGGGAGCGCGGGCGGGAACATCATAGTCACCACCAGTCGTGCCATTCCGCCCGCCTACTCGACCATATGCATTCCAGCGTCCTCGGAGATCCCCACCACCACGTCGTCCGGAACCAAAGCAATACAGCAGCAACAACAGAAGCTCGTTCAACACCAGAATTTTTTACTTCAAAAGCAGCAGCAGCAAATGCAACAGCAGATGCAGGTCGTGTCGCAGCAATCGACCATGGGTACGCCCGTGACTATCGTTCAGCACCAGACTATCGCCCAGCCTAGCCACTCGGTCGCGAGCCAGCAGATCCAGCCCATGCAGCAGATCCAGAACAAGCTCCCGAAGCAGATCATCTACGCGCATCCCGCGGCCATCCTAGGGGGCGTGAAGGAGCCCCAGCAGTTCGTGAAGCAGGCACCGCCCAAGATCATCATGCAGCAGTCTCCTGGAGTCCCGAGAGGGGCCGCTTTCGCCCAGAGACTCCCTGCCCAGCAGGTGACCCCGCGTCTCCCGGTGGCGGCCGCGAACGCGCTGAACCAGGTGCGACAGCAGCTGGGCTCGGGAGTGGTGGCGCCTCTCACGAAGCCCCGCAAGCCCGTTGAGAGCGGCACCAGCAACAAGGGACGGGGCGGCAGGTCGAGCAACAATGGGGGCAGGCCGCCCCCGGGTCGCGTCAACATCGAACGGAGCTACCAGATCTGCCAGGCGGTGATCCTCAACAGCCCCAACAGGCACCAGCTCAAGGCTCGGCTGGTGGAACCGCAGGAGATTCTCGCCGCTGCTGCTGCTAAAACGGAAAAACCCTCAAACCAGAATCAGGCAAGCAAGGCTGTCAGCAACTCGCAGAACGTCGTAGAGCAGAAGCTCGTGGACCAGCAGCAGACCCAGTTCTCGACGGTGACCTCGAGCAACAAGGTAAGCTCGGATTTATGCAGCCACTTTTTAGTGCACTTGTCCGTCTGTCCGTCCATCTGAGTCACCAAGGCTCCGA
The DNA here is from genome assembly GCA_963930915.1 of Forcipomyia taiwana. Lineage (NCBI taxonomy): Eukaryota > Metazoa > Arthropoda > Insecta > Diptera > Ceratopogonidae > Forcipomyia > Forcipomyia taiwana. Next base: position 2,948,428 of record CAWVOI010000089.1, on the reverse strand, counting down.
AACTACAAGAGCTAAAGACATGCGATTTTTTGCATGATGTTATGTATGGTCTGGAGGGTGGACAAATTGATATGGTTTTCCCGAAAACCCCCCAAGGGCGTAACCAGGGGGGTTTTTCACGTTGTATGAAAGTTCCTTATCCTGCATCTGATTGAGTTGAATTGTGGATATGTTATAGATCATGTAAAATCTAGCAAACCATAGAACACATGTATGCCCTTATCACCTAAGGGGGTGGGGTCAGGGGCCCTCAAAGGGAGAAAATTTTAGTTGCTCCGATTGAGCTGAAATTCAGAATGTTCATGTAAAATGACATGTTGAGCAACTTTTGCTTCCCAAAATGGTCTCAAAAATGTAAAAGAACGGACCTGGGGTCTCAAAAAGTAAAAACACAAGACTTTCTCTAGCGAACAGAAAGGCAAACAACAATCCTCGATTAAGCTTGACTAAGCTTTAAAAATTTTTAATTTTTTAATTTTTAATTTCTAATGCTCCTCAAAAGGGCTCGTTCCAGGTCACGCGAGTGCCGCTGCAGCAGAAGAAGACGTACGTGAGCCAGCGCCAGCAGTCCCCGAACCTCATCGTGCGCCAGGTGTACACATCGCAGGCGGGGACGAACAACCAGATACCTTCGCAAATGGTGACTGCTAGCGGGCAGCATTTGCAGCGCATAAACCTGCAGTCGCTGAACGCGGACCAGCTGGGCACGGCGCAGATCGTGAACAATGGCAACGGCCAGTACGTGCTGGTTCAGCGGACTGGCATCATCCAGGAGAGCGGGCAGCCGAGAGCCTCGAGCGCCCCTCCAGCGCAGAACCAGGTGAGTAAAGTGGTGACTTTCTTGTTTTCGCTCAAAGTCTGGTTTGCAGGTCCAGAACGTGAACGGGATCCCCCTGGCCATAGCGGGGAGAGGCAGACCGGCCTCGGTGGACGTGGACACCCAGCACGTTGTTCTGGGAGAATCTCAGTCGTCGATAGTAGTCTCGAATGGGCCAAATCCAGGGGTGCAAGCGGTCACTCGGAGAGGACTGACCCAGGGTAAGGAGTGAGAATCCTTTTGCCGTCGATTCTGACGCATTTCTTTCACAGGCGTTCCCTACAGCGACGCCAGCACCGACCCCAACCTGCAGAACTACGCCGTGACCGGAGACAACTCCAACTCGTCCACCTCCAGCTCAACCTCCGCCATGGGGATCATCGTGAGCAGCGGCTCGAACAACGGGAACTCCACCAGTGGCTCCAGCAACTGCCACTGCTCCCTCAACGCCATGGTCATCTGTCAGCAGTGCGGTGCATTTACTCACGAGGACTGCCAGAAGCAGAAGCTCTGCGTCTCCTGCGTCATTCGCTAGACCCCCCCGCAGCCGCTGACCCTAGATAGCTTGAACAATCATACGCTACTTACGATACTGTATCTCTAAATACGCAGCCCTGTAAATAGTTGAGTATAGTCTAAATGATAGGGATAAGGTAGATGTCTAAGGACTACCTGTAAGGACTCTTTTGCACTCTGTACATACGAATTTTGTTTTGACGTTTACTCCAGCACCAGTGGAGCGAATTATTTTTAAACTTTGGAGTTAAAGATCAAGTTTAGCTTGTATTGCATTAGGCTTCTACTTAGCAACTTAGTTTTTTGATACCTTTAAATCTCTCGGTGGATTACCATTTTTTTAATAAACCCTAGACAAGTCACGAGACACGGAGCACACAATGGTTTGTACATACATAAAATGTAACCGGGAAAGGATGAAGTTGTTTCGTTCAATAGCAAGTTGGCAAGATGGAAACTCAATTAAAGTAAACACTAAGATACAAGCAGAATTAATAACGTGTTAGAGACAGATTTGGCTTTAGTTATTCATACGAGTATATAGGAAAAGTTCCTGACGAGAGAAATAAGCCCATCTAAAGTCACACATTTCGGAGACAATGAAAGTAATATGTTAGAGGATAGCGACTACAGTACAGAACTAATCACAGTAAACAACCATTTCAGAGTAGAACTTTGGTTGCGCAGAGAAGCGGCCGTCGATAGACATTGTAACAACAATTAACAGTGAAAATAAAGTAATTAAAATGTACAATTTTTAGTGCATTTTCAGCATTTTGCCGCTTTGCCGTCTGTCTGTCTGTCTGAAATTTTATAACTCAAGAACCAGAAGAGCTAGAGAGCTGAAGCTTTTTGCATCGTGTAGGACCTGGTCTGTAGGGGTGCAGGTTAACAATTTTAGATCCCTACCCCCTCTTGGGGCGGAATGGGGGGTGTTTTCCGTTTGTATGCAAACTCCTTATATTACATCCGATTAAGCTGAAATTTTAGTATGTTGTAGTCTGTGTCAAATCTAGCAAATCATAGTACCACATGTATCCTCTATTATGTACAGGAACGGAACTAGGGGCCCTCAAAGTTTGGCCTCTCGAAATCTTTGAAAATGCACCCTTAAGCTTAATCTCCGATTTTAATTTTTTTAAATTATTTTTTCCATTGGATTTTCCAGCTCGAACGGACTGAAGGACATTTTTGAAAATCCCCTAAATTAAATTAAATAATTAAAATACACGCAGGCGGCAACAGCCAAATTGAACGCACTTGAAGTCGCCAGTACGCACGCCGTGAAGGGCGCCTGAGCTCTCGTCAACAGTCGTGTCAGTATACGTGTCGTTTTCAGTGTTGTCGCGATTTTGTGATTGGTGAACTTGCCGAAAAAAGTAGAAATAAATTCAAATGCATTTGCTCTCCTGTAAATAAATCACGCCCGAGCCCTCTGTACCCTAAGGACAACTCAATTTACACGCCAGGATAGCAGAAACTGCCGAGTGGAGCTGAAAGGGTGAGTGAGTCGGTCACACCGCCTGCGAAATCCAATTTGATGGTCCTCGACCCATTTGTATCCACCCGAAGGTCTCTTTGCGAAACATCCGGTTCCAGAGTTCAGCCTGCCGTCTCCGGATTCGCTTCTACAACTGTACTGGGAAGAGCGCAAGTGATAAGGGTTGATGAAACATGGATGACGACATAAGTGGGCCATCGATAAAGAAGAACATCGTCTACCAGGCTTTCATCCGCATTGGGCAGGTACTGTGGAGCTACCCTCTAATCGGTTAAGTAGTTGAAAGTCCCCTAATCGAGAATTTTCCTTGCAGATCTACCAAGTTCAGTTAGACAAATCAACACCGCACTCCAAGGCACGTTGGGCATTCGCAATTTTCCTGGTTTTCCTGTTCCTCCTTAGGATCTTCACGCAGCAGGGATGGTACATAATCTGCTACGCGCTCGGGATCTACCACCTGAACCTGTTCATAGCGTTTTTGACACCAAAAATCGACCCCGCTCTTGATTTAGATGGTGAGTGGCCTCGAAATGTCTCGCTTCAGCCTGTAAGAGACCGCCTTTTCAGATGATGCCGGGCCGGAGTTGCCCACAAAGTCGTCAGAGGAGTTCCGACCTTTCATCCGAAGACTGCCAGAGTTCAAGTTCTGGCTCTCAATAACGAAAAGTACACTTATTGGTATTATCTGTACATTCTTCGATGCCTTCAATATACCAGTGTTTTGGCCAATTCTAGTAATGTACTTTATAACACTATTCTGTATTACCATGAAGCGACAAATTAAGGTAGGCCTACCCTTCGTGCTAGAGACGGGTCTCAGGAGCTAATTTTCTCTCTTTTCCAGCATATGATCAAGTACAGGTATTTGCCGTTCACCCACAGTAAGCCCCGCTACCAGTCCGTGAATGCGGAAAAGTGACAATTAAAAGCACAGTCATTGCCTGGCGCCAGCGAGGAAGAGGCCTCCCCAACACCGGCATCTTCGGCAGCTGAAGTCGCAGCGAAAGAGGCAAAGTCCGCAGCACCACCGCAAATTTTGATCGAAGTCTAGATTCCTCTTAGGTTTGCCCAAAATTTTGTGTTTGCGGTTCGTTTCTTTACACCAACAATGATTGTGCTTACATCGATGTGTTTTACCGTGTCGTGTGTTACGTCTGAGTCACATGATATTCGTAGTTCAAGCAATTAATATTATTTACTATTACTAAACATAGAAGCCGTGCTATTTTCGAAGCAACTAAATTTCGGGAGGGACTGGGACGGTCCAAATCGAAACATCTTTCTTACCTTTTTAGAGAAACTGTCCCGTCTTTTCCAGTTCCCTTGATTTAGTATAAGTTATCTATTCTTACTACTCCAGAATTTTAAGGTTTAATCTAGAAGTATGTACCTATCAGCTAGCAGTCGAGTTGAAAACATCAAGACATAGGTATATAGTGATCAAATAAGACCTCACCAGGTGGAAGACCAAAAATAAGGCGACCAGCAGAAGCGTCGTTAAAGCTAGAGTTTTGTTAGTTTTCAACAACATGTTTATTTCTAAGATACGAAACAAAATAAAGCTGAAAACCCTCCGTCTCTGTTTGATAGAAGGGTAGAGGGAACATCAGAGAATTTCTTGTTTCAGAGAAGGTTCAAAAAACTCCCAGGATCACGATTCTACACGCTAAAAAATTTAGATCCTGGTCCTGGTTCCCTGGTTCACTAGCAGTATTAGAGTAGTGAATGAAGCTAAATTCTCTTGAGTGTAGGGAACATTTTTCAAATTCGTCCCTTGAAGCTTTTGAAGACCCCTAGACACCAAAAATTAAGTTAAATACCTTCTTGAGGTAAGTTTTTTCTTCTTAAAAAATCTCGTTATTTTTTCAATCTCAGTCATGTTTCCTCTATCCTTCTATTACATCTCTATTGCTTGTATTCCCGCACCTCCCGCGGCCAGTTAAGATCCACGGCGGTGACGTCCAGAGCCACAATGTCGATGTTCTCGCCGAGCATGGATCGCACGCTGGGGCTCGTCCTGCCCAGCTCGCCGTGCACCAGTTCCTTCACGTACGTCCCTGCCTGAGTCGTCACGCTGATGACCAAGGCCTTCTCGTTGTCCGTACACTTCTCAGCTTGCATCTCGTAGACCATCCGAGGCCGGTCGTGCAAAGGGCGGCGATGCAGCACCCTCAAGGGAGTTGGCTGGGTCACCATGAAGCCCTCAGGCTTGTTGATTCGAGCAACGTCCTCGTCCGTCACAGGCCTCTCCATGAGACAGAGGGCCCGGTAGTGCTTTCGCTTGTCCTCCTCGCCCGTCTTCAGGTGACTCGTGGACTCGCGTGACACCACCTGCAGGTTCTGCACCTCGATCTGCCCCGACTCCCGGATCTTCCTCTCGATCTCGATGACGTTGTCGTAGAAGAAGTCGGTGTACTTGGCGTCTGGGACCTCGACTACAAAAGGCCGACCTTTTCCGAGACACCGCACGTCCACGTCCTCGCGTCCACTCGCCATGAAGTTCAGCGTCTCCTCGGGAACCTCGAAGAACGGAGCCAGTTCCCGTGTAATGAACTCCTGAACGCTGTTTTCCAGCACTCTCTTGCGGTCCAGAACCCACGGAGTCTGGCTGAGACGCCGCGAGTGCTTGATGTAGCGACCCGCCACGTAGACCATGGGGCCCTTGATCGAGATTTCGCCCAGCTGCACGCCGGTCTCGGGCACCTCTAGCTGGTAGTTGGCGTGGAGCTTCCTGAAGTCGATGGTGGAGGGCGTGAAGTGCTTCTCAAATGCAACTCTGGTGATGAAGTCCTTGTACTTCTTGAACTGCTTGCGTTCCTGGAACACCGAGGGCTTGATTCGGGCCAGGTTCTGCAGCACCTCCTCTTCGTTCGGGAATGTTATGTTGATCGACACGAGGATGCCGTTTGCGTCCGAATACTTTCGGGTTGCTTTGGTAACTCTGTGGTTCACGACAACCTTGAATGCGTCTTTCAGCGAGTTGTCGGGAATCTCGTCCTTCTTGAAGCTGTCTGGAAATGTGCTCAGGAGGTCCACCCACACCAGCAGCTGTCGGATGTGGAGCACGATGGGCACTGTGATGGCGCAGGTAACTTTCTGGCACTGGTACTTGTCGACGTCTGGGTGGTTTTTGAGGCCCTCGGAGATTCTGTCCAGCAAGTTGATGTCAAAAACTCCCAGGCAAACCGTGCAGGTGTTGGGCTTTATCCTCTTGCTGTGCTCGTCGTCGTTTTGGGGCAGCAATATGCCTTTCTGGAGACGGACAGAAATGAGATTGCCATGCAAAAACCTGCGAGACCACCTTACCTGCTCTAACGCGCTGTTTACGTCAAGATAGTCGTTGCCTTTGCCCCCCAGATACCTCAAGCAGCAGTGGTTGCAAGCCCCGAGATCCTTCAAGTGCGTGAAAAGCTTTTGCTGGTCCATAATTGCAGAAATACACGAAATGCCGACTTCTCCTCGCGCTCCGGTTTGTTTACAAATTGTGGGTCACTCAGCGAGTCGCCATGTTTGTTTACGTCTCGGTCACTCAGTGTTTCTAAAATTTTTTTGTGGTTTGTGAATTAGTTTTTGCAAGTTTCCGGTACATTTAGAGTGTTTTTCGCCTCCCAAAGTGCCTCAAGTAGCAACATAGACGGCCTTTTACCCCAAACATATCAAGAACAGTGCCTCAATCGTGAATAAGCAGGGCAAAACGGCCGAAATACCTGAGCTCTCGCACCTGTTGATTGCAAATAAGCTAACGCGATTAGTGCATTGGAATTCTCGGAAATTGACTGTTGAGAGTCGCAAAGTGATTCATGTAAAGTTTTAACTGGCCAAGAGGCGAGCGGTTTTAGTGGAAATCTGTAGGCTTTCGGGAGTTCTGCCAGTGCAGCTGCAACGTGACTAATACGGTACCTCACCACATACCCATTAAGGTAATAAGAATGCACGACCCTACCTTTAGAAAGATACCGCCAATTTACGAGTTCCCGGAACTGCATCGCCTTATTTATTACCTCGATATCGATTCCCTAAATTGCCTCGATAGTTACTTCTGTTACTGCCTCGTTTCCTACGAGACAGCGGCTGTTGTTTCCCTTCAAAGTGCCTTCACACGATGCGCACGAGTATTGAGCGAATTTCCAATTACTCTTGTGCATTTTTCATCACCTATATTTATTAGCTTGGACGGACTTTAAAAGAATGAGATTTGAAGAAGAAGATATCGTGAATAAACAAGAACCTTTTATGGCTTACCTGCTGAGCCATTTAAAGGCTTAGAGCTTGATCTCTTGTCATAACAAGGAGCAACGTAATCTTAAGGGCACTCTACTTTGAAACTTTTTTCTGCGTTGCTCAAATATTGAAGCCGAGGCGTTGTTTCTTCGTTCCAGAATACATATCATTTATTCAGGAGCGAAACGAAGAGAGAGAAATTCAAACACTGCCTGCTAAGTTTGAAATGCCGACTCAGATTGTCCAGGACGATAAAAATATGGCATCTAACAATACTACAATGTCGTCGGTAGCCAACAAGGTGGAGATCAAGGTGAAGACGGTGTACAACGGCGAGGTGATGATTCACTACCTGGACGAGGGCATCACGTACGAGGACATCTGCAAGGAGATCCGGGGGATTTGCCGCTTTTCGGCGGACCAAGTGAGTATGAATCGGCCTCTGATTGCCCTCGAGATGGAAAAAAAGGTGCATTGCTAACTCGCTCTCCTCAACAGGTGTTTACAATCAAGTGGGTAGACGAGGAGAACGATCCCTGCACCATTTCAACGCAAATGGAACTGGATGAGGCCATACGCCTGTACGACGCGAATCGTGACTCCGAGCTCGTTATTCACGGTAAGTCAATATTTTCTTTTCTTCACACTCCACGCTCCTGGGTGACGGTGACGGTGACGGCGTGCCAGCCAACCCCTTGACAATTTTGTACGTGCACGTGCAAAGTACACCGCTTGATATCAAAATTAGCACGATCTCCTTTGAGAGAGAGATTTGCATCGAGTGGAGTGCCCTGGAGTGTCAGCGGCAGGGCTTCGAAAGGCAGCGTTTTGAAGCCTCGAAACGTCAGAGTATTATTGTTTTGCGGCTGAAGCGTAATCTGATTGAATTTTATCAACAGTTTGTAATATTCCGTTTCATCACGTACTACTTGTTGTCTCAATGCATCCCACTGTTGACTCGATACAGTCTGCGAGCTAGCAGGAGCACACTTTGCAGGCCTTGCCAATGATTTATATACAAAGTAGCGTGCAAGTGACACGTTCATGCTCGCAATTACTTAAGGGACGAGTTGTGTGGGTCATGTTTTGATATCCAGTGTAGCTGGAGCGTGATTCATGGCGATGGGGAAAAAAGGGCGAGAATTAAAGACGATGCCGAGTCCTTGGTGCACTGAAATGGCCCTCATTATGTGGTGGACCAGTGCTGAACAACACTTTGGAATCCCCAAAGTGTCTGAAGCAAGAGCTATTAAAGCGCCACTTAGTCCAAATCCGGCCCTGCATTGTGCAGATGTAAATTCGGGCCTTTGTTCGGATTCAAATTAATTCACGTCTCAGTGCCTCTTCCTGCTGCCCTCTCTTCGCAATGAAATTTTAACGAATTCGGACGGCCAGAATATGACATCCTCGTTGTTTTTCCTGTCTTCCAGAGAGGCCAGGCTACATTTCCCATTTCATGCTGTGTGTGCAGTAATTTCCCATGACTGATGTGCCAACACAGTCTTCATTGAATTCAGAAAATGTATAGGGAATGTGGAGAATGAAAAGAGCAGTAAAAACTGGAAATGATGATGAGTTTTCACACTTTTAAAACAACAATGGCACGTCGAGTAGCACCATCAAGAACGATTATTACAGCATTGCATATCACTTGAAAATTCTGCACGCCATGCCGGTCCCATTGTGCTGCTCCAGCGTCTAGTCTTCTCATCGCCATCCACTCCTTCCTTTGATTCCAACTCAAACAAAAGGTGGCTTTGCTCCTACTCGCCCTCCTCGCTCCTCATAAATGCATTCGCATTCATTTTTTTGCCTCTCGCCCGTTTTGTGGAAGCTGTCACTCCGATAGCTGATATACTGCTCTGTTGAGGGCTGAGTACTGGGGCCGTCTGGCTACTCCACCGAAGAGTTACCCTGATTACGAAGCGAGAGAGAGAGAGCGAGCGAGTACGTGCAATAGAGCAGTAGATAAACGTTGAGCAATTTCGCACTTAATTCTCACAACGCTTTAATGCGCTGCTGCACATTCTAATGTTCACCGGTTATCGCGTTGCATACAAAAGGAGGGAAATGAATATGGATGTGGGCATGTAAGTGACCCTTTATACTCGCATTTTTCATTCCGAATATGTTGGGAAGCGTCGTCTTTTTGGGGTCACTGAAAATTTCAGGAGCAAGTATCTTGGTACGGGTTTCAATTACTCCAAAGAGTCCTCACCGTAGAACTTCGTTTCGAGAGCTCTCAAAGTGCCGTGTTTGCTGCAGGCAAAGCCAGAATTAATTTTTGATGGCTCCTCGACCGACAAAAGTCAGTCCATGGCTGCACTAAGGGTAACGTCCTTGTACATTTTAAAGTGGATGAAACTTTCCCTACGCTTCCCTGGCTGCATCAGATAAGGAGTCGAAACGGGCCTTTGCAGACGAGGTGCAATAATGATATAATATTATAAAAATAGGCGTATTGCAGTGAGCATAAATATCATAATCTCTGTGTGCCGTCCGTTGTGGCTTTTTGCATAAATCACCTGAATCTTTGCCATCTCGCCTCGTTTGTATTCCACCCTGCGAGTGGGGGAGAAGGATAAGATATTTTCCATGTAGATTTTTTACATTAAAATAATAACATGCATGTCGCAGGGAGATGCATTCGGAAGTAATACGGCAGCAGGTTGCACGGGGCTTTATCTATCCCAGAACACAACAGACACGAAATTGATAAACATCGTTTACTCTCCGCTCGGGTTTTTGCATATTTCCGGTTCGTCATGCGAGCAGCCACGTCTCCGAGCCGAGTCTATATTGTAGAGCCTTTTTATGATTTTCTTTTGAATAAATAATGGAGGAAAGTAAACTCATGCGATACATCAAAATTCAACATCGCAAAATGATGGGAGCAGAACGGGGCTTCGTCTACATAAACTTTGCATTCTGGATTATTCGCAAAGAAGAACGCGTCTCTCGCTTGAGCCCGTGTTCTCGTAGGTACATATATCGATATGGCGGATATGAAACTGCTACCACTACCGGGAGACGTGGAGCTTGAGATGTGAGAGATCGCATACATGATGGCAAGAAAAAATAAGAAAATTTAATTTTGGTTTCAATGGAATTGGTATCACAAAAATGTGATGGAGAGATGAAAAATCTTAATACGTTTTGATGGATATGAAAAGATATGAATTTCTTAAGGAAGGAAAAATGTCAGTTGCTCTCTTCGCGAAGTGTCTTTTGAATCTCCTCCTCGAGTCACATAGTTGTGATTAATATGAATATTCATCTCGGGAAAAGTTTCTCGGGAAAGTTTCCTTCGTCTCTCCTCGAACCTTCGATGGAACGAACGTGTTATCAGAAATGAATCTGTGTAATCAAAGGGGGATTCTGTGCATTTCAAAAATTGGCATTTCGCAACAAATAAAGCGGAAATTTGGCCGGAATAGGCGGGGGAGGAGCGGCAAAAATTATATTCAGCCGTGACATGGTCGGTGGTGCACGAAACTAAATAGTGCTCAATGTACCTTTCGTCGGGGGAGATGCTTTTCGGTCGGTTGAGGTGAAATTGGATAGAAAATCATCAATACTTTCTTTGGAGCTGCGTCGTCTTCTTTTCCTCGTCTCGCCTTGCCTCGCCGGAAAAATGCTGAAGGTTTTGAAAGAAGAGTATTTTGCAATATTGGCTTCGCCCGAAACCAGCTCGTGGAACACTGGAAATAAAATATGTCAAGTAGGCAGATAGTAGACTTGTTCGGTAGGCTTCCCGGGAATTGGGAACTAAAATCTCGTTTGCCCGGGAATCGGAAAAATTCGTAAACACCTTAAATCTGACCCAAATCCTAACTAAAAGCATTTTTATATTTATTTTATTAATCTTTGTTGGCAAAGAATTTTTTTTTTTAAAGCCCAAAGCATTTACAATGGAATGGACACAAACCCACCAGCAACCAAAAAGTTTCTTTCGCTCTCAACTGTCAATGCAGCCCCAACAGCTCCATCAATTTTAAAAAATATTCCTCAAAAGTTTTACTCATCTTAAAAATCGACAAAGGAGACATCCCGTTCGGAAATTCGGTAATTGAGAATGTCAAAAATGGCTCAGTTCCCGAACAATTTCCCGACTCGTAAATTCCCGAAAACAACTCTAGGCAGAGAGACAAAAAAAAGTCCGACTTAGCAATTCCGCGAAATCAAGTAATCCTCAAGCTGACTTGAAACCGATTAGCACTCGAAGAGGCTGCGGTTCGGCGTCTGATTGATGCATAAAAGGATTATTGTGCACGCATGCCAGGCAGTGCAGTGTTGGCATTACACTCTCGTGAGATAGGCAGAAACGGGGATTAGCAGAGGAGTCACGGGATTTTAATTAAAAGCCAGGAGCTTATAATCGGATTGAGCACAGACAAGAGGGGAAGCCTTGAGGGATCCCTGAGGAGCCTCGTTGAACCTCTAATGGAGCCGTTGTGCTCCAACTCGATTAAAACTCACGGGATGAAACAAATTATCTGCATAATTTTATAAACAAAGTGAGCTAAAGTTGGATCGTTGAGTATGACATCGTAAATTGCTTGTGCTAAATGAGCGAGCAGCAGTGGGTTCAACATAACAAACGTGGGGTTCAGTTTTGGCATCAGACATGATGGTTAAGAAAAGTTTGAAACAGCAAAACTTAATTTGGAGCCCGTTGCGAAAGTTGACGGCGCATCTGCTTTTCCTTTTTGCCCCTCTTCTGAAAGCTCTAATTTGATAGCAGTTTAGTTTAAAGAGAGACTCAATGGTGCTGGAACTGACGGAGATGCCAGTGCAGTTAAGTAATTAAAACTTTAATCAATTACTCGCGAGCAAAAAAGAGCTATATTTCTCAACTATTTCGGGAGCGAAGTCCTGTTTTGTGTCTTTCTACTTCCACGACGCATTCTTCCCGAACCACTCGTTCTTTAATTTCATCATCATCATCTTAAATTAGCAAAGTTTCTTAATATCCAACCTTACATTCCTGGTGTGTGTGTGTATCAAATGTAAGGAGGCAGGCTGCAGAGGGAAAGTTGAAGCGAACTTTTATAATATAACGCATACATACGAGGTTTTGAAACTTTTAAGGCTACTCGACATGTGGAATGTTTGTCTTTACTTGGAGTGAGCCAGAGATAATGGCTATCATTATCAGCTAGCGCAACCCGAGCCCCTGTTTCGAAAAAATGTCTTCGGAGCGGCCGAGAAGTTTCGTGCCGAGTTGAAATTTATGTTCGGCAAAATATTTATCATGGACTTGGAAGTCGAGGCCGGTGGAATGTGCATCAAATGCTGCACCACATCAATTGGATGAGTTTCAAAAGTCCTTCAGCAGTGGCGAGTGCCCCCAGCAGTCCCCGAATGTGGAAGAGGAGCAAGACAAAAGTTAATTTAAGAGCATTTCTACATCAGAAATAGCAACCACAACAGCGACAAAGGCAAGCAAAGTCAAAATTAATGGTATGGCATAACATTGGCAGATGCCTTTCTCTGACCACACTCTCGCTGCTTTAATCATCATGCTGTTTCCCTTTCGGTCTCCACTCCGTCCTCGGTGAGCGCACTTTTGGCCATCATCAGCAACTTTATAAAGTTTCAGCTTATTCTGTCAACAAACAATCTTTCGTAGTTGAACATAAAGCACACTGTTTACGACGACGCTGATGGCAGAGCATACATCATGAGATGCTGCAGTGTCGAAAAGGGAGACTGCGGTAGTAGGGATGAAAGTTTTATTTCACCATATTTGCACTTTACAGAGCGATGGCTCGGCTATGAATCTTGTTTCGGCGTCCAATGTTTAATCTCTGATTAATTTCGGTGTCGTTTGTCTTCGGATTACGTGGCATAAAGGAGATTGAATAGTTTTAAACGTTTGTTTCTTAAGTTCCGTCAGAGATGGTGAAGCAGGGGAAACTATTCAATCTACTAAGTTGACTTAAGGGCTTGTCTCATGCGGCGTTTTTGATTGAGGCACAAGTTCTCTCGGCAAACAGGAATCTCCGGGGCCTCGTCTCCTCGCATCTCCGTCGATGAAACATGGAAACTAAAATATGAGAACGACTCTCGAGGGAGGGACCTAATTTAGAGGTGGTGACACTGCCGAAGAAAATAACGACTGGAAGACGATCTCGAAGGGGTAAATGATGGAGTAAATCAAAAAGGTGATTTGTAGGAATCCGGCCGAGAGATAAATGAGTCGGGTGTGAGATAAAAAGGGTCATCGACGTGCAAAAGATAAAAGAAATGTCGTGTAATGGGTCACGTACGTGAGAGATGGGTTCGAACTACCTTCCCGTAATATATTGGGACTTCTGTGACAGCGGAGCAATTGCGATACCCTTGCACGCGTCATATTCGAAATCACGGCCACCGTCCGGCTCGCGATTTAACAGTGTACCCGGAGCAGATGACTGCACGGGGCCTGCAGACGTGTGGCTCCACAGAAACGTATGATTTTTGACAGACGCATGCGGACTAGGGAGTGCGCAGATTTCCCGAAAGTACGCGATTTTCATTCACTCGCACGTTTCATTTTCACATTTTCCCAGACACTGCTGCACGCTCACGTACGACTTGGGCTCTCGTGTAGGTGCGGGTGTGTGCCAACCGTGAGCTACGGCAAGGCGAAATTTTACGAGCCTGCTGTACGTCGTACAAAAAGTGGCAGCAGAGTAGCAGGATAGTTTGTGAAAATTTCATCTTCACTAGTTAGTAAAGTAATCCTTGATATGTAAGCTTCGATATCTCCGTATTAATTTTCCGGTGTTTTTTCTAACATTAAATAAAATTTTTAAAATATCTCTTAAATAACATAAATAATGAAAATTTCTGTGTAAACTTTCTAATGGAAAATTCCAACACGACGGTGCACACGAAAATGAGACAATTAGGTGCAATGTTAAATAGGTAGTGCAAAAAATATGTGAGGTAAAGTGAAAAGCAGAGAAAATGGTTTCCCGTGGTTTTCGGGGAAGGTGCGGGCGTCGCAGAGACCCTCAGACGTCGCAGTGAGCCGATGGAGAGCGCTGGGACCGCCGTGGGCCCAGTAATTTCCCATTTTAAAATGATGGGCGTGAAACAAAAATAACAGAATTGATTATCTCGTGCTGCTCCAGTTTTAGTACGGGCGTATGCGAGCTGTGTGTGAGTGTTTGAGGCAGAAATATGGTCATCGGAGCTAAAAAAACTAAGTCAAGTTTATTTACATCGCGCGCATAGAAATTGGGAGATTAGGGCCTAGGATGTGCTGGGAGAGAGACGAGACGGAAAGTCTGGAGTGCCGTCAAAGGTCGCAAGGCGCGAGTGATATGGAAATGTGGCATGTGTGAGCGTGCATGTGCGGGGAAAGTCGGCCGAAAAGGGAAAAGGGAGGCAGAGAAAGAAATAAATAAGAATATGAACACATAATAATATCAAATGATCAATAATAGCGTGTGTTGACAGTGTGCTGTGCCGTGTCGGCGGCTCATGTGATTCTCTGGCTGCTTATCGCAATTCCTTTTTACTCTCGCCTCTTTACTCGATACGCATTAGGTGAACCCGCCACCCAGGATGTTTGTCTGAGAAACTTTTTGCCACTTCTTCTCCCTTTTTCCGCTTCGCGGCGCCCCGCAGTGGTCCTACTGGGCTCCCAAAATGGAACGGGACGGCAAGGGAGGCGGTGGTTACGTCGCCGTTCCGTGTATGTGCGACAACTTTTTATATTTGCCATTATTTGGCAAACACACATGGAAGAATGTCGCAAAGAGCCGTTCATGGCAACAATGAGGTAGAATAAAATCACTTTTTGCGTGTGTTAATGTAGTGTCCTTCACGTTTATGGGAGCTGGGAAAAAGGTGGGTCAGAGAGAAGGGAAAGGAAGGGATGGAGTATCAAGAATCAAGGTAAATAACCTTTTCAGGGGATCAAGGATTCGGAATCGGGATTACGGGCCGCACGAAAATGGAAATGCTAGTCCAAATATTAAGCACTTATCGACTTAGCCTCCTTCTGTCTCTCCACTTCGCACCCCAAGGCCCGTTTCATTTCATTTTTTTGACAGCGTGTCCGTGTCACTTATCTGCGGTGCGTCAGAAGGGTGAAGCATTCATTTGATTCTCGTCCACATCGCAAATGACTCTGTCAATTCGAGGGAAGGAGTCCTCACGTCTTCTTCTTCCTCCAGCACCTTTTTCACTTTGCTTGCTTACCCTCATTTATATTTTGCCAGGGCGCAGTCGGTAGTACCACAAGGCAGTCAGGATACAGGAAATATGGTAATTGGTGATCATGATCCCACTAGCAATCGGTATTGCGGGGCATAAATCAAAACATGTACGAGCGAAGTCGGCTCTGCCAAAACGTAAACCGAGCCTATAGCTGGGTAAAGTGTAAGGAGAGATTTATTAGTCGGGGCAGGCGAGCAGCGTGTTTCAGTTAAAATCGATAGCTGTGTACTTTGTTGCATGGAAGTGGAAAGTGGGGTTTCTAGGCCTCGCCTCGACTCGCCCGCCTTTCTAGGCCACGTGTGCAGGTGTCCCCCGCGCTCATTAGGAGGGGCTTTGAGCTAATTTATCCCCCCGAGATTGTGAAGGAGGAAAACTTTCTGGTTAAAAACTTTTCCCCTAACCCAATTTCCAGGAAGCGCTTTTTCCGCAACTCAAGCGGCACTTGAGCTTAATAACCAGTAGTGAGAAAAGAGCAGATTCAGAGTTTTGAAGAGCATTTGTAGGATATTGGATTGTGCCAGCGGTATGCTAATTCTCATATTGGCTTCGCAAAATTTATTCAGGTTTCGGGGTATGAGGATTTGACGATGAGCGTGTATTCGTGCTATTTATGGCGTTAGAGTGTTTCCCTTTTCGCTTCGAATGAACAACAATGTCAAAGACACATCTTCTCTTGATTTTATGCATCGATAGGTCCCCCCGAGCCTTCTCTGGAGGAATTTTGTGAACAAGAACCTTTTCCTGGTAGTTCTCTCTAAAATTTCTCTCACCTCTGTCGGAAGCAAGGCTTCCTGAAGAGGATGCAAGAAATCAATTTGCTTGTTTTATTGCCCTGAGAATAAAAAGATTTGAGTCGAGTAGTGGAATGGCGAATGGAGTTTTAGTTCTCCCCACGGTAATAAATAAATGAATAAGTTAGTTCAAGTACGAGTGTATGATATCGCAATTTCCTTCTGCAGACCTTGAGATGTGACTTGCGCTCATAAGAATTTATTCTGCTCCTGGTACTTTAAATTGCTTTTAATGGCCTTTTGTCAGTTGATGGTCCACTTTTATGGTCGACTTGCTTGGTGAATTTTTAAACCGGCAATTTCAGGAGCTGCCAGACATATGCAAATAGAGCCATTGTCTTTGTCTACGGAGCATATCCAATTTCGCAACTTGCCAATCGCCAATCCCCATCGTATTATTAAATTACTTGGTGCGACCTCGAGGGGGAGATTCCGCGGGATCGCAAAAATTTTCATCCGCTAA
This sequence comes from Forcipomyia taiwana, assembly GCA_963930915.1. NCBI lineage: Eukaryota > Metazoa > Arthropoda > Insecta > Diptera > Ceratopogonidae > Forcipomyia > Forcipomyia taiwana. The sequence goes on along the minus strand of CAWVOI010000089.1, from coordinate 2,931,905 downwards.
ATGAAACTTTAGTGTGCATGTAATCACACTTGTTATTTGGTGCGCAGCGTCAATAAAAGTAGGCCGCTCAGGAAACACGAAGCGGACGTTTGCGAGGAGCGAAATCAAATATTTGATACACAATATCGGGAAATGGGACACTTTATTGAAAACATTCGATTCTCTCTGTGTATTTGCCCTCTTTGGCCTCTTCTTTTGCATCGGATCTCTCGCAGCAACTACACGTTTCATTATACATAAAATGAGCAAGCTACTCGTTCGGTGGGAGCCGAAACAATAATAAATAATGATATGATATTAAACAAAACGGAACGAGCGAGGACATCGACGTCAATAGAGAAAATGATGACAAAAAGTCCGGCAGAAACACAGGCGAGCGGATATCATTGCAGGACCACCCAGCAGTCGCCTGACCCAGCGTAGTGTGTATGTGTACAGGATAGTTCGGGGTGACACAGGCATTTTCCTGTGCCAATGCCGCCACCGCCGCTGCTGTTTGCAATAGCCATTTTCCAGAGATAAATTTATAGAGGCAGCATTGGAAGTGGGGTGATGACAAAAACATCCGTACAACACGGAGAAGCAGAGGGAACTGTAGAGCTGCTTGTACGAATACAAGGAAAAAATTGCAGAATATTATTTAGGGAATTTGATGCTTTCCCGAACAGAATGATTGCTTGCCCGTGTATCGAATGCGCACGAGATGTATCATCGTAATTTCATGATAATAAGAGGAAAACAGGGTTCAGGCAGTAGTCGATTATTTTTTTTTTAATTTAATTAAATTTTTGAAGCAGTTGACCTGGAAAGCTCTCGAGGTACCAGTCGCAGGCGTTTTGTAGTTTCATCCCAATAAATTCTTAACCAAAGAAAATTAGTTATTTTATCAGAGGAGAAAATTTTCCCTTATTCAAACCTGGGGGCCAAACCTTTGAGGCAAATCCTGAAATACTTCTTGGAAACAGACACCATAAACTGTCTCTTCAGAGTAAATTTTTCCTCTCAGTATCCTTTTCTGAGAACTATTATTGATGCATTGTACATATGTGTGTTTAATAAAGCCTCACAAACGTTAACCAAAAAATCGTCCTTAATTTGAGGTGCAAGTTCCCAGTTGGAAACAATTCTGTGGAGTCCATAAATATCACGGAGACTTTATTTACATATATTGTCACCTGTAGTCCGGCTGGGGGACTAGCGTATTGAATCACAAGTAGGCGAGCTCCTCCTGGATCTCGTGCCGGATGATTTATGATGCTCAGAGTTAAATTGTATCCACATTAAGTATAAATCAAATTTAATACTGCGTTTCTTAGCCCCACTGCGGGCGCTGCGACGGGGGAAAGAGGCAAGTCACGCAGTACTCGTAGATAAGATGCGGTAAACAATTCCTTAAACGGTATTTATTGTGGCAGAGAGAGCGAGGGAGAGACATCCTTTGATTTATTTATCAAACATTCAACTTAATTACGAACCTTATTAATTAGAAGAAACGCGCTGGCAGGGCGGTGATAGCGAAACATGTGATGATAAATGTGTGCTGAGAAAAGTTGTTTAAAAATCAATGAGGTTACGTGTGGGGGGAATGACGAGCTGGGACTTTAATTATTCAATTAGGAAAAGTTTCCTGAGGCGCGGATGACAGAGAGCTTGTTTATTGCGATAATGAGAGATGGAGGCGGCTCATTTTGGCGTTTGAGGCTCTTGCTGACGTCTAGCGTTCGGTTTCGCAGGCTAATTGAAATTCAACGAATATAAAAGTAACATTAATGTTAAAGCAGATTTAATAAAATTACCAGTTATTCTGACAGTGTAGTGTAAAAATGAGATAAGGGCACTTCTAGATAGCAATGGAAGCTCATCAACTCTAACAATATAACGCTCCAGTAAAATATAGCTGCTCCGTGCCCGTTGGTTACTTGAAGCTTTGACGGCGTCGTTATTGTGAACACAAAGAGCCGAAGTGGGGGAACAAAAAATCCTGCGAGAGTCGGTGGATGAAAAAGTTCATCCAGAGCACACAGCCATTATCGCAGTTTTAGAGGAACGAGGGAGGCACGAAAGAGAAGGTAGAGAAGGCACACACACCAGCTAAAAGATGGCCTGGGGTTACTGGAGTGCGACAACCGTTGACCGAGGACGATCTCCACGACGGAGCACGACGCTGCAAAACTCCGTGCACACGAATGCGGGTTACCAGCAGCAGCAGCAGCAGCAGCAACTGCAGCAGTACCCTCCCCAGTCGCAGTGCCCGAGCGGCAACACGTGCCCCGAGGTGCAGAGCGCGCCGCAAGGAGCCGTGTGCAACAGCCCCTGTCAGAGTCCATGCCAGCAGAGTCCTTGTGGGAGCCCATGTGGGAGTCCCTGCACATCTCCGTGCCGCAGCGAGAAGTACGAGTGTCGCAGCATCGAGTGCCGAAGCCAGTGCCACAGCCCCGAGTTCGATGGGGCTCCCCCGCCCCCGCAAGTCATCCAGTGCACGTACTCGCGCAGGACATCACTTGACAGTCCCCAGGTATGTAGGTGAAGGTCCCCCCGAATGAGTGCATTTCGGTGTTCTTCGTTTTTCGCCTTGTAATCCGAGCCGTCTGCCGCACTCCCGGTGGACTCGATGGGAAAGTTTGTGTGGGAAAATCTAATTCAAAGTTTTAAATGAAAATCTGATCAGGTGGGCAGCTTTTTTCTGCTAAACTGGGCGCAAACTTTTAATGACCTTAATTAACTTTGAGCAAATCCGGTGACTAGTTTTACATGTGACCTCGACGAGGCCTCCCAACGACGATAAGCCACGTAATTCCACATTTTCGTTGTTGTGGGGATCAAGAACAATGTCTGTCGCGACGTGGAAAAAAGTTTGCAAAGCTGACGGCTTTTCAGCGTGCTTCGGAGACATTCGTTTCCGGTAATCCTAGTTAACTGACTAATACTGTGGGGAAGTTTTAAACGCTTAAGCCGCATTGAAATCGTCCTTTGCGAGGTAATCGGCTTACAAAGTTGTAAAGTAAATGAAAAATTTTATGTGCGGTCGGAACGAGGTACCTGAGAGTGGGGCCTCCCCTGCACTCGATATAATCTCGTTTCTGGGTTAAATTAATTTATTAGTAGCGTTTAATTGAGTATGGCTGAGGTGGCACAAGAGCAGTTTGTGGTCAGCTACAAGCTTTGCCACTCAAGTGGTCCCCACAAAGTTTCTCAAACTGGGACACGACAGCTCGAGTTTCAAGGACGAGAAATGTGAATGCAGATATTTTTAACGCTTTTTCCCCTTCCTCCTCCTTTCCTTCTGCTTCTGCTGCACCGGAAATGCATCTGCAGGCTACAAATCAACTATCAGACATAATTTGCCGTGCCACTCAGCCATCAATACAATCAGCAAGCAATACCCTGACCCGCGGATCGACGCTGCGTGGGAGTGAGACCGGTGACTATGCCGTGCCCCATCCACACCCGCACACGCACCACTACATGACGACAACAGACACGCCTCGGAGCCTGAGCAGAGTCGGCTCGTGTCCCGGGTCCACGCGTGGCTCCATGCACGGCTCGAATTCCGGATCGAGCCCCGGCGCCGACATCCACAGTCAGCATCACGGCAGCCATCCCAGTGTGATGGACATGACGAGCTGCAACGACTCCCAGCACAGCGGCCGCGGCGGCGGGATAATTACGTACAGCCAGTTCGAGTGCGCTCACTACGACCGCATGCCGATCCCGATACCAGTGCAAATCCCCATTGTTCCGCCGCCGCCCCCGCTGAACCTGCATTCCGAGGAGGAGATAGAGCCAGCGTACGCCACAGGTAGGTGGAGCTACTGCCTATGTCGGTCCTCTCAGGTCTCAGTGACGAAAAGGAGGGGTCTTTTTTCACTTGAGGGTCCAATTGAGCCTCAGAATCGATATTTCAGCCTCAGAGAACAGCCGAAAAAGACCTAAAGAGGGATTTTAGGGATTTTAAAATTCCAATTTCGAATAAACGAACGACAAAAGTTGAATCTCAGGCCTCAATGACAAAAAAGAGCTTTTTTCTCATCGATTTCAGGGGTATTTCTTTCACATATAGGTCCATTGGCTACCAAGAGGTCAATCTTTAAAAATTTATTCAAGTTTTAAATGGATTTTCAAATAACTTTATCCTTCTGCTTTCTAAATTTGCTGAAATTTTTGGTACTTTATTTTATTCATTTTAAGATTTTTATTTATAAAGCAGCAAAAGCAGCTAGCCGTTAAATTTTTCAATTGGGCCGCCATTCAATTCGATTCAAATTTAGAATTAAGTTCAAAATATTTTTTTGATTAAAAAAAAATCTAAAATTTTAACCCATTTCCGATCTAGGGGCATATTTTTGTTAAATTTTTTTAATGTATTACTCCCAACAAAATTTTAAAAAATTAATTTTTACGAATAATTTATATGGAACATTTGTTTCAACGTATTCAACAAACTTTAGGAAGCTAGACGCAGTTTTAAAGTCCTGGTAGCCAATGGGTTAATCCCCAGAATCGATGTTTCAGTCTCTGAAAATAGTCGATGAAGACCTAAGGGGGGGATTTCAGTCACTAGAAATTCCGATTTCAAATTAACGAACGTCGGGAAAAAGTTAAAGGAGCAATTTTTCCGTTCCGCCAACTTGGGTCTCTAATGGTTCATGAAAAATTAACCAGACGACGGCCATTAGTGCCACCCACCCGCTTCACGCGCGAGCGCGAGATCGAGAGCGCCAGGACAAAGTTTTCGAGACTGCTCAGGAGTGTTTTACAATGCAAATTGAATTGTGCAAGCGGCCGATTGTAGAAAATTTTATGGCACCTGCTTGTGAAAAATTCAGACACGTTCTGCGAGAGAGCTTCCGTTCATCCCTTTCTTCATCTTTGCAGTCTGTCTTCAAACTCGAATTTAGATGCCAGATGAGAAATTATCGGGACGTGAGGAGCGAGCGCCCGATTGTAATCTTATTTTAATTTGAGAGGCAATAGTTTGAAGCTGCGTTAGAGGCAGAGACGGGATTGCTGGCTGCCATAAAAGCGGTATGAACAAATTAACTCCTCCGCTCGCAGATGCGCTAGACTCGTGTTTTTGGAAGCGATGAAATGAAAACTGTGTTTTCGAGAAGAGCAACAAAAAGCCCGAGTCTGTGTGAGCAAAAAGTGATGCAATGCAGAAGTTTTAATTTTTATATATCAATGCAGCCTTCATCAGGGCATCAATATTATATTTTGCGAGGATTCAAGTTTATGTACACAGCCATAAAACTCAACTGGCACGAAGCAAGAGCACGTTTTTGTGATGAAAACATGCAGGTTTCTGGCACTCGATGAGCCCTCGGGTCCACGAGTTCCCGTACCCCGTACCGATCGGCTTTTACTGGCCCAACGTACAATCTTTCGAGTCGCATCGTTCGGAATAAGGCAATGTTGAAATGTGTTTTTAATGGCGCGTGGCAAGAGAGGGGATTTTAGGATTTAGCGAGTGTGGATCTTGTTGTCTACGACTAATGGTGTGGGGAGGAAATTGCATGTGAGAGCTCCGAAGACAAGCTATCAATTAAGTTTTGAGGCACTGGCCGGGAAATAAATTGTGCCAGCGAATCCTCCTGAGCCCCGATAGTGGAATTTGCGATTTCTGTCTCCTTAAAGGATTGCGCAAAACTTTCGCATTGTCCCTGAAGCACCTGCCACATCCCCCTCACACATCACTCACGTAAACGTAACGTTCTCGTCTCGTCTCGTAGCGAAGGCGAAGGCAGGCGGCAGCCATCTCCCCAACGACCCAAAGTTAAAGAGAAAGAACGAATGAAGCTCTGAAATTAATTAGGTCTCTAACACAATTTCGCTCAAAGTAAACTCCCACTCGGGTGATTGGGGCATGCGGAGTTGCGGAGAGAGGAGTGAATATGCTGGTAATGGCAAGTTTCAATCATGCACGCAAACATCGCTCGTTGTCAGGAGACCCAGCGAAAATCCGGAGCTAGCTTTCGTGTTGATGGCTTTGGGGCTTCGGAGAATATCCTTGGCATGACTCACACAAAAGGCCTACTTTTTGGTTTCCTTTTTTGCTTATTTGCGTCAGTGCATTCTTAGGACACGCTGAATGGAATGCCGACTTCTCTCCATACAGACATTCAAGCGCTGCCTCGGGAAGGAGGAAACATAGAGGATTGTGACTTTTTACGTCGTTGACGTGGGAATCAACATTCGGGATGGGAGGGAGGGGGAAGTTGACTTTGTGTTTGAGACTTGGAAACTACGGAGGTATCTCGAAGGCAAACAACTTTCACACTTCGTTAGTTCTGAAACGTGATTGATCTGCTTGCAGTGATAATCAGAAGGCTTGTTTAGCGCACCCTCGAGACGCCAATGCATGGAGGAGCTGTTTTTGCACGAGACGCGGCGTGTCGTAAATATTTCTTGGAGTGGAAATAAACATGCTACTGATGCTCGACATGTATTATTCTAAACTTGTTCCCGGAACTGATGAACGCGCACAAGGGGAGCAAATCCCCACCGAAATTCCTTAAACAAAGACGTTCATGGAACAAGTTTTTCCCAGAAAAGGGAGATTTTATGAAAATCTTTTATCCAAAAATCCGTTTCTGTAGAAACTTAAGGGGTCTCTAGCTCCGTCCTTGGTGGTGGTAAGGTTATACTGCAGAACAGCTATATGCTAGAATTTTCAAGTTCATCAGCATATTAAATTTTCAGCTCAATCGAAGCAACTATAATTTTCCCCCCTTCGGTGGCTTCTCACTCCATCCCCTTAAGTGAAAGGGGCAAACACGGTTCTATGGTTTGCTAGATTTGGTATGATCTATAATATATCCAAAATTCAGCTCAATTGAACGAAGTATATGGAACTTTCATACAACGGGAAAAACCCCCTAGTTACCCCCCAGGCAGTTTTTCGGGAAAATCAAATCTTTTGGGTCACTCTCGAGACCATTCATGATATTATGCAAAAAACCACAGGTCTCAAAGTCTTACCATTTCGGAGCCTTTGCGACTCGGACGAACGGACGGACGGACAGACAGACATATCAGACATAAAATTGAAGAAAATGCATTAAAACATGAAGTTACAAGCTCTGGGAACAAAGAATGAAGTAAAAGAAAACGTTAAGGGCTATTCTCCCCGAGACTCTCCATCCTTGGAGCCAGAGAAGAGGCAATTATTGGTGCTAGAATGTGTATTGTTGTTGTAACAAATGTACCCCCTCACTCCTCTCCCCACTTGCAATCGTACAGCTTTAAGTTTTCATAAAATTCATCCGTACACTTTGCGAAAGTACGCTGTGCTATTCAACAAAGCCATCAGCCATAACATCAGCACTCACATAATCAAATTCATTTTTCGTTACTTTCGCACAACTTTTCTGATGCCATGCCAAGCCGGTTGGAGGCAGAGATGGCTGTTGTCAAATGTATAGGAGCACACCCGCCCGCCCTTCGGAGCCATCAACAACATATCATCATCATCAGCGATGTGCATGTTCATATCTCGCTTCTTCACTGAATCATCAATTTTTATGTGATTTTCGAATGCCGGAGTACTTCCTCCAACTCCGCCTCCTCGACGGGCCCCTCAAAGTGATTTTCGTTGTTTACAGACCCTCGACGTATAAAATATCTCAATCGATTAGCGCTATCGTGTTTCATCGAAAATTTTTAAAGCAGCGACGGCTCCTCTCGAAGACACACACACATTGGAAGTAAACAAAGTGGTGATCATCAAACATAAATAACTTACTAGAAACAAAGAGTAAACGCTCGAGGTGGCTGATAATCTCGTGTTGTATGAATTTATGATAAGGCAAACATGGGATGCTTGTGTCTCATGACAGAAGAATCGGATGGAGCGGCTCATTGATGCGGAAGAAGTTATAAAATTATTAGAATCTCTATTTCAATTTCATGCTCGGCTTGCCCAAAGAATTCCTCAAAGCCCCACAAATCTCCGGAGCACTTTGCTCACGCCTCAGTGCGCGTGTTTTTCCTCCCAACATCTGTCTACCCAGTGGCTAATGAAAACAAGCAATGAAACAATGTACTAAGCGTCGTTGCGGTGTAAATCATCTTATCACTCATCATTAAAACATAAATTATTTTGAACGTCGTTACAGCGGTGTTGCGGCGGGTGAAATATGCGCAATACGGGAGCGAGTGAGCAGGCATTTGTAGACAATTGCTCATTTCTCCTGTCTGCTGGCTCGAAATAATTATACATTTCCGGTCCCATTTGAATGCCTTTTCCAAGTCTGTGAGCAAGAAACGTGGAAAAGTTTGCATCGCTCGTCCGTGGTGTCGCTTTCTTTCCTTTTCCATGTTTTGCTTTCGCTCCTGCCAACCTGACAGCAGGCAGCATGAAATGAAAGCTGAAATTAGCTCTTTGGCGAGGGCGAAGGGCCGGCTTTCTTCTTCTCTAGAATTGAGTTTTAATTGAAACCCCCGGCCTCGCCCCTGGCCAAAGAGGAGCAGAAGAGAAATACTGTCAACTCATTAAATATTTTTTGTTTGCTCCCGCTGCCGCCGGTTGTCTGCTCGGACACTCCGGGAGGGAGCAAGTGAAAATTGTTTTGTGCCAGCGCAGACTGTTTGAGTAATTTAGGCTGTCATAATAATTATATTACGCTGAACGTTTGTAATCTGATCGATATTTCAAAGCACGCCAAAAAGGAGGAAAAATAAGACTTCTAACCCCGGGAGACCCATAGCGAGCGAACGAGAACAATGGCAGACGGAAGAGCGGAGGAAAGTAGGATCATCCGTGCTCTCAAGAAATGCAAAGAGTATGATTATTTGTCGGGGAACATGTGCGATGTGGGATATGCAAAAGTTTATCTAACACAGCAAAACAAATTAATTAAAAGCACGAAGACTCAACAGCGAGTTTACAAGGTAGAGTGGTTCCCATGTTTATGTTTCCCCCACAGACGTAACTGCCCCAGGTGCCTTCCCCGACTCCTCGCATTCCGGCCCCGTCTCTGCCTGATTGCGTTGTCACGAATGTAGAAGCATCCCCACCGAGCGTAAAGTTGCGTTATGAAATGTGTATTCATGGTCCCGGAATAAAAACACGGCGAAATTGTCTATTTGTTGGCGTAGAGAAGCCTGATAAAAATGTTAACCTTAAATGCCGTCCCGCGTTCCGACACCCGACAAATGTAATATTTTGGGCGAGGCAAAAAATTTCAATATCTACGATTCGCGTGGGTAAAGCCAAGTTTTACAAACGCTTTTTTCGGCTTTTAAGCCATCCTCAGCATCACTTGAAAATAGAATTAAAACATAGTTGAAGCAAAGTTAAATCCGTTTCTGTAGAAACTGAAGGGGTCTTTAGCTCCGTCCTTGGTGGTGGTACGGGTATACTGCAGAACAATTATTTGCTAGGTTTTATAAGTTCATCAATAACTTAAATTTTCAGCTTATTTGGAGCAACTAAAATTTCCTCCCCTTTGGGGGCCTCTCACCCCACCCCCTTAGGTGATAAGGGCATACATGTGTTCTTTGATTTGCTAGATTTGACATGATGTATAACATATCCAAAATTCAGCTCAATCGGACGAAGTATATGCAACTTTCATACAACGGGAAAACCCCCCTAGTTACCCCCAGGCAGTTTTCCGGAAAAACCATAGTAGTTTCACCACCCCCCAGACCATACATGATAACATGCAAAAAACTACAGGTTTCTATCTCATGTAGTTTTGAAGCTATTGCGACTCAGTCGGACGGACGGACGGACATATGGGACACAAGTGATTTTTTTTCAAAATTTAGAGAAGAGGCTCAAATTCAACAAGAAGTTTCAATTTCCATTACGGAGACGTGCAAGCTGAATCAATATGCAAGGAACCGCAAAATGCGATCCCAAATTAGTAATTACACATTGGAGGCAGATAGGAAAAGATAAACCTGCATGTTAGGTGCGCAACCTGAATGTTAACCACTGCCATATTACTTCGAGCTGGCTCCACTCCGCTCACTGGATCCAGAAGCATTTGATGAATGCTCGTAATTATTAATATCCGGTACATAATCTCTGGTTACACTGGCACGGTGCTCTAAATTTGCATGCACTCCGAGCCGAGTCCATTTGCATGATTGAGTAAGGGGAGAACTGGAAATGGGGGATAAGTCAATAAAAAGTGCAGCACTCGGGTGGGGGAGATATTTGATAACTTGAATAAACGCTGATGATGCGAGGGCGAACGGAGATAAATTTTTAAAACCGCCTAAATTAAATTAAGTGCCCATTTATGGCGACCTCGCGCCGCTAGTTTTTATTTAGATCCCAACAATCGCCTATAACTAATTCTTTGAGTGCACTAAAATTCAATAGAGCGCCCCGAAATTTCAGCAGGACACCGGGAGAGGGAAAAGCGCATTTTATCAGCTCTAAATGGTAGCTGCCAAGACCAGATAGCGGAGCACGGACGCCTGCGAGGCTCTCGGGATATTATTTGCAAGGCGATAAAAATGCATAAAATGTGGCATTGGCAGTGTGAGTGGGATTAAAATGCTTCCGTGGCGAGAGCGTGTGCATTTGGAAAATACGGTCCCGGATGACGACAAAAGCGAGAACGGCAGAGAGGTGAAAGTAGGCATTGTGTGTCCATCTCAGACACAAACACTAGACCAAGTACCTGTTCATGCTTTCGATTTCCATTTCGGTCGTTTTTGGGAGTTCAGGATTTAAGGGGAAAAGAACAAACGATACAAGACTGGATAATCGTGAGAAGACACTCATTAGACTTTAGGAGAAGGAGGAAAGTGTTGGAGTCAAAAAACGAAGTCACCAAAAATGTGAAAGAGGACATCCCGGCTCTATGGTTTGCGTCTGAGGCGTCCATCCGTGTGCGATAGCCAGCTACTGGGAATATCGCCCACCTCTTTGGCGAGGGGAAAAATGGAGCACAACGCGATGATTTACCTATTTTGGCCAGCCGCCATGTCCGTCTTCGGGGCTGCCGAAGCCTTGACGTCTTCCTGGAGCACAATGAAATCAAAACCCAATTAGACTCGTTGTCTAAGTAGTGGTATACGACTCGCCAAACAATCCCTGCACGCACGCACAACGAGGTAATTTGGCTGCTGATTAGAGCTTTCAGGGAGTATGGAGCTCGTGTAGCTAGGATATAGAAATTAAATTATTTCACTGATGCATCGGATGATGCTTTCAATTTGTGCTTATTTGCGAGTAATTCGAATTTGATGGTGATTGAATGCGGAGCGTTGGCTACTACTCGCATTATAATAAATTAATTATATAACTCGTTTGAAACCGAGCTGCTCACCTTTGTCGGAGTCGGGGAAGATTTATTGTTCGCTCACGTGTATCATTTGATTCCGAAACGAGTGCGAGTGAGGCTGGTGTGGGCGGCTGGTACTCGGCAACAAATTATTCTCGAGTCTCGCGGAAAAGACAAAACAAGTCGGGACACTGGGAGTGATGTCAGAATAATTTTTATAACCGCATCGGCATGTGGTGACAAATTGAATTTTTTCATCTAATGCGCCTGCTGACATTGATGATGATTGAAATTGTGATAACACTGATTTGCCGATAATGTTACTCCAACACATTCTTTTTATCTCCGGCTTTCGTTGTTCTCGTCTCCCCGAACACGAACAGGCGAGCAAGGGGATCGAAGGCCCCAGCATGGCCGACGTATACGAGGGATATGACTTTGATTGTTTATTCTCGCGCGTCTTGTTGCTGGAAAATCGATGCGACAGAGAAAAATGATTGAAAACGCAAGCAAGGTTTCATCAACTTGTCAATACAAATTACAACAACGTCGGTGGCAATCTGAAAATGAATAATAGAATCTGGTTCGGGGAGATACCTACTATACTATACCATACAAAAATATGTACATGAATCAAATCGTTCAATTCAATCAAATCAACGTGTTTGAATATGGGCGCGTCTCCCAGTGAAAGAAAATATCAAAACAGAGCCTGGCATATTGTCACATGTTGAGCTCCTCCAATATTAAAAGTCAAAGTGTCGGGGGGATCGGGGTGGGAGCTGGCAAATTCGGAGTAATCAAGCGCGAACCTTGTAATTTGACTCGGTTTGAACTCGCACGAAGACTGACGTGAAATCGGTTGAAAATTATTGGGCTGGCAAATACCGCGGCTGAACTGGAGCCTCTGTTGAATATTTCAAGGCCTGGAAACAATATTTAGTTGAAATTTAAATAGTCATGTGTGACCACAGATGATGAGTATTTGTCTAATTATTAGCAGCGTGTTAGGAGAGCGGTCGAGAATATGTCAGACGGAGGGAAGGACGTGCGAGAGAGGGGACGGATTATGGAACGTGGTCCGATGAGGTAGAAATTTATTATCAAATTTGGCACAAGGCATACACAAAGAGCGCCGAGGAGATTCAATAGTGGTGGCAAAATCACGTTGGAAATTGGCATGCAATCAGGATATGTGAATTGTACATGTCTGCGCAAAACGACAATATTTGACATAGTCAAATGTAGATGTTATATGCCTGCGGTTGCGGATTTGCTTTGTTGGCTAGAGATATGTATGCGGGCGAAATGAGAACGCGACGTGAAAGAGATAACAGCTATATTGAATCTGAGGCAGGCAGGAGCCAAAGCGGAGCCGGCGTAGGCAGCGACACATAAGACACAGAAAATTATTCAAATCAATTCAATTTTGATAGACTTTTGTATTGACTTTCATTCATTAGGCTGAATGGGTCCTGTATAACTGTGTGATGAACTAATAACAGCAGTCCCTCGGAGGTGTCTTCCGGCGAGCGGGCGAGCGGTCCAGAGCGGGGCAGCTGTATCTGTGAATGGCTGATAAATTAGACGAACCCACTGTTTTGATTGATCAACTGTGTTTCTGGACGGAGACGGAGAGAGAGAGAGAGATTTCACTGAGATTTCATCAAAGTTAATATTGCACGTCAGGCAGAATACATTACGTAATCTGCTTTTGATTCAGGATCCATTTAGTGTGGTTTTAAGGAGCGAGGCTGATTGAATTTGCATTATTGATGGCGTGAGTCAGCTCAGCAGCACCGAGAGCAATTAACCTTCGGGCCGAAATTGCTTTCAACTTTCTTATATAAATGTTCCGCACGTCCCCCCTCGATATCCGAAGTCCTTAATGACTCGCCCGGAACGTTCCGTCATTGTTAACCCCTTGAGCACGCCGCAGACTCGTAACATAAAGTTGTTATCGTCAATTGTGTGTCCGTATATTTTGATTAAGTCTTTGTAAACAAACCAAAACGTGTCCCCATGATAATCTCCCCACGCCCCCACCCCCAAGAAACGTCGGCATGGAGCAGAGAAAGCTATAAAAGAGATGAGAAAATGTAAAACAAAGTTAATTTAAGTTGAGTTTCCTCGGGCCTGTAGTCGCAAAGCCGAATAACATTTATCCAGACCTTGCAGTGCATTTTACAGAGAAAATGTTATGATAAAAGTAGAATGACTGGGGGTGGTCATAGAGTCGCTCTCTTGCTCCCGAAAAGCTTCGCTGGAGCCGCTCGCAAAGCTGGTTATTGAATTAAGGGCATTAACAAAATGTTATTTTGTCCCAAATAACCAATCGCCTGTCTTCTTTCTCCCCCATAAATGGATTTGTCCATTTGACTTGGACTTAATCTCTCTCCTCTCGGTGCCAGAGAGGGAGCCTGGTGGGAGATGGGCCACGGAAGGGGTGGCGAGGGCAGCGTCGCTGCAAATCCAAATGAACACTTAGTTACTGATGGAAAAATTTAGCTTGTCATCCAATAATCCCGTCGTGTCACCACGCAAAATGTGTGTCATGGGCAGAGCCTCCCTCCCCTGTACGATGACGCCACGGATTTGCTGGCCCACTTTCGGGTCCAGTGCCCGGGCTTGGGAAGGGATCATAATCCGCGATTCCTGAAAAATTCGATAAATTGCCATTTGGTTAATCCCCATTCCTCAGTAAATTTGCAAGTCTAATTATCAATTATGAGGCAATCTCGGAACTGCTCAAGGCTGATGGAATAATTTTTGTTGATTACTGCTCGTCTCCCATCCCATCGATCCTCCGGTCCCTTCGTCTCCTCTGTTTCGGGTTAATTTGATTCCCTTTCATGCACACAATATTTCGGTACCCATGCTAGGAATTGATTGAGGTTCCGTAGCTGATTATCAAGTCGAGTTGGGCATCCATTTAGAAAAGGTCTCACTTTACTGCGGTAGTTTCCCGTCACCTTGGTTTGCTCCGTTCATTTTTAATTTACACCCTTCCAGCGATATTCTCTATTCATCACTATTAGTTGTCTCTCCCTTTGTGCATGCGAGAGATGTGCACAAAACAATCTCCGCTTCACGCGAACGTCACAAAAATTTCATTAAAATGTGAATGGATGTGTTAGTGTGTCGGCGCTCTGGGTTAGAGAAATATTATTGCAAACGTGAAAAGGTGGCTGGAGAGACTATCTTGATGAGGCTCTGTGGCACGGCACGGAGACCAGACGACACCGACGGGAAAATACAGAAGTAAGACGTGCGCTCGGAACGGGTTGTGAAGTGAAGTGAGGGAAAACGCTGCCAGCGAGGCTTTTTATCATTTTTATTAGAATCCAAGATGGCGGGAAAGTCTCGTCCAGACCGCACTAGCTCCGTTTTACATTAATCTGGCCTTATAAATAGTAAATAGGACGCAACGACAGGTCAAACAGTGCAGACCGGCGAGAGCGGAATGGAAGAGAAAAACGGGGTTTTTATTAATTTGAGCGAACGTGAAAAAAATAAAATATATTCCTTGAACAGATGTTTCCACAGCATCGTCGTACCGTTGCATACAAATGTGGCCCGGTTGGGGAGAGAACACGCAACGGGGTATGATTTAATAGGCAAAAGGATGAAAGGTCGTTGCTCATCGCTTTTTTATGGTCTCCCAAATCTCCTTTATTGCATCACACAGACATGGCAGCCGCGTGTGTCACCCGATCCACTTGAGCGTTATTTTTCGGCAGAAGGGTATCGTTTCGCTATTTCCTATTTTTGCGCGCGCTGTGGATTTCAATTAACAGCTTGTGCTCACCCAAAGGATTGGGAATATTCTGAGTTAAGTGTCACTCTCGATAATTAGCGTTCGAATAGTCGTAAATTTCGGGAACCTCACACAATAAAGCACCATTAACTGGCTCCGGGCGACGCGCACAGCAGTGGCCCAGCTCCGCAAACTAATTTAAATGAGCTAATTTCGTGACACAGGTCGAAATTTCCCCGAAACAGCACAAATGAGACTGCAGCGGGCGAGCATATGCGATGGGCCCGAAAGCCTCATCCCGCAGCAGGTTGGAGCGACAGTTTTTGCTCCTTCTTTTCTGCCACACCGCGTTAAATAGGTTGTCTCCGTGCCTCCGCTGCTCAGCCATTAGGTGTCAGACTAGATAATCATTTGTTTAATTTTTATGCGATACGATAAACTCTGTTGCGCTCGGATATGCACACAGCGGCATAATGAAGACTAATGCTGTTACTGTTGCTGCAGCAGCAACAGCGGTTGGAACATTTTGGGTTGAAAGTGCTTTAGCTCCATGTCATGTGCCCCGGCGGTAAATAGATGGAGGAAAGAGAGACCGTGTAACCGCGCAGTGCACATTAAAATTTTCATTTTAATTACAAGCTATGTCGCAGAGGATGGCGCTGCAATTTTAATGATATGAACATGGAGATAACACGTTCCGAGGAGGAAGCAAACGGTATGTGGTCGACAAAAGGTTCCCGGGACAATGACGACTGTGAGCGACGCCTTTGGAGAAGGGCAAAATTATCTCTTTTATCATCGTTGACATCGTCATTCAGGCGGGCGAAGGCGGAGGTTCTTGCCCCAAGATTTTAATCACGAAATGTGTATTATTTCGAATTTATGGCAAGCCCGTTTCCCGCCGAGAAATAGGGACGTCGCAAAAATCGTTATCAGCGAGGCGGATTACGGCACCTGATTGAGTCACTAGTAGGTCGAAATTCGACGATTTTTATCAGCGCTAGCGGTGGTGGTGTGCGTCTTTATCAGCTCCAGCTAGATATAAGCTGACTCACACGGTCTTGCGTTCAGGTCTGTGACTGCGAAATCGACATTTTCCCGCACAAAGTGCGTGCCTAACAAGTAGGGGCAAATCTGCCGCATCAATTCGCGATCACATTACCAAGAGTGATTGGCAGGATATTGACATTCTAGCAGCTACGTAGACCCTAATTGGCACTGCACCTGAGACGGCTGTTGTGTGCATGCGAGCCAGCGTTCTACATGAGGCTCTAATCAATTGCGTATTTGCACTTGCTAGCAAAACACGGGGGTGGAATCGTTGCGCGTCGTGTAGTTAGAAATCAAAACAAGTTTTTGAAAACAATGTCGAGGCGGTGGTCCCTTTGAGAGCGCAAAAATAGAAGGAAACGATGTTGAACAACTTCCCCGACGCCGCCTTTCTTTACGGCCTTCCGACGTACACGTTCGAGCTTGGATTCAGATCAAACGACGGTTAGTACCAGCACTTCAGAGCTGTCAAAACGCTAGACTTGCAAATGAGCAGTGAACTAAATAAATTAGCACCTTAATATGTAGACCGCGTATGTGTCTGTTCGAGTGGCTTATCTGTAGAACGCTACATAATGATTAGAGCTCTCAAAAATTGTTAAAAGTTTTGGGTGAAAAAATGTTTAAAAAGTTTGGCGTTTTAATCTTCTTCAGCAATGAAATTGTTGTAATGGACAAGGTTTAGTTTTGATAAGTTAGGTGTAGACAAAATGACGTCTACGGATGTTATATAGGGACTCGATTACATAAAATTTTCTCATAAAAAAGTTATGGTCGGGATTTTTCTCCAAAGTTTGCCCCAGCTTTTGAGATAAACTCCTTTTAAGTTTTTCTTTACAGTGTTAAAAACAGCTCGTTTTCCATGTGCTTCTAGACGATTTGTTGCCCCTATCATAAATTAAAATGGGTGTACTTCAAAAAGATAATTTAATAAAGAGTATTATTTTGTTTAAAAAAATATTCTAAAAAAGCCTAAATATTTTAAAAATTTTAAATGATAAAAAAATATTTAAAACATATTTTAGGAGCTCTAAAAATGCTTTTACCAAGGTCAGTTCTATAGTCTTTCTGAGGGGAAACCATTCACCTTCTGAAATTTGAATTTCAATAAAAAAAAGCCTCATTTCGTTTCTGCCAAGTCAGTAGCCGAGCGAAGTCGTGTGTTTTCCGCCAGAATGAATAGAAATGGTGATCAAATCCAGCGATTTGCGAGGCACGAGCAATTTGCTTCGTAGGCACAAAATTACTTCTGGCCTACAAGACCGTGTAGCGCCCACCTTCAAAGATACGCTACATTATATTCAATCAATAAATCAAGAGTCTTTTCCGATTCAAAAAGTGATACATTGAATGTGAGTTGTTGCCATGGCGAAAGTTTTTCCACAAGTCGACGTTACTGCTAATTTTCATTCAGGCCACGTCTCGCAAACGGAAAATACCATGTACTACTTCCTACTCTAAATACATAAAGTGTGCCTACCTTCAAGGGTTACAGCGAGTGACACAGGATCTGCTGGCATCTGATTTTTTCGTCGCAGTGGAAAATATAAAATTCAAACTAAATTC
Source organism: Forcipomyia taiwana (assembly GCA_963930915.1). Lineage (NCBI taxonomy): Eukaryota > Metazoa > Arthropoda > Insecta > Diptera > Ceratopogonidae > Forcipomyia > Forcipomyia taiwana. The sequence goes on along the minus strand of CAWVOI010000089.1, from coordinate 2,914,289 downwards.
CCCACCCCACCACTGCAGGTGGGTGAAGGACGCATGTGGGGCAGTGCAGAGGAGTTGGGGCCTCGTTAATCATTCTCGGGAGAAGAGCAGTCGGCAAACGGGGACTCAGATGAGGCGAAATCACTTGATTTGGGGAAAATAATCAATTTCATTGTTAAACTAACCACTCGTCATCCAACTGTTTCTTTTGTGCACGTAATGGTGGCAAAGGTTGAGCCATTTGTAGATTATCGCTTTGATAAAATTGGCGAACACGAATGGATGAATAAGTAAAAAGAGACAGTTTTGCTTTGTTCGCAAAGAAAGGAGATAAAATTGTATCCTATTTTCTCTGATGACACTGTTTTGTACGGTTATATTGGGACGAGGCGACGGAGAAGCAGCGGATGGAGGGAGAGAAAAGAAAACATCTCGACATAAAGCAAACGTTTCGCTCGGTGAGATAAAGGAGAGTGAAAAAGTAAATAGAATAAGTACACATGTCCACCCATATCGTCGTCACCGGGGCGAATGAAAAGTGCGTAATTTCCGTGGCACACAGAATTCAACTTTGCTGAATTAGAATACCTGCTTGGTGCTTATCTAGATAAGGTGACGTCGGCAAGACGTTGGCAGAGAAGGAATTCGAGTCAGAGCTTAGCACCAGATTAGTTCAGATTAGGTGAATAATTAGGGTAACGTTGTGAGGGAAAAATTTCCATTGCTAGGGCGACCAAACGTCAAATATTCTGGCCGCCCTATTTGCCATTCATTGCCCTAATTGAGTTGCTTACATCGGCTAGATTGCGTGCATGACATGCGACTCAGCGTAAGGGGATTGTTTACCCGGAACATATTGCCTTCGGGCCCACATTAATCAGGCTAAGAAAGCTCCCTGCATGGCAGCTAGATAAACTCCAATTTTGTAAGAGCTAAGAGACGCCCCCTCAAAAGAGTCTGGGAAGCCTTTGAGCTCAGCAAATAGGCGTTTATTGTGCCGAGCACAAAGATTGCCAAAACTATGTTGTTTATGCTAATTCAGCGTGTGAAGATGCGATAGAGAAAGTTTTGTGGGACCTGGAGCAGGTGAGCAAATACGAGTATAAGTTGACTGAGGTATGCGCAACACGGCAGCTAATTAGCAAATTCAAATACCTTCGGCAGGAGAAGAGTGAGGAGAACTCTCAATTAAATTACAAATATTACTCGAAACTCGGAGTCGAGTTGAGCGGAAAGCATTGAACCTCGGAGGCGAGCGAGAACAAGCTTGTCGGATGCGACGCGGCACATGATTGCTCCCATTATTATTTTGATAGCTACGAGAAAATGGAAGTTATTACATGGATTACATAATCTTGTACGGGCGACAACTAAAGTAAGCCTTACTGCTTCTCTCCATGCTCCTTGCGCGCATTAAAGACGATTTTGCGAGACAAGCTGGTGTGAGACGAGGCGGAGGAAGTGGAAGTGGAGCCATGAAATGGAAAATACAGAATTGTGTTAAAGTCAAGAGAAGTGGAAATGTATTGTTCTTATCTCTTTTAATAGTCCTCGTCTTGGTTGTTCCTACATATTTCTCTGGGCTTCGCTCTTCCCTCCGCAGAACGCTCACTTTTACAAGTGTAGTAATAATAATAATAATGAAGCTGCTGGGATTCTAAATGTCACAAGATTAACTAAAATTTACGACAGTTTTGATTCTCTCGTGTGCAGGCCGGAGCACTCCGATGTACACATCTTTGAACTTCTGATATATTTTATGGGCTGGATTCAAACTTTTCGCCGAGTAGATGAATGTGTCGTGCTGTCAGGACTCGAGAGAAGGAAATCCGCGAGGAGAGCTGTAAGCCCTGCAAAAATCGATTCTTAACCCATTGGCAACTGGTGACCTATCAACTTTAAAAATTTATTCCGGGCAAAATTGGCTAAATTTTTTTGACAGTTTTAAAAGCAACAAAAGCAGCTAATCGTTAAATTTTTATTTAAATTTTCACCTTAAAAGAAATCATCAAAAATACTTTCTTCTACAATATTTAAGACTGTTGAGTCCAAACTATTTTTGTTAAAGTAAAACTTCCCAAAAAAAAATTTAAAAATTTAATTTTTATGAATTATTCATATGGACCATTTGCTTCAACCAAAACAGCAGCTTGATGCAGTTCAAAAAACCTTGGTAGCTAATGGGTTAATGGCGACAATTCGGAACCCTGGGAGTCGTTTCCGTAATCACCGTAAAATGAGACTTTATTGTGAGCAAAATCGATGTTCCTCCGCTCCCTTATCTTCTAATGATATTCTCGCATTAGGAAAGTATTATATCCGTTACAATACCTTGTAAATGGAGGTGTGTATAAATAATTCGATGAAACGCTCGGCTTACTATTATTTCGGCATTGAGGAAATATTGGCACGTCACCCATGTGTGGATACGCCGCAGAAGCCTGCCAGACATCCTAAGACTCGCTCGTTTGATAAATGGCCGTGAGCGAGTGAGCCAGTGTGCGTGTGCGGGAGTGTTTCTGTAACCACTTCCGGTGTAACAAAGGAATTCGATAGCGAATAATAAATCTTCAGCCATATTTACTGCGAGATGAGCTACAAAGTGCCAGTCGTTCGCGCTGTGTCGTCGATGTCGCAAAGTTGGCATGTTTTCGCTGCCACAAGCGAAGTTTATCGTTGTCCTCTTTATTATGCATGAGCAGATGATTGGTTGTCCCCTTCTAATCGGTGCGTTGTTATCCAAGCTTTTGTCGGCAATTTCGTTCCATGCGATAAGCCAGAATAAAAAATGTCTTGTTATTTTTTCCTCCAAGTCCGACCCCTACGTCGTCGCAGACGGAGAGCCGGGGCTTAATGAAACAATAAAATTAAAATTTCAAACGGCAATAAATTCATCCGCGCCACCACAGAGCAGTGTTCACTTTAAATCATGCAGAAACGCTGCCTGGCTGATACCTCGTCGGGTGTCGTTAATAAAATATTTCGGTGTTTTTGGCAGTTGCTAGCTCGCAAGCGGCATCGGCGGTCCGTGGTTATCCATGAATATTTGGGAATGTGCATAGATGGATCCGACTAGTAGTCAATAATAGCGGTACATCGGATGGAAGCTTGCCATAATTCACGGATATGATATGCACCGACCATGATTAGATATTTCCCCCTCCATGCTGGCGTGCGATAAGGTGCTAGGTGCATACTTTGTTCACACAAGCATCGTCTCTGGTGCCGAGGAGGATCCTGGCTCAGGATGCCGTGGCGAAATCTCCATACCGATGAGGCTTACACTAGATGTTTACCCTCTAGTCCACCCTCGTCGAGCTGGACAGCTCAATGCTGCAGACTGAATTACATCTGCTTCATGTGTTCCAAATATTGCGAGCGAGTAAATAGACATAAATTTCATTTAATAATTTTACAAATGCTTTTAATCTCCGTTTTCATGTGCTTGCCTTTCTTGTTTAATGTTTATGAGTTTATGATGTTCTTGGCTCAGTGGACTGACTAAGCAAGCATGGTTAGCTGGGGAGATTACGCAAATTGGTGTAATCACAGTGTAAGTTCATGGGCGAAAGCGAGAGGGGTCCTGAACCCTGCATGCTCCGATAGTTTTAAATAACAACCCTCTATATTGTTTAATTAATGACCTGATTGATGATAAATATGTGCTTGTTTACGGCCGTAAAGGTTTACATTCGGGGTAATCAATTGCATGTTTTCTCGAGGCAGCCAAGTTTCGCTGCAAAACTTTGTTGGGCGGACGAAAATAGCTCTCTCCTTCGAGCTGCTGGCTTATGCGAGTCGTAAAAATGTGTTTTGATATTTCTTATCTCTTTTCCCGAGAAAATAAAAATAGTGATTTATGGCTGTCTGGCGGAGAAAAATGAAAAAGGGTCTTTGAATGAGGAAGACGGCTCTCGTAGGGCCTCGGGGCATAACTCAAAATTCGGAGCTGACGTCCACATTCTTACTTTTCGGCACACTCCCACTGCACATGCGCCAAGAGAGACTGACGGACCGTAGCCTTAAAAATAACAAAAACGTGCTAAAAACAAGACCTCGAACGAGCGAAAACACATTTCACATGATTGCTTGGCGGCCTCGTCCAGCTCTATCGCACCTCCTAACGGGCTCTTGTAGTCAATATGAGCGCGGTATCTGCAGCAGCAAAACGGCCATGTTCAAACGCATTAACACATTTCATGCTTCAAACTCATATTTCTCAAAGCCCTTCCATTATGTCTGTTATTGTTGCTATTGGAACTCTGGCTTACAACGACGAGATACTAGAGCGGCACAGGGGATTTGCAACGAGGCTAAATTACAATTGTAATGCATTTGTACATGCAGTGGTGAGGGTTGTATCGAAAATCAAATCGATAAGATTAAAATAAGTCAGAGAGTGCAGGGGGGAGGGTGGTGGCGGGCCGCCATTCGAATCAGGTTGCATGTAAAGCAAAGCTGCTACAAAGAGAATAAATACATGAAATCCATGTATGAACACTCGGTTAAAGTGCCTCGGAGGGGAGCAGCCAGAGACGTCTCTAGCAGCAGAGCTGACGGATAATTGATGGGGTGGAGTGTGTGTTTACTCCGAGAGCCATCAATACTTGCGGCTTTGTCTGGCTTTACTGAATTTATACCTCACACGTTTAGTTAAAATATAAGACACGAATATTTGATGGTCATATTTCACATTATCTCCGGGCTGAGCTGGGACCGGGAGGCGGTTGCTGTGCCATTAATCCGAATGGGGTCAAATTACATCAAAACGGCATTAAGCTGCTGTCAATCAGGCCAATGCGTGGTTGCCCGACGAAGCCACAGAGACTGGGGTGGGGAGAATTAGAGAAAGCCAATAAAAAATAAATACCCTTATTTGTAGTTCGGTTGAAAGTTGGGGGAGGAACACGCGCGGGAAATTAGCAGTGTAAAATTTAACAGCGAAGACGCGCTCTTTTACGAGTCCCATCATGCCAACTTTTTCCCGTCGGCACTCGGAGCCCGGTGTGGAGGAAAAGCAGCAGGAAACTAACGTATGAAGGCAGTTTTGCGGCAAGGTGGCAAAAAGGAGATCTTGGCATGCACTTAATTTTTACAGTCACGCTTTTATTGGGCGCACACTATAGGGACACGTACGACCTACGTGCGCGCCGCAATATTCCAGGCAGCACCTCAGTTAATTCGCAGAGTCTTGATTGATGGCCCCTGTGCCCCTTTACTAAACGCACACATCATGAGTAGAGCTCGCAAAATTATCCTCGGACACCGAGAAGCTAATTTTTCCATATTTTGGCAATTTTTAGCAAAAAAACATAATTTAAGGTTTTTGGTGATTTCAGCATATTTTGGGTTTTTAAAGTACTACCGCTACTTTAATCATTTTAGAAATGAATTTGAAACATGACAATTTTAGAAACAAGGTTAAAATTTTTTTGCCCTTACATTTTTCTTTTTGTTTAACCTTTGTTTTATTTTTTCTCGTTTTATTTTTTTTGAATCAAGCATGTTAGGAATCACTTAGTTGGTATTTATTTGAATCGGAATTTATCGCGATTTTTTCCTACATTTTTTTTCTGTAAATCTACGACTGAGTGTGTTTGGTAGGAATAGAAAATTTCGATAAGTAAACTGAAAAAATATTTTCAAAAAGCAAAGATTAGAATGTCTTAAGTGCAAAGTGCGAGATCATCCCAATTTTTTCGTACTACACCAACAGGAAAACACAACTACTACAACTTCGGATTAATTTTGAACAGATACTTAGAAAAAATTAGTTTTATTTTCCAGCATATTTCCGAGCATATTTTGCCATTCTTTTGAGCATATTTTTTAAATCTTTGAGCATATTTTTGCTAGCTCTAAATTCATGAGCTAGTTAATCCAGAAGTTCATCCCGCCGATGCCTGCGATCAATCAGAGCCGGGGTGTCAATTAATTTTCCTCATTTTTCGGATTTAACGCTTCCGCTCGCTAGTGCTTTACTTTGAACAAACAAGCACGAGCGCGCACACGACACACACTTTGACATCGTGTACGAGTACCGATGTTTTGTACATCATTAAAAATGTATCACGGAGTTAAGCACGGTGAGCGATAGCGGTGTGGCAAAGTGTCAATTTTGCCGTTGATGAAGTGATTCCATTTACATAGTTGCCAGAACATAAATACTCCGGAGGGATCGCTATTTTTCGCTTTCGGTAAAAATTAAAGTCCGCAGCTTTAAGGCGAGTTAACCTCCTGCGTCACACTTTATTAATGTTAAATCATTCATTATGAGCGGAGAGCGGATGGTGGATGGCGGAGAGGCTCTTTTTTGCAGTTGTCTCTGCTGTCGCCCTTGTTTGTGCCCTCCACTCGGCACTCCACGCGACGTTCAATATTTGTGTGACTAATGACTTGCAATTAATAACATTGTCACTAGCGTGCGCTCTTGTTTCGGGGCGCTCGCGAGGTGGCGGAGGCAAGAGAGGCAGGAAAATACTTATCTTAAAGTGTTTGTGTAGGAAAAATGTTAATGATGATGATGGTGCTCTGACTGTCTTGCGGATAAATGGGTTATCCTCTGGGATTCAGACGTCAATCAAACGCTGCCGAGAATTCCGTGAACTAACCACCGTCATTTTTCTATTTTCAGTGTTCCCCAATGTTCCTTCGGCTCCCGGGATGTCGTGCTCCGGAGAAGATCGTGAGTATTCGCTTTGTTTACTTTTCCCGCAATGATCCCATAATAAATTCCGAAAACATGCCAGAAGAATTATAATATGCAGTCCTTTCCGCCTCAACCTCGCCCTCGGACCACCTCCACACGGTAATGACCAAGCGAATTGAGCACAAAACAAACAGATTATAAAACACTGGTGGTATCATGACCTGGAAACATTTTTGAAACATTAACTAAACCCTGGGATGTGTGTGGAATGTGGGCAGTTGCTGAAAACGCTGCTGTGTGTTTGCCAAACTAATCTATAATTTACCGCCCAAGTTTCTGGTGACATGATTCCGTATCCTTTTGCATTTTACTTATTTTCCCCCTGACCGTCCACCTCTCATCTCGCTGGCCATGGGACCGAGGGCGTCCTTGCAGTCACTAAATTTTGGGGAAACGGCAAAACAAAGGGCTGAAAACGATGAAGAAAATTCATCATCGTTAGCAGAGACCATTACAGAGAGATGGGGATTATAATAAACATAAACCACTCAAGTGAATTTAAACGGCGCGGCGGGCGAAGGAAGGGAGGAACCCATGAAACATCAAGAGTACATGTGCGAGCGTAATGAACAGCAAATAATAAATGTGTTTATTAGATATGAAGGAGGCACGAGTCTGCAGTCCCTTCTCGAGAGTCGAGTCGAGACACAAAACAAGGTGGACAGATTGCGGACAGCAAAAAATACAAGCATAAATCCTTCCAGGTGAGCGGGAGGGCTGGATTGCTGGACTGGTCATCTTTTAATTTAATCTAGCCTTTCTTCCGTTGTTCCTTTCCGCACCTCATGGTGTTGTATTTGCGTGTTTTTGTCCCCTTTTCTGTAACAAGCCGTCCAACTTATTTTAAAAGGTTGCATTCAGAAGACTGGAAACCCCACAAATTTTCCAAAAAAAATTAAATAAGGGCCCGCTCGGAGCACAGTCAAGCACTTTTTGCTCCCAAGATATGACTAATTATTTACGGCTTCATTTGGCTCTTTCTATGACCCATCAAAGACAAAAACAGCACCTTAACTGACAATACCTACTTTGGGGGTTCTTGAAAAGGGCTTTAGGAGATTTTCGGTGGATTTTTGGAATAATTTTGAAGAGTTTTAGGGAGATTTTGGGGAGTTTTGATGGTTTATGGGCAAAATTTCGGAAAGATTTTAGATGGGTGTTTAAGAGTTTGGGGAGTTTTGGAGGAGTTTTACTTGTGATTTGCTAGGTTGGCCTTGAATCGGGTCTAATTTGGACCAGGTTTGGGACTGGGCATATCTCTAGCTATATCTTTGTTTATTGGGGACAGTTATCCGGACGTAGAGAGGTACGGAAATGACGAGGACAATAACATCATTTTTAATAAACAAAAAATATCAAAAAAATATAGAAAAAGGTCTTCTCGAGACCTCATGAAGGTCAGAAAAACCTTATCCTATCTCAACAGGTCTTCATCAGTAGTAAAATAAATAGGTTACTCACAAAAGACCAGTCAGCTCCATCTATCCTCATCTGGGACTACGGTTTGAGGTCTTTGTTATCTAATCTAACGCACGCCAGTACGCGAAATTCACATTATGAAACAGTTTTCGGGATTGAACGCGCTGATTAATCATAATTGCAGTAATTTAATGCCATTGTGTGCGTTATAATATGTATAATGATTCTGATTCATTGTGGTTGGGCTTAAAACTACATTTAAAGGCCGCTCTTTACCCGGATAATTACCCATTTCGCTGATTTGGCACAATGTACACACATAAATATTGTAATGAATTGCGCTGAAAACCGCACGAAATCATGAAGTTTAGTCCGGACCGCAGATTTTGCACGGATCTGGGAAACATTCATTGAGACACGATGATACGTTCAATATGAATTGAGAGTCAAAAAAGTCCCAGGGACGAGCGAGCGTAGTTGCGGGCTGGCATGCATTCGGGGCGAGAGGCGAATGAGAGAAACAATGTGTGGGATTAAATTAAGTTTAAATTATGTATAGTTCGATTTTGCAACCACCACCGAGCATTGGCAGCAACCAGCAGGCTGCGATGCATGCAAATAACTGTCGTCTGACTGAGATGTAGCAAATATATGGAATAAATCTATCCATTTCGTTTCTGGTAGGATGGCTATTTTGCTGCCCGTCTGCCATGGTCTCGTAGCTCTCCATCCCGCTGCTCAATCTTTTGTACGTAATATGGCATAGGCAGGGCACAGACAATCAGTTTCACTCATGCGGATGACATGATTGTTTATTTTATTAAACAGGAATAGGATTGGAATGGAGGGAGGGGGGGTTTCAACCCGGTAGGGATTCTCTCCCGGGATCTTTGGTTTCAGTGGCAATTAATTGGAGAGACCGGAGAGCTTCCCCAAAAAGATTCCTTTCCAAACAACTCTTGATTTGCATAATTTACTCTCGCATTCTGCTTCCCTGGCCCGAGGGAACAAGTGGAAGAGTGATATTTATTGTTTGTTTTGTTCTGTTATTGGCCATTTTATTTATTTCCGTTGCTCGGCAGTTAATTTTGCGCAGGCAAAAAACATTGATGCATCCACAGACAGGTCGAGCTCGAAAAAAGAGGTGTCAATGGTAATTTATGGCCAGAGCTCGAGTGACGAATTGCTCTGTGAGCCAAACGTTCCTTTCAAGTCTGCAATTACGTGTATTTTTCCCCTCCCTGCAAATTTCGCAGCTTCGTAAAATTTAATCAAGTACTTTCTCCTTGAAGTGCCGTCGGTGAGGATCTGGCTTAATAACATAAAACCATTTATTAGCTCCGGATTGATTTTCTCAGTAGTGGCGCTAATTACACTAATGAATGACATTCGCCCTAAGCTGCTTACGTTTACTTTGGCATTCACATCCGAGACAGCAGGGAAACATTATCCCGAGCATGTTTTTGCCGGGGAGCAGAAAAAACATATTTAAAGCTTAGTCGGGGATCACACAGTTGCCGACAGACGGACAGATCGGACATAAGCACTAAATACGAGTTTTGATGAATAAGGCATATTTTCGTGCTGCAAACATCGTTTTATTAACCCGGGATGGTTCCCAACGAGGTCTCGTTCCCTGACCTGGTCGTGCGAGCTGCGTGGATACGTCTGCACTGAATAGAATTTCAAATGAAGCTGATTTGTATCGACGTGTTTGATATGAAATTTTAATTAACGTCGACGTCGTATGAATGAATATTTCATCAATATGCGTTTGGGGAAGTCGGGTATGCGTCATGAATGTTGAATGACTGGGACTTGTGTGTTTTTCATCATTTACTTATGTACGCAGTCTCAATAAAATCAAATTTTAACCTACATACACCAGTTTTGGAGTAAAAATGCAGACAAAAGCCACGGACCTGCTCTCACCGAGTCGAAACCAATCGTTTATTTATCTCTGTCATAATTTTCCCCAAAGATACGGCCCCCCTAGGGAGAAATAAATAAAAATTTTCCGCAGTCTGCCTCCAGATACGTGCCTGTATTTATGGGTGGGCCGAGCCGTAAGATGGCGGGCTGGTAAAAGTTTTTCCGTTAAGATCGCTAATAGTTTCGGTGCCAAAAGAAGCAGCAGAATTAATATTTGGTATCAAAACATGCCTAGCTGATTGAGTAATTGAAATGCTGAGCGAAAAAGTGCCATCAAAAGAGATGAACAATAACGAGGCGAGGGTCGCTTGGGAGCCTGAAAGTTGTTAAGTATTCAAATTATATTTTAATATTGAATTAAAAACAAAGAAGTATTCGCGTTTGAACGCGATGGAAAAATAATACAAATGGCACGGAGAAGTTTCAGCTACCGCTGGCCAAAGAGATTATTAAACAGCAAGACGAGTTGTTGTTGATTCGAGAGATGCCGGGAGGCCGTAACTTTTTAATTTCTACTTGGTTTGTTTTGATTTGACTTTGTCCTCGCCCTTGCTCCCTTCCAGCTCACAGAAATATTTATGATGGAAAATGCGTAAAAAAATTACAAACATGTCAGAAGCAATTTTCCCCACAAGAGCCATTAAAAATCGTGACAGAGGTCTTTTATGCTCGCTCCCCTGCGATACGATTCGTTAAACTACAGACGATTCCTTCCACTCGGCACTTTGTCACCTTGAAAGAGATATCCCTGTGTAGTGCAAGTTTGCGTTTTTCTTCCTCGTGCCTCGTCTCAAAAGACAAAGTTGGAAGGCGATGATGGAAGACAATCAAAGAAGGAGACGACGAAGCAAATGATGTTACTCGTGTGATTTGTGAATGTCGATGAGGAGTTAACTTTTCCCAGATAATGTAGTGATTGACATCCGATCTCCTTGGGTTTCCTCTAGACAAAGGCGAATTTTTATATGCACAGACAGCAAACAATGGTCGTTAAAAATACTGAAAAGGCCAGCAGAAAGTTAGACCGCACTCAGACAAACAACATAAATGTGGCTCCGTCAAGTGGAGAGGTCTGCAAAGTTGTTGTTGTTGAACAATAAAAGTCCATGGGAGCTCGGTCAAGGCTCAGCACTAATATCCCGCATCGTTTGTCATTTCAGGAAGCATCTACCGGCGCGGAGCTAGACGATGGCGCAAGCTGTACAGGATAAACGGCCACATATTCCAGGCGAAGCGGTTCAATAGGGTATGCTTTTCAATAATTAACATAATTGCGCTCAGCAAAAATATATTTTGTAAACATACTCTCAGCATTCAACAAGAACTGAATAAATTGATAACCATACGCAAAATGGTAAATAGCAATAGAAAATAACGATTGAACGCAACGGGTAACGGCAAAAAACAAGTGCAATTTATTGCATTCGGCATGATGGCTGGGGATAGAATTGAATTTCGAAATTTATAAATTCAGATGCACACAGCATATGTGCATTCCAGGCGCGAGAGCTTTTCCGTGTTTTTATGAGAGCGCTTAAATCGCTTTTATTGCCAGCCTGGCGCAGTTTATTTTGTTGCCAAGCCCTGATTTTATTTTATAAAGTGAGAGATGCCTAGAAATGTCAGCTTTAAGGCGATGTTTTACGTGACCGGCGACTCACGCAATTTTTGATCAACTCGGCCGATCAAGCGAAAGGCATAAAATTAAACTCCATAGAGATGTAGGGACTGGAGCTACAATCAGAAGTATTTTGATGTTTAGTAGATATTTGGACCAAGCACCTCAATTTAAATAAATTAAATTAAATCAAGCAAAATCGATTATAAAACTTGTGGGTGCATTTTCAAAATGATGATGATCTATGCACTGCATTTTTGATAGTTGAATATGTCCAAAATTATTGGTAGAAGCACTTTTTCCTGTCATTTTTCAAGGAATTTTTGAATTCGAATTGGAATACAAAAAATTTTTCTTGCATACAAACGTTGGGGGCTCCTAGCTCTGTCCCTGTACATATTTAAGATCACATGTGTTAGCATGATTTACTAGATTTAGCGCAAACTATAACATATCCAAAATTCAGCTCAATCAGTCGAAGTATAAGGAACTTTCATACAACGGGTTTACCCCCCTCACTCCCGCCCTAGAAAAACTGGAAGTGTAAAATGTCTCACTTTCTACCCTACAAACCATTTCCTACACGATGCAAAAAACCGCAGCTCTCTAGCTCTTCTGATTCTTGAGTTATAAATTTTCGGATAGACAGACTGACACAGTTGTGCAAGCTGAGGTGCTTGGTCGAAATATCTACTTCGCAGGAGAAAAATAATGGGGAAAATTGTCCATCCTCTCTCTAGTCAACACTCTCTATGGCTGAGAGAAAATAAGCACGAATTCCATTGTTTTCCTCGCTACACTAGCCAATTTCGTAATCTCAGTAATTTCCATTTTCAGCGAGCTTTCTGTGCCTACTGCCACGATCGCATATGGGGACTCGGCAGACAAGGTTTTAAATGCATCCAGTGCAAATTACTGGTGCATAAAAAGTGTCACAAGCTTGTACAAAAGCCATGCAGCAACGAACATGTGGAACCCATTCTGTCCAAGGAGAGAGGAGACGTAAGTACCGTCCTCTTTAAAATGTTCACGCTTGCTTCTCCGCAAAATGCATGCACATAAATGTCACTTAACATCAGAGCGGGATATGCAATTAATTTGCGCCACGCCGCACCGCCGCGCCGAGACTGGAGCTCGGGAGTAGTTTATAAATAGACTCCTGTGACGTGACGGCGAAAACGTCAAATTTCCAATTTCCACGCGCTAATTTCCTTGCTCTTCCGCCACCTAGGACATGAATGGGGAGACCCAGCCGGAGGTCATCATGCCGCAGTTGCCGCAGGACTACGGGCAGCACCACCAGGACTACAATGACTTGCACGACCAGATAGCGGTGGAGGCGCCCCCCGTCTCCGTGGAGGACCAGCTGGAGCCCGGGACGCAGCGCCAGTACTCCCTCAACGACTTCGAGCTGATTAGGTGAGTGCCTTTCGGGCTAATTGAATTGTCTGGCGGTTAAGTGAAAAAAAGGGGACCGCAATCAAATCCGAATCAAATAATTAGCCATTAGAATGTAATTAATGGTCATAAATTTGCATAATTAAGCCGGCTTCTATAATTTTATTGACCATGAGTCTGCTCTTCCTCTCCTCCGCCACCACACATTACACTTTTACGGCCTCGCCATCTCCTGCTCGCGCCATTGAATCGCATTAATGATCCTGCGGTGGTCGCAGTCCCTGTCGTTATCGCTGAAACGTCTCCATTTTCTTTTCTTTTTTCGCTTCCCTTGTTTGCGTCGTCGGCAACAGAGTAATTGGTCGCGGCAGCTACGCCAAAGTCTTGATGGTAGAGTTGAAGAAAACGCGCCGCATTTATGCCATGAAGGTGATTAAAAAGGCATTAGTAACAGATGACGAGGACATTGATTGGGTACAAACGGAAAAACACGTTTTTGAGACTGCTTCAAATCATCCATTCCTGGTTGGATTACACTCGTGCTTCCAGACTCCATCACGGTGAGTTGATTTATGCAATCTGATATTGGTTTTCCTCCCCATTGCCCCTGCGCCAGATTTCGCTTTGTGTTTTCGTTCCAATCAATTGGCGCACGCTAATTTGCATTAGAACAATCAAAATTCCCATTTTCCTGGCATATTGGGGGCTCTATATTTCTCTCTCTCACTGATTAACATAACTTTTCAGCTTATTCTTTGTAATTGAATTCGTTCGTGGTGGTGATTTGATGTTCCATATGCAACGTCAACGTCGTTTGCCGGAAGAGCATGCACGCTTTTACGCAGCCGAAATTAGTTTAGCTCTTAACTTTTTACACGAAAGGGTAAGTACTTGCCATAAACACGAAAAAAAGACTAGTTTCCATCGACTTTCAACCTTCAGAAGTTTTAAACATCCTCCTGAGGCTCAATCTGGGTCATTTGATGCAACTTGACAAATTTGTTCAAACTTTCCGCGTTTTAAATTCCATCATGGCTGCCCTAGCTCAGGCTACGGAAGATTTAGGGGCATCAACCTTCTTTAGGATTTAAATTTAATTTTAGAGTAAGAGATTCAACTTTTATCTGGCGTCTGAAGTGAGAAATTCATTTTCCTGAAGAATATTCATGAAGATATTTTTTGGATAAGTTTTTTGGAATTTTATGCAGTTTCTAAAAAGAGGTCATTCATTGAAATTGAACAATTGGTTCGGGAGAAACAAATGCAAATGTGAGGACGAAAACCACAAATTTAAAAACGCCAAAAGTTTTCATTATAAAACTGAATAAATTTGCCAAGTTGCATCGAAATCAAAAATACAAAAGTTCAAAGGATTTCTGGATTGATTTAAACACATTTATCGTCACTCCGATTCACGTTATTGAACTGTTTCTGGCCTTAAAGAATATTTGAAAGTTATGAATAAAGCTTCCAAAAATTGTAAAATGCCTTTGTAGATCAGCTTTACAACTAAATGAAGTCAAGTTTAAAGTTTGGACTAAAACTCTCAAAAAAATTTTAAAGACTCACAAAAATTGCAAATCTCAAGAGTTGACAATTTTCGGAAGCTCTACATAGTTAAGAGACTGTGGTTTGAGGTTCTTCTAACGTTTCTCACTTCCATCCCCAGGGTATTATATATCGTGACTTAAAGCTAGATAACGTCCTTCTTGATCACGAGGGCCACATAAAACTGACTGACTATGGCATGTGCAAGGAGGGCATTCGGCCAGGTGATACGACATCAACATTTTGTGGTACACCCAACTACATTGCGCCTGAAATTCTGCGTGGCGAAGACTACGGTGAGTCCCCAAGGGCCTTCTCTCCCTCCTCCCGTCCTGACTCGCTATTTCCGCAGGATTCTCTGTCGATTGGTGGGCGCTGGGAGTTTTGCTGTACGAGATGCTCGCTGGAAGGAGTCCATTCGACATCGCTGGGGCCTCGGAGAACCCAGATCAGGTGAGTCATCCCACTCCTCTTGGAGCCCTTGTAACTTTTCGGGATTTTGCAGAACACAGAAGACTACTTATTCCAAGTTATATTGGAGAAGACGATCCGAATACCACGCTCACTTAGTGTAAAAGCCGCCTCGGTACTAAAAGGTTTCTTGAACAAAAGCCCAGCAGATCGTCTCGGGTGTTCTCGGGAGTCGGCCTTCATGGACATCGTGAACCATCCCTTCTTCAAGAATATCGAGTGGGAACAGGTAAGTGAAAGCGCCCCAAAGTAACTGAACCGCAAACTAAAGTGGTTTCGCGACTGTACCCGGCAGCTCGCCCAAAAAGAAGTGTGTCCACCGTATGTGCCCGTTTTCGATGAGAGTGATGATTTGACGTGTAATTTTGATCCCCAATTCACTCGCGAGCCTGCCGAGTTAACGCCCGATGACCCGTAAGTGCTCATTTTCTTCAGGTTGCGTGAATGGCATGCGTTGATTGTAGCCTGGAATTTTCCAATAATAATCTTATTTATTTGTTATATGAATGGACGTTGCTCGTGCTGTTGTTTTATGTAATAAAATAGTTGCCGGAAACGGAGGCTCGAATTCCGAAAAATAGAACAAATAACCAGGAATGCGCTTGCCTGTGCTCCAACTAATTGCTGCCATGTTCGAATCGTGCGTTTAATTTAATTAATTCCACCTGTCCCGCTGGGAGTCGCACCTCTCGCCTGCCTTTCGGCTTCATTAGTAACATTTTTCACAACTTTGGCCTCTGGAAACTGCGGGGGCGGTGTTTTGCACATGTTAAAAAGGTTAATTATTGATCGTATTAAGATACTCGGTGGGTTGTGACTCGGAATGAGGAAAGATTATCTTTTCTCCTTTCAAAAAGGAAAACCGCGAGCGAAATATATTTTTAATGAGTTAACGATGCGGCAGCCAGCGCGAAACATAAAGCAGAATTATTTTTACACGAATAATGAAGCTTATATATAGAATTATTTTCCACTCTCTGCCTAGTATCTTCGCAACTCCGGCTTTATGTAGTCCCCGGAGCGGATTTTTAAACCAACAAACGTTTGATTACAAAATATAAAATTTATCGCTGATGCTGGCAACTGTGTTCTGTGGCCCAGTCTCTCGCGCGAAGACAATGGAGACCCTTTCAAAAGTTGTTGGCTGCGTGTTTCAGTTTATAAAATTGCCGCAAATTAAAACGATCCTTGTGGCAAGAAAGAGGTGGAACAAAGCCCCCCACATTCTCTTTTTGATTCAGTGAAAAATTAAAAGGTTTACTTCCCATTCATCTTGCCGCCTCCCATCCGCCACACGGTGCCCTTTCTCCCCGCAGAATAATTGCTTCATCAGGGAGACATCTAAACCCTTTGTCGCATCCTCTTCTGGCGTCAAAATCGTGCCAGCCCATCATTACCTATTTACTCATGCAATTCAAGAGGGGCGGGCGATCAAGTATAAAATAAATAGCAGCTTTCCAACTTTCCTGGCGGCGACTGACAAAGAGCGACCGCATCTCGTCGGCTGGAAAACTCAAATTGCCAATTAACGATAACCGGAATGCACTTCTCGGCCATTTTCCTTGGATACCGCGTCGCGTTCAGCGCGAAAACTTTGCAGAATCAAAACTTCGCCTAAAACGAAAATGTTTTCCACTACTTGTTTTGCGGTTCCCAAAAGTTTCACCGTAATCGCAGCTCGCTCGCGAGGAAAATTTTATTGGCCATTGCAGCAGGACCAGGAAGTGGTGCAGATAATGAGCTGACAGTTGCCAATTTTTTTTTCTACAATCGCGGAGTCTGGATATGTAGATTGG
The DNA here is from genome assembly GCA_963930915.1 of Forcipomyia taiwana. Classification (NCBI taxonomy): domain Eukaryota; kingdom Metazoa; phylum Arthropoda; class Insecta; order Diptera; family Ceratopogonidae; genus Forcipomyia; species Forcipomyia taiwana. Next base: position 2,897,419 of record CAWVOI010000089.1, on the reverse strand, counting down.
GGGATGGAAAATAGGCGACTAAAAACACAACAGTCTGGAGCAGTCCCACTGGAGTCGTCAGTCTCGAGATATTATGGATGATTCTTCCTCGCAAAACAATTTGCCAACCAGAGCTGGTTCAGAAATATTTTCCTGCTTGTTTTGGTTCCTTCGATATTGGAGGAAAAAATTTTAAAAATGAGCAACTCGATTTTAGGATTTTTAAGCCTTAAAACGACTGGAAAAAGTAGAAATTGATGAAAAAAAAAATTTATTGCAAAATTCCTTAATTGACACAACCTAGAAATCTCGATTTTGGGATTTATAATGAAAAATTTTTTGTCGAGAAATAGGTCCCTTTAAACTTTAAATGGCTAGTTGTACCACAAAAGACACGTTTCAAGGTTTTTGAGCCGTAAAAGGGGAACCTCGACTCGTTCAGGAAATCTCGATTTTAGGATTTTTATCGAAAAAATTTTTGTAGTGAAATCAGTCAATTAAGCCTCAAATTGTGCGACAGAGCCCAAATGTGAGGCTCCATGCGGTAGAATTAGCCGATATGAATTTTTCAAATTTTCTGTTCGTTTGCTCAACTTTTCCGCCTCCATCCCATTGTGCCATTGTTGAGCTGGAGATTTGGGTAGATGGAATGCTGGCAACAATAGAGACGACGACGACGAAGATGATTGTGGGAGGCACTGCAAAAAAGTTAGGTAGCTCGTTGTTGTCCTCCGAAAGTTATAAAAAGTAGTGACGCAGCCCAAGAGTGTTTTGTAAATGTTGACGCCGCATTTGCAGGGATTTTTTGCTCTCCTCGTCAAGCCGTATTGAAGGTAAGTGGCACGGGAGATTGCGTTTCCTGTGCTGTTTATTGTGTGGCAGCATTTCGCGAGGTGTCCCGTGGTGGAGGTCGCGCAAAGTACCCATAAAAATTTCACCTAGCGAAAAAAAGAGCGTCCTATCGCTTTTATCTCCGGAACAGACGTGAGGTGCAATAAAGGCCGATGACGACGTCCTAGAGTACGAGAGCTGAGACTGATGGCTCTTTCGTAGTACTTTCGGATAAGCCAAGCAGTTTTTTCTCCAACCTCTCAAATCGCAGTGTTTGGCACAAAAGAAAGTGAATGTTTTTGACTGAGATGAATGTGGCCGAAGTGCCTGGCAGATTTATATCTCCTTCTTTTGTGAGTTCTGAGGGCGAGCGCGTGCGGAGAAAGGAGTTCCTTACAAAGCCCGGCTGCAAGTCACTTCCGGAGAACAGGATAACGATAATGAAAATATCCTCAGGATTTTTTGCATGGTTTTATTATTCATGTCCGTAGCGAAGAGGCGAACTACTCAGCGGCAAGAAAATCACCTCGAGCTCGGCTCTCTCTTATAAACTTTTTTTAGTGCTTCCTCTTTGGTTCATTTTGTTTATTTATTATTGTTCTATTCATATTTTTGTTATAGCTTGAACACAAGCAAGTCACTCCTCCATTCACGCCAAGATTAGACTCTGAAAAAGACTTGGCCAATTTCCCGCCCGAGTTTACAGACGAGCCCGTTCAATTGACGCCGGACGATGAGTAAGTATCCCTAGTGCATGTTTCTCTTTCGTTCTCTGCTCGTGAATCGTTGCGTGAGTGACCTGTCAATTTCCCACCGAGACTGCCATGGACGCTGAAACTTTATTCTCTCCACCAGGCGCGTCATTGACAACATCGATCAGTCCGAGTTCGAAGGGTTCGAGTATGTCAACCCCCTGCTAATGTCCTTGGAGGACTGCGTCTGACACCACGCGTCATGCCAACTTCATCCATACAACGTGCAGGTAGGATCTGGTTATTTTCATCAGTTTTCATGATAGAGATAAAAATACATAGAGTGGAAATACCCATATTTGCCTCAGGGATTGTCATATTTGACAGTTCCTGGGGCGTTTCCACTCTATACTTTTCTATCTCTATTGTCTTCATAGTCTAGGGCCGCGCTTACATATTTTGCCTCATTTCTTCTTTTGAATTTTTTTGGGGGCTCTTTAATTTTTTATTGGACTCCGTGATTTTTTTAGAGGCCCCTAATAACCTTCCTAGTAAATGCGGCCCTGATCCAACCCCTTGATAGATGCTGAAATCTCCCTTCTCTTCCCAGTATTACTGCGACGACTCTAGCGAGTATGACTCCGTTGTGGATGACTTAAGTATTCTCCAATTACCTCCTCCACCATCCAAATCTACAAGTCTACTTCAGCACATGTTCTGCCTTCCATTGAATTAATTGTAAACAAAGGAAATGAAAAAGAAAAAAATAAGAAAAAGAAAAATCACAAACCGACACCTGTCAGGCACTTTATTATATTTGATTATTCTATGTATGTTATCATGATTAATTACTATTATTATTACATTATACAGAATTAATTACGAACGTTTATTATTACTTGTATCACAGCTATATTCACAGCTAAGAGGCAGCAGAAAATTAAATATGTAGTATTGACTAAAATTATTATTAGTACATTAACTTTATTCATACATACAGATTTCACACAAATACTCGAAAACAAGTTGATGAGATAATATACTCGTACAGATGCTACATTAGGCCACCTTTGTCCCAATCTACTAGAATATTGTTTGATACTTCAGCAGACGCTGTCCAAGTCCAGCCCAGCACCAGAATTCAGCCTTGCGGCAATCCTTTGCGGAAAGAGAGGTCACTCTTCAATGGGCGTCCAATTGTCGAGAAAGCGGCGTGAACCAATTTCCAATCGTCTTGCTCAGGATTGAAAGGTTGTGAAAGAATTGCGAGTTTTTGTAGAGAAGAAAGACCTCCTTCCCCAACCAGCATCCGTTTGAAGTCTCCCAGACGCGTAGAATGTAGCGTAGAGTAAATTGCATTGTTTTGATCACCAAAAAATGACACAGTTTTCTAAAAATAAGGATGAGTTAACACTACTATTCTGCAATGATAGTGGACACATTCGGCTGTCGCATGCAGCCTGTACCGAACATACCTACAAACTGCTGGTTCCGCCTCTCCCTGGCATCCCAACCGCAAGCAAGTGGTTTTGTCCGACAGAGCTAGAGCGACTCCTTCGTTGTGCCGCAATTTAATAATTTTCCCGTTCCTTTTTTTTTTGACGAATTCATTGCGTCTTGGGGCAGAGAAACGGGGGGAAGAAAATAATTATAAATGTTTGCGGAGCCCTTAAAAAATAAACAAGACAGGTCTGATGTTTTTTCCTTTCTCCTTATCAAAGAGAACCACAATTGCATGCAGGCGGCTGGCAGTTGCATGTTCTGCTGCAGCCAGACGGTGTGGTGTGGCAAAACCCAGGTAACAGCGCTCGCAGTTTAGGTATTTGTTTGTATTTTCACTGGCATTCCTGTGGCGGCGCGATTGTGTCACATAAATTAAAATAAATTAAATGCTTAATGCCGCCTCTACTAGCAATTAAATAACTAGGTAGCGCAGCTCCAAGTTGAAGAAAAAAGTGAGCAAACTACACGAATAACAGCAACAACAACAAATGGAAAACTAACAGTGCAGCTTAGATGCATAAAATAATTTATATAATAGAAAATTCTAAAACATGATAATATAATTAAATAGGACGTAAACTAGATAGCGAGTTATGGAGAAGTCAACACCACTTAAGCGGCAGGCGCGATTTTTATTTTTTCCCTCTCAATTAAAGAGATTTTAATTCCTTCCCCCATCAATTCCCTAGGTGCTATTTCGCAACAAAAGAATGCGCCTCGAGCCCTCGCTGGCAGAGAAATATTATATATTAATGATATTTTCCTTCTGTTTGTGTTTCCCCAACGCGCGCAATTGAGAGTCAAAAGAGCCCGCATACGCAAGACAGCAATCTTTGTCTGAATTATAATGCGTTGTGCATTATCATTAAGTTGCAGACAGAGGAGGAAGCAAAAGAGAGAAGGAAAAAAGGCGGAAATGCATGCAAATAAGTGGAGAGCCTGCATGTGAGCGCGGAAAATTTCACAAAAGAATCCACTCCGTCGTTCCTCCAAGCCGGCAAGTGACCTCCCAGTATAGTTTCAGCCTGGATTTGTGTACAAGAGAAGTGAGATGAAGCACTTTAGATGCCTTAATTAACGTAAAATAGCAAATATATGAGTGCCTTAAACGCGCGACGGACATGGAAAGCACTAAGAGACCCTGCCACCCCAAATGCAGAGCCTCTTAGTCACCCCCAAATGTCACCTGGTTCAATTGTCGTTACTTTGATTTCCACTCCCCCAGCCTTTCGCTTCCCCGTCCTCTGCACACCCCCTGCTCCGCCCCCCGGCCGACTCTGGCCGACCCGAACGGATGAAGAATGACGGAGTGGTGACTGTGGAGCATTATTAATGGGCGCTCGATGGCTTCAATATAAATATTATTTATTCGCCTCACTCCCCGCGCTATACAAATGCGTTTTTTTCTCCGCAACCAACCCTATTGTGCGCCCGAAGTTTGTCTCGCAGTTTGAATTTTATTTCTATTTCATTTTTTGCGCTTTTTCTCCGCACAAAACATTCCACATGCCCGCTCAGACAATTTTCCTGCGTAATAATAAACTTTTTTTATTGCAAACCGAAAGATTGGATCGGAGAAAAGGGACTAGTAGCCACCGGCGGACGGCAATATTGCAATCAATGAACAATAAAGGGTTTTATTGTCGGAATGACATAAAACGTCTTTGTCCTTTGAATCCTAACTCAATAATAATGCACAGGGCACGATAATGCGGCGCAGAGCTGTGGGAAGGGACGAGATCGTGGGGCCGGGCGAAACCTAAGAAGCAAGCAAAAAGACTTAACATATGTAAAAATGTACAACTGATTCGGAAACTACGTTGTAATCTGTAAAAAATAAAGTACGTAGGTAATCATCAAGCAGTAACGAGTTCATGTAAAAATCCAGTACTACCATATGCAAATTTTCATATTTTAGACAACTACGAGTACGCTCAAGATACAGCTTAACTGTAAAAAGGTACCTACATGATTGCATGATTAAAATATGTAGAGCAGCAATGCATTAAAGGTAACCCGTAAACCATACTACACATGAAAAATTTTGTAAATTTAAATGGAAACACTCTTCGATATCTGTGACAAAAGCATGATGAAATGCTGATAGTAGGCCGTTGATCATTCAAATTAAAAAGTTTAAGGAAAACGAAAGTAAGTTTAATGACTAAAAGTTTAATCAAAATCAACCTTAAGTAGAGGGCTGGCTCGCGGGGGCGGGGCTTGCCAGTAGACAGTGCAGGTGCTTCGATTTCACGGTCCTCCCCGCGAGCCCAGGTTAAGCAGGCACACTACACATACACACACACACAATGTAAATTTAAAACAGATACATAACACTTGCGAAGTAAGTTTCTTCACTAAAATTGGGAGGACAGCTAGTTTAAACAATCATCCCTAATTAATTACCTGTTGCAGATAAATAAAGTTTAGACAGACACGTCAGGTTTTGCATCATAATCAAGCTCGAGACAGTGACGTAGGAGGGGGTCGAAGAGCGTCAAAGGAAAAAAACTAGTTTGCCCCCTCCTTACCTCCGCCACTGCTCTGAGCAGGCAAAAATTAATTGAGTTGAATTCATTGCGAAACTTCCCCTCCTGCCTTCCCAACCCCTGCTCCAATTAAGTTGAGTGTACTTAGAAGACTTATACGAGTATATATCAATTTGTTGTGTCTCTATGTTTATGGAAGAGCACTTTATGAAATAGCAGTTGCAGCCGATTTATATTTATTTAATTACTCTCCGTCACTACTTTTGAAACATGAACGCTGAAGAGACAAGTACCCCAATTAAACTGTATTGCTATCGATTACATTACTTTAGTTATAATTGTTGCATTATCACGATATAAAATTACACAAGAAGGATTATTAACAAGCGCGTAAAAACAATAAGAGAGAAAATTGGAACTATATTGGAAATTATTGAATAGTAATTAAAACATTCCTTTGTTCAAGAGTCGCGGCTCGGCCGTGGAAAATACATAACACATTGTTCATTTTTAATTGACATATGTTGAATATTGGTTGAGAAAGTGAAATCAATATGTAAAGAATTTGAACTCTATTAATTAAAAAATAATTATTAAAAGGCGTGTTTCAATCCTTTGTCATTTAATTGCACTACTGAAACTACTCGTGGCCACTCCCTGGCTCACTCGGCGGGGTCGACCTCCAGGCCGTCCACGAAGAGACGATGGACCAGGCCCTCCTTCTTGTTCCCACCTGCGGAGACCCGAGAGGTAAGACCAGACTTCAGAAGCTTCATACTCACTCGTGGTGGCAGTTAGACGGAACAAGTGGTTGTCGTATTCGAAGGTGGTCTCGGTACCGCCATCTATGAACTCGGGCTGGAAGTGCAAAAGCGCGTCTGAGTGATGAGGGCAGACTTTTCCAGGACACTCACGTTTTCCGGCCTCACGGACCCATTCAAGTAGACGTTCATGGAGTCATGCTCCAGCACGACGCGGTACAGCGTGTCCTTGAGCGAGATTTCCCACACTTTAAGTGCCTTATTCACGGCCTCGGTGTACTGCTCGTGCGACTTTCCGTCCACGAAGAGCAAGTAGGCGTACTTGAATCCAGGCAGCGGATCAACCTAAGGAACGTTTATTGGGTCGGACGGGGAGCGAAATTCGAAATTAATTACCCTAATTATACATCGCTTGCCGTCCTCCAAGTAAAAGGTGTCCTCTCCCACCAACTTGAACATCCAATCGCGGCGTAAAATCTCCTGCAGTAAAGTTTTATAGCGCCTTTGTTGGACGGGAATGCGAAAACACTTCGGATTCCTCGCACGCCAGACCCTCGACACCGCAAGACGGAGAATTATGACGATCGAACACGAATCACATCAATAATATGGCCAATTATGATTTTGTTGCTCGTTTCGGTTGTATTTTAACGCGGGTCTGCGGTGCCAGAGGGTGTGAGTCGGCACACCTGTTGATATTGAGGAGATTCGCGTGCCGTCGATGTCGATATAGCGGAGGACGTGGTGCCAGCCATCAATCAATTCGTTGGAACCCGAATCAATAGATAGGTGGAGGCCCGATGACAGCACTTACCTTCCCGTCGATCCAGATAACGCGCTTCCCGGTGGTCGTGCCGTGCTCGAACTCGATCTCGTAGATGGTCCCGTGCAGGGGAACGTGCCAGCGGGCCACGACCTCCTTGGTGTCCTTCTTGACGGTGGGAATCGAGACGTCCGAGTCGATGGTGAGGATCCTGCGGGAGGCTGTTGTCATTTTTGAGATCTGAAAAGACAAAATTTTAATGATTTTTGGCACGTAAAAAATATTAGCCAAGCCATAAAAATTTTAAATTTAAGGTTAAGGTCATTCAACTTTCACCAAATCACTTTCATTCGAAGTAACTTACCTTGGAGAATATTTACAAATTCCGTCCTGAAAGAAGCGTAAATGTCGAATGGAACACCCGAAGCAGGAGCGCGTTGCTAGGTCCTTTGAAAGCCAAAACAATACTGGCTGTTTGGTATCGAAGGCAATGCCTCTATAGCCCCTGACACCAACGTGGGACTTGCCGTCTTTGTGTCGATTAGGGGAGAATTGAATAGTTTGCGGAAGCCGCCAAAACCTGGGTTTTGCGAGGTTCCGTCACTGCCACGTTGGACGAGCTCAAACCTGCGGCTCAAACAATCGAAAAGAGAGATACGATCTCAATGCACCTCAAACTTTCCGGCGATAAAGGCAGATGTAGGCCAGGCCGATTGTTCCTCAGCAGAGCCGAAATTCTCTTGCAACTTTTACTGCAAACATTTCGTAAAAATAGATTTAAATTACTTTGATGAACGTCAGTGGTACCGCAAATAAGCCGTAAACAGTGGTTGTGCTTGCGACAGACAACTCACCAAAATGTTCGGGCAAAATGGCGATGAAGACATAGTCAATCATCATTTCGTTGTTTACAAGACATGCGAGTTCACGAGGCCGTGTACAAAAGTGAAAGTGGCTCTGAAATGTTGCCGAAATCTCGTGGCACGGGAGGCAGGGAGGGAAGCCAGGTTGGTATTGAAAAAGCTTCCGCGTCACATGTCATGGTCTCACGACTTTCGCGAGAACGAAGGCAGGCCTTAATAATGAAAGTTGAGTTGATTGAAAGGCGAGACTGGCAGTATCGGTTTCGCTCCCCCTGATTGACAGAGAAAGGCCTGCGGAACTCGCCTCATTAAAAATGTTCCGTGAAAGTCGAGGTCGGCGGTGCTTTTTGAGTCAGCAATGGACGAACCCGAGTTCTCCCGGCCCGTCTTCAGAGCCTTCATTTACGCCGGAATCCTCGTGCTGGCTGCCGTCCTCGTGACCTCCGTGATCATTCTGTGTCGGTCGGACCACTTCCAGAACAACACGCACATCTTCTGCTGATCAGTGGCCGGGAAAAATGTAACCCCGAGAGCGAAATAAACCACTCAGTTTCTGTCTCTTTTTCTCGCCATCCACGGAACTCTTTCTCGAGACGAGAGCAATTTTTAAAGCGGCCAGGCCCCGCCCATTTCCGATTAATAATACTTTTGCAACGGAGATTCGACGGCTCGAAACACGCCAGATGTTGGTAATTAAAAATTGTTTAGCCGAGCGACTATTGTTCCGAGCCGAGTGGTCGGTTTTCGGCGAATCGAGGTTGAGTTGGGAGCCGGAGAACAAAATGAGCCCATGGTTTCGAAACGAAGAACCGAAAAGCCGAAATGCGATCTCTGTCTTTGTTTATACGTCTTCTAGACCCATGTTTATTTTCTTTTTCCTCATATTCATGTTTTCCTCCTTTAATTAACTCGATTTTTATTAGAAAAAGCGAGCTTGGGAGATCATAAAAAGACATGTTTACTCTCGTCAAAGGATTCGCCTCATTGTCTTGTTCTCTGTTTTATTGACTTCACCTCTCGCAGCGGCAAGCGCACCACCAGCATGAAAACGAGTAAACAAACACAGTAATCTAACCTTTAATTGATTTTTTTCTCATCACCGACTTCATCTTCATCATCGTCAGAGATGTTTTCAGATTTTCCCTGAAATGTAAATATTTACACTAAGACTTCACTGATCATCGTTGAACTTGCTCAATGTTGCTCTTCGTCTTTGAGTTTTCGATGAGGAAGAGCACGAGAAGGTCAACTGGCTCGTGTGTCCTGTGGGCGCCCGGTTGCGGTATAAAAATTTCATCAGGCCCAAACCGTCCTTTCTAGTCTCGTGAGTAATAAAAAATCAATCCAGGATAGACACCCGTTCCTTTCTCGGATCGTTACGCCTGTCTTTGTAATTCCGAGACCGAGAGAGCGGCATTGCAAAGAAGGAACATGTGTTTTCCATTAGCGTTTGCATAATTTATGAAAACAGAGCTCGCTGCTCGTCTTCAGTTATCTAGACCATCGGTTCGCTGGGAACGGCTTAACCCGAAAAGTCGCTCCTCCACAGATGGCCGGGCTGTCTTACCTGCTGCGGCACCCGTACCTGGTGTTAATTGTAAGCGCCTGCACCACCTGGGCTAAACGCCATTTACGCTGACACCTCACTCGGAAATTCCCTGGCAGGCAGAAAAGTGACCCGTGGACTTCCGAATTTACATAATTTTGCCGACTTCATTATCTCTCATTATGGTGGTGGTGGAGTTCTGAGGAAAAACATCATTATGTATGCAAAGTGTGTGCATGTGCCGAGAACAATCTGCTGGGAATTTTGGGCACAAAAATGCATCTGCAGATCTCGGGTGAGTAAGTTTTACAAAAATACACACAACAATACTTTCGCAACAGGCAGTCTGGGTATGCTGGAGATGCAAAACTGCCAACGGCTCAATTCGTGAAGCCCCATAAAGTTCGTTTAAGTGCAGTCAATGAAATGCAATTGTGCCTCGTAAAGTGAGAAGGGGAGAGGCTGCACATGTTCGCAGTAAAAAGTTACTTAGTGTGTGGAAAAGTGTTTGTTGTCCCAACTTTATGGGGCTATTACCTCTCGAGCTCCCCGTAAAGTCCCTTTTTAACTCTCCTCAAAAGTCCTTTTTCTCAGCCCGGGGGCGAGACCAATTACTAGCGTCGTCGTGTCGAACGAATACGAAGCGTATCGGCTCGTATTTCACACGAGATCCACCTTCTTGGTGCACCAATGCCGGCTAATCAGTCAACCAGAGATGATGAATTATGTGTTTATTAAAATTCTTCTGAGAAGTAATCGGCCATTTTCTGTTCACTCGCCACCAGTGGCGTAAACTGTGATGGTTTTCTGAGTTTACAGAGGGCAAGACTTATAAAGGGGTCTTGTAGCTTTAATTTCAGGTTTTGAGGTCTCTTTTTAGTGTGGCTGTCTATTTTTCTGTCCATCTGTCTGTCTGAAATTTTATAACTCAAGAACCAGAGAGCTAGAGATCTGCAGTTTTTTGCATCGTGTCGGGCATAGTCGTAAGGGTACAAGCTATCAATTTTAGACCCCCATCTTCTCTTGGGGAGGGGGGGGGATTAGGGGGTGTTTTATGTTTGTATGAAAACTCCTTATTTTTCAATCAATTGAGCTGTAATTTAAGTATGTTGTAGTCTGTGCAAGATCTAGCAAATCATGTTACCACATGTGATCCGTACCATGTACAGGGACGGAGCTAGAGGACCCCACATATTGTATGGAAAAAAAATTTTGCATTCCAGTCGGACTGAAATTCGAAAATAACTTGTAAAATGACAGAAATCATCGAATTTGCTTGTTTCAATTTAATTTTATTAAATTTTTGACTTTTAGGCTCCCACTTCTTGTAAAGAAGTGCCTAATTCTTCTATGAAGACACAACAATTCAGTCCAAGGATGACCCTTTCGATTTTGAGGCTCGTACTTTAGCTCTAAAGACACCTATTTCAGCTATAAGAACCCCTATCTGACGTTCAAGTGATTCTCATTTAAATCAGGGCCTATAGAAGGGGCTTGGAGGAACCTCAAACCCAAGATACGCCTCTGCTGCGAGATAAAAGGGCAAAAACTCTTGTAACTCAATAATGACGAGGGCGAAATTAAATTCTTGGCATCGACAATGCGAAGCTTTTTTTATAAAAAAAAAGACAGACAGCTTCATTCATGCGAAATTTCATGCTCCGGTCAGCTAGTGGGGCCGACTAGTTTCGCGTAGCTTCTCATGCATTTTGTACGAGAGCCAAATGAAAATACTCGCGAATTCTGCGAACCGTTAGCATGCTTGCATAATTAAACAGTAGTTTCATGGATAATTTCCCAATGTGTGAAACTACATTAAACGCAGCTCAATTTAATGATTATTTACTTTAAAGATAAACATTAATCATACTTACAGCACTTAATATAATGCGACTTATTGCCAAGTAGTAGTGAGCAATAAGAATAATACACACGATTTATGTATATCAAGTAACAGGCAACGGCGCGGCGCAGGCCGTGGAGAGACAAAAACGAGCAAGAAATAGTTGATTATATATGGATTGAGACAAGTTGAATGAAAGATGTTCATTCGTCTTTCGAGCGTTTTATTCGAGATGCGTCAGACTCGTCTTCTCAAAGTACGTTTTAATTATTTCTATCGTGATCACTTTTGGCCGTGCGACTGTAAACTCAACTGCCACTTCAGACAGGGTTTTCCATTGAAATACAATATTATCTGCCTGTTTTGAGTTAGTTCTGCCAAGTGGCGGCAAAATAGCAGCCACTCCGGGGTTAAGGTTGTTTATTTACCCGCTGGCGTGGCGGACGAGGAACCACTTGAGTCGCGACAGCCTTGTCGCCACGCTTTTTTCCTCTCGAGTTCAGAGACGTGGCAAGACTCACTTCATTATTGGCGCCTCCCTAATATCTGACGTCCTCTTAGCGTAATATGGGTCCAGAATTTCGGGTCCAAAGCTGGAATAGGTGCCCTTTAAAATTGAAATGTGGTCCCGGATGCGAAAATAGGCAACTCAGAATTGAGATGGTTGCCTTCTGGACTAAAGAAGGTGCCCTCAAAGTTGAAATGGGAGCCTTTAGAGTTGAAGGAGCTGCCATTTAGACTCGACTAGGAGCTAAAAACTGAACTCCTTCAGGCGCCCCTAGAACTCAAGTGGGCAGCTCCAGACCTGAAGTAGGTGTTTCTTGAGCCAAATGGGGTGCCTACTTATGAAAGTCCTTGTCACGCCTCTGCTCCACTCGCTCATTTCGCATCAGCTTTGAACAATAAACGAGATGTATCGTTATTTATTTACATTGAGGAAACACATTTTACGGCGCTTCTTACGATCAATAAATGTTCATTTTTAAAATTTATGAACCAACTTAGTGTCATTATATCCAAAGCAATTGAATATTTACAGCCTCATGTGCAGCCGGGGCGATGCAAATGGCATGGGAAAATTCGATACGGAGGAATGCAGGGCGATACTTTGTAGAAATCAAAATTCCGGAGTGTTCATAAGAGTTTCTTTATTTTCAAGTTCCTGCTGGAGAAAACAAAGGACATTTTAACAGATCGTAATAGACAATTTTGGGGCCGTAAACCTAAGTACACAATTTCGCGCAATTGAAAAAGTTGGATGGGACAACAATGCGAATCCACGCTTACGAAATTAGCCTAAAAATATTTAGTATCTGCAACACATTGTACATACACCTACTACAAACCTAATTTAGCTTCAATTTATTCTTTTGCGTTTTTCGGAATTCAGTTAGTAATCGCCTTGTGCTCTCGTAAATAGAAAAAGTTTTAATTGCGTTAAACAAAAGCGGGGCGGAACGCGGAAAGTTTAAGATGTGCTGCTTCCGGAGCTGCAACCTCCTCCTCCCCCGCCGGCGCCGTTGGTGTTCCACTCGCCGTCCATGCGCCACACACTGAACAAGTAGCTGAGCTTTTCGTGCGCCAAAATGCCGCTGCTCGTGAACTGTGATCCGAGGGTGGAATGTGGTCCGCAGTTGGTTTTCTCCTCCAGCAGCGAGAGCTCGTTGGTTGAGAGGACTTTGTACAGGAAATCAATGTACCTGAAAGTGCAAACAGAGAGAGGTCCTGCTTTAAATTCGGATTTTGGCCGGAGGAGAGCAGCTGCGAGAATTGCCGGAAGCTTTATGTTTATGGTTATTACGGCAATTTTATTTTAACAGCAAAATGGTGATGATGGATAAATGTTGCGAGTTGCCAACAACGGCGGTCTAAACACGTAATTTCCTCTTCATGGGCAGCAGGAGGGAGATACCGGAACCTCTGGCTTAAGACGACTTTATGCACGCTTCTTGTCCTTGATTTTCCAGAAAGAGACCAAGTGCACTTCCATTCTCGGTGTTCGGTCCCGGAGAAAAGCGCATTATTTTTTAAGCGCTTTTGCGCCATTCCATCCCACATTTCGCGTTTATGAAATGTGAAACATAAAAGCGTACATCGTCACGGCAGAAAAAAGGGCAACAAAATAAAAATCCGCCATGAACGTTGCCAGGCGACTTCGGCAGTGGCAGAAGTGTATCTGGTGGGCACTGACTTTAATTTAATTCGTTTTCAAATTTCTCTATGGAAATTTATTCCCTCCCATCTACAGTAGAGGAATGTCAGGGGGGATGCCATATAATTCATATTACGCGAATTCTACTGTATTCCTATTTTAAGAGGGTTTTCTAATCTGTCTTGAGCCTGCCTTTTACAAAAATAACAGGTCAAACTTTAGATAAAAAATAAAATCTTAAAAGGCAGATTAAAAAATATTTTTTGTAAAATTTCTGAATGGGATATATACAGACAAAAAGCCTAGTGAAGCCCAGGAAGAAGCTAGCCAGCTGATGTCAGTTTTTTTGAGCAAAAAAAATTTAGGTATTTCTATGAAAAATGTTTGAAATTTTTGGTGTCTTTGGGACGGTGCCAAAATTAATTCCCTTACGCTTCAAAGGAAAAGAGAGTCCAAGGGGACTAGAAATCTCCCTAAGGCCGCACCCCAGTTACGACACTGGCCATTGCAAGTGAGATGCCATTGGGATGGTGAGTTTAATTCGCAAAGGAAATTAGAATCATAAAAATTTGAACGCACTTGTGAGCAAAGTAAATGTGTGTATTGCGGTTGAGAGGGATCAAGTGAAATCGAGGCGTCCCGAGATGGAGAGAAGAAAAAGAAAAACGGCAAGTATGCAATTCTGGGATGCACAAAGCGGCTTTCATGCCGAATGGGTTCGTTTCATTGTATGCATCCAGTGAGAGAGAGCATGGGGCAAGGCAGTGCGGACTGCGGTACGATGAGGATTACATTGCAAAGCGCAGATTAAGGAAATTTCTGATAAATCTAAGCAGTGCAGAGAGCAGTGGCTTTTCCTCCCCAGCCGTTTTGTGCAATTTAGCTGGAGCAAGCCGCAATCCCCGGGAAATCTTAGCAACGTATTCAGTCTTGGAGGCGATAAAAAACGCCCAAAATAGCCGAATTCTCATACCAGCGCTAATTATAGATATTTGAAGGGCACATTCGAACAATGATGCTGAATTTATTGGATTTTAATGGAAGCCGAAAAATACGTGACAAGCAGACAATTTATCGAGCTCCGGGTACGCCAGATGCACTCGCAGCAAGGTGAAAACGAAAAATATTTTCCCACTTTTCACACGAATGTTTGTCACACAATTCGTGAAAGTCACAACAAGAAATTTTCCAAATAATTTATTTATGACGTGAAAGCTCGGGATGAGGAACGGGTTTCGCTTTGATGTCGGCGGGAGCTGGTCGGTAATCGGGGCATTAATCAAGTGCATTAATGAATGTGGAAACAGAATTTGTCATTCGGGTGCATTCCGCAGTTGTGGGGGCTCTTCACGCTCCAGCTCTTTGTGCGTGAGGCCCCTTTGTGCCTCTCTCAAGAACGCACATCCGTTCGGCGACATCCGAGCCGTGTCGAAGAGCCGTGGCAGGTGGATCTAATGCGAGATCTTCTTCTTCTCTCGGTTATGCTGGAATTCTCGGTACAAAACGAAAATGCGAGGGAAACAAAAACGCTGGACCAGACGCAGTACGCACTCCAAGCAGACAAGTTGGAAAGCGCAAAACATATAAAATATCAATGCATAACAGCCGCAAAGAACCATTTATCACCCGGCATCAAATGACACAGTGTAGACTTGTCGAGTCTCATGAGCAGGCAAAGAAGACGGGAGACACATTAAAAATTTTTATTTCAAAAACGCAAATTGTCCCATTTAATGTTTTAACATCCTCCGCCTCCCTCTCGTCCTCGTCGCTTCCCGTCTCTCGCTCTCCTCTGTTCTAATATGCAAACTGTATAAACTTTAAAACAGAGAACGCGAGCACTGCACAGTTGGCAACAAAACGGGACTTTTTCATAGATCAGTGGGCAGATCTCGATGGAATTTTTTGACACCACTTCGAGCTCACTAGAAAAGGCAAACTGGGGCTTGAAGGGGACTGGTAGTTTGTAGATTTAAATGAGCCTATATCCTTCAAACTCATCGCTGGCCTTTCAATCTATTGTCTTACTAAACCCATTTCGAGCCAAGGGTTGGATTTCTAATCGATAGAAAGCTTATTCTTTTTGTCTAAATAAATATTTCATCTTTCGTCTTTAAATCATAGAAGAAAATTTTTCTCCTGAGGCTCATTTAACTAGCTTTTTAAGCTTTTGAAAATGAGGCTTTTGTGAACATAATTTTTGAAAAAATCCCCAAAATTTTATCTTTGTTTAACATTTTTCTGAAACTTAAATAACTCAAAGATCAAGATTTATTTTTAAAAATTGAGGAGCTCTATGCTTTATTTTTCTGACCCTAAATTTTCCATCCGGGGGCCAAAAGGGGCTAACGTTTCAAAAATGAGCAAAATCATACGAGTGGATTAAGGCCAGTTCTCTTCAAGACTTCAGGACAAGTACTCCAAAAATTTAAATAATAAAAAAAATATCGTCCCAAAAATCTCGGCATCCCACAGTGCGGCGTCGAGTACGCAAAAATAGGTTTGAGTTTCCAAAGTGCGCTTTTCAAAAGAACTCTTATGCATTATGCATTTCTGATATAATGCATGCTGTCATTTATCATGTTTTTTTAGAAATGACGAAGAGACTTTCAAAGGTACGTGGTAGAAACTAAAGGACAAAGTGGAAAAAGAGTGCATTTATGGTTTATAAGCTCGCTTATCTCCCCAAGACGAGATGCATGCATGATATATTTTGGACAACTGTGATGCGAGTTCATGAGGTAGCTGGGAATGCGGGGATAAAGTGGATATTTATGTACTAAAGGGACTGCATCATGTCTGACAAGGTCGGGTCTCACACAAAGGGGAAGGAGGAGAGTTTTTCGTATGAAGACGCTAGGCTACGCGCGACAGGTAAGTCGGAGTTGGGAAAGTACACACGGTACTGGGGATTCCCACCTTTGCGGGCAGAAGCAAGTTGATTGGGATTTCCGGAAAGGACAAAAAACTCACCGAGATGCCAGCTTGAGCGTCTGGATCTTGCTCAGCTTGTCACTGGGGAGCGTAGGAATGATTTTTCTGAGCGAGGAAAAGGCCTCGTTGAGGCTCTGAGTCCGCTGTCGCTCCCGCACGTTCGCCATCACGCGCTGGTTCTGGAGCTCTTCGTAGGAACTGGTTTTCGAGGAGCGTCGTCGCTGCTTGCGGATGGCCTTGGGCATGCCCGGCTGCTCCGAGGCCTTGCCCTTCCTCGTGTACGGCCGCTTCTTGGGCTTTGGCGCGTCCTCGAACTGCAGCGTCGTGGGGAGCTCGTGGCTGAAGTTCTGGTAGCTGGGCAGCGGGGTCTGCTGGTCGTAGGGCTGGGCCGAGTAGAGCTGGTCGTCGCCGAAGCCGGAGAGGAAGCCGGACCCGTCCTGCACGAAGATGGGGAACTCGTTGTCGTACTTGAGCTTTTTGTCCGACACCTGAGAGAAGCCGGGGCTCAGAGACCCGGCGTCGAACTCGTAGTCAATGTCCACCTCGGGCTGCTGTCTCCGCTTGCGGGCGACGCGGTGGTCGTAGGGGAGACAGCCGCCCCCCGAGGGGCCGAGAGTGGACAAGTAAGCGTATTCGGAGGTGGCGTCGCTGCGCAGGCTGGTGTCGCAGATGGAGGTGTCCGAGTGGTCCGAGCCCATCTCGACCTTGATCATCTTCATGCTGCCCGAGTCCCGCATGGTCTCGAGGGGCTGAAGGCTCTGGTGGTGGTAGTTCATGATGTTCTGGTTCTCCATTTGGTTGTTGCTAATGTCCAGAATCAGTTTCGGCGAGCCCGGTCGAATCGACATTTTTTTTTTCTCTTCACTCGCGATCGCACAAACTCAATATTTCATTTGACACTTGCTTATCCGATCCGCGGGCGATATGACAAAAGAGACTGATGATCACAGCTTGGCGCGCAAATAAGAATTCACGAGAACGGACGGGAAAATCTGAGGTCTTTTCTTCAAGAATGTTGTACAAGCACTAATGAGATTTTTCTACAAAGTACCAAGCATCTTCGGTCCTTTAATTTTTTCCCAATGAGCGAATGCAGAGCAGAGAAAGAGACAGAAGTAGACGATCGCGGCTGTGAGCTGTGTGTCGGTCGGAGATCTCTGAGTGGTCCGAAGAAAAAGCGTGAGAGAGGGTTTTCTGGAGCTGAGGAAAAGGCGGAAAATACTCAGCACTTTTGGAGGAAAGAAAACTAATTGAAAACACGTCTTTTTCATTACTGAGCCATCTATCAATCAGTTTGGGTGGATTTGTTGATTCTGCTAATTGAACATCCGACAGCGTTGGAAGTAGAACGCAAGCTAAACTGATTAGAAACAAAACAATCAACTCCCATTGTCTGAAAATTGCATTTCATTTTTCATTGTTTATTTATTTACTCAGGCCGGACTTCATTCGAAAGGAAAATATCACTTTCCAATCTCATCTCGTGACGGTGCATCGGTGCAAAAAGTTCAGCCCCTCGTTAAGCGGCCATTAGGGCGGGAAAACAGGGATTTTTTGCACTCAAAGGATCGACCAGATAGTGACGGCTGCGGGGGAGGATATTCATCAGACCTTATTAATAATTGATGAGCGCTTCCCATCCCGTAACGACGTAACCCCAAGTTTATCATTTGAAAATGTAATTAATTTGAGGAAGAGCAACACGCAGAAAGGCGCCCGACATGATTTTTAATTTACATAAATTAATATGTATTTTGTGGAGTAGTGGCATTTTATAACGACTCGCAAGTAGTTGTTACATCGATGTATCGCGTCCACGAACATCTGTCTCAACTTTTTCCTTTCTTCAATTTAGACATTTAGAGGCGCACTACATGGTGACGCTGACGGTTTTTTGCTCCTCTTCGGAGAAGTGGTTTATCTCTTCTCGGGACGGAGGTACCCGGAGCGTGAGTCAAGAAAATCTCATCATAAAAAATCAAGCAAATAACGACCAAAAAAAAGGAAGGAAAGACCCCCTTCTGAGACCACTTTTTTCGCCTCTGGTATGGAGACTCTCCTTTAAAATTTAGGCCCCTCCCTCAGACTCACCTCTGGTTTTTAGTCTCTGATATTGGGACTTCGGTGGTTTGGACTTGGACCTAGCTCCCTCAATAAAAGACTAGATTTGCTGAACTAGTAGGATTTTATTCAACATTTATTTTAAGGCCAGGGCGGAGGCGATTTGTTCCCAATTGTCGCCAATAGTTCTATTTGCCAATTTAGGGCTTCTCTGGGGGTTGGAAATGATTCTAAATCATTCTTCTGCTCCCTAGAATTTTTTCTTAGCTTTTTGAATGACTCAAATCGGTTCAGAAATAGCTGACCAGTGTCTGTTTTATTCATTCAAAAAATGCTACAAAATCAGAAACTGAACGTACAGGCATGATTGAGGGCATTTTGGACTCACAGATAAATTTCAAAGGCCCCTTAAAATAGCATAAAAGGTCTCTTTCTTGAGTCTCTTATCTGAGACCGAACGTAGAAGTAAAAGCCAATAAGCTCCTCCCACAAAAATCAATAGGGTCTTCAGTAGCAGCCCCCTCCTGTCCTCCCCGTTCCCACCCCTGTTGCGTGTAAGAAAGATGACACCCGAAGTTAAATTACTCGCATAGCATGAAATACACTGTTGTCTAATTAATAACAACAACCACACGAACTCTCGCGCTTCAACTGCTTCGGCGATCCGGAGTGCGGCGTGGAGAGAGCGAGAGAAGGTGTCAAAAATCGGATACATGGGAAAACTAAAGCCGTAGGCATGCAGCGGAGGATAAAGTGACGCAATAACGACGACAAAAGTAAAATTTATTATTCAATTTATGCACACATTTCAAATCGTCTTGTACATCGAACATGACATAATATCGCATTGCGCGCGGTGCTTGTCGTTATTTTGGATCGTCGTATATTAGGTCCCAATCGTCTTGTAGCGCAAGCAGGGGAGACTCGCATCCGGAAGCTGCACCGAATATCTCTGACACGTACTAATGGCGCTTTTATTGGCAGGAAAACATTGCAAAATTCACTGACTGAGGACTGATTTTTGACCTGAAGTTTGACCGCCATTTTTCTCTCACTTCTTCGAAGATACGCTGTTCTAAGCACTTCCTAACGCTCGTGTATATTTAGATGTCATCATCTTGATCTCCCTTTGTTCCAGAATTCAGTTGTGCTTCGTCTGCTGTAGAAATTGGTGCTCGTTTTTCCGCTCCGAATCAGAATGGCCGCAAAATATTTCATCGCTCTGATGGCTTGTCTGAGCCTCTGTGCCACGTCTGATGGGCTCTGGGACTGCAAGAATAATTCTTGTGACGTTATCAAGGTACATTTGAATAGAAGTGATGAGCTCACGTCGTACCCCGAAGACGAGTCGGTGGACCGTCTGTATTTCCAAGAGTCCGCCATTGCCGTGCTGTGCGGAGGGATTTTCACCCATTTCGGCTCGTTGAAGGAAATCGTGGGGGTCGACATGAAGCTGAAACAGATAAAACACGGGGCTTTCGCTGACGCCCACAGCTTGGAGGTCCTGGACTTGAGATACAACCTCCTGACGAAGCTCGGGAAGCTGCAGTTTGAGGGAGCCACTGGGCTCAGGGAGCTGTATTTGTTCAGCAACAAGCTCGTTTCGGTCCACCCGAGGGCTTTTGAGGGTCTGGAGAAGCTCGAGAAGGTGTACTTGGGAAAGAACTTCCTTAAGAGTATCGCTCCCGGGACCTTCAGACGCAAGCCGAACCTGCAGGTCCTCTCCCTGGACTGGAACTTCCTTACGAGGCTCGATGGCCTGGTGTCTCACGAGATGAGAGGCTTGAGTGAATTCTATATTAACAACAACAGGTTGAAGGCAATGGACGCTACGAAGCTCGTGTTTCTGGTGCCCAAACTGAAGAAAATTGACATCAATGGAAACAAGATGGGTTGTCCTGCGGTTCAGAAGTACCTGAGCCTGTTCAGGTCCCACGAAATAAGCTTCGTCCGGAAGACCAAGGGACTTAAGGCGGACTCCAGCGTGGATGGAGTCGAGTGTCTGAACTCCTTGGATCTGGAAATCCAGAGAGCCTTTGGAGGGAACGAGAAGCTCTACATCAAAACTCATGCAGGTCTCAACTACTTGATGTGAGCTATGAATACCTAAAATTGAAATTAATGTACTCAGCAATATTTGAAATAAAAAGAATTGGTTCGTGTCTGAACTATTTGCAACTGTCTTATGTGAATTTGAGCACTTGTCGCCAATGTCTCCAACCAATGATATTTCCCATTTCTAAATATCAAATAAATCTTCTTCTAAGCTCAATGTCTGACTATTTACAGCAAAAATGGTGAAAGTTAAGGCAAATGTGTTGTTCTTAACTCCTTGAAGGCAGAAACAGGAGTCGAGAAAATTCCAACGGCGATTTCAAAATTCTTCTTACCGGAGACGGCCGGTACCGTCTTTCTTTTTTGTTGAGGCAGATTCTGAGGAAGACTTGCTTCAGCCTTCTCTTGCAGATTTTCGTGCTAAAACCGCACACAAGCCCACTAAAATGAGGTAAACTAGCGCCTCCCGTTGGATACTTCCCCCACAAAGTGTTATTAGCCGGCCAAAAGCCGTATTGAGTGCTCAAAATCCCATGAATCAAATTGGCCACGTGCAGTACGACATCAATAATGTTCTCCTTGCAGTGTAACTAAGGATGCGAAGCCCAAGGTGGCTGCGAAGAAGAAGCTCCCGGCCGTCCCGGAGTCCAAACTGAAGGCTGCCAAGCAGAAGTTGAGCAGCCGAGTGCTGAAGGTGCGTCGGAACCAGAAGAAACAAGCCACCATCGCTCTCAGGCGCCAGCAGAACCTGAAGCGAGCTGAGGTGTACGCCAAGAAGTACCGCGAGAACGAGAAGGCCGTCGTCGAGCAGTACCGCACTGCCAAGAAGGAGGGCAAGATCGTGGTCCCGGCCGAGCCCAAGCTCGCTTTCGTCATGCGAATCCGCGGGTAAGTCTGACACTCCATTGGGGGTATTTTAGCTGACATATGGCTCCTTTCAGTATCAACAAGGTCGCCCCCAAGGTCCGCAAGGTCCTGCAGCTGTTCCGTCTTCGCCAGATCAACAACGGCACCTTCGTGAAGCTGAACAAGGCCACCATCAACATGCTCCGTATCGCTGAGCCCTACATTACCTACGGCTACCCCTCCCTCAAGACCGTGCGACAGCTCATCTACAAGCGAGGATTCGTGAAGCACGCCGGCCAGCGCATCCCCATCACCGACAACTTTGTCATCGAGCGAAAGCTGCGCGCTGGATACAGGATCCAGTGCGTCGAGGACCTGGTCTACCAGATCTACACTGTGGGCCGCGTCTTCCGCAAGGTTAACAACTTCATCTGGCCCTTCAAGCTCAACACCCCAACCGGTGGATGGCGCAAGAAGAACAACCACTTCGTAGAGGGCGGTGATTTCGGCAACCGAGAGGAGAAAATCAACGAGCTCGTGCAACGCATGATTTAAGTCTCGACTCCTGGTACGTTGTATGACATCAAAACATCCAATAAACGCATTGTACGATAAGGTGTTAGTTTCTTTTGACGTCAGGTAAGTTTTGGGGCTTCCAAGTCGTTATCCTAGGTCTCTAAACACAATAGAGTGCAGCCGATCTTCGTTATCAGTATCTAGAGGAGCTCGTCGCGGACAGAAACAAAACCGAGGATCTTTCCAGTGGCACTCCGTCTTCAAGGCCTCAACTTTCTCCAGGGGAGCCTAGAAGCCCTCAGGAAGGCGCCCCAAGTCCAGTTCGCACCAGCTTGGCTTTGATGTCCACCTTCTCAGCCGACGTCTTGTAACCTGGCATCCTCGCTTGCCCCCTTCCTTGTGCTTCTCATCTTGACAAGAAAAGCTCTCCAGCACTTCTGGCGCTGTTCCCCGGCCTCTACTGGTCCTCAATCGGTCTCAAAAGCCTGGAGAAGGAATTTTTCTAATTGGGACCCCCACCCCCCTCCTCCTCCTCATTTCTGGCCTTCAAAGAAAAATCCAAGAGTTCACATAAACATGATAAATTTATTCAGTAACAGAATAAGTTACACTTGATTTTTATGTTAAGAACTTTGATTAATGTATAGTTAGTTATGTTTAAAGTGAACTAGGTACTAAATCCACTGAATATATCCAAGCATTCTCTCAGTACTCTCGAATGTTCCTCAAATGTTTATTGCCAGTCTTTTTGAATTTTTAATTCAGTCGGATGCAGTAGAGATTACTTAATTGTATAAAAAGATATTTATTTTAGCTTCCAGAGGGGGTCAATGTCCTTGAAAGGGTCGTTCAGAGCCGTCTCCTCCTTCTCGATGGCGGTCTTCTGCTGCATCTGGTTCTTCATCTGGTACGACGTCATTATTCCCCCTGTGGAAGAAGATGTCATTAGGGGAGGGTTGGTCTGAGAAAGAGGCTCCTTACTCTTATTTAGAATACTGTGTCCATTGCTGAGGACGATTTGGAGCGACAGCTGGAGCGTGTTGATGTCCCTTAGAGCTCCCTTTCTCTGTGAGCAGATCCTGTACCAGACGTCCACGACATCTGAAAGGGGGGGAAAATGAGCTTTCGACGGATATGGGGCTCTTGAACTCACTTATAAGAACGGGCTTCTTCGTCTGGGAGGACAAAATGCTAGCAATGGCCACTGTGACGAGGCCACTTCGCTCGGAGCCGTTCAAGCAGTGGATCACCAGGGGGCTCTGTTTCCTCCTATCCTGATTCTGCTGATTGTAGCTAGTGATGATGTTCTGTCCGATGGCCACGGCGTGGTTTGGAGAGCTGGAAGTACAAAAATTAGCACAAAGTAGGGTGTTCCATGGAGCTTACTTTTTGATCCACGACTTGATTTGGATCAGGGAAACGTAGTGGATCTTGTCAGCCCCGTGCATCGTGACCTTCACGTTCCGCTCGATGCAGTGACTCAGGTCGAATTGCTTGATGAGAGTCACCTCAAAGTCTCCGAACCCACAGCTCGACCCGATCTCCTGGGGCCAGTAGGTGTCTAGGATCTCGGTCGGAGGATGCAGACACGCCACCGTGTTCGCCTTCTGTGTCCAGACCATGTTCCAGAAGTCGGAGGTCGTGTTGGAGAGGGGCGTCTGGGCCAGGATGAACGTCGGGCAGTCGCTTCCCAGGTCCTGAAACAGGTAGAACATTAGAAACTGGACGACAAGAGACCGGATTTGCAGCGAAAAACCTTACCAAGTTTTTATCCTTGTCGAACTTTAGAGAATATAGTAAGCGCAAGTTTAGTACTCGACTTCAAGGACTAAAGGGTTCGAACTCACCTTGACGTATCCCGCGTTGATGTAGTCGTCCGTGGAGGTGCCGAGGGAGACCCTGGCGTGGTCGTAGGGGATCGAGTCGGTGGACCTGTTTTTCTCCGGGAAGAGCTTGGCCACGCTCACGCTCCGCTTCCCCTCGTCCTTCACCAGCAGGTCCTGAAGCTCCTTCCACTTGCCATCCAGGGGCGTGTTTCCACTCAGCGTCTTCACGGTGCACGTCTCGATGAACTTCTCCAGACGCTCCACCTCCTTGTGGAACCACTTGAGAATCTTGGGGTCGTCGAAGGCGTCCTTGAACTTGCTCACGATCTCGACATGCTCCGACTTCTCCTCGTGCTTCACGGAGGCGCTCTCCCACTCGGCATTCGGGTCCACGGAGCTGACGTCCGAGCAGACGGAGAGGTCGTCAATGCTCTTCTTCCGCTCGTCGGTCTTCAGGGGGCTCAGTTCGGGGTTGGCACTGGAGAGACTTGTCTGCGACTTGCAGTCGTCGGGTCTCTTCATCGGCACCATCTGAGGCTGCAGAGTGGGCACGGAGCTGCCCGAGAAGTCAACGTCCGAGAGCAGGTCAAAGTTGGCCGACTTGGGAGGCTGCACCTGAGGGGTGTTGGGTTGCTGAGCCTGGGGAGCGTTGGGGTTGGCACTCACTGAAGAAACTGGAAAACATTTTTTGAGTCTTTTTCTTCTTGAAAAAAAAAAGAAAGTTACCTGAGGAGTTCAGAGTCGAAGACGAGGTCGTGGAGCCTGTCTTGGCCCCGGTGTTGGCGCTGATGTAGGTCGAGGAGAAGTCCTGGTTGTTGTTGTTGTAGTTGTTGTAAGCCATCGAGGTCGAGTTGGTCGGAGCCTCGAGAGTTGACGCATTCGTGATTCCTCCGTAGGGGTGACTGTAGTACATGGACGCGTTCTGAGAGCCCGGCTGGGACGTGGCCACCTGAGCTGCTCCGTACTGATTGGCGAAGGACCGTCCAGAGACCCCCAAGTTGGAGCTGTCGGTAGTGGAGGGGGTGTCGCTCTCTTGGTTGCTGCTGCGCTGGTAGTTGTAGGTGTTCTCGGTCTGGAACCCGCTCCCGTAGTCGTAGGTGCCGGTCTGAGGGTTGTATCCGTAGCCTGGGTGACGTTGGGTCCCGGCTTCAGGAGGGTTCGAGGACAGGAACTGGGAGGCCGACGGGTTCTCTTTCAGGAGACCCTGGACGCCCATGTACATGGGGTTAGTGGGGTGGCTGGTGATGGAGGGAGCAGCAGAGGAGACTGAGGGGGCAGCCGAGGAGACTGGAGGGGGAGTCGGGTACGGATTTGGAGTTGCTGAGGAGGCTGGAGGAGGTACCGAGTACGAGGTCGGAGCTGCTGAATACGGGCTTGGAGCTGCTGGATATGGGTTTGGGGTTGCCGAAGGGGTCACTGAATAGGGACTTTGCGCTGCAGGAGCTGGAGAAGGAGCTGCTGGGGCTGCAGAGAAGGGCACTTGCTGGGCTCCGGAGTACGATGCTTGGAAATTCTGGGGAGGGTTCTGGTACTGAGCTGCTTGGGGGAAGCTCTGAACTGGAGGAGTGTAGTTGTTGTACTGAGCTTGATAATTCTGACCGTAGTTTTGGCCGTCCGGTGGGGCCTGCTGATTGCCTGTTGGTTGCTGGTACGAGACCTGAGCCTGTTGAGAAGCGTTTTGTGCCGCCATGTACGGATTCTGGTTCTGAGGGTAGGCGTTCTGGGGCTCTTGAGCTCCCGAGTACGAGGTTTTAGCTGCGTATCCTTGAGGAGTCTGGGAGTAGCCTGTTGCTGGAGCCTGGGAATAGCCTGTTGCTGCAGTCTGGGAGTAGCCTGAAGCTGGAGCCTGGGAGTAGCCTGTTGCTGGAGCTTGCGAGTATCCCGAGGTTGGAGCCTGGGAGTATCCCGATGTTGGAGCCTGGGAATAGCCTGATGTCGGAGCCTGGGCATAGCCTGATGTCGGAGCCTGGGCATAGCCTGTTCCTGGAGCCTGAGAGTACTGCTGGGAGTACCCTGAAGGCTGCGAATACCCAGCTGGAGTCTGGAGACCATCAGACTTGGCTCCGTAGTAGTAGCTTCCTTGAGATTGGGGGGTCTTGGCAGCCGAGTAGGTGGCCATGTTGGAATACTGGTTCGGAGGAACTGAAGCGAAGGCACCTTGAGCACTGCCGGGTAGAACTGAGCCGGCAGAGCGGGAGTAATTCTGTGTAGATTGACCCACACTCATGTTCGAAAAGTGTTGGTTCAGCTGCTGCTGGCTCCCATCGCCATAGTGATAAATTGGGTTTATGTACCCAACTGGGTTCCCGAATTGGTCGTACTGAGGCACTTGCGGCTGCATTCCCTTCGAGATGGGGTCCACAGTCACGCTCTCGCTCCCCAGAGGAGACGGCCGGACAGACGGTATCATGCCGTGGTCCTTTGCCGAGAACCCGCTGTTCAGATAGTCCTTCAGCTTGGGTCCGGACCGGGTCGAAGGAGGAAGAGCCGGAGTCGGGTTGGATGTCGGCTTGGGCTTGAGACGATCAGCTCGTTCCTCGTCTTGAACCGCGCGGGCTGCCTTGACCCTCGAGACCAGCTTCTGGACGTTGCCGTGGAGCTTCTTGTAGAACTCGAGACCCTTCGTGGACTTGCCCAGGAGGTCCTCGTAGACGTCGTAGGAGGAGACGAGGGCCGTAAAGAACTGCTCTCGCCGGGTCCTCACCTCGTTCATGACCTTGATGAGCGACGCACACTTGGCGTAGACCTCCGTGAGGGCCTTCAGGATATTGCCCTGGGCCAGCATGTTCTGTTCAATGAGCTGGAAAAATTAATAACCATTTGTTGGGGGTTCGTCACGAAAAAGCCTTGAACTCACCTGAACGGTCTTGTCGTGCTTCCCGAGCTCCTTCTGGAACAGCTTGTCCAGCTTCTTCTCCTCTCCCCACGCGATCACCTGAGCCGTGATGTCGTCGTTGTTCAGCGCCTCCCTTAGCCCCGCCAGCAGATGGTGTCGCTGCTCCTTCATCTCCTCCACCTTCTCCAGCAGAACCTGCAGGTCTCTCAGGGCACCCTCGTCCACGTTGTCCCCGAGCTTCGGGACGGCCCTCCTGATCTCTGCCAGAGGCAGCGCCAGAGTCTTCAGGTTCGCCACGTGCAGACCCATGGCCTTCCGGAGCGTGTCGTTGCTCTCCCCGGCCTTGGTGTGTGCCTCCAGGTACTTCTGGAACTCCCGGTTCAGCTCGACGAGATGCCCGTTCGGTGGTCGCTGGCCCAGACTCTTCTGGTACAAGCCCTCCTGCTTCTCCTCCTCCTGCAGATGGCCCCGGATTTCGCCCAGCATCGCCTCCACCTCCACGGACATCTCTGAGAGACTCGACATGGACGAGACGAGGTCCGGAATGGCGTTTGGCTTGGCGCTGAGGGCCGCACATCGGTCCACGAGACTCTGGGGCAGCCGGTCCTGCTGCAAGGCTGCGGTGTTCAGACTCATGTCGAGGTTCAGGGAGCTCATGTAGGACAGCAGCTCAGTGTCCCGATCCTCAATCTTGGCCCCAAGCGTTCGCAGCAGATTCGCCTTCTCCTCGCTGTAGATGGAGCTCGACTCGTGCGCCTTCATGGGTACCAGCCGGTGGAAGATGTCCTCCCCCATCACCTCCATGTCCGTGAAGCTGAAGCTGATCCCATTCACGAGATTTGCAGCCTGCACGGCGCTCAGGTTCTTCAGCTCCGGCACCTCCTCGTGGTAGATGAAGTCGTTCTCGTTCTTGGCCGTCTTCCGCTTCGCTTCGATGACGTCCATCGTGAAGATCAGCGCCTCGTTCACGGCCTCGATGTTGTCCATACCCTTCGACTCCTTCCGGGCCTCCTCGATCTTCTCCGTCGCTGCCTCAAAGTAAGTCAGGCGCTCCCCGAACTTCTTCGCCTCCTCGCTCTGGATGCCCTGGTAGAGGTACAGGATGGCGCTGAGATACGAGATCTTGAACTTGATGTATCGCTTCCAGCTCTTGAAGACCTTGGAGCCCACCACGTCGGAGATGGACTCGCCGTCGACGCTGGACAGCATCACAGCCATCGCGGAATTGTAGTAGCTCACGCACTGGGAGGTGATCTTGGCCACGATCACGGCCTTGCGGTTGTCCACGAGGCTCTTCTCCAGGAAGCACTCCTGGGCCTGGGCGAAGGCGACGTTCTGCAGCAGCACCATCAGCTCGGCGCTCATCTCGTGACGCATGGCCGCCGGGTACGAGTCTCTGATGAAGCCGTAGATCCACCCGGCGCACTGGAAGTGCGTGCAGGCCACCTTCAGGCTATCCGGGGTGGTTCTGGGCTCGGCTACGCCCAGCTGCGAGTGCAGACCTCCTACGTTGAAGAGCATCACGGCGACCTCGTACTTGATGTTGGAGTTCTGCCACACCGTGGGCGAGTGGATCTCTCGCCAGCTGAAGCTCAGGACGGGGTTCTCGTCCGCGAGCGGGAATCTGTTTCCGATGGAATGCATCTGGCAGATGTACCGTTTCATGACGTTCAGTCCGTCCAGGTCCTCCGAGGGCCGCACGGCTCTGTTCCGCAGGCTCTCCAGCTCGAAGATCTCCTTCGAGTAGGAGTCCGGGTTCTCGCCGTAGCACTCGGCTATGTACTGAAAGCGTGAATCATCGGTCAGTCGATAATCGCATTAGAGAAAGAAACGTACTGACCTGTTTGAGCCCTGCGAAGGAGGTGCCGTCTGTGCACTCTTTGCGCGGAAAATGCAGCATTGGGAGTCGTGGAACAGCTTCCATGATGCCAAGTTCGTGATTGCTTCGAAGTGGACGCTTTTTAGTGCTCTCTGGCAGGGGTTTTCTTCGTCAGATCGGAGAATAACAAAAGCCCCAAATTTTCACTTTATATTTTCCACTTCACTTTGTTCCGGACGCGAATCACTCTCCTCTTTGCAGGAGCACTTGGCGACATCCACGACATCGGCGACACGACACAAGAATTTGTTCTCACGAAATTCTGAAAACAGAGAAAAGTGCTGAAAAGTTGCCCAAATGGTTTAGAAAGTTTGTGAGGATGTTCAATCCGAGACAGTGCATGGACTGAGTTTGCCGAGGAGTGCAAGTTTCGAGGAAAGAGGAGAAAAACTACAAAGGTAGCCATTTTCCCGAGGGGAGATTGAGAAAATTTTTTGTCTGACCTTGATTTCCTGCGCGAAACCCGCAGATACACACGGTGTGGAGCTGGGCCTCGCAGGGCCTGAGAGCAGCTACAAGAATGGGTGATGCGACAACGTTTTATTTCACTAACAATGACCAGATTGGTCAGAAGGGCGATCGTTACACATCGGAGAAGCACCCGAGGTCGACCCTGGCAGAGTTGAACGTCCTGCGACGCCATCGCGAGCTGTGTGACGTCGTTCTGAACGTCGGGGGTCGGAAGATATTCGCACACAGGTGAGAAAACGGTGAAAAGAATGGTGAAACTTGAGTGGCCTATTTTCAGGGTTATTCTGTCAGCCTGCAGTCCCTACTTCCGGGCGATGTTCACGGGCGAGCTGGAGGAGTCCCGCCAGACAGAGGTCACCATCCGAGACATCGACGAGAACGCCATGGAGCTCCTGATCGACTTCTGCTACACCTCCCACATCGTCGTGGAGGAGTCCAACGTCCAGACTCTCCTGCCTGCCGCCTGTCTCCTGCAGCTGACGGAGATCCAGGAGATTTGCTGCGAGTTCCTCAAGCGCCAGCTCGATCCTTCCAACTGCCTTGGCATCCGCGCCTTCGCCGACACGCACTCCTGCCGGGAGCTCCTCCGAATCGCCGACAAGTTCACTCAGCACAACTTCCAGGAGGTGATGGAGTCCGAGGAGTTCCTGCTCCTGCCCGTCGGCCAGCTCGTCGACATCATCTGCAGCGACGAGCTGAACGTCCGCTCCGAGGAGCAGGTCTTCAACGCAGTCATGGCCTGGCTGAAGTTCAACGTGGCCGAGAGACGGCAGTTCCTCGCCCAGGTCCTCCAGCACGTCCGCATGCCCCTGCTGAGTCCCAAGTTCCTCGTTGGGACCGTCGGAAGCGACCTCCTCGTGCGCTCCGACGAGGCTTGTCGTGATCTCGTGGACGAGGCCAAGAACTACCTGCTGCTTCCACAGGAGCGCCCTCTGATGCAGGGGCCCCGAACCCGTCCGCGCAAGCCCACCCGCCGCGGAGAGGTCCTCTTCGCCGTCGGGGGCTGGTGCTCCGGAGACGCGATTGCCAGCGTCGAGAGATTCGACCCCCAGACCGCCGACTGGAAGATGGTGGCCCCGATGAGCAAGCGCCGCTGCGGCGTGGGAGTGGCCGTCCTCAATGACCTCCTGTACGCTGTCGGAGGCCACGACGGACAGAGCTACTTGAATAGCATCGAGAGATACGACCCTCAGACCAACCAGTGGTCCTGCGACGTGGCTCCCACCTCCAGCTGCCGCACCTCCGTTGGTGTCGCGGTGCTTGATGGCTTCCTGTACGCCGTGGGAGGCCAGGACGGGGTGCAGTGCTTGAACCACGTGGAGCGGTACGATCCCAAGGAGAACAAGTGGTCCAAGGTGGCTCCCATGACGACACGCCGGCTAGGGGTCGCAGTTGCCGTACTCGGAGGCTACTTGTACGCCATCGGCGGCTCCGACGGGCAGTGTCCTCTCAACACGGTCGAGAGGTACGACCCGAGGCAGAACAAGTGGTGCGCCGTCAGCCCCATGTCCACTCGCCGCAAGCACCTGGGCTGCGCCGTCTACAACAACTTCATCTATGCGGTCGGAGGAAGAGGTACAAATATTAAAAGCCTGTCCGTCAGTTATTTTCTTACCTTTTTGGGGTTTTTAGTGCATTTTCAGCATTTTGCAAAAAATATCCTATTGTGTCTGTCTGTCTGAAATTTTATAACTCGAGAACGAGAAGAGCTAGAGAGCTGCGGTTTTTTGCTTCGTGTAGGGCATAGTCTGTAGAGGTACAAGCTAACAATTTTAGATCCTTTCCCCTCTTGGGGTGGAATGGGGGGGTGTTTACGTTTGTAAGAAAACTCCCTATTTTACATCCGATTGAGCTGAAATTTTAGTATGTTGTAGTCTGTGTCAAATCTAGCAAATCATGGTACCACATATATCCTCTATTATGTACAAGTACGGAGCTAGGGGCCCTCAAAGTTTGGTCTTCTCGAAATTTTTGAAAATGCATCCTTTAGCTTAATCTCTGATTTTGCTTTTTACACACCATCTAGAGGTCCCTGACTTTAACCTCCTGCTCTTTTCCACAGATGACTGCATGGAGCTCTCGTCTGCCGAGAGGTACAACCCACACACCAACACCTGGAGCCCCATCGTCGCGATGACCTCCCGCCGAAGTGGAGTGGGCCTGGCAGTCGTGAATGGCCAGCTGTACGCCGTTGGAGGCTTCGACGGCACAGCTTACTTAAAAACAATCGAGGTCTACGACCCGGAGACAAATCAGTGGCGACTTTGCGGATGCATGAACTACCGTCGTCTCGGAGGCGGGGTCGGAGTCATGCGGGCTCCCCAAACCGAGAATTACATGTGGTAAGTAGGGGATGGCTTTGATTCCTCCTCTTATTTTCCTCCTTTCAGGATACGCAAGGACTCGGTCGTATAACATTGGAACTAAGTAATAATTTTGTCACTTTTTTGGATACTTTGGTGTCTTCTGAGGAAGCTATATTTTAGTCACGCGTTTTCTGGAACATGATGGGAATTTAGAAATTGAATTGAAAATTGATTTGACAATGTGATAAAGGAAAATTGAACAGCACGGCGCGGTGCCAGTACACGCCAGTATATATTTAGTTTTAAATATTTAAACCCTGCTTTTAGTTTGAGACCGCGTCCGGCGAGCTCTCTCCTCGTACCAAATAATCGTGCAAAATATCAGAAAACTACTGAGAGGTCTCTGTTCGCTTCTGCTTGCTCTACTAGACTGTAAATAGAACTGAAGATAGGAAATAGTGTAATACTAATAAATGGTTATTAGTCTAGAATCTCAGAAGAGGACAAGATTGGACTGGGTTATTTATCGGAGGCATCCTATTTCCAGCTCTTCCACAAAATTTTCACGAGCATGTTAGAGCCAAACTGTTATAGCGTTACGTTACTACTCACTAGTATCAAATCGAGAGAGAGAACAGGTAGAAGTTAGGAGAATGGATAACTTGACAATTTTATCGCAAACGAGAGTTTAACTTAAACTAAGATTAAGTACGAGTAAGTCACTAGAATATGTAACATATTTGGGATTTATTTAAAAGAAGCTATGCAAATAAACATGAAAATATGCCGAATTGTTTCCATTATCTTCCACTAGAAGCCAAAGGGTCAATGAAGTTTCGCAAGGCTCATCAAAAACTCGTTAGTGGCTCCCACTCGAGCAAACTTCGCCAAAGATTAGAGTAGGTACGTACCATTTGCGTTTAATTGCGAATCGGCCGTAAAACGGTGACAATAAAGCACGAGTCTACAAAGCAAACCGCATCCGAGACAGGCAATGAAGATTCATTGCCGCACGTAAAACTCAGCCACGACTTCCTCGGAGTCCATCTCCCATCCGCGCCGCCGTCATTAAAATGACATAAAACGCTGCCATCTCGCACATTTAAAACTTATAAAATTCCATTTTTGACAAAATGTAGCTTCCCACCGTCAATTCCTTATCGGCCGGAAACGAGCTCCGTGCTAATGAGACGGGAGCCCTGTCGATTCCAGCTCCAGTTCCCCGTAAAACAATTACGGGGCAAGCAGCTCGTAGGTCCTTAATCAACTTAACAATGCTCACATTGTGCATGGGAGCATTTCAATCGGCATTGTTTGTCATGTGACGGAAATAAGGGAGAATCTATTATGCGATACGGCAAGGCACTTTTGGCGTAGCGCGCTGATGAAATTGTAATAAGCTTCGACGTGGTCGTCTGTCAAAGGCAATGGCAACGAGCGATAGATTGGATTCTTCGTAATTGAAAACTATGTGAATTACAGGAGCAACTCGTTGGCGATGGCGATGGCGATTGGTCTGTCAAATAAATAGACATTGCCAATGAATCGCCATGTGACATTCTTTATAGCGCTTACTGTAGATCGAGATCGGAATTGGTTGTTAGAAGGAATGTAATATGTATGGGCCTTGTAAGTTATTACGGTCATTGTTGTAAATTGGTGGTGGGTATGTATTGTTCGGAAAGTAATTACCCGGCTCCCAGTCCCGATGCCTGGTGCAGCAATAAAAACGTATTAATATGTCGCAATCAATAAAGTGAACTTTTTTACACACGACCGGTCACTTCTTGCACCTCGACTCGGGATATCGAGTTTCAGCCGAAAAGCAAGTATTTCTCAAAACTGCAACAAAGAAATCTCAACCCTAATGAGTGTGACACAGTGAGTTATGCTTCTCCCTTTCCTCTCCGAAAACATTTTATTGCCTCTGCTTTATTGAACGCCATTGAAGTATGCGAGCATAAAAAAGTTGGGATATAAAACCCTCGTCGCCCTCGGATTTGATATACGCACAGTGGGTCAAAGTTAAGTTTGCAAGCTTGCACATTACACTGCACTCAATAGTTCAGGAGGGTTTTTCCCCGTTCCCCGAATGAATAGAAAAAGCAACCCTCTTTATGCATGTTCGTACATATATAATTAATTGAAATCCGTGCATTATTTTTTGTTTCGTGCAACAAAACTTTTCACATGAAAAAGTTTTTCTTTATTCAATATAGGATTATTCATGGTGCGATTTAGTTTAGACTGAGCGCGGTTTTCGACCAAAATAGAAGCCTTTTATCGGGAGCCCAGTGGCGTAGACCAGAGAGGGCTAACTAGGGTTGGTCCAAATCCCATGAATTTTTCAAAAGGGTGTTTAGGAATGACGTTTAAAGCTTAAAAGGGGGCTCAGTTTATCTCCAGGGCCAAAATGTGTAAGTAGTCTTTCAATTTGAAGACCTTATCGGGGCCCCATAAATTTTCAAGGAGCCCCTTGAATTTTGAGGAGCCCCAGAAATATTCTATGGGCACCTGCCATTTTCAGGGAACCCCAGAACAACTTTTTAGGGGTCCCTTGAAAATTGAGGGGCCTCATAAATATTTTAGGGGGCCTCAGCACAACTTTTTAGGGGCCTTTAAAATTTATAGAGGCTCCTTAAAATTTAAAGAGGCTCTGAATAATTTTATAAACATGTAAAACGTAAAAATTGGGGCTCTGGGCACTCTTCAAAATGCCCATATGGTAAATGCGGCCCTGTTTATCTCTGAGGGCGACTAGGTTGTCTCTAGGGTCAACAAATTTGATTGTGAGAGTCCCCCGTAAAGTCCAGCATGCCCAAAACCCCAGGTACGCTCCTGAGGAGCCCGCTTCGGGGACGTTTTTTTATGTGTTGCCAATAGAAACAATATTTAATTTATTCATCGACGCAAGCACCTCATAATCACATGCAGTTAATTATGCAAAACATTGTTATCCATCACTAACACGGCAGAGGAGCATGAAAAATAATTTCCTAATTAATATGTTCATAATGAAACGTAATTCAGTCCGGTCCGCAGCGCGTCGCATCGTTCTCACTTCCCAGTCTCCAGTGAATATGCTGATATATCGCAGTTGTCTAACGCATTTAAAGCGATACCTATTTATGTTGACGTTAATACATGGCCCTGTCACATGTGAGCGGCGCTAGCGAGTTGACAATTTCTTACTGTTGTCTCTTTGTGCAGCCAAGCATGAATATATTTCATATCAACCCCTTTGGGTGCAATAATGCCGTAACGAGTCTACCGAGCTCGAGGATATTGATGGGCTCACTTTTTACTCTGAGGTGAAAACGCACCGTCTTATCAATAATGGGTGCGAAAGTGGCGGAAATGGGGGTGGGTGAGCACACCGACAGTTGGCATCAATGGGGGCCAGCTATGCAAACAACAATGGCTGCAGGCGGGCATATGTGGATTGTGTGTGGGTTGGGTGGGGTGAGAATTAAAATCGGGTCCGAAGCGTCGAAGTAATTAATCATGGCTTTTTAGCTCGTGTGTGACTGCTGGGTGACTTTCCAGTTTTCGCATGCGAGGAGAAGGTGGGAGAAGTCGGTGAGACAGCGAATGGGAGGGCCTCGGGCCTAATCAAAGAGTGCCAGATGCGGAAAAGTATTTCAAATGCGGCATTAAAACGGAATAAAAGTAAGTCGGGAAGATAAATGATGAGAAAACCAGCAGCAGTAAGTGTTTTCCTCTTTTTTATCGTGCACAAACATAATTTTCATTGAATTTGACAACTTCTTTGTTTTATTTTCTACAGCTTCTGCCTCCCCGGCCTTGTTTTTGCGCATTGCGTGCGTCCTTCTGCGAAGCGAATGAGCGATGTGCGTGTGCGGGAGAAAGGCATAGTGCCACAGAAGTCAATGATGAAAAATATTCCTAATCTGTTGCTGTTTTTCTTCATTTAGCTTCTGGCTTATCTATCGCAGTCGAGTCCGTAACCCTTGATACTCTCTCATCTCCTCACTAATGAAAAGTTGTTTACAAAATATCTGTTTTGTTCTGCTGCAGCACAAAAGGACTGTTTTTCTGGATTTTCCAATGGCGTTGATGATACAAACGAGGGTTAGACAGACGTTGAAACTGGCTCTTTGTTACGTTTTTAATTAACAAATGCAGGATTCGGTGCCATGTCACGTCGCCGGTGGAAATTAGACATGATAAGTAATTGTTTCCCCTGAAATATTCATAACGAGACTCATAATGCTTCGATTGAGGTAAATTTAAACATCAACGACGCGATGAGTCAATAAGGGCAGAAACGGCAAACCGCAGGTTGCCCCCTGATTCCTCAAAGTTCCGACTCGAGTTTGGCAAACAAGAAGTGTTTTCTTGCAGGATCAAATCAACTTGTTTGTGTGCTAAATAAATAACAACGATGTAGTAATGATGTGCAAAGAGACGCATGATAGACCGAGAGAAAGAAGAGAAAGTCTATTTTCACCCATTTCGTCGCACAAAGGAGCGAGGGGAAGGGCGGGCGGGAGGCAAGTTTTAGGAACGGCGAGTGTCAATATTTTCTAATAACTTTTCTCGTTTACTCACTTCGCTTTTCCTTCCTTCTTTGTGTCGTGTTTATCATTTTCATCCGGATACTCGAATTATTTATTCATGTTGCAGAATGAAAGGTTGCGAGTGATATCGATCCGGCAAGTAGGTCGTCTGGTTAATAGACACCTCCATATTTTTTTTGGGCAACTTGGATACCAAATTTTGGAAGCCACAGCCACGTAAATGTAACACGAGAGATATAAAAGAAAACGTTTTATTTTTTTTTTTCTCTGCCGTGCACCCAGAGACCAATTGACGAGTTTTACAATCAACAATTTCCGGGAGGATTTCGCTCCGCTGGAGCAGAGGAAACTTCAAAGCCAAGAGTGTGTATACAAATGTCTACATAAGATCTCCTTGAGGGATTATTTCCAAACAAATGAGATTAGTTCAAATGAAGCGCATTATCCTGCGACGCGAATCTGGTGTTGTTTTTTAATACAAAACGTTGAGGGACGAGCGCAAAGAATGCACCCTGAGGTGATTTCGCAATTTAGAATGGAGAGGTAAGGGCTTTTGCAATCAACTTGGCATGGGAGAGTGGAGCAAAAAAGATGTTGGAGATGAGGGAGAGAAGAAGAATGGTACATTTTTTGCTCCTTCCTGGCGCCTTTCATAATTCATGGTTTACCGCTCGACCAGCGAGGGAAGGGCTTCGGCACGGCGCATCAGAGCAACGGAGCATTTAACCT
This sequence comes from Forcipomyia taiwana, assembly GCA_963930915.1. Lineage (NCBI taxonomy): Eukaryota > Metazoa > Arthropoda > Insecta > Diptera > Ceratopogonidae > Forcipomyia > Forcipomyia taiwana. The sequence continues at coordinate 2,860,997 of CAWVOI010000089.1, read as the reverse complement.
CATTGCTAAATAAAGGGATTTAAATCGTTTCATTAAAAAGATTTCTTCCGTTCTTTCGATTCGAAGGCAGTAATGCGATTCAAATGGCCGGGGAACGGAGGAAAAAGGTGAGTGGGAGGGAGACAGAAATTTCGTTTGGTCTATTAACGGCCAAATTGCGATAATGAGACCCGAAGGGCAAATTTTTGTCATTACTGTATCGCTTTGAACCTTTTCTCACTGCGTTCCGGCGTCCTGTCCCACTCCAAACCCATTTTGCCGCTTGAACGTGCCATTATCGTTCCATTTCCGCGATTGTTTGCACTCCATGAGGACTCAAAAGTGGGTATTAAGCGGGAAAGGGAAATCTCCCCTCTTTTCAATCGTAAACACATGTGGCCATTTAAACCTTTAAGGGCACGTGAGAGGTCTGCAATTTCTTATTGGGTTACAGGACTAATTTCCAAACCAGAAACGGTTCAGGCAACCTACAAATTAAACTTAAAAGCCTCATTACTCACGAACTCGACATTCGTGACAGTCTAATGAGTGTCATCGAGAAGCGAGTCCGGTGCCGGGTCGCCAGGGATAAGGATGGAGAACAAAGGCTGTTGTCACTCTCCGATTGGTACCTGTCACGTGCGGTAACTAGAATTAGCAATTATTTTCCAATTATCGTGTTGCATGCATTTTCCAAAATAAACTCCATTTCCTCTGGCGGTTGAAATTTCCCCAGATACAAACCAAATTTGATGGACTTACAATTAGATTGGGCATGGAGGGCCCTCGGATGGTGTCAACATTTACATATTTACAAAAATTAATATGCCACAATATTTTGCACCTCCTGTTCGCCCATTTCGGGCGCAGCTTATGAGTTATGTATGAGCAAACTGCTGGCTGCATCGGGTGGCGTGGAGGCAGGCATTTTGTAAAATACGAGTGCAGCGATATCACTGTTTTTATTGTTACAATATTGCAGCGTTTAGCGGGGAAACAGAGCTTGCTCTTGAGTGATATATGGCGTAACCTGGCACGCCGGCAGCGCGAGCCATAAATTTTAATTTTATTATTATTCTACACGATTATGAAATATGTAATCGAACATACAGATTCTGCAGGTGATTGTGCGCATTAAATATTCCTGTGCAAATTAATTTAATCAATAAGCGCGGTCCATCCGGGGGACGGATGAGTGCGAGACAGAAAAACAAGGTTCCGACTCCTGACTCCAAAGTAGGGTTTAACGTTCTCGAAGCACAATTCTCGAGAATTTCTAAAATCATTTCCATTATTTTTATTTGATGATTTTAAAAGTTTTTTCTGTTTCTTTTTTTTTAAATTTAGGATTGTTTGTCAAAAGCTATTTCACGAACTTAGTTAAGGTTTCGAGACTTAAGGGTCAATTTTGAGGACCTTCGTTCTGTCATGTCATATATGAATTTAGGAAAAGTTGACAAATATTGAGGAAGCTTCTTAAAGACCATGGAGGGTTGGGAGTCACGTAAAAATCTCAAGCTCTACCATTTTTAGATTTCCCAAGACTGTAGAAATGTCTGCTTTTGAAATAATGGTTTCTGAAAAAACCTCTTCCTAACGAATCTTTGTAAATTGTGTAATTTCAGGATTGAAAAAATTTGCATCAGGGATCTTTAATTCAGTAGTGAAAATTTATTGAAAATTCTCGAAGCAAACAAAAACTTCTCCAACTCTCTAGAATTGAAAAAGTCGAGAATCGTTCAACCCTACTCCAAAGCCGGGATAAGGTGAAAGCTCCCGCTCCACAAAACCGCCACTTTATTATGAATAGAGCACGAGATTGGGACTCCTGATTCTTCAGATTTCACCCTTTCAAACAATAAGTAGGATATTTATGAGAGCTAATTATAAACAACTTTGTGGGGTTTTGCGAAAGCCGGATGGGAAGGGTCTGGCAGATACGAGCAAGCAGCAGTTATATTCTGCGAATTACGAGAGGCACAAAGAAGGAAGAATTTGATTATTATTCTGACGAAATGACTTGTTTGTCTTGCCGTTTGAGCAGTTGCCATCCTTCTTTCCTCCCATCCAAGAGTATCACAAAGTTGATCCATATTTCAAAGATTTACTTTCGCAAAATAGGGTTTGTGGTTTGCTAGCAGTTTACACTGAAAGCCGCAAATCTCGAGCTCGGGCAGAGAAGGCATGCTCTCTTGCTGATAAGGAGACTATATTTTTGTTTGTTGTTGGCACAAACTTGATGAACTTTTGAATTTTTCAAGTCAACTACTCCGAGTGCTCCGAGTTTCGGCGCGACGAAGGCACGAGCGAGGGGCGAGAAAGGGAGGAGATTAGTTCCAATTTATTTGGCACACTCTTGCCCCCGTTTGACCGCCTCCCCTACTCCTCGAGCCCGGGCCCGGGCTGCCGAACCCGAGCTGAAACTTTTAATCATTTTCTCTTCCACTTGTTTAAACTTTTAACACAATCATCTTCCGCTCCATTACCCCAATAAGTGCACATTACTATCAAATATCAGCACATGCTTCGCTCCATGGAAATGCTTCCTACGGCGGCAACTACTGCGGATGCAGAGAGAGGCGAGACGGAAAGATGCACGGAATGATGACGAGGAAAATTGACGGAGATAACTGCGAAAATGTATAACTTTGTGCTGGAAGTGCAAAGCTGCAAGTTTAATATGCTCCGCAATTTGGGGTGTAAGACTGTGTGCAGAGGCGTAAGATCTCCAGGGAAAGGGGTAATACACTCTGTTCAGTTCGTATAGGGCCATCTACACACATAAAGTTTCTAGAGTTTTTGAAGAAAATTCAAAAAACTAGTTATTTAAAAATTACAGTTAAATTAAATTCTAAGCTTGAAATTTAATTTTAAAAATAAAAATCTTCAAATAGCCCCTCCACCCGTTCAGTTCGTATAAGGACAGTCCTTTTTCGTCCTGTAGCAAAACAATATCAAAATTTAGGAAAATAAATTTGAAGAAGCGCCCATTGACCTTCTACGCCCAGAAGGCTTATGGAAACTTGCGCTAATGGCTTAGATCGGTTAATTTAAACCTTCAAACAACATTTTAATTAAAAAAGAGGAGTTTAAAGGTAGGGTTTGTAGCACTTTTTGCTAGAAAATAAACCCTTCGTTGAAGTTCAAATTTTGTTAGGTCACGAAAATTCGGAATTTTATTAGAAAAAATTCCCAAGCATCAAATAATCCGCCCAAAATTAATCTCTCTTGGTCACGACATTATCTTCCTTCCATGAAAAGAAAAAGAAAGTCTAAAATAAAAATATCAAGGAGACTTTCTCCCCCTACTCACGCCTCTGGCAGTAACTTGGAGTTTCGAGTCAACGTCATGGAACCACACAACTCGATCGATAGGCCAGGTTGACGCCTGAGACGTCGCTTCTGGAGGAATTCGAGACGAGTGGAAATTAGTAGGAAGCGCCAAGTGCGAATAAAATATTACAAACGTGATTTAAAATTTATGCTATAATGCCTTATCGGAGCCGAGAGTGTGCATTGTGCAATGAAGCAGCAGTAAATCGTGAGCCGGAATCCGGGACCGGTGGCCGCCACTCTATTCGTAATTTATTGGAATTCGGCAGACAGATGCAGAGTTAATTTCGGGACGTTTAGCGTAGTCTGGCGCTAGCGCTCTAATTGCAGATTTGTGGAATTTCCTCCTGCCCACTCCCGTCGACCCGAGAACGGGACGGTGGCCCCTGCAATCGCACCACAATGTATCATTCGGTGTGTGTGGCGTAGCGTTGCGTTGTGGGGAAGCGGCATGCAAGAGTTTAATTTCCTTTTTGTTCTCAACTCCGACTTGTGTTTTGTGTTCGGATGGCAAGGCACTGAGGCTCGGCAATATGGCACTGGCATGCAACATTTGCTGCCATCGAGTGCAGCCGTCCCTGTGTTGGGCTCACTAAATCATAACCCCATATTATTGCGCTTATGGCACACTAAATCACTGAGTTTGATACGCGCTCGAGTTGGGAAATTTTTCGTGATTTCAGGTTGTTTTGGTGAGAAAACGTGTAGCGGGTTACACTTACTTCCGGCAAGAGTTACATTGTGGATTTGTGTTCCGGAAGTGATAAAATATTGACTGAAATGGAAACAACCTTACACGGATTGCAGAGAGGCGGAAGGCAGCTGCTCTAGAAACGCGATATTTTCTCACAAGGAGAACTTTTCTCTTCATTTTCCACCTTTTGAGTGCCATAACTGCTTTAAAAGTGGCTTTTGAGGTGAATGACGACGATTTGAGGCTTGAGAAATCGCTCATCGAGGCAAAAATTTTTTAGCCAAAAATCCCAATGATTTTATGAATTTCGTGTGAAAATTTTTTTTCTCCAGAATCCACTTTTTCGACCAAAACGCTTAGCTGACGTGATTCTGGAAGTAAACTTAACCTTTTAAACGCTTCGAGGACCTTTTTTATGAAAAAATATTTGCGGCCGAAATTCCTAAAATCGAGTTTTCCCTAACCAGTAGAAATTTGGCTAAGACTTAAATTTTCGGTGAAAAACTTTTTTCTCCATTTTCAACCAAAACCCTTCAAAAACGTGATTCTAGCGGTAAAATTAATCGATTAAAGGCTTTCTAAAATTTTAGCTTCTTCAACTCACAAACTTCAGCTCTCAGGGACGATATTTTCTACTCAAAACGTTTCCCAAAATCTCGAGGTTTCCTAAGCGCTTTTGAAAAATTGAATGTCATTTTTTACGCCAGATTGAGGGTGAAAGTGGTGATAATTACACAGCAAGGTCAAGATTGTCACCCATGTCTGTCAAAACAGGAAGGGCTGCTACTCGCTCACTCATTTAAACTTTAATTTCGGAGCGCGGGGTGGTCCCCTCACAATTTCCCGTTTTTCGTTATCATAGTCAGATGCGATCAGAGAGCGTACACACCAGGAAGCGAAGGTACGAGTACTACAAATTGAAATTTTGCAATCCCATTTATCAAATATGTTGCTCGTGATTTATGTTCCTCTCTCCACCAAAAGAAAGGGCGAGCCCTATTTATTCGAGTCCTCCAGACATGATAATAACAGCCGAGAAGATTGACAAATGACAACTGAATCAATTAAACTCAAAGGAATATCAGGAATCTTCGGGAGTGCAAAGTGGTTCTGAACTTTGGTGGGGAGTTTGCAATTTCGTTCCCGAGAGACGAGGTATCCATGCAGTGTATGTAAATGCAATCGTGCTCGCTTGAGAGTGGAGAGGAGTCAAGTTTAATATTGATATAATTATTCTATTTTGAGCTGATCTGATTAAAATTCGTGATTGAAGTGTCAATCAGAAATCAACAGATATTACAATTTAACGCCATAAATAATTCAAATTTATGTATGCGAACGATGATGTGTGCAAGAAATATTTGGTGATGTCGAGCCCTGTTTGTATCGTATTATTAAAACAACAATTTATTGAGAAATATTGGAAAACCCACAGAGAGTGTTTCTATCACAAAATGAAATCATACGCGGGACGAGTCTACTTGGTCTCGTCGTTCAGTTCCTCGTCCTTGTAGAGCTCCTTGAATATGAGCTTCTGGATCTTCAGTCTTGTCTTGAGCTTCTGGGCGTTGGACATCTGGCTCATGAAGGGGTGCAGGCTCATGAGGAAGTGGAAGTCGTCGTCCACCCCGTCCATCCCCAGCCGCGAGCTAGTGGTGTCGGTGGGGGAGTGCGTGCGGTCGATGCTCTCCTCCCGGAGTCGCTTCAGCGAGATGGGCTTGATGGCAGGTGGCATGGAGACCGGCACGAGGGGTGGGAGGGGAGGCGCTGCATCTCCTCCGTTCTTCGCACTGGCGTTCGACGACGAAGATGCGCCGTTCGTGGGCGTCAGCGCGGGAGGAGAGAGCGGAGCCATCTTCGGGAGGGTCGTCTCGGGTATCTGGATGTAGTCCGTCGTGTCGTCCGTCTCGTCCTCCTCGTCGAACGTCTCGCCAGCCGAGGTGTTGTCGTTGGAGGCCGTGCCACCGCACGGATTCGGGGGGTAGAGGGCGCTGTTGTTGGGGTTGCGGGCTCGCAGGTGGTCGACTAGGAACAGGAGGGTCTTGTAGTAGGCCCACTTTGACTCGAAGAGCTGTGGTTTCGTGAGGAGGTCCCCAGTGGGGGAGCGAGGAATTCGTTTGTACTCTACGCGGAAGTTGTCACGCAGCCCCTTCCACTTTGTCTTGAGGACGCTCTCTGTGGAAGAGAATGACTTGGCGTTAGCTGTGGTTTCTTGCTAAAGGGTCATTTCGGGGTCATACTAGGGGTCATTTTTGGAGCTCTCTTCAGAAGGGGGTCAAATTTGGAGCTACCTTTATAAGGGGTTCAAGACGAGGTTTAGAAGTTTTAGAGAGTGTTAGGTAAGAGAGAGTAGAGATGAGCTGTGGTTTTTTGGTAAAGGATCATTTTGGGGTCATAGTAGGGGTCACTTTTAGAGCTACCTTCAGAAGGGGTTTAAGACGGGGTTTAGGAGTTTTAGAGAGTGTTAGGAGGTGTTTGGTGAGAAAGGTTTAAGAGATGAGCTAGATAGAGATAAGAAGAACTTAAGAGGGTTACATGGGTCAACATGGGTCAAGATATTTTGAACAGGGTTAAGGTTCTATCTCAAGTAGAGGTTTCAAAGTTAGCTTAAAAGAAGGTACCAGGGTCTCAAAAGCAAGAACCTTAGATAGGGTCTCAAGAAGAGGGTTACGGGGACTTACTGTAGGACTTCAAGGGTGGGGTCCCTGCATTCAGGGTTACATGGGTCAACATGGGTCAATATATTTCGAACAGGGTTAAGGTTCTATCTCAGGTAGTGGTTTCAAAGTTAGCTTAAAAGAAGGTTTCAGGGTCTCAAAAGCAAGAACCTTAGATAGGGTCTCAAGAAGAGGGTTAAGGGGGACTTACTCTAGGACTTCAAGGGTGGGGTCCCTGCAAAGACTCAGTGAAAGGGCAAGAAGGAGACTCACTGGGCACCCCGTGCAGCTCCGACAGCTCGTCCCAGGTGTCCTCGATGAAGGCCTTGTTGACGGCGTAGTTGCGGTTCCAGAGTGCCGGCCTCTGCTGGACGTTGCTGATGAACTTCTTCGTGTCCAGATACAACGTCATCTTGAGCTCGTGACAAAACGCTACTACACTTGTGAAAAAGTCGAGGCAGCTCGCGGCAAACAGAAAATCAATAGCACACGCTCTCTAGCGCGCACGGCAGAAATAGCTGAATATCCGGGCGGGAATAACAGCAGCAATAATGTTAATAATGCCGGGCGATGCGGCGGCGGTGTGTAGCCTGTGATACGAGCGGAGTGTGTGCCTTTATATTATATTTTTATTTCGCTTCTGCCTGCCTGCTGCTACTGCGGCGGTGGTGTCGACGACGACGACTAGCGACTAGCAGGCCCAACGACAGTGAGCAAACTGAAATCGTTCAACGCGCGCCACATGCTTCAGCTGCTCTGCTCACACAGCTACACACGGTACGCCTTGCAAAATATCATCGTCGTGTCGTGTCGTTGCGAGCCGAGTCGTCGCGTCGGAACCGTCCGGCCCCGGCGCGTCACGGCAGAATATGGGATAGCGTGTGTACAAACGTGGAGGTACGCTTCGGATGACGAACGAAGGTCATTGCTGGTTGCGCGTTTCTTGCACACGTTGGTGCGTCGCGTCCATTATCGATCCGTCTGCGGAGCTGCGTTATGGAGCGAGGGTCAAAAAAATGGAACTCGTTTGGACGATGATGATGAAGAAGTTGCTGCCGAAGTCCGACTGGGGCGAGCCCACTCCAAGAGCTATGGCAGGTAACCTGACCAAGGATCAACAGGTTGAAAAGGTCAAGGACGTCTAAATGACCCCTATTCTTCGAAGTCAAGAAGAGGGAGCTTTGAATGTAGGTCAACCCCTTATCCCTTACCCCTCTAGCATATAAGCCTTTATGGTAACTAATCGAGTTCCAAGTACCTTCATTGCCACCTTATTAACTCCTTATACTTTAGTACGTCCCTGAGCCAAAAAAACGTGAATCCATCTCCAGTTCTTCAGTCCTCTTAAGCTAATAATCCCTCTAGTAGACGTCTCTGTGATAATCAGTTGAGTTCCCAGTTACTTCATACTGCCCGTATGAGTCAAGCTTCTCCAAATATGGCATGTTTCTAAGATAGGGACTGCGAATCCATCTCTACTCTTGAACTCAATTCGGCCGAACGGAAGCTTGCTTCACCACCGAGCACTTGGGCAAATTTTGCATAGAAGTTCAGGGTCACAACTGCGCTCCAGTCGCGTATAAAAGCCCGCAAATTTCACTCAGCCCCACATCAGTCCCAACTCTCTCCTAGAACGCATCAACATGAAGTCCATCCTCTTCATCGCCTTCTTCCTCGTCGTAGGTCCCTTTTCCAGCGTTACCTGCTTTCACAGTTCATCCCGTTTCAGGCCGTCCAGTGCTGCCAGGCCGTCGACTTCAACGTGAAGCTCTACGACCTCTGCGCCGTCCTGGGCTTCCCGTGGGGCAACAGCAAGACCCTCAAAGTGGGCAACTTCTTCCTCTCCTGGATCTGGCGGCGCGACTGCAAGTTCCAACCCGAGGTTCCCAACGATGGAGTCACCGTCAAGGTGGCCGACAGGTACATCTTCAGAGCGTGTCGCCAGGCCGAGGGTCCCGCCAAGAAGGGGGAGGACTTGGGCCGCTTCAAGCCCATCTACGACGAGTTCTGCGCCAAGAAGGAGGACGACCTGAAGCCCATCAAGGAGGCGCTGGTCTCCAACATCAAGGGCTTCCTGAAGGGCAGGAGTCTCGGGAGTCTGTTGTGAGAGACGTTATTTATTGAGTAAAACGATTAAACTAGATTGTTTTCAATTTCCTCCCGAGCTGGCAGAAAGGTACGAAATTAGGGTAAGCCCATTTCCCCGAACATTAGCGATGAAAGCGTTAAACGTTATCGACTTGGTGCCCGGCTGCCTCCGAGATTACATCTCGCATGACGTGACACCTCCCCGGCACCCCGGCACCCCGCGTCCTAAGCCGACCTCTTCAGAATATCCATATTTAAATGCAAACTGCGTAATTGCGTAAAGTGAATCACTCTCCGAAATTGCATCCTTTGTGCGTATCCGTGATTGACGTGAAGTATTTGCGTACATGTGCGTAAGAGCGAGCACGAGGCCCGTGGAAAAATGCAAGGGGGAAAGGGACTGTTTGTTTTGCGTACGGCTCTCCTTTCCTTTCGTTTCGGGAGTCGAGAGTCGGGATTCGGGGAAGTGAAGCGCAACTCTCGTACGGAGTACATTTATAATGATGATACAGGAGATTTCGGTGCAGAAAGCGAGGGGGAGAATTCAACTGCGTAGAAGGGATGAATCACCCTGCTCCGTTTCTCGGGTCGTGGCTTGGAGGGACAGCGCTCAGAAGAAAAAGACTGGAGCCACTGCAGGTGACAATTAACGGGAATGAGCAGAGGTGCAGAAATGTGGATGTAAAAGTCGGGCGCGCGTGCTGAGCCTTTTTATGGAACGTACGTGCATCCAAATTCAAATAGCTAAATCTACTTTTCAGAATTCCATCCATCTTCCATACCCTCTCTTTATGAAGCACCTGCGTGCCACAGCGGAGTGAAAAATAAATGTATGTTGCTCCTCACACCAACCTTTATAATGTTCCCATTAATGCTTAACTACTGCGCCTCAGCTCGCTCCCAGGTACCGAATTCCGAATTTCCCTTGTAACCCGAAGTGATACCTAATATTTTAATGCCGTGAATGGCGTGGGAGGCGATTCAATGACCGTGGTCGGAAAGGCAATTCGGGGCACTAAAAGTAAACTACTCAAATTTGCTCTCAGAATTTAGATTGATTTGGGGCGGGCGCGGGGAGAAGTGGGAAAGTGGGACAAAGAAAAGCGAAAGTCATGGCTTTGACATTGATTTCGAGACCGAAAAGTTTCGGGAACAAAGAACGTCTCCCTTCTCTCAAATTCGTGTCAACACACGCAATTTTTACGACCGAGAACCAAGCCTTGATTTGCGTTGCTTCACGAAGCATTTTTTGGCGGAAATATTGGATGATAAAAAATTATCCGTATTATAAATTTTTATTATGTTTCCTTCCAGTGCCTCTTTCCCAAAGAGAGTGAAAAGAACCGCAAGGAGGATAAAACAGAAAAGGACGAGATGCCGAAAAATTCTGCATAATCCTTTTTATGGCCCGACTTTTTATCACTTCTTTTTCGCAATTTTCAAGTGCGATTCTGCCTGCTAGGCTCAGTAATCGTGCGTTAACTTTTTCAATTTGACTGAGCCGAGCACGAGCGAGACCTGGCGTAGGCAAAAAGTAATGATAGGGAAAATATAATGTATGTGCGAAGCCTTCAAGTGCTGAGAGACCATAAAAAATAGGCGAGCGACTGCTGCTGTACTCTTCCGAGGACTTTGAAGGTGAAAAGTTGTCGTCCCTAACCCATTGGCTACCGGGGGGTCGCTGTGTCCCATTAACTTTTTACAATTTTTCCGCAATGCATTTTTAGATAATTTCATCCTTCTTCTCTCGTAATTTAGATTTTGATTTAAAAAGCAGCAAAAGCATCTAGTCGTGAATTTTTTTTACTTATTTCAACTAACCTTCTTTTACAATTTTTAGAATTGAGCCCAATTTTTTTTTGATAAAACAAATTCCAAAAAATGTAACATTTTTGTTTCAAAAAAATTTTTGAAAATTTTATTTTTACAAATTATTTATATGAATCATTAGTGATTTTAGGAAGCTGGATGCAGTTTTAAAATCTTGGTAGCTCATGGGTTAATGCAGCCTCGTTCCCCAAACACGAGTTACATAACGAACGTCGTCATGCCCGAATTTAGACCGAATTAATGCTGTATTTTGCCAATCATAGAGGAACTTTGTCATCTGATTTCCTACTTCCGGTCACAGAGCATTATCATCGACAAAAGTACTGCAGGGAGCAAAAACGTTCACAGAATCCTACCAGCGGGCATCGACGACGACGACGACAAGGAGGACAACAAAATAGGCATCAGAATACACAAAGCAATTTAGAAATTCGTGTGCACACCATTAAATTCAGTTCCTATAATTTCAGACAGAGCAGGGACTGGCGGGGCTCAGAGCCCCTAGGTGCGAGCCCCCCTTCGTCACCCCTTCCTGCGAGACCTCCACAATACACGATAATTGTCATCATCGTCAGTGCCATTTTCCGAGCGAGATACTGTGATGGAACCGGGAAGAAATGTACGCAAAATTGAGCAAAAGAAAATGATTGCTCCCCCCTTTTGCTCTCTCTCACAATAGATCCCAGTCCCAGTCCCTTCCATGAAGCCGAAGCCACACGAAGCGCTGCTGCATGGTAAAAAGATAAAAATATCGCAATTTCAATCTCAAACTCAATTTCAAATTGAACATCGCCGGAACGGAATGAAAACAGCATCTGAGCCTGAGCGACTGCGAGACTGCGAGGGAAGGAACTAAATTGCAAAGAACATCGAGGAGATACAGAAAATAAATATAACCTTGCGAGCCAATGAAGCGAGCGACTGGCTGCTGGGCTTGGCTTTCATTCGAAGCGCGGCACGAGCTCCTGCTGGTAAAGGGAAAGGAAATAAACTAATCAAAAATATATTGTCCGTAAATATTAATGAGACACGGATGTGATGAAAGAGCAGCTTCTGTTGTTGATGGTTAGTGAAGGGTGCGATTTGTGCTTCCTCTCCAAGTAATCACGGCCGGGCCCGGGACCGTCGCCGTCGCTCTCGCCGTCGCTCTCGCCGTCGCCCTCGCCCTCGCTCTGCCGGAGAAGAAGAGGAACGCTGAATAAACATCAATTGCAACCGTAATCATGATCACGCTCCGGATGATAATAATTCCCTTACGAAAAAAGCGAGCATGTGGCGGCTGAGCCTTCGACGACACTGCCGCGAAGAGTAAGTAATTTAAATCAGTCACGTCATAATTTTATCTCAATTGTTCCATCGGCAAGGGAATTCTCGCTCTGTGTTTATTTATTCGCATCGAATGAAGATGGCCAGGAGGAAGCGAAAACTTTTCCTTATCTTCTCCCCAACTTCTTCTTCAACTCGGGAAACTCGGGGAACTCGGCAAACTCGGAAAGGGATAACCAAATTTTCTCTCTAATGACTTAATTACTCTTATTTCGACTCTCGACTCGCCTCGACCAACATATGCCATGCCGGGTCCTTCTGCAAGTCATGTCCTCAAAAGGTGGTCGATTATTTGTACAAATCGTGTATTCTGACCACAAAGGACCGGCTCCCTGCGAAAGCTGAATAAATTGCTGACAAAAAGAGTTAGACTGTATAATGTGATAAATATTTCTTTTGTGTGTCGCCCTGCAAATCTCTGTCATCTGTCCCTCGAGACAAGATCTTGGATGTGCCGCGTCACATGAGTCATAATTTGTAAAATGGAAAAAGGTTTTGGATGACAAAACCCTTCTGACATCTGTTGTTCGCTTGCTCGCCACGTCCACATTTGATGGATGGACGTAATTAGGCGTGTCTGAGGTCGGTATGCCACATCTGCAGGATGCTGGTTCGAGTCTCTCAAGAGTCACCGAGCAAAGCTGAAAGTATTAGTTCGACAATTAGCAAGAAGGACATAAACCCCCTCCCTCGCCTGCGTCAATGACATTTATTACGCAATGCCGTTTAATGGCTTTCGTCGAACACAATGAAAATCACCATAAACCCGAATGAAATACGACTTGTTGTGGCTACGTTTTCGGTACCACCGAAATGGGCCGCTCGTAAATTTGCTGCTTGGGTTCCTCCGGAAGGTTCCTTGGAGCTCTTGGAGAGATATTTCGAATTAAAATCGCATTACGGCATTACGGGCCATTATCATATTTATTGAAAACGGCGGAAAAACAAAGTGAAAGGCGATGGGGAGAAAAAGTGTGTTACATTTCCTCGATGGAAAAATATCCGCCCCATGCTTTATCTGGCAGATAAGACACATGTATGAGAGGCATGCACGGTATCACTTGACGATGGTTTTGATTATGGCAAAAATGAAAAAGAAAGAGAGGCGCAGAAAGCGGAATATGCAAATGAAGATTTTCCCCCGCTTGAAACTCGATTTTCTTTATTTATTTTAATAGAATTACTTTTCAATCCCATTTTCGCATTCATCAATATTTATGTACAGAGCTAATAAATCGCTGATTATTATTGCTGCTTGCGCAACGCCGCCCACAGCGGCTCCGGGTTCGTTTCCAGCACGGACAGGGAAGAGGAAAGTCCTACTTAAATTTTCATTTGCATGGGATGCTGAGTAAATTCAGTGATGTAGTCGTCATTTAGCTTGAAAGGGGCGTCAGAAGTTTTCTCTTTGGAGGCGCTCAGTTCGGTATTCCTAAATTATCTCTTGGAGTATCTTTTGGAGTATCTCTTGGAGTATCTGAGTGTGCCAATTTTGGATTCAATTTCAATTTTCTGTCCGTCCGTCCGTCCGTCCGTCCGAGTCGCAAAGGCTCCGAAACTGTAAGACATAGAGACATGCAATGGGCGAAACACTTTGGTTTTTCCGGAAAACTGCCTGGGGGGTAACTAGAGGGGATTCCTGTTGTATGAAACTTCCATATACTTTTTCCGATTGAGCTGAATTTTGGATATGTTAAATATCATGTCAAATCTAGCAAATTATGGAACACATGTTTGCCCCTATCACCTAAGGGGGTAGGGTGAGAAGCCACCGAAGGAGGGGAAATTATAGTTGCTCCGATTAAGCTGAAAATTTAGTGTGTTAATGAACTTGTAAAACCTAGCAAATAATTGTTCTGCACTATACTCGTACCACCACCAGAGATGAAACTAGAGACCCCTAAAGTTCATACAGAAAAGGATTTTTGGACAAAAGGTTTTGACTTCGACCCAACTTTGCTAAGATGCCGACTTGAAAATGCGTTCGTCCCCTTCTTCTGAGGGCTTAATTGCTTAGGGTAGAGTTTTCAGCTCAAATAGTCGTTCTTTTCAGATTTAGAAGTGACTAAGTTAACTAGAAAATACCTAATCCAGCTCCAGCTACTAGCTACGCCACTGAGTAAATTCTTCATTTTCCGGTGGGTCTCAGTTACAAGAATATTTATCGCTGTCAAGCAAAGTTAACCTTTGGGGGTTTACCATTTTGTTGATGTACATAATTCATTGAGTCCATAAATGTTGACGCGGAGAAAAAGCTAATCCAACTGTCTCTGATTACTGCCGTGCCATCGTCTGTTGCTACGAGATATTTTCTTTTTAATTATGCAATAATTTAATTTTTTTGGCAGCGCGGGGTGGTGGAAAAGGTGTGTTAGATTTATAATGTAGGACTGCGGGCGAAGCATTTTAAATGAAGCAACGTTTTGACATCGGGGATTAGCTGTTCAACGAAATAATTTGTGTGCTTGAAAGGAATTATAAATTCAACCTTTTTTTCACGCGCCGGCAGTGCACGTTTTAAGCGGGACCCGCTTGTAATTATGGAGGAGTAATGGGTAGTAATGACAACGAGGTGAGATTGAAGGGATCAAAGTTTGAGGGACCGCAAAAAAGGGCACGAGAAGCCCTGATTTAAATATTATGGCCGAAGGGAGACGAAATTATAACTCTCTGGAACTTTAATTTCGTTTCAATATTGACATTTCGGCCCGAACAACCCGTAAAATCTCCCGAATCCGCCGTTCTGCCCAGTAAACATATTTTTTACAGTAGCAGTAAAAGTCTAATCCAACGAAATTGTTTAAACTATAAAAATGAGCTCAACTTTTACTGCTCCTCAACGCTATAATACATCTGCCTCCTCTGCGTTTGTTTCTTTTCATCACCGAGACTCTTAACTGCTTCACTCCGACATTGTGTTTCGGCAAATTCAATTCTTTCCGCTCCAGAATGGTCCGCCTGTCTATTTTCGATGCTATCTCGAACGAGTTGGCACTCCTATTGGGTGCTGACGCCACTATTTGCTGGCACGACCGAGCCAATCTCGCCCAAGTTTGCCATAAAGTGCAGAATTGGGGAAAAAGAATCTGTATAAAAAATTAACTAAGTGCAAGTCAAAAATCATACTCTGAAGACAAAGGAGAAATATTATCGGGGCATAAAAGCATGAAAAGAAGAAATAAAAAATATTTATGGAGGTAAATTTTCAACTCGCCCTTCAAGCTCGCTCCTTCTCTCGCTCTGGTCGAACCCAAATGAACCGTCATAAATTAGCGTGGTTACTTTGTTGGTTGGGAGCCCCCCGATTTCACGAACAAAGAAAGATTAAAAGCAGTCATAAAAGTTTCCCAAAATTTTCACCCCCTGCTCATTAAGGGATCACCTTCACCGTGTCTTAGGGGTTCCGTGGGAACAGGGAGAGCGAAAGAAACGAGCAGGAATGCGAAGGAACACACAGGCTTCATATTGGGGATCTCATAGGGGATCTGAGGTTTCATTCAACACAATTTTTTCTGGAGCTAGTTGTTTATTTTTTCGATAGAATCTTTAGAGAAAACAAAACAGTCTAAATATTAGAGAAGTCTAACGTAGGGTTTGAGAGATATAGGGCAAAAAGTAGTTTTTGGGACTTTTTCATTCTAGGAGGCCGTGTGAGCTTGAGATACGTTCGATTGGCCTCAAATTTAAATATTTTCTTTGCTATCAAATGTTAAATTTGGCAAGTATACCGTTAATGCACCTATCTTCCAATATGGCGGCTCTGGGAGAGTCCGAAATTTGGCTTTAGGGTCAATTTTGGAAAATTTCTTTGAGCTCTCTGTTGTTGCACCCATGCTGTTGAAATCAAAAAGCCTTACTTGAGGTTTCTGCGAACTCCCAAAAACCTTCAAAAAGTAAATTTTAACAAAATGTCCGTGAATTTCAGGATTTTTAGGGGGTTTTGGTACTTTCAAGACGTTAAGAAGGACACCTTGAAAAACTGCGGAAAATAGCACTTTTTCTTTTGAAATATTGTGCATGTAACCTTCAAAGCTCCTCTTCTTCTAGTGCACATTCATGAGAAACAATTTTCCATTCGTCATTTTCAATTCTGTTTAAATTGTACTTATAAGGAGGCGAGCACCAGAGTGGAGCACTTAGAACAAAAAACCAAATAATGTTATTATTTCATGAGGGGGCGCCGAGCGGGAGGTGGGCGGAGGAAAACTAAACTTTGTTAAATTTGTTACATCGGAGAGTATACAAATATATCACAAAAGACGAAAATAAAGGTAATAAGAACAAGGAATAATTAAAGAAAATTGCCTCTCGGTGTGTAATAAATGAATTTTGCCGGAGCACGCATGGAAAACATAACCGCTCTTACAGAAAGTGAAAGTATGGAATTCATGAATAATTGAGTTCAGTTTCGCCGTTAGAAGCATCTGTTGCCAGCATATTACAATTAACTCAAAAATATTGTTATTATAGGAGCTTTATTTTACATAATACAAGGATGGTGACGCGTTTCGGAGCTCTGACCCGGCTCTCGGGGAGGAAGCCGCGCGCCTTCGGAACAAAGTTCTCGTCTCCGGTCTATGAATATTGTTTCTGAGTCGCAGAAAGTCTCCGTGAATAAATTTCGTTTATGAATAAATACATGCATAATATAATGAACAAGTTAATTAATCAATTAGGTAAGAAACCGCATGAATAATGTCTCCAAAATGCGCCGGTTGAAAATCAAGACGTTTCGGGCGATCAGATAAAGCGGGAAAGCAAACACGAGGCGTAGTTTCTCTCTCCTTAACCCTCACAACCTCGTAGCAGGAGCAAGAATGGTCTCATAGTACCGCTGTCGGAACAGCGGGGGCAATGGCAATGGACATCCGATGAGGTGTATGCTAGAAAAATTAATAAAAGTGCACAGCAGGCAATCTTTGGTGAACCACAATATCTGCCGTTTCGGAGCGAGTGCGGTGTCGAGCGGGTTGGCTCCGGAGCAGTGTTTCTCCATTAGGTCCATAGTGTGACTATGAAGATTACTGCATTATTAATGGTGACACATTTCCTCGTTTTTGCCGCCATCGGGGTCAGTTCGGACATGGCGATTGGCAAGAGTGACAGCAAAAAGGCCCTGTTCTTTGTCTCCAAGGCCCCGGATGGCCCGAAAAAGCCCTCTCTTGTGGCCAGAATCGCGGGCTGGTTCAAGGATCGGCTGGCCTTCTACTGCTCCGTGACGAGTCTGCACATCTGGAACCTCTTCGTGCGCCCTGCTATCTCGGTCTGGGAACGGTGGGCGGCGACCAAGTGAGTTGAGTCAATTTCAATTAACTACACTCGTGTACTTTCCAGCGCGGCGTGGATTGTTCTGTGGATAGTGACGCTGATCACGACCTGCGGTCTCATTTACGTCAGCCTGCATTGGACAGCCGAAACCCCTACTGTTACGTTAATCGAGAGCACAAGTTACCCCACTTGGAACATTCCATTCCCGGCCGTGAGCTTCTGTCCCGTCAACAAGATGAGTGCTAAGGCCGTGGACGCAAAGGTCAAAAAATTGTGAGGTTTCAACTTGTTCTAACTTTTTTGGGACATTCCATTATAGTTGTTGCCAATCAATACTCATTTATTTTTAGCACATATTGCAGGTAACCCCATAAACCCCATTAAGAACCCAACTGTTGACCCCACTTCAGACCCAGCCTTAACCCATCTGTTGGCCACATTTTGTAACGCCACTCTTGACCCAACAGAGAACCTCAGAAGCGCTTTATAGGCCTCAGGTCAAACGTCAAAGTAGGTACCCTGGGAAAAAATCATCAAAGGCGCACCTGTTATAGCTCTGTTAGTGCTTCTTATGTCCTGTAATGGCCATTTGAGGGGCCTTCGGGGCCTTATTTTCCACTAAAATCCCGAAAATCACTTATATTAAAATTTTCGGGGTCGTGCCGATGTATTTTCACCTCATCTACCTTATTCTAGTCCTTTGTGGTGGTTCCATGGCTTCATTCAGCCGAATGCAAAATTGTTTGGTTAAATTGGTCGACATTTGTCGTCGCGCCTTTGATGATTATTTTTACCCAGGGTACCTTCTTTGATGTTTGTCCGTGGATAAGGAAAATTCCTGAGGTTTCCTCTATGTTTATATATTGTATTATCTCTTTTGAGTTCCCTTGAAATTTCATTTCCCCAGCAAACTCCCCGAGAACACGACTGTGGACGAAGCGAAGGCTCTGATGAGGACCCTGATTCACTTCAACGGGAACGGGGAAGCCCATCCCGATACCTACCAGAAGACCCACGAGATAATGATCCTCAACAACCTGACTGTGTCCCAGTTCCTGCTGGATGTCGCTCCCGATTGCTCCGAAATGTTTGAGAAGTGCTTGTGGAAAGGCACGCAGGTCCGTTGCGAGGCAGTTATGCAGCCTAACATAGCTATTTCCGGATACTGCTGCTCCTTCAACTACTTCGGGGGCAAGCTCCGGTTGAAGTCGAAGAGCAAGGGGAAGTACATCCAGGCCACTGAACCCAGACGAGTCAGCGCCTCCGGGTTCCAGAACGGTCTTTCGGTGATCGTCAACCTGCACCCTGACGACTACTTTTCCGCCTCCACGAGCACCCATGGGATGCGACTGATGATCCACGGGCCCTTCAACTACCCGGCGGACAACGCCGAGAGCAAGTACATCCAGAAGGGACTCGAGGCTTTCCTGAGCGTCAAGCCGGAGAGCACCTACGCCACCGCCGAGGTCATCTCACAGCCCCTTCTGACCCGCGAGTGCTACAGCCCGTCGCAGGTCCACCTCGAGTCCGTGGTCCGGTACACGTACATGAACTGCCTCATGGAGTGCCGCCGGCTCATCATGCTCCACTTCTGCGGGTGCGTTCCCTACAACTACCCCCGCAACGGCTCCGAGAGGGTCTGTCAGATGGACGACATAAGCTGCTACCTCCAGTACAAGTGTAAGAAGGCCCTCGCCTGAGACTTCAGACCTGATTTCGTGTTTGCAGCTATTGCAGCGGCGGCTGTGCCCCCAGTGAACCTCTCGATGCCCTCTCTCGAGGACACCCACGGCAAGGGCCACCTCAGGAGCTCGTGCGGCTGCATGCCCGACTGCATCTTCAACAACTACGTGACCGAGATTTCGACGGGAATCCTCAACCGACGCTTCAGCTTCTCCTCCCAGAGCTTCTAGTGAGTACGCTTGGGCCCAGAGACGCCTTCATTGCCGAGTCTCGTTTCAGCCAAGGGGTGAAGCTGACGAACCAGAGCGTCGTTAACGTGTTCTACACAGACCTGTCCTCGACGAGGTATCGAACCGACATGTATCAAAATTGGATGAGTGTTTTGGCCATGTTCGGGGGTCTTACCGGGCTATTTTTGGGCTTCAGTCTTGTAACCGGTTACGAGCTGTGTAAGCTGTGTAATTGGATTGGGTGCCAAAAATGATTTTCCGTCTTTCAGGTTACATGTTCTCCGTCCGAGACCTGTTCGATTACCTGGGCAAGAAGAAGAAGAAGCCGGGCAAAGTCATCCCTCTCTCGAAGCCGAATTAAATTTTGAGCTCAATAAAGTTCCCTCCAAAACGGCTCATTACTCGGGGAGAGTGCCTCTGACAGAACACTGTTTCGATTATTTAAACAGTGTCATCGTCATTGTTCGACTCTGCTCCACTTCCAGCATCCTGCAGCAGCGCTGGCTTTAATGTGTGTTTGCCAAATACTTTACATCCTTGTCATTGTCGTCTGCTTTTGTGCCTTTCTACTCCCTTGCCACTTTGCCCGAGCTCGACACAAAATGTATGTTTTCCCCAACGGCGGGCTTAGGTAATTCTGCTGGTGGGTGGCGCGCGCTGGTGGGGTATTGTGCAGAATCCAATCCAATTTCATGGCGCTTTTCATGTAAAATAAAACTGGAAATTTTGCATGTCTTCCTAAATTACCTGGAAACTGCTATGCGGAAATTTGATCCAGCAGCGATGTGTATGTTGCAAATTATAACATTGCGTTGCCGGCGCGCTGCAGCATTCGGAGGCAATTGAAATGTATAGTCTGCAATGCAAAATTGAATTCCTCATCCAAACATCCAGATGACATACAAATTCTTCTGCTCCGTCTGCTAGCTCCAGCCAATTGTCCCGGAGAATTCAATCGTGTCTTGTGTTTTCCTGCCGTTACATCGCCAAGCAATGCATGTTCCGCAATGCCAGCTGGCTTCGGATTGAGATTCACATTGAATTTTTAGAAACTGCAGGCCTCTCCTCTTACCGCTTATGGGCGGAAAATGGGGGCGAAACTTTTATAAATAGGATCAAAATGTGAGCAAGTGAGAGCTGGCGGGGGGTTAATGAGAATTGCCATGTTAGACACACATCTCTACATCATCCTGGAAGAGGAAAACATATCGCGCGACATGCCGCTGGTTGCCGCCATCCAATTCCAAGGCGACGACGGTGTGATATAATGGGAAAACATTCACGGAACATGTTCACGGAGATACGTGGAGGAGCTCATGTACAGAAACGCTCCAAACAAAGGAGGCAATCACCGTTCCGAGCAGCAACTTTGCTTCATTTAGATTTAACACTCAGATTGTGACAGACACCATAGCGAGCGGGGGCATGGAGAGTAATGACACTTTTGTGTTGTGGCCTACAAAATTTCCAAAGGCATCTTGGAGTTGCTGCGATAATGTACATACATAAATAATACCCGCACGAGGCGCCTTCCGAGAGGGGATGTGAGAGGTTCTTTTTCTCTCGCGAAACAATGAGCTTAATCACTTGTTGTTTGGACACTTTTGCTGTCGGGATTATCGGCAAAAGGTGGCTGTCAGACGCATGTGGAGGAGCAGTCAGGAATATTTGCTCAAGGACTTAAGAGAAAGACTATGGAGGAAGTTTTCCCTTTTTAGTGCATTTTCCCTCATTGCATCTACTATGTCCGTCCGTCTGAAAATTTACAACTCAAGAACCAGAAGAGATAAAGACCTAGGACATGGTCCTTAGGGGTAGAGGTTAGACATTTCAGACCCCCATTACCTCTAGAGAGAGAGAGAGGAGGGTAAGCCCGTTGTTCCTTATACTTTATTCGATTGAGCTGAATTTTGGATATGTTGTGCATCACAAAAAATCTATCAAAGCATAGAACGCATGCATGACCCTATCACCTAAAGGGGGCTGAGTGGGGGGTCCTCGAAGTTTGTATGGGGAAAAATTTTAGTTGCTCCGATTCAGCTGATATTCAATAGATTCACGATTATAAGAAACTTTTGCTTCGTATCACAGTCTCAGAAAGATAAATTACTAAATTAAATTTAATCAAATCAATTCAAAATAGAATATCAAAGACCAAGAAAGAGAAGTGCATTTTCTTGAATAAATTGCCCAATCTAAATAATTTAAGAATTGAGTAAATGAATTCAATTAGATTCCCTCAAAATAAAACCCAGGAAAATGCACTTCTCATATTTTTGATTTAATTTAATTAAATTTTTTTTTTCTTTAAGCCCTTTCTTTCCCTCTCTCTTTCCTTGTACAGCTCCTGGGTACTCAGAGAAAGGTTTTGTTCCTGAGAATAATACCTTTAGACTCCTCCACAATAGCCCAGCTCCCGAAATAAAACAAAACCCCGAGGCGAACACGTTCCAAATGTTTAGAACCTGTTTACTTTTCTCTCAAACAAGATAGCAAAATATGTAATGTACTGCTGCACCCACCACCGTGTCCCGAAAAATTACATTTCCCTTTTGTTCCCGGAAACATCGTTCAGCTCAATTCCTTTTGTGCCCTTTTCAACCCAAACAATGAGGATTGTTCTGCTAAGGCCCATCAATACAGTAATCCGGGGCTTAGTCCTCAGTTCGAGTTGGAGCAAACAGCCAAAGCTCCGATTCTTCTGTTTTGTCGGTTGTCAGGAGAGAAAAAAAACCAAAGACGAGCGAATTTCATTGATGGAGTGAATGTGCTGGAAATTTTATTGTTGCCGCGGAGGGTGGAAATTTCTGAGCTTCTCCCACTCACTCGGTAACAAGGGTTCCCCATCACCTGATTACATTTTTACGATCAACGAGGATACTAAAAGGAATTGAAGTTTTAATAATGAACCCGGAAAACAATTCGAAGGGTTTAATGCACGCCTGCGACAAGATTTGGCAGTTTGTTTGATGAGAAAGGCATTAAAATAGACGTTAAAAAAGCCGAGGCAGGGCTGGCCAAAATATCCTGGTAAAAATATTCACAATTATGAGCCAAAACGTCACAGAAGCCGTGAAGTTACCGCGCTATAAATTGGCACCTATAATGGGAAAGTGCGGTAAAGCAGCGCAATAATATAAATAATAAAATTGTTATTATCTACGGAACAAAACAACAAAGAAATGGCATTCTTGCGAGGGATATGAAAATCGTAAATAACGTCGAAGCCGAGAGGCCGAACGCGCAGAACAAAAAAGTGCGAAGAAAGAAGTCGTACATTTTCTTTTTATGCTCTTCCTCCGGTTGTGCGTCTTGTTCTGCCAGCTCTTTCGGTTTGTGGGACACGGGACTCGGGAGGGAAGCTGGAGTGTATTGGTGACGAAAGCATTCGATTGAAGTCGAACAAAGCAAATGTTTGAGTTCAACACGAAACACAATAAAAAGTACAAATTGATTGGATATGCAACTAACCTTGGGCGAATTATTTCATCGGCAGTGGCGCAGCCCAGGGGGTCGCCCCGAGGAGCAGTCGAAAAAAACATTCCCGGCGCGTCTCTGGACGAGCTGCTTTGATCATCCTTACGCACTTTCCCTTGTCAATCCAATTTCGGATCTTTGAAGTGCTACACTCACCACTTCTGCACACTCCATCGAGGATTTGTTGGGGTTGAGCGGGCAATTGAGTGGCGAAAACTGATTTGTTCAACATTCCGACCCACATCCTCAAATCGTTCAAAAATAAATTAAAAGGACGAAGACGCGCAAAAAAAAGGCGGAAGGAAGGTGCGTTGTACTCGTATCGCAATTATCATTATTATCACACGAGGGAGAGCGGGAAATGGAACTGACTCGTTCTAGCAGCTCATAATTGTAAATGACGGTAATGAGGTAAAATTATTCAGGCAACCATCCTTTTCGCTCTCCTCCGGTCCCGCGCTCTTCGCAAGTCGTCAATCCGTCTTCTTGTGTCTCCGCAAGACGCTTTTTGCTGGCGTGCGCATCCATACCTAATGAATATTCATGGCACATAGAGAGGGCGTTTAGTGATTTCCCAAGTCACGGAAAGCCCGACTCCACCAAGGCCGCGGAGACTGAGTTTTTCCTCTTCTCGTCAAGGTGATGCCCCACCCCGTCCCTGGCCAGTCACAAAAATTAGAAAACTGAAACAGAATCACACGAGCGAAATTGCTATTTGAATTTATGCTGATTGAATTTTTTGCTGACGGAACGTTGCTCATTTCCTCCGTTTGATTCACCAGCTCGCCCTCCTCTCCCTCATTGTCGAAGACAAAGGAACAGCATTAATATTATGATATTTAGAAAAATTAGGAACTTAGCAGAATTTCATTTT
Organism: Forcipomyia taiwana; assembly: GCA_963930915.1. Classification (NCBI taxonomy): domain Eukaryota; kingdom Metazoa; phylum Arthropoda; class Insecta; order Diptera; family Ceratopogonidae; genus Forcipomyia; species Forcipomyia taiwana. Next base: position 2,837,558 of record CAWVOI010000089.1, on the reverse strand, counting down.
GTAAAATCTGACATCCGACGAATTTTCCCCTCTCCCGCGCCAGTGTTTCCACTTGAATGAAAAAGAACCAGGCCTTAAACGAGATGCGACAGCTTCTATCCCCAACGATTAAATAAATTCACCAAAACCATCCCCCATCAAGGAAGCAGAACAGCATGATGTAATATGGATACTGAAACAAAAAATTCTCTCAGGGCAGTCAGCAGCAAAAGTGAGACGGATGACGATGGATGGCAAACATTTTGATACCAAACGGAATTTAAATTGGGCATTTTTCTCCCCCCTGACAAAAGACTCGGCGCCAGGCTAGAACTCTGCTCGAAGCTGGCTGTTGACCTCACAGCGATTGCAACAGCCACTGGGGCCGGGGCTTGGAACGAAAACGAAAATATATAAAACGCTCATTATAATTTAATCCATGCAAATCGATAGAAACAAACGCTGATTGAATTCTAATTATGAGTTGCGAGCTCGAACCAGGCACACGGCACAGATGCGGTGTTAATAATAGCTCGAATGCCGCCAAAAGTGAGTGCAATAAAAGCTGCCTGCAAGGGGCCAAATTTATTGCTTACTCTAATTACATTTTCATTGCAGGTAGTGACTGATTGTCCTCCATACTAATAGAGGCAATAGAGCCGCGATTTGTAATCGCGAGAGGCGTATTTGAAATAAAATGTTTTGTTATTATTTTTATGACAATCAATTCGACGCTGGCTGTCAGCTCTAAGCGTGCACAGACGTGATTGTTTATGCGGGGAGGCCTTTGTCGTTGATCACATTTAGAAATACGGTTACGGGGTACAAATGCCATTGTTTGAGTTGAATCACGAGAAGCGTTTGTTTTTTCAGCTTTGTTTATTTTTATTTTTATTTTAATTGTTGGTGTGTTTTTTGGAGCTGCTCGCTGGTGCACGGAGACCCTAGAACTTCCTCCGTTCCCAGCACACATGCGGGATTGCCGCCATCAAACACTTTCATGAAATGCGCCTCTTTGTCGCCAATCTATACATTTATTATTATTACATATATATCAATTTAGGTAAAAGTTGATGTCATTATTCTGGTTGTCGTCGACGTCGTCATGAGAACGCACAAAAAGAAAAACAAAAAAGGCAGCAATGATGATGATGTAGCGGAGAAATCAACATAGATTTATCTCCCATGCCCCACACTCGTTCGCAGCAGCTCGTCCCGAGCTCTGAAAATTAATTTTGTGAAAAACGTCGAAGCGAAATGAGATAATTCAAGATTCACATTCGTTTTCGGTGATGATGATTGATTGGGTGATTCATAAATGTCTTCGTTAGTTGCTTTGGGTGGAGCTGCAGTTCTGCATGCCTCTCATGGAAGATAAAAAATTTCCCATACCGGGAATCGAACCCGGGCCTTCTGGGTGAAAGCCAGATATCCTAGCCACTAGACCATATGGGATATGGTTGCTCGTCTCAAAATTGAGTTTTGCCGCGTTTTTATCGTTTCTGAAGTCTCGCCTCTCCCGCACACCTAAAAATAAACGAGCGAGCTCGGTTGAAATTCGGGTCAAGGTGTCTTCTTGCTGACCTATTTCTGGCCCGAGTTCACATCCAGGTGCTCAGTCGCCTTGACCCGGCGTCCCTCACCCGTGGAGGCAGTCTTAACCCATTTCGAGCCGGGCATAGATCCGCTCGTACGATTTTGCTCATTTTTGATAATTTAGCTAGTTTTTGCCCCCTTAAGAAAAAGGTTAATACATATATTTCGCAATTTATTTTAACTACATATCAAATATACCATACATATGTAAAATATTTTTAAAAAAGTTTTTTTTTCATCATTGACATTTGAAGCCTAGCTAAAGCATTTGAAAAGCCTTATTTGGAAAGAACTTGGTTTTTCCTTGTGATGTTTGACTACTACTCTTTGAGTCATTAAAATCTCAGACAAAAATTGAAAAAGATGACATTTTGGGGAATTTCCCAAAAATATGTTCGAAAAAGCCTATTTTTGAAAAGGCTTGGTTTTAAGAGCCTCCGGAAAAAAATTTCTTCTATGAGATAGAGACGAAAGATGAAATATTTAGACAAAAAAGAATTGACTTTGGTCCGACCCTTGGCTCGAAATGGGTTAAGTAAACACAACTGGGCCTCTACTTGATTTATGAGTGATAGAGATTGATAATCTTGGAATGACAGACCAATTAATTTCGTCTAATAAGTCGCCAATTCGCTAAAAAGTGTAATGGAGACAAAGTAGGTGCGATAACTGGGCACGTGTCTGAGCAAAACTTTTCATTTAAAAGCCTCCCTAATGGAAAAGGGTTCTCACTACAATAGTCAGCGGAATTGAGGCAATCAATCTTGTAATATGAGTGCATATATCACGTCACAGGCCCGCTAAGATGATGATGCCAAAGTTAATCGAGGAAGTAAGTGTCTCTTATCAACCCAAAATATTATGGCCCGCATTTTCGAGTACAAAATGAATATGTCGCATATTGGATGTGGTGATTGATGATTGTGTCGGTACACATATTCGTTGACTAACAAATCCATCAAATGGGAGACGCGTGTAATTTGATAAACCCCTCTTTAACACTTGCCGAATTAGTTCTAGTCCGGGCGTTTAATTTAACGCCAACTGCTAAGTACTGCTGACCAGTTGATCAGCCATCGAACGAGAATGCTATGAAGACGTCCCTTTGTCCCGATCCAAGTGGAAGCCGTTTATCACCGGGACACACAACATCGCCCATCCGGTGTTGCCGGTTTAGATTTCCATTCGCCGAATTATCTCCAGGTCATAAATTTTTCTCCTTTCCCTCGTCCCTGTACTATTTTTTAGCTTTCCACCGAACTGTCATCATCAACAACCTTATGAATATTATCGCCTGCCAGCGCGTTTAGAGGCAGCCCCAAATTGGATCAGGCTGTCGAGTGCCCGCGAGTCGGGTCTTGCGACACATCCTAATGATGTCTTGGAACGAGCGATTGTGTGATTAAATGTAATATTTTTCGTTTTTCTGCACCGTTGCCATCAACACCGTTCTCGTACCTGGGAGATATGTACAAAGAAGGGGAAGAAAAATACGTATATTATTACAAATATGAGGGATGGCGGAGAGAGAAAGTGAAAAAAGAAATATTGTGGGTTACACTATAATGACCGAAATATATTCATGTTTGAGTTATTTGCCGCCAGGGCCGGATCCTGCCGGGAGGTCGTGAGGCGTCGGGCGCCTGAGTGCGGGTCTGCGAGGAATCCCAGCCGGCCCTCGTACTCGGGTTGAATGGCTCGTAAATTTTGTCACACATGGATTAAGTATATTTGGTCCATTGCCGGCATTTACGCCGTGCAACGTCAACTGGATGCCATTGTTGCCAAGAAGCAGGGGATGAAGATGCTTTTACGACGCAAAAGTCATCATTTGCATTGTATGCGGATCGTCCTTTGAGCTCTAAAGCAAACATAACCCTTCAGATTTAATGATTTTTGATGATGATGGACAAGGCTTTGTTTAAATTTATTACAGCTCCGGGCTGTCCGAGCGAGAGGGACTTGGGTTTTATTTCCCTCGCATGCACGAGAGAATCGAGATGGATGTGGGGAAAAAATGGATTCCACAAGACCCTTCTCATCACGTCTCATTGAAGACAAATTCGCCTAATGAAGGTCTTCCAAGTAATTCGAGATAACTGCTCATAAAGCTGCCCTAATGAAGGAGAGCCCTTCTGACGTAAAAAGTTCGGATGGCCAGCAGTCAGCAACTCAGCACAAAAATTAATTATCCATGAATGATGTGCATTTCCCGCAGAACTTCTCTGCCCACCGCCACGGCGACATCAAAGTGAGCTCCAACGACGCGTCCGCCAATCGGGGAGCTACTTTCTCCTCGATGTTTATGAAAATTGCGTCTCTTCTCCTGGATGCTGATTGAGGATTATGTGGGATTATGCTCCCCTGCACTTGTTTCCTGCAGTGATGTACCCAATAGGAGGGATGGGATGTCCCCTAAGGGGTCAATCTTCTTTTCAGGGCATCTCTTCTGAATCTGAAGGGAACCAGAGGGCTTCAACTTCAGCCATAGTAGAGTCTTAGAGAGGCTTCTTCTTCTCCACCCCTGTCCTCCCTATCATATTTCTGCTACACCTACAGGCTTATTTCGAGCAGGCGAGGGCGGTTGTCAATGCGAAAAGTGATTGCCTTCCTTAGAGCCAATTTGCGCAGCGTCTCCCCGAGTCCTCTGGGAACCTCCTCAAAATTTCAATTACGATGAAAAAATTCTTGATATAATCGTATTTAAGTTGCTCAGCGACATACCCTTTTAGCCAGTTCTTGGTGTAATTACTTCTCGAGATGAGATGCCCTTATAGAATGCCGGGAAACCAGGGAAACTGGGAAATCCAGTCCCCTTGTTTATCAAACTCATCCTCTTTGATCATCGTAATTCAGTGAATCCTTGTTTGCTCTCGACTCTGAGCCGGCATAATGGAACATTCCAACTCGTACTTCCCCGAATTTATCAATTTTCATTTCCTGCGTGAAGTTGAGTGATTTGTGCGTCGAGTAAATTAAAAATAATGGAAGATGTGATTTCCATGCCTGATTATACCTTTTTACTTTTGATTTATTAAATTATGGTTTCCATCATCAATCTTACTTTGTTTTGAGCTCGGTGGCTCGTTGCGGAAGGAGTGCCAGGATTACACAAACCACACATTTTTCTCCGCCCAGGAGGAGCCTAGGAAATGACAAAATACGTCCAAGGTCAGCACAAGAGGGGTGGACGGCACCGAAAAATCAAAACACATAAAATACAGAAACGCAGAAGCGGCTCTGTTGATTCCATTAGCTCATGCACTCGGCACAAAGGGTCTCCCTGGATTGACACTAATTTAATCCGCAAAAAATCACTCACATGCGCATTGTGAAAATAATGAAGCATGGACAATTAAATGTTGGATTTGATCAAAAGTGACGCTTCTGAAAGGGGGAAAACACAAGTGACTGACAACAATGTTGTTCGTTGCCATTGTGTGTGCCGCAGAGAATTGAAAATGTGTGAAACAGCGACTCGTTCTGTACTCGCTTAAAAAGTATAATTCATAAATTTTTTTCATGAAATGTCTCGGTTCTGCTGTGACCAGTGGCGTAGACAAGGAGGGGTTTCAGCTCAGTTTGGTTCCATGAGCACTTGCTACCAAGATTTTCAAACTGCGTCAAGCTTCCTGAAATCGATTGTTTTCGAATTCTTTTCAATAATTCGTAAAAATCAAATTTTTAAAAAATTTTGGAGAATTCAAACACTCAAAATGTAAAACAAAAATATGCCAATAGATCAGAAATGGGTTAAGTTATTTTTTAAAAAATATATTGAAAAATTGTTTAGACTCAACTTTAAATACTGTAGAAGAAATTTTTTGAAACTATCACGATTTTTCAAAAGTGAAAATTTAAAATCAAATATGGTGGTCAAACAAAAAAATTTAACTAGCTGCTTTGCTGCTCTAAAGTCAAAATCTTAAAAATAACTAGAAGGGTGAAATTATTTGATGGGTTCAACTTAGCCCCCTAAAAGCCCATTTCATCTCTTGGGATATCCTTTCCAACTCCAAAGGCAACTATTTTAACGCTATGGGAGCGTTCTTTAAAGATATTAGGTTACTACTCTTAGCTCCTATGGTGGAAACTTCAGCTCTGAGGCGTCTTTTTCAGTCCTGGAAAAAATCTAAAGACTCTGAGGCGGACTTTAAGGTACTCGAGCCAATCACGAATGAGCCCCAGAAAAACTACGCCACTGCTGCTGCCATACACGAGAGCACTTGGAGTGCGTAAATTCAAGCGAAGAAAAGTTTGAAAAAACTGCTCGTGTCGCTTGGACGTTCAGAAGCTCGCGCTTCCCCTGGGATTTACTCCCTACCTGACGGCCGCGCTGAAGCACGCTGGAGCGAAACTACTACCCGGTACAGGCAACATTGTGTTTTTGACAAAGTGTTTCAAATTAGACAATAGATCATCCAAATTTATGTAAGTTTACGCGTATCTACGCCACATAATGGCGGGTCGGAGAGTACGAATTCGGTAGATGGGGCCCTTCCACTGCCATTCAGAGCTCAAACCGAGCTGTTTATTTTATGGTGTGTGAAAAAATTCCAGTATTGTGTTTGCTATTAGGTCGATTCTGATGCTAATGTGTGCCTCATTATGTTTCTTTGCAGTCCATAAATGCTGTCGGGGACGTTCTAATATATGCGAGGTCAGAAGCATCTTCTCGCAATATATGGAAATGTACGGGATAGCCGTGTGCGTGAGAGACAAAGAAGAGTATCTAGCGAAGAAGATGCATAAAGAGTTTATTTGCATAGAGGGACGTGCAAAAGTTGTGTGTCAAGTGGGGAAATTGGCTTCATAATGGAAATGTCACAAAGTTATTTTTTTCACTGGGCATTGAGACAAGGGTTGGGAAAATCAGCCGGAAAGTTCTCAATCACATCAAGCGGCCTCCGACTGATTGCCTCCCGTTGTTTTTGTCCACCTTTCGTAATGGCTTAAATTGATTAACGTCCTGGCAGCAGCGCAGGTACGAGCTAATGGCCTGTCGGATCAATCAGATGGCTTTGCCGACTTGTGTGAGAATTGATTTTGACGAGTTCACTTGACGAGCCAAATTTGGAGCGGAAAAGAAAAATGTTTACTTTGCAGCTTTCGGTCCTCAGCGAAAACACAGCAGAAGCGGCAGAACGCAGAAAAGACACATAAATTATGCAAAAGTCGATTACTTTTTCCTCCGATAACAAAAACAATTGATTTCCTCGATCTTGTTAAGTTTTTACTCCCCCACTTTATTTATGTTAGTATTTTATTTCAGCCAAGTCACAGTAATGAAAGTGAATAAATTTCTAGCCTCCATTGCCTTGAGAGGAAATATTTTTTTATTATTTCTGTCCGTCTATTTTAGTGCATTTTTATCAATTTTGAAAAAAATGCACTTATGTGTCTGATTTGTCCGTCTGTCTGTCCGAAATTTTATAACTCACGAACCAGAAATTTTAGTATGTTGTAGTCTTTACAAATTCTAGTAAATCATGTCACCACATGTGACCTCTACCATGAACAGGGGCGAAGCTAGGGGCCCTCGAAATCTTTAAAAATACACCCTTAAGCTTTATATCCGATTTTGTCCGAAATGTCATCTGAAGAGTGTGTTAATAATGTTGTTTTCCCTGAAAAGTACGGAGAACTCATTCAAATTTTTTCATGAATAACTGAGCTTGTTTAACTACGACCAAGAAGTAACGAAGTAATTTGCTTTAAAAAATTAATGACGGCGGGTGACATTAGGCTCTATTTTGCCTCGTCTGGCGGCCCCTTGAACTTTTGCAAAAAGGCTGGCTTCACGTCTCCCAACTCCTTCCATCCCAATTAGTGGATTCAATTCAATTATCCCCCGCGCTTTAATAACCTTCCGCAGTAATGGAAATTGCTTATGCTTGCATGTCGTGCGACGATGAAAAATAAAGGAAAATTATCCCCGCCTACTCTCTCCCTTTTCCGTTCCATGAACGCCGAAAAAGTGTGCAAAATCATCATTAAATTTGATAGAGCAGTCGTTCATTATGCCTTACAACTTCATTAAAACCTGCTAGATGGCTTGCCTCGCTTCCTCAAACTATATCTTTGTACCTACGTGCCGCCGCCTGCCACAGAACCAGGCATTTTTCATCCACCCATATTCGTACATTCATTACTTTACCTTCTAGATTAATGAATGTGTACAACGTAGTGAATAATAATAATAATCATTATTACTCGTTCTTTTGGCTCCACACACATGCTTTTTTGGCTCACTGACGGTGTTTGTTCTTCGCTCATCAAGAGCAGTCTTTGGGCTCCTACTTTCTAATTCCCAAAACCACTCACAATCAGACGAGATCCCTACGAGCAACTTCGCTTGCACATAATTTAGCCTAATTTTGTGTAGCGTTGTCAGGAAAAGTACCGAGTATTTGGGTCATGCATAAAGGAGGCGCTCGCTGGTGCAGCAATCGGGGTAGACGACAAACAAAAATGAAAATTTTAATGCTCGCCGTGTCATTTTCGGAGGGTCCCGGGAAATCTCAACGCTTCAGTGCCTTGCCTTTTTTCCCAACCGCCGACCTTTGGAGTTCTTGTTACTAAACTTCCTTGGTCTTCTTCCCCAGTTCTAAAACCGAAACAAAAGAAATCCTCTCGTGAGAAATATGGACTTTCCAGGAGCTAGATCGCGATAATCTCGTGAAAAACAAGGTATTTGGGGAGGACGTTTAAACAAAGAAATGAAGACAAATTGTACTTTTTTTCCGGAAGCGAGTGGATTAAGAGCATTTTGTCACCCTCAGCCAACTCGGGATGCCTCTAAAGTTCCGCGTTTTTTCGGCAACGACGCGCCCTGTTGCTCTCTCTCGCACTCATCCCTCAATGACTCGGCCCCGCTGCTGCAGATTAAAAATGATTGATGAAGTTTCTTTTTATTTGCTGAGCGCCTTGATTAACCGCTTCGAAAAAAAAGGGAAATAGGCGAGCATGCAAATATTCAACAAGCTAGCGAGGGTTACGAATCATACGTCTAACGTAATAATGAGGCATGTAAAAGCGTTAACTACACCCGGCCTGACGAGTTTAATAGAACTTTGTACCGTACTCATTACTGACGGTTTAATTGAATTTCCAGAGATGAAAATGGGTCAAACTTTATTTGGCTGAAGAGTTTACCTACCACTTAGGATTGATGAATTAAATTTGGCTCGAAACCTCTCTCTCCCTTCCCGGTATCTAGCTAGTTGAACGGCTGACGGATAGGCAGGCTAGAACAAAGGAGGACGGAACAAAGCACATTAGCAGCAAAGTGGAAGACGATCGTGTGATTAACAAAATAGTGAGATGGGCAATCATAAGAAAGTAAATTTAGCTGAGCTGAAAACTTTTCCGTCTATTTATTTGCAAACCATTTGCTGGCAATTTTCCTACAGAGCACACAACTCAGGTCGAGGCGAGGTTTCCTTCCAAGGCACGGAAATACGTAGGAGTGTGTAATAATAAAAATGTCCTAGAAATGTGGAGAGAAAGAAAATAAAATTCTCGGCCATTCCCTCGCTTCTCCCTCTCCTTTCGCCGCTCCTTCGTCAGATTTGATATTATCTTAAGTCGTTTAGACTAAAATATTGTATTTGCTTATTTCGGCACAGTTGCTCAAACTCGGGCTCGTGTCTGAGCCCCAAGACAAGTTTGGAGGCCGCCCCCGATTGTGTCCCACAGTGGCGGAGTTTTATGAATGAGGAAAATTAATTTTCAGTTTCATTCATTCATGTTGCGCCCACGATTTTTTGTGTCAAGGCTTCCCATTTTTCTCTTTTGCCTCTCCGCTCTTCACATGTCGGATTTTGGGGCTCCGTTTGTGTGTAGACTAGTGAAGAAATGTGAATTATGTGGATGATATCCTCCGGCATTTGGTGTATTTGCAAAAAATTATATCCCACTGCCATGCACACCCGCTTGCGAGGGATTTTGGGGCATAAATCAACATATATTTTCCAAATCATATTTTTTCTATTTCCGCTCTTTGACATTCTCTTCTTATCCATTTCCACCCGAGATGAGCTGAGCTGCGTTGAGATTTCAAGGTTGGAACTCCGGCCCGTGAAATTTTCGGATGAGCATCGCATCGGGAACAAAGACTTCAATTGCGCTCCCCTCAGCTCCTCCTGTTTTTGATGGTTATTTCTTTTCGCATGCTTTGGCATATACGAATTGACAGCCACCACTCATGCATAAACCTAATTTTCTGCATGAGGTTGGCACTTTCTGCCACTTTCACTGCTCAATGTATTTATTTTTCAGAGTCTCCTCTGTATATCTTGTCCCTTGGCAGAAGCGACGAGCGGCAGGGGCGGGGAGGAGAAGAATGCGCCCGAATTCAAATGATTGGAGGGAGGAAAAAATCATGGCTCTACACGTGCTAGTGTCGGTCCCATACATTTTAATTTCAGCGGGTTCCAATAATGTTGGGAGCAGGAAAAAGGGGGATTTTCAAATCGCGTGGGTAGGATTAAAATTTTACCTGTTCTAATTAGGCTGAAGAGAGACGTAATAAAATTTTACTGGGAAAGAAAGGGAACAGGAGGAGTGCAAAAAACCAATCTACCTCGGTCTTGTCCCGGCTCCTTGAACATCCAAAGTAATCAAAGAAAATTTATCGTTAAAAGAGGCTTAACCGGTTTGGAGGAAGGAGGGGGAGGTCTGGGGAGGGACTGCAGTTCCAAAGTTTTGAAATATGACGACCTACATTTTACTTAACCCTTTGTTGCCTGATGAAGGAGAAAACTTTTTTACTCCATTTTTATTATGTCTGTCTGTCTGAATCTTTATAACTCAAGGACCAGAGAGCTGTGGTTTTTTTCTTCGTGTTAGGAGTGGTCTGTAGGGGTGCAAGCGACAAATTTCACACCCCCATCGCCTCTTGGGGGAAATTAGGGGGTGTTTTCTGTCTGTATAAAAACTTCTATTTTACATCCGATTGAGCTGAAATTTTAGTATATTGTAATCTGTGCAAAATCTAGCAAATCATGGAAGCACATGTGACCCCTACCATGTACAGGGATGGAGCTAGGGGCCCCCAAAGATTTTATGGAAGAAAAATTTTGTATCCCAATTGGACTAAAATTCGAAAGACTCCTACCAACAATCTTGGACATTCTCAACTAGAAAAAATTAATCAATGTTGAGAAGGGCTGATGTCTTAAGTAGGTATCCAATTCATAGATGTTTGCTTTAACACCTCATCATAAAAAAAATGTCTTGATTTAATTTTTTGAGGTCTCTTAGATAGACTATCTGGCTCCCCTCTCTGGCTTTAGTGCATTAGAGGGTTAAGCCAGGTGTGAAATACTTCCGTGCTCCCTCGCTGCCGAGGAGTCTCGCACACGACAGAAACTAATTTGACTCGGCTGGCATACGGAAGCTCGGCGAGCTGGAGTGCGACGAGTGAAATTGCAATTTTCTTAATTATAACAAGAACCTGAGCCTCGCTCCCCCGGGCTGGGAACTTTGGGCGCGCCAGCAAGTGTGTGACGAGCTATAAGTTTAACAGATTAGGTTAATTTCAGTTCCTGCCAGCGCCAAGTTGGGAAATAAAATTTGGAATAGTTGCCTCCTACACATGAGAAATTTTATTCCGTTTAATTTTGCTCTCTGTTGACACATCCAAAAGTTGACAATCAAGCAACTTCGTCTGCCGTTGGCGGCAAGAGCCCGGAGTACAGCTCAATGCCCCTGCCTCTGACGTCGTACGCCCTTCTGACGAGGGGTTTGGGGAAAAAGTTGAAGCTGCTTTGCGGCTGGCACTGAGCGGCTTTCCACGCCATCAGCACCGTCAGAGCGACCTGCAGGAAGCCAATTAAGAATTTATATTGCGGGGAAAGAAAGAAGTTACCAGCAAAAAGCGCAAGAACTCCATGGCGCCTCCTCTTTGGACAAGAATTGAAATAGAACTAGAGCAGACACGCTGACCATCGGAGACTTCCGCATCGTCACTCGAAGCAGACGTACCAGTTTCACTCCCACAAATACCAATGCAGTGGGGCTTGAAATTTAAATCAGCTCTTACGTCACCTTATCTTTACGAGTCCCATAGCGGTAAAAGGGTTCCCAAACTTATGCTGCTTCATCTAATAAATAGTTAGGGGCATCATTTACTTGCCTGAATTTTTCGCTCAATCCCTCAGACATTTGAACTTTTCCTTTATGATCCGCCTTTCGCCTTTCGCCTTCCGAGCCCGGCCCGTATGCGGGAGTATCGATTCGAAGCAAGACAAATTTCATGTGGTCATAAAATATATTTGAAAAGTTTCAATTCAAATTCCATCCGCCCGGCTTAGCTGGCTTAGCAACCGCTCGGGTCTGCGGGAGAGCGGGGCGGGGAGGAGGAAAATAAGAGTGAAGATTGATACTTGAAAAGGAGGCGGATGTGGTGCCTTAACTTAAGGAATTTATTCATACGCAAATAGTTTCCTTTGAGTATTCTCATGTGCATGTTAAAGTGCAGAAGGGATTGGAGTTATCGGAGCGTGTAACGACCATCTGAAGTGAGTGAAGGGAAAAAGGTCTCTATTCACTCTTTCTGTGTTTGGCCGTCTTAAGCGTATTACATCGTAGAAAGGTGGATCAGATTCTGCGTATTATTCGGAGATATCGGGAATAATGGTAGGAAAGATTTAAAAAGTGTTCGGTAAACAATCATAGTACTAAATTAAGAGCGTTTCGACAGGGAGACACATTCATCGGCTCTCATTTCTAAACCACTTGACGTAGAGGTCTGAAAACTTGCACAGATATTTTTTAACTCAAAATAAGAGGAGTTGTGAAAGGATTGATTTTTAGCATCTCCTGAGGAGAAATTATTAACCAAAAGGTCCATTTTCCCATACAAAATGGGCCCAAAACTTAGAATTTCGGTATAAAAACACTACTTATGGTAGCTTCATAACAATCAGCACGAGCTTTGAGTCTGATAAGGTCCTAAAGATCCTTCAAGGACACTTGGATAGCACTTCTAAAAAGAAAGTTATAAGGGGGAGAAAAAAATTATCTTTGCAAAAATGCAATTTTTTCGCTTGGGAACAACGGAATTCAAAAACCACCGAGCCAATTTTAGTGTGGATTCGTACACAATAGTTTCTTAATGCAAAGACGTGCTTAAAGAAGCGATTTTGAGATATCTTTTGTGGGAGGTGAGTTATGGGGATAAAACCGAAAATCACCTGTTTTCGGTCCCATAAGTTCCAATAGTGCTCCTAAAAATTAAGATGTCCCTAAAACATCCTCAAACATCCTCAATATCTCTATATTTAAAAGTTAAATTTCGTATGACCGCCATAAGAAAATTTGGAAAATCTGTATGTTTAATACCAAATACTCAGATTTTGTCGAAGGCAAAATAGGAAGATGCAGGGGGTCTCCCCCTAGTTCTTAAATCTGATATATTCCTAGCTTCCAAGTTGCCCTCTCGCAGGTTATCTCCAGCTACATCTACAGGTACTCTGGCAGGTACTGAGACCAGACCTCAGTACCGTTATCGTTGCAATTAAAATTTGCAATGTGATACTAATTGAAAAGCTTGCAGTAACTCTATCGTGTAGTCGCAGCTTAGGCCCGAAGAAAGCAATGGATTCCCTCGCTCTGCTAGTATTGATTTCATTTTTTGCTGCAACGAGCTCCGAGTGCGGTCGCGACGAAGAGACGTTACAGCGGCGCCTGGAGCACGATGGCCCCGGAGGCGTGGTTCGCTACAAGGAGTACCTGGAAGGACGAAGACCCAGCGAGTGCCGGCCCCACTCGGAGTCCTGGAAGTGCGAGGTCTGCGTGTGCGGGAAGAACGGCAAGCTCACGGGATGCAAGGTGAAGGAGAGATGCCCCGAGGGAGCCAGGAAGACAAAGAGGGGGTGCAAGGAGGGAGAGACGGTGATCCAGTCCTGCACCCACTGCAGATGCGACCCCGAGAGCTGCGCAGAAAACTGCTTCAGTTGCTGAAAAGCGTCGCCATCAAAGAATTCAGGTGCATCTACTGTGAATAAAGAAGTAGGTCATTGAGAAAAGTTTAATCCCTGTCAGGCAGAGTGGTTTTTGCCGCTCATCCCTTTCGGAATAAGAGATACGTCTGAGCTCTCCTGAAGTTTGTTATGTAAGGAGCTTTATGATGTCCTCAAAAACACCTCTCAGTTGGATGTGAAGAGTCTGAAGGGTTTTTTTCCAGATCCCTTTTTTGTTTGTAATTCCCTTTATGCCCTAAAGTACGGGAGAAAAAAGTAATTCGACACTTTGAATGAACATTTTTTCATCGCAAGCCCTGCATTCAAAGCGAGCGAGGATCAAGTCATAAATAACATTAAACAATGCAATGTTCAGAGAGATGAAAAGAAGAAAGAGAAGGTTGTTTTAAGAGTGCATACCTAATGCCTCTTATGAGGTTCTCAGCCCAAGGGCCCTGAGAATATTCTCGGCCCTCATTTTTTGAAAGCCAAAAAGCAACGAAGTATTAATCAATTAATTACGAGGGAGCTCCCGGAGGACCGGATAATTGCTGTCAGGCGCCGCATCAGAGGCAATGACGGGAGATGAGCATGTATCGCCCCACCATAGTATTAATATTTTTATTAATATTAATGAAAGTATTTAAATATTGAGAGCAGGGGCAGTGCCGTTGCCAGGGAAGGGCTTGGGGACATTTTTGGGTTTCTCATCAACAAACTTCGAATAGTTTTTTCCTGCCAAATGAAATCTCTGTTTGAAATTTTCTAAGCTCCTCCCTCCAAGCTCATTAGGCTCCTCCCCCTGAAATTTTCAAAGCACTTCCATGAGATTTTTCAACCATTTTTCTTAACCCCTCCCCAGACTCTGTTTAGTCCCTCCCCCGATTTTTTCTTAGTCCTTCTTCTAGATATCTACTAAGCCCCTCCTCCAGATTCTGTTTAGTCCCTCCCGCGATAACTTCTTAGCCCCTCCCTCAGAGCTCTACAAATCCCCTCCCCCAGATTCTGTTTAGTCTCTCCCCCGATAACTTCTTAACCTCTTCCTCAGAGCTCTGGTAAGGCCCTCCCCCTGACTCTAATTAGTCCCTCCTCCGATGTCATCTTAGCCCCTCCCCTAGAGCTCTACTAAGCCCCTCCCCCGACTCTGTTTAGTTCCTCCCCTGATGTGTTCTTAGCTCCTCCGTCAGAGCTCTACTAAGCCCCTCCCCCAGATTCTGTTTAGTCCCTCCCGCGATAACTTCTTAGCCCCTTCCTCAGAGCTCTAAAAATCCCCTCCCTCAGATTCTGTTTAGTCTCTCCCCCGATAACTTCTTAACCTCTTCCTCAGAGCTCTGGTAAGGCCCTCCCCCTGACTCTAATTAGTCCCTCCTCCGATGTCATCTTAGCCCCTCCCCTAGAGCTCTACTAAGCCCCTCCCCCGACTCTGTATAGTCCCTCCTCTGATGCGTTCTTAGCCCCTTCCTCAGAGCTCTACTAAGCCCCTCCCTCAGAGCTCTACTAAAGCCCCTTCCCCAATTTATCTTGGCCACGCCCCCTAAATATTACCCTCCTTTCTTCCCTGAGCTCCTCTTTTCAGACTCCCTCGTGACCAAAAACCCTAGCTACGGACCTGACCAGAAGGAAAGGAAGAAGTACCTCCCTGTTTGGTGCGCTGCACTGCGGTGAGAGCGTAATTTCTTTTTGAAAGCATTCAATGGACCAGCTGAGCTAGCTGAGTACAGCCGCCGCGGAGTGCGGGGAAGCAGAAGCGGGTAAGAGAGATTGCACGGTGTCAAGTTACATTGTGCAAGAGGGAAGAATTCAATATACGAGTACTCAATTTTTTGTACTTGTCTCTGGCCTATTGTCTTCACTCCGCTTTGTTCAACCTGAATGGAAACCTGGCAAACTTTAAACCGAAGTGATGCTTTTTATCTCACAAATGTCAAAATGATTTTGTCAATAAATATTACAGCCGACTTTCAAGTGAAAAATAATTACGAGACGGAAGTGTCTTGATAACTTTTATGATGAGTCGTACGAGGGATGGCGATAACGGTGGGTCACTTTAATCTGAAATGTGTCTGAGCTTGAATGCGCGTATCTACGTGCACGTGAGCGAGCGACGCTTCGATAGGCTCAGACGCTCTGAATTTTATCATCTTCGCATCGGGTTTTGTTGTGTCGTTAGCGAGCAGTCAGTTTGCCGGAAAGTTTTGCTGCACAAACGTGTTGGTGTTCGGGCTCAGGCTTTTGTTCGTGCTTATATACCGAAGGCTACTCGCCTCGTATACACATCGGAGTTTCGGCCTATGCAAGTTACAATTTGAGAGGTTGTTGACTCGTGTTTCGTAGTTTCTAATCCAATTTTACGATTCCTTGCGCCGGTCAGAGCTCGGAGTTACATGAATATTAGGGTGGCCAGAAAAAAACTTCTCTCACAATGGGCTCATTAGTCGACTCTCTGGGTCATTTTAATTTGGGTTCTATCCTTCTATCAAAATTGAATCAATCAAAAGCGCCTAAAGTCATTGAGGGCTCATTACCAATATCCATCGGTATTACATGCAAATCCACATATCTACCCGTAAAGTACTACTTAATTGGCAGACCAGAGAACGTACAGCAGTGTACATGTGAGTCGGCATTTTCTCAGGGCCCGAGTACGTGTTTGCCTAGGTACTGCCTCTGTCATTGTTTGAGTTACAATAAAGGCAAATACTAGTAGTCTAATGATCAATAAGTCGGAGCCTTTTGCTCGGGAGCCAGCCATTAAAGTTTTACAGCCACCTCTAATTCGTTTTGTCTGCAGATCGGCGGAAAGCGCAAAATGGGATTTTTCAACGAGTGGTGGAAGGGGCCGCTGATGGCCTCTCCGCGTAATCGGGTTATCTACCAGTACTGGGCTGCATTCGTCGGTTAGTTGGAAGCTCGTAAGTGTCAATGGGAGTCCACTAATACCCAATTGTCTGTCGTCCGTTGCAGCCAATTTGCCCATACTGATAACCGGTCTGGGGATAGCATGGAACGGCGCCTTCCTGGCGGACTTTGTGGCCAGCAACGAGGCTTCCCCTCTGCGCAACGGACAGCTGACAGATCTGCAGATGAGCTGGTTTCCCAACATGTTCAGTGTGGGCAGCGTCCTCGGCACCATTCCCTGCATCTGGGTCCCGCAAATCATCGGCAGACAGCGCACGCTGTTCTGGCTCTCCCTGCCGCAGTTCGTGGGCTGGGTGATGCCGCTCTTCACGGAGTACTACAGCACTCTGGTGTCCAAGTTCCTGATAGGCCTCGCCTCGGGGGTCACGTTCGTGGTGACCCCCACCTTCGTTTCCGAGATCGCCGACGACAAGTGAGCTTTGGGAGGCTTTGGGCTCCTCTGACTCTGGTCTCGTTTCAGCCATCGAGGGTCTCTGGGTTCCTTCCTGTCGCTGTTCTGCAACTTTGGGATCCTCCTGGGCTTCGTCCTGGCGGTCGTTTGCGGCTACATAGGCTACAGTCTGGTCCTCATGGCGCTGTCCCTGTGCTACCTGGCGGCCATTTGCACGGTCGTGGAGTCTCCCACCTTCTACGAGCTGAAGGGGGACGACGAGATGAAGAAACAGGTCTGGAGTCAGTACAGAAACGAGCCTCCTCCAGCCGAGAAGCCCACCGCTGAGCAGATCAAGCTCCAGGTCAAGGATTTCTGTGAGTTTAAAGACCTCCTCAAGCGAAGGAACATTGTCAACGCTCTTTTCAGTCTCCAGAGAGAACCGCCGAAGCGTCATTCTGGCTGTGGTCCTCATCATCTTCCCGTGCATCTCCGGGTCAGCCGTCATGGTGAACTACACCTCCATCATCTTCAAGGAGGCCGGGTCCGAAGTGAGCCCTGCAGCCTCCTCGATAATCGTGGCTGGAATCCAGTTCGTGGGCGCGTACGTGGCGACCCTCCTAGTTGACCGAGCAGGCCGAAAGGTAAGCCCTACGACAAAGCTCACGAGTTACCTTCGTCTTTCGTAGATCCTGCTCATTTCGTCCTTCACGGGAGTCACCCTCAGCATGACCACGATGGGGCTCTACTACTTCCTGTCCTCGAAAGGCGTGGAGCTGTCGCAGCTCTCTTTCACACCCCTCGTGACCTTCTCCTGCATGATGTTCTTCTCCGCCATCGGACTGGCGGGCGTGCCGTTCGTGCTCATCGGCGAGATCCTGCCTGAGAAGCTGCGGGGCCCGATGTTCACAATCTGCCTGCTGATCTTCACTCTGGAGCAAGCGGCCGGGACTTGGGTAAGCGACTCGAAAAACCTGTTTCTCTCTCTCACTCCATTCGTTTCAGCTGTTTATCCCGCTGAGGTCATTTCTGGGTATGGCGGGCTATATTTGGATGTTCGCCGCGCTCTGCGCCGTCGCCTGCGTCATAACGATATTCTTCGTGCCGGAGACAAAGGGCAGAAGTATCGAAGCCATCACTAAGTCGCTTCAGCCGTCGACGGCCACTCCAAATCCAACCTGATTGGCGCGTGGGCGGAATACTTAGTCGTAGAAATTCATTTACATTTTAAGCGTTATTATACTTAACGATGTTATGATAATTTTCTAAATAGCATTAAATTAAGCTGGTCCAATACCCACTTCGACCTACCTGTTTACTAGACAATAAACGCGACTTTGACGATTAAGTCGAATATCGCAGCTAGTGATGCAATATTAGCGGGGACTGGGACGTGTTGCTCGCAAATCCTCAAACACATAGACGACAGCCACAGCCATTAATGTTTGCAAATTGAATCAAATTAAATTCATACGGTGTGCGCGTTCGAGACCTGGCTGATAGATAATGTTATTGTTGTAATAATTGGATTCACGTCACGAAAGCCATACATCGCTTAGTTTATTTCACTAGATTAAGTTTGATGTTCCGCATGATGGCTGTAGGAGCGGGCTGTGACCTGGGAGAGGAGTTCCAATTTTTATATTTGTCCCATTTAACGTCCTTGACCCTCTTAGGCTGAGTAAAAAATTTGCTATCGAGATAATGTCCTTCTTTAACACTTTTCGACTCATGGGATCTTATTTTAGACTCTGGAAAACTCCTCCCAGAGGGCTCACCCCTTAATTATTGGCTTGTACTTTGGCTGTAGAAGCAGTTGAGAGAGCGGGCTGTGACCTGGGAGAGGAGTTCCAATTTTTTATATTTGTCCCATTTAACGTCCTTGACCCTCTTTGGCTGAGTAAAAAATTTGCTATCGAAATAATGTCCTTCTTTACCACTTTTCGACTGATGGGATCTTATTTCACCTTTAGTCTCGAAAGACTCATTTGACGGCTATCCTTTTGAAGACTGAACCCTTGAAAGATCTTCAGTATCCTCTTGGAAGTGTTTTAGATGACCCCTCAGTTGATCTCTAGAATGATACCCCTGCAAACCCCTTAGTGCGTAACTCCACATTCATGCCAGTTTCGTTAAATTTTTACTATCTATCTCTTTGGATAACTTTCACAGGTATGCGATATTACGATCACTGATAAGCGATTGTAATTTATAGCCCTCTGATAACAACTCATTGTAATAAACAAAGCAGTGTTCCAAAGACACCGAGCCAGTGTTTTGCCATGCTGACTACTCATTTACTGGGCTCAATTGTTCAATCTGTCACTGTCACTCTCCCCCAGTATCATTTCCATATCGCACACCAGCGATACGAATGCACTCAAATGCACTCGCTGCTCCCTGACATGCCGATGGCTGATTGATAGAGATAAGGAGCATTTGGAATTTCTCGAAGATAACATGGCGTTCCGGATCTCATTAGCTGATTTGTCCGTGTTACCCAACATCGTCGCGACATATAGGAAAGCAAACAAGCAAATGATGTTTTGTTGTGCGTTAAATCAACCCGCTCTTGTTTAATCAGTGCTTTATTTGCCCAACTTGCGCCGTAAAAGTGTGTGTAGTTCGGAGTGGACTTCCTAGAAATGATTATGATAAATAATTAAATTAATTACGAGCTGTTGCTGGGGAAGCCACCCCTTCCCCCTCGATTTGCCGACAATCGACAGAGTTACGAAGGTGTTGTTCGGCCCTAATCAAGTACAACAAAGTGATGGCAAGCTATGGGCTCCTCATCCCCAAACCTGGCAGTCCAAGTGTGTCTGAACTTTCAAGCGACTGTGCCTTTTTGTCCGCTTTGAAGAAGAAGAAGAAAGCTATTTGCTGGACGGCCAGCGACGACGAGTGTGCACGAAAGAAAGAAGCGAAGAAAAGAGCACTAGAGAGCAACGGGCAAAGTATTAAGGCGAAATAGAAAATGTCGTTTACTGGCTTCTTGTGCAAAGCAAATGACTCGAGTTCATGTTAGCTGTTTTTGTTTCGGAGTCGTCGACAATAAATTACTTTTCTAAGTTTAATTGGTTCTACTTCATATCCGCTTGCATGGTCAGGGCAGCGCCGGAGCGCGGGAAGGAGGCCGACCTCAAGGGCTTTCTTGGAGGGAAACGTCTCTGGCTTGCAGGTCTTCCTCCGATGCGAGTTTTTCTGAAGATGACGGTTTTGCAATTACCGCTCGTTTCTCACATCGGAAAATGGCTTTCCTAAGTCAATACGCTCCCAGGCGTTTTAATTAAAATTTCAATCAACCGTCTTTGATTTTTTTAATGGCCTATCATTTCAGTTATCAGTCCTTAGCTCATGACTTTGGGACTAGACCTCATTGGCCGGCAATTTTCTTCATGGCAGCCTTGTCAAGCTCGAAACTGAGCCATCCTTCGGTCTCCGTCAGGTTGACTGCCGTTCGAAAGCGCCTCTTCTCCGTCTCCTCTCGCTCGTGGATGTGAGTGTCGACCCGAGTGCAGCGGTTCTCCCTAGCAAAGTCCAAGACACGCTCCAGGAAGGCGGAGTGCAGCTCAGAAAACTCGGGTCTGATGTACATTTCCCGCAAGTCGAACCCCTTTCCCTCCCACGTCGAGTAGAGCCAGGCACCGAGGGCGTACCCGACGATTCCTAAACGAGATATAGAGATTATCTTGTACTCGTGGACGTCTCAATTTAGCCCACGCTTCTGGTACTCCGCTCCGATGACGATAAAGTCTCTGCTGACGCTCTCCAGGTCGCTGAGAGTGAGGCCGTTGTCGGTCATGAGCCCGAGCACCTCAAGTAGGTCAGGTTTCCCGAGACACTCGCGGATCGTCAATCGTTCTATTTTTGCGTCTGCCATCCTTATCAGCAGCAGCGTGTCTTATCGGACCAGCTGCCGGGCTAGCACTGAGTCTCGCTCCACATACCCGCACGGCGCTCGCTGCTCTTATCAGCCCTCGTTTCGGTGCAGCCAGCGGATAACATTAGATGGCAGTGAGTGTTCCCGTCCCGGGGAAATCAAATATGACCCTTCCCACATCTCGGTAAACACTTCTCGTGTAAACAAACCGCCTTCTGAAGACAATTAAACGGCACATTCCGTCAGAACAAATATCGATCGGATTAACAATGATATCTCAATTGATGTTGTTATAGCAGGACGTCGACGCTGTTTCATTTATTAAGTTATTAATTATGCATTCAATCGATGCCACTCACGAACTAACGCTGGCCTCCTCCCGCCTCTCGAGCGATGATTAATCAGACGCGTTTGTGAGCGAGTTGAGATTTTTCATCTGGGATCCGATTAGGAGCGATGATTTACCGAAATTTCGTTGTATAAATAAACAGACTCGCGACGAAGGCCTTCGTGCGTTCGAGGGCGTCCACCTCCTCTTTTGCATATGCAAGCGCGATTCGTTCGGAATAATAATTCGTATTACATCTGCATTGTAGCTTTAATTAATAATATTTCAGAATTAAATTAAGGATTACCGATTTTGCAGCACAAATCGACAACCCTTCCGCTTTTTAAGCCCCATTTTACACGATCCATTAATTTATTTCGCGTCATCTGGCGTCATTAAAATTTTTCAAATTACCTCCACAAATTACGGATCGGCCATACATGCTGGGAGCCGCTGGGAGCCGCTGAAAGCCTGCAATTGTTTACCAATCTGGGAATCTGGAAAGGTCATAAATTGGAGGAAAAATAAAATTACTTCGCTTGTCGGTTAACTTGCTTTCCGGCTTCTGCTGGCATTTTCTTTCACCATTCTTCCAGCCAGCGCTGCCTAGTGCCTCTGCATCGGAGGGAAGAAAAAACGATGACGTCTTCACTGCTGCAAGCCGTAATTCATAAGTAAATGTTGCGTCTAGACACTCCAAGACAGGCATTTATGAACATAAGCCAAAAGTAGAAAAACAAATAAAGACAAATATTACAACATTTCTGGGACTTCTGCATGGCACTTGTAACATAAGGATTGACTTTTTCTTGCACTTAGCCGCTTTACTCTTCTTCTCTCTTGGCATTTGATACCCCTAAGTGATGTTTTGTTCCAAGCAGCTCGGAACACAAGCGAAGAGAAGCCCGTCACTTAACATTCCATCGTATTACTAAATCGTGTGATCGACTCACAGACTCTCTTCTGGGCTTCCTATATGAGACTTCGCTTTTAAGGCTTTAAATTAGGCTTTTGCCTTTGGGGCTTTCTTCCAGGCATTTCAGGCTTCCAGGTCTATGCTTCTGAGCTCTTGTTTCAACCCTAAGGATTTCTAAAAGTTCTTTTTCAGGTTTAAGGCTCTTTTCTCAGCTTCTTTGTCTTCTAAGGCTCCTTAAGACAAGTTTAAAAAAGCAAAATCTGGCCAAAAAAATAATCGTGATCAGATTTGAAAGGCTTCCTGATGGTCTAATCTGGTTCCAAATGAGCTGTATTAGCCCCTTGACTAAAAATCTGCTTTTGGACCAGCTGAAATCGTTCCACAAATGGCAATTTTTCTCAGCAACGCCTGAACCGACAAAAATCGTTAATAGCATTTTGGAAAAAGGACAATAAAGCGTAAAACTTGGTTATAGCTTTTTTTAGAAAAAACAAAAACTTAACAACAAGAACTTAAGGACCCCAGATTTTGCCTTAACACAAATGCCTTGGCGCTCTTAAGCAGGGTTTAGCTCGTCACATATAAGAATTAAATTGTAATGAAATAGTTATATGTCAATACCACAAATTAAAGTGCAGTAACGGCGCTCTGTCAGTGTAATTTGGCAAGAGCCTCGCTGCCTGCAGTGGAGCAACGCATATATTAGGGAAATCTTCGGGTCGCCAGCGAGGTGAGCCCATTTTCCCATCCAGCTGAGTTCAAACATACTTCTAAGCCTCTGCAAGTGCACACAAAGCTCAAGTAAGCGATACCTCGAGTGGGTACATAAGAGCGAGTTTAGCGCACACTTTGTTTTTATTGGTCAACGTCTTCGCTCCACTCCATGCACACTCTACATACATTCATTAGAAAACTGGCTGCAAGCAAAAAAAGTCCACCATCATCTCATTCGATCATATTGTTGTTTTGGAGTAAACATACTTAAAACTTGTTTGAAGCGAGCAAACTTGCTGCCGTGCTCGAACCTGATTTTCATAAACGGCTTATGTAAGTACGTAGCACACACACACACGGCGGGCCACGGCGAAGAGCTGGCGTGACAGAAATCACAGAGCCGCTCGATGCACGGACACACCTTCCACTTGCAGTGACGACACATCGCGCAGTTTCTTTGTGCCAAATGGGGCTCTCGAAGAAAATCGCTTCCTGTACTTCTGCTTGCCACTTGGGCTGATAATGCAAAAGCTAATACGCAATTTAAAGTCGCTCTAATCTGCTGCCTGCACATTATGTGCCCCCATAAGCGATAGCCTAACACGAGTGCGTACACAGAATCTTTACGATATGCTCGCTATTTATAATTGCCATGCCGAGACTCGCCTGATAGCGGACAGAAACTCTGCTCTTGTATTTCGCGCAAATGTTATTGTTATTAGCGATAGTAGTTTCTAGTAACTAAGTTACTACGAGCATGTGTATGAGGGGTTCTTGCGTGCAAACGCCCAGAGAGGTGTAAACAACTTGGAGGTCACTTTTTGCGTGACATTCGCAGATAAATTTTAGTCTGTGACCTTGTTCCATGTAAATGTATGCAAAGAAGACAGTCTCGGGGAATTGTGGCCCTTGATTGGAACGCACCCTTTCGGAATCAACGCCATTTTTTATCTGTTCGAAATTGTGAGATAAGATCTGAGGTCGACAAACATCTCAATAATATTTAACATTTCACAACTCAAACGAGCGACGGAGGAGTGCATTCACCCCGAGCCAGCGTGAGTATTTATGTTAGGCAAATATAGAGGCAACTTTACTGCGCTTTCTCACAAATATAACCTTTATACAAAGTGGTCTGATCGAGGTCTAACAAATAAATTAACTCTTTTTAGTTGATATTTGCGGCACCTCCGACGATCCGGTGTGTGACTCGCCGCAAAACTGCGTGGAACAGGGCCTCTTGAGCTGTGATGCCGTGCAGCCGGGCGTTCCGATTGCATGTTTTATTGTAAGCACATTTACTCGGTGAAGCCACGCATACTCTCAGATTGCACTTAGTTTTGAATCTACTCGAACTCACGCTGCAGAGGCTTTAAATAATTGAAATTAGGTACATTCGACATGACAAGTTTTATCACGGCCAGGCGCAGTGGCGAAACATCCAACGAGACTCCCTTGAATCTGTAGTTTTTGGAATAAAAAAATAGAATTTGGAGGAAGCAAAAAGTTGTAAATTGACCAAACCTTCTAAATTTCGAAATTTTGAGTGAACACTTTTTTGTCGAAAAATGGTCCTAGACGAATTGAATGACAAGTTTACCTCCAAAAATATGTTTTTGGTTTTTTTGATTAAAAAATTAAATTAAGAAACAAAAATTTTTCGTTAAAAATTTTAAAATCGCGAGTTTAGGATTGTTGTTCCAAAAACTTTTATCACGAAAATGGTCCCAGAAGGCTTCAATCGACTACCCTAACCCAAAACAGCAAGTTTTTGGGGTAAAAGTATTCAATTTGGAACAAAAAAAAATTAATTCAAAATATGTAAATTTATTAAACCTTGGCTAGTTTAGAAAATCTTAATTTCTGAAATTTTAGTGAAACAATTTTGGTCAAAAAATGACTAGTTTCACAATAAAAAAACACATTTCTAGTGTTTTTAGGTCAAATGTTGGATTTGGAAAAAATTTTTGAAATTCATAAAATGCCCTAACCTCCGCCACAATGGGAACTTTTGATTTATTACGGGGCCAAAATTCAAAAACACTAAAGCTTGAT
This sequence comes from Forcipomyia taiwana, assembly GCA_963930915.1. Classification (NCBI taxonomy): domain Eukaryota; kingdom Metazoa; phylum Arthropoda; class Insecta; order Diptera; family Ceratopogonidae; genus Forcipomyia; species Forcipomyia taiwana. The sequence continues at coordinate 2,812,832 of CAWVOI010000089.1, read as the reverse complement.
CAAAGAGGCCAAAAGGGGGGTCACTGAATTTGTGAAGAAATCCTGCGTCCTCCGGTATCTTTGGTTTTTTGATCGAGCTTTCAATTGCTGAGATATGCACGTTCAAAGTTGGACCTTAAAAATTTTTCCTAGAAAAATTGATTTTGTTCTCAGTCGCCCAATTTTGAAAAATCATTTCTCTTATGCGTCCTTAAGTTATTTGTTTCATTTTCTTTTTAAAATGTCATTTGATATTATTGTTATTTTTTAAAATATACTTTGTTAAAAAATATTACTATATATAATATTTATGATTTATTGAAAAAAGCCCTTTTTACCTTGAAAATCAACAAATTTTGGATCGGAAGTAATATCCCTCGGCCTCAGTTGGTGAACAGATTTTTTTCCTGTATTCTTCATGAATAGAGAAGTCAAAAAAATAGTAGTAAAATATTCATGAAAATTTCTGTTCGGCGCAATTAATTTTCAAAGGTGCATTTTAGATGATTTTTCCGATTTTTTTTCAATTTGTTAGTTACTTTTTAAGACAATCCAAGGTTTTTAGGGTGTCAAAATTTGGAAAAAAATGCATTTTTGTGCATGATTTGTCCGTCTATTTGACTGTTCGTCAGTTTGTCCGTCTGTCGGTCCGTTCGTCTGTCATGCATTTCAGACATGGTTGGGGAAAACCAGGGAAAAATTTTCTATTTCTCAATCAAACTATAAAAAATGGCACATTTTCGAAAAGCTGATAAAATTTCTAATCGATTGATGTATTATTTTTTTATTTTATAGCTTAAACATAAAGTAAATTTAACTTTTTATGTAAAATTTATGACCAGAACAAAGGGAAAAGCCAATTAAAGCCCCTTTAATCTTTAGTAGGAGAATAATATTTTAGATTATGGCTATTTAGAGCACAAAAATTTCGAATCTATGAAAAAAAAGAACTTTTCATGAAAAATTTATAAACTTTCCAAAATTTTCCAAGGGAGCCTATTCAAGATGGTGAAATTTCCAAATTTTTTTCATAAAATCAGATTCCTCGACACCAAAAACCTCCAAAAACCAATTTTCAGCTCGATCTAAGCTTTTTTTGAATTTTGGCCCCGTAATCAGTCAAAAGTTCCCATTGTGTCCGCTGGTGAACGAAAACTCGATTTGGGGATTTTTGGCCAATTTTTTTTGCGGCCAAATGGTCTCTGAAGTCTTCAATTGACTTAGTTTTATTGGTAAAAATTTGAATTTAGAGTAAAAAATTTTCTGCCCCCCCTCTTGCCTACGCCACTGGCCCAGCCACCTAGCTGAAGCAGCAAAAAATTTTAGGTCCTGAAAGTAATGCGATTTTAATGGAAATTAAAGCAGCCGTTTATTCAATGCGAGTACTTATTGATTACACGAGAGCCATCAAAGCCCAACTTTACAGCCAGAGCTCGGCCCATCGTGCATCGATAATGCGGCGAGATTGAAAATTCACCGCACAAAGTTCTTTGTTTTGGGGGAGCGGCGGACGGGAGGAGGCAGAGGAGGGCGATAAAAAATGAATGGGATATGGTAATGTGTGAAATATGCAAAGTTTTCAGTTGTTTAAACCAAATATTTATGGCCCATCGCTGGACTGAGCGCCGAGTCGATTAAATAAATGGAAATAAGTGCGGCGCGCAGTTAATAATGGATTTAAATTTGAAATTTCAGTGGCTTACTCGGGTATTATGCAAAGTGCGATCTGCAGGACAGGAGAGTGAGGGTCTGTCGAAGATTGACGCGCTCATCCCAGGCTAATGGCGCTTCTGATTGCGGAGCATGAAAGTGCGAAGTCGTTTTGTGACAAAGTATCCATGAAATGCCCTGATGTGCCGACTGCCGAGAGAGTTCAATAAAGCAAGGGCTTGGCCCGTAAATTTTCAAGTGCTCGCTCCGTTTACTGCCGGAGATAGTGATTCGGTGAGCGGGATATGTGAAATTACACCTTGTGCCGCCACCGCTACGTCATTTAAATTCAAATGGCAATATAAACTTTGGAGCTCAAATAAATTAACATGTTAAGCACGCTGTTCCCTTTATGAAGCTGTAATAAAAATTTTGGAAGAAGGAAGGAACGGAGAAAGAAAGTAATTAAAAATGTAAAATACTTGTGTAGTTTGAAGTGGAGGAAATGCGATAGTTAGGCAATTCGGCCTCTAACTATTACGGAACACGCTACCCCCATATGCCACGTCCAGGCCGTTGCTGCCCTCGGGTCGGCCGGTTCGGTGACGCCGACGTGGACTCGCTTCGTCCAGAAATCCCCGGGCCAGAGGTTGCTGTGTGTTTTTTGTGTTCCGTATGACACCCAAGGAAGAAGTTAAGGAACCGTGTATTTGTTTATCTTCTCACAGAATCTTCCCCTTGTAATTACGCCGCATACTTTATGAGTGTTTATCATAAAATAGTTCGGAGGTATTCCAACAGCTTGGGGCCTTCTTGCTCAATTCGACGGTCTTGATAAGGCCTGAGTCAGAATTGTTTTGAACGATTTTAGTATTTTGTTTATCAAAAACAATTCCGAGTCTGTAAATTTCCAAATCGTCTAAATCGCTCTCTCAGAGAAGTGACTGCTCCCATTCGCGCCACAGCGGCTAAGCCCATGAATAATGGGCCATGGTGTTTACTCGTATGTATAAAATGAGAGGCTAATTTAATCAAACTAAACTGATTTACCATCCCCTCGCTCCACCACGAGCATCTTAATTTGCTGAATAATTTTTTGATTCCTCACTTTTATGGCCCGGGTACTTCCGGGTCAGTGGGACAGTTTTTCCGTGAAGAATCGTGGGAGGTACAGCGATGATCAAATTAAAGTTGGGCCTCGAACCTTTAAACTGTAATGGGCCGGTCGAGCAAATGAGCAGCGGCCGGGATTGATAATAAAATGGGTTTTTTATTGGGCTTATTATGGGCCCGGGCAAAAATGCAAGACTCGGGCACGTGCACTGCTATGCTAGGCCTTTATCTGCCACTTAATCTTATTTAAAAAGTAATTATTTACTTAATAAAAAATTTAAAAGCTCTGCGATCGCTAGATAGACGTACGCGTATGGAAGCCCGCTGTAATAAAAAGAACAAGACAGGCGTAAAGATGATAATTAATTTGTGTGTAATATCAGGCAATAAAAGGGCATGGAGCAGGGCATAAAGTCTGGCGAGTGCTTGCTGGAGATGATGTAGCCCAAATTATAAAATTTATGTGTATCTCGCGCGATACTTGGGAAGGTTGTTTTACGACTGTTTGCACATACTTGAGCGAATGCTCCGGCTCGAGTGCTTTCGAGATTTCGGGGGGAGCGAGGAGCCGCCAGATTTCGATTCTGCTCAGGTTTCGTGGCACTTTCACCTCTGTCTCTGACCCTTCATCCCGTCCAGGTCTTGTTCGTGCGGTTTTGTTACATAGTTGAGGTACATAAGAGAACACCAGAGGAGGACCCTTCTTTCTAGAGCCAAAGCAGTAACAAAAGAGATTGGGTCGCCCCTGGATACTATGTACAACATTGTCAGTTGTTCGCTGGCAAAACCAGTAAACAATTTTAAACAAATTCAAGTGTAACCTACCATACGAGTACATTGGAGGAGAAGAAAATACAAAAACGGACCAAAGGCGAGACTTTCACGCAAACTAGATTTGCACAAAGTACATTTAAGTCGAGGCACAGGCAGCACATAACTTGCTGGTCATTCAGCAGACCACAACTTTATATTTCGGATCGGTTTGCCTGTGAGTCGTGTTCCATGTACGAGCTGAATGCGCCCACCATGTTGCCTCGGCTTAAATGCATGATTTTACTTTATCAAGATTTTCGCTTGCATGCACCGGATTGGATTTGTTGCCGAGTTACCGGGCACACACAAAGCCCATTTTTGCAGCTTCATGCGCCTCTTTCACCTCCTAGCATTCGTTCGTCACCGTTAATAGTTCCAGATTTGCTTCTCCCGCCGCGTCTTCTGTCCTAAAACGGTCCCTAATGGCACGGCTCCGTCCTCAATCTTCATTCCGCAAAGCAATTGTGGTGAAAGTGTGTGTAATGAAGTAAATTTGTTGAGATAAATTGGCTCGGTTAATTCTTGAATCTACAACTAACTTGCATGTGGATTAAATAATTGAAAATTAAAGTAAATACGAACGTGGAGAAAAAGCCTCCAGTTGTGGAAATAATCCCAGCACATAAGACGAGTTCATTGGGAGGCTGGTTCGTGTGCGGCTGAGCTGCTTGTCGTCTCGCTGTGGGGAGACACATTCGGACCGGCCTCGGAGCGAGTCGCCTCAAACTGATTATAATGCAGCACCAGTACTTAGGTAGTGGTTATATTGCATGCAGGCAAGTAGATGGAGAGAGACTGAAAATTTATTATTTTACAGTGCTATATTTACCAAACTTATATTTAGAAACACATCGGGAATTGCGGACAGCAGAGGAGTCTTAAAGGGGAACACAACTGAGCCTGGATTTTATTAAAAGGGCAGCTTCTGTTTGAACCATAGCCTCCTTGACACATAGCATGGCGCCTCTTCTTCACTTTTGAAGCTGTTTTCAACCGTTTTGCTCCATAGAAGAAAGTCTAGAAAAATGCAAAGTCTATAGAATTCACAGACAACTGAAATTTAGCTAAATCATTGCTGCCATTGATTGATATCTACCTTAATGCAAGCTTTCCAAAGACTGCTTAAAGTCTGGTCTGGTCTGAAGTCAGCTAAAAGTTTTCGAAAAAATAATAAAATAATTAAGTCTCTAAAACTCATTTTTAAATAAGCTTTTGGATTGCTTAAAAAGCCAGCTAAAACTGAATCTGGGAGATTGATTTATGTTTAGATTTAGTTAGCTGAAGCTAAAAAAATACAGATTTATTTTAAGACGCAGTTTCAGTACAAGAAGAAAAGAGAAAAAGATTTAACCAAAACGAGCCTAAGTAAGACGATTATCCATCAAACTGTTCAAGTTAACTTTTAAAGAACAAAAAGTCAAAATTTTTTCACTGGGCTGCAAACTTGAATCAGAGTCTTCTAAATGAAAAGCCTTTCGTACTAAATCTCTCAAGCTTTCAGTTTTTAGTTGTTCTTCAATGTCAGGTTTTTAAGTACTGAAAAGGCTTCAAGGTTCTTTTTGGGCTTCAAAAGCCAGCTATGAGTCTAGAGAACCATGGTGAAAACGAATAAAAATGCCAAAGCCTGTCAGAGCAAATCAAGTGACACTCTTGCATCTTGCGTGTCAGTAATTGTGATGGAGCTCCCCAGTGGTCTAATTTTGCCCGGGCAATTGGGCGACACGAAGGAAGCTCTCTATCATAAAACACAATGTCCCAGGGGCAACGGGGGAGAGCCGGAAATTTATGTAGCCACCGAGCGTAATTAAAAAGACGTCGCTCTGCGAGAAATTCAAGGAGCTTCTTTCACCCTTCCCCGAGCAATGAGCCGAGTGCCGACCGACATTGCTGTCGTTTGATGCGGTAGGTGGTCATAATACTCTCGTCGCACCAACGCGGCGCGACGTAATTATTACTCCGTGCCGCGTGCGTCTTCCCGCGTTCTAGAGCTGATATGCCCTCTCTCTTTATTCAATGAGACCGAGCTCGACGACGACAACGACTATCTTTAACCCGTAAATTATATTCATGAAACGCAAGCAGCTCCCTAAACTATAAAATTTTACGGCCGCCTTTTATCATGGCAGTTCCGTTCCATTTGATGAGGCAAATGCTGATGAGATGATTTAGAATTGTGTTGAACCCATTTTGTTTACATCACGGAGGGAGATTGTGTACCGTCTCCCAATTTTAAACTCGTCGGATGTCGTATTTCGTCCCCATTTCGGGCTGATACATTGACGCTACCTGCAGGATCCCTCTTTGTCGAGCTCGAGCGATAATGGGAGTTCTAAGCCTTTCTTCTGAGCACGAATTTTGACAGTTATGAAATCAGAGCACTTATGCCAGATCCAACACACATGTACCTTTCACTCCCCGCCTCATCTCACGCGCTATCGCCTATCGCCAATAACAAAAACCAGACCATCGCCGCTTGAATCAAATAATCTAACAGCCCGGCGTAATTTATTTCAGCAAATTTATTGCGATTTAGTGACCCACTTTTAGAACGTGCTCGTGCGGGTGCGAGCCGTGAGTATTTTTTACTTTTGTTCCAAATCAACGAAAATTCTATAAATTCTCTCATCAGCTCGTGCTTTTCCGCTGTTTATCGCTCCTCCACCTCCCATCTCAGGCCCGCGTGTGTATATTTGGCGATTTTATTAGAACGTGCATCAAAACAGCCTCATACTCTGGTCCCTAATTCTTTAGCTGGAAGGCGTTAAATAGGAGCTTACGCACATCCACTCCCAAAGAATGCCAGCGCTCTTTCTCACGCTGGTGCTAACTTATCTCACCGGGTCGACAAATATTTTTTCCCCCTGAGATTGACGCATTTCACGAGATTGATATAAGTTGGAGCTAATTGAACCACTAAAATTTCTTTAAATAAACTTTTAGGGTTGGATGAAGAGTTAAGGGGGAGAAAGATTTCTATTGTCAGCTCTGAGGAGCCCGTATCAGATCCCCATTGGCATTTTGAAAATTAATTCCGGGAAAACTAAAAGTTAAGAACAAGTTTTGAATTATTTAAAAAATTAGTTCATTCTTCTTCTTTCGAAATTGGCTATAATTTTTTTTACAGTCATTTTTAGATTTTTTCTTAAAAAGCAACAAAAGTAGCTAGTCGTTCAATTTTTTGGTCTCTTTTTGAAAGAATCTGATAATTTTAAAAAAAATTCTTCTAAATATTTTGAGTTGAGTCCAAAGTATCCTTTTAGTAAAAATTTTTCAAAAAATTTAACCCATTTTGAAACATGGTTATATTTATGTTATACACTTTAAGTGTATAATTTCTCCAAAAAAATATTTTAAAATTTAATTTTGACGATTTTGAACATTTTTTGAACCAAAACAATGGATTTCAGGAAGCTGGACGCAGTTTAGAAATCTTGGTAGCCAATGGGTTACAGCACCTATTTAAGGTCCACTAAATCTGTGGGTCTCCCATTTCTGATCAAAGGTCTCTAGGAATTTCTATTTCGCCTCTGAAGGTAACTTCATTAGGCCAATGGTGATGAAAAGAAGCCTTAAAGTTGCGCCACTGCCCTGGGGTTACTGCACTCGCATCAATGGGAATAAATACGATCCACTTCCACAAATCTTATTCAGCGAATATCGTCGTAATTATAAATATCGAGCCGAAACCTAGTGAAGTTCTTCAAGTCGCAGCAAGTGAACATTATTCGGAACAAGTAAATACGAGCACTGTTCATTCAACTCCAAGTGTGAACACATGAATTACAAACGGCGATCAATCATCACTCCTCATTCACATGTCCGACCACGTTTTTGGCATTGGAGAAGGGAATAGACCTCAAATATCAATGACATGCCTCAAACGGGCATTTTGCAATGCCTCGTAAACACTTCAATGCATTCTCCCACATATCGCTGCCCGGCGTTTGTTACTCGCATTAATGTTTACAGCACAATCACCTCTGCCTTTTTGTTCGCATGCACTGCAGCTCGTAATTTTTTTTGCTTGTAAAATACGATGCGCTGCGCTATCAATTATTTTATTAGACCTGCACATAAACATACCTGCAAGTGTTGTTAACCAGCTTGCAGTTCACACCCCGAGTGCAATGAGCTCTTTCCATTAAATTCGTGTCAATTACGAGCCAGAGGAAGTGCACGACCACCAGAGTGTTCTGGAGAGGCACAAAAAGATGATTGATGGAGAAACGAGTACAAAAAGCCTGAGCACCTTTTAAAGACAGTGGCAGAAGTGTGAAGACTCCAGCGGACTTCGGGAAGGTGGGCGGGCACCTGAACATCAAATCAAATCGCAATCAACACGCCGTAATTTGGAGGGCAAAAATTGATTTTTTGCCCCAAACCCGAACCCAAACCCTTCATTTCGTGCTGATGAAGTCTTCTTTATTGAGTCATTGAACGGAATGGGAGCTCCGGCCTTTGAAAGAGAATGCCTTATCATCGCTGAGCGTTTGAAGCGACGGAGGCAGACGCAAAAAGCAATCTAAAGAGAAAAGCTAATTTAAAAAGGCCAACTTTATACTCGTCTAATAAAAAGCCTGACTCATTTTTCAACTTTTTGAATAGCTCCGAGCTACAGCAGCAATTTAACTTGTAATTTTAATGTGCACGCCGCGACGCGACGCGACGGCGCTGATCTGCGTCGACTTCAACATGATTTTTACACTTTTTTGAACACTTTTTACTGCCTTGTCTTGTCGTTGCTCCGGAGAGATCTGCTTTGGAAACGGTTTTGGGAAGTCTCGTTTGAAGTCAAAACTCAAAAAAGAGTCATTCTCGAAGGGCCAAGTGACCCCACCAGGGCACCAGAGAAAGTTAAAAGTGCGCTTCCGTGCATGCGAGCATACTTTCCTTTCGCTTTCATTCGTTTCCCCTGCTCTATATATAGAACGAATCCACACGGTGCATGCATGTACCGTAAGCACGGCTCTTACCATCTGATTTCCATACTCCTCTATGGCGTGCGTGACGGTCGTACAGCTGATGATGTGCTGAACGTGGACGCGAGCTCATCAGAATTCAATGAAGCCGGCTGAGAGGCGAAACGAAGGCAGCGAAGAAGAGGAAGAACGGGAGGAGAAGAAGAATGTGATTTCTCTGAATGCAGGGCAGTGAAATATACGTGGGTTAATTTTTTCGTAAAAAACATGATTTTATTTTGTATTTTATTTTTGTAATAAAAAATAATTCATAAATATTTTTTTGTTGTTTTCTTCATATTTTTTCCTTTTCACTGTTTTTCTTCTATATCATCGTTATTACAAACTTGTTCATTCCTTAACACCTTATGCTCTTAACTTCCTATCCAAAGATGACAATAAATGAATCGAGAACGTAATAACAAGGATAAAGGTTTAATTTCTTTTCATTTAGACCTTAATCACTACTAATACATTGATGAATTAGCCCAATTGGGTCTGGGTTACATATTTATTGATATATATTGGTTTTATTTCCTTTTGAGATTTAGTCACTTACTTCTACATGTTTGTTGTTTGCGTAGTACAAAATTAATATTAAAATTATAGGTAGTAATCATATGTATGTATATCAGATTATGCCGAAATAAGAACATTAACTCAAGAAGTTGAATCGTTATTGTATGCATAGCACATGTACATAGGTGTATTTTATTTGTTGTGGTTGGTTACTAATTTCGATTATCATGATTGAAACACGCCAATACTTATTACTTCCTAAATACTTTATTTCTTTAATTTTTATTATTTTACCTTTAATTTGTACAAAAATGTATTATGTCGTGTTATGTGTATGTTTAATAATATGTATTGTATATGTGTGTTTTGTTGTTTTTTCGAATAGCCATAGCCATAGCCAGAGAAAAGGGTAACCGGAGGTGTAGTTATGGAACAGTTATCATTTTTCTCTATCAGTATCCTCGATAACGGTGGCTCAATATTTGATATACATATCTTTCATTAAACTTATTATATCACGAAGTATGCTTATTCATATCACTTAATTTGTTTTGTAGTTCCGCACATTCCGACTTCTTTTCGCGCAAATTTGACTGAATCTTTTTTATTCGACTGTTTCTCAGTGTTTCCTCCTAAATAGCTAAAATACTGATAAAGTAGCGAATAAAATCTTGTGTGTAATGTGTGTTTCATGTGAGTGTCGAGTGTGATTTACTCCTCTCTAATTTGAAAATCCTATTTGACATTGAGAAGATCATGTTATATAGTTACTCTATGCATGTAAGAAATATTATCGGTACCTTTATACTTAATTTGTTTTCTCATTCACTTAAATGCTACATTATTGTTTGTTTCTCTAATCAATATATTTTGTCCGATTTACTTCTTACTCTCATCAATTTAAGTAGTGTAGTTAGCATGTAGGTCTGTACTGTATGTAAATCCTAATCTAATCAGCCAATTGGTCATTTCATTTTGGGGCAGTCGCGGTACCTTCGGGTCGTCTAGGGGACTTCACTCAGCTAAAATTATATATCACTGCTTGCGCTCGCGTTATGACTACTCGTACTGTTAGAAAAATAATGACTTCAACTATCAACTCTCTACGCTTACTGACGCTCCATGGGAGCCCGGTTGCAAATGTAACACTAATCTGCCTCAGATTTGCAGTTTGTATGAGATAAGGCATAAATTATAATATTTGTACAATGTATCAAAGCCCCATGACGATTGGGAGGGATGAATTAACTCAATTCTCAACTAAAGATCACTAGAAGACCCTTCGAGAGGGCCCATCGGGACGAATGAAGTGCTCCGTGGGATGAAAATCACATTATCTCTATCATGTTAACGTTGCAGACGGCCGAAGGGAGCGCGATCCGCCCCAAATGTGAGTTTTTCAACGAAATGGCTGAATTCAATCACGTTGTGCTTACTTAACATCTACTATTACAATGAAAAGTCACATAATTCCTAGGGTTAAGGGCTGCAACGAGAGATAGGGAGATGTGGGAGTGGGCCTGCATTACAACTTTTCTATCATATTTATGTATATGTTGTGTATGTTGTGAAAACCAAAGCATTGATATGGTTACATGTTTGTTGTATGTATTCTTATGGCGCAGGCTTGTTATAGTGTGTATAATTATGGAATGAGACGACTGTCAGCACGAAACCCAGGGGAATTAGTATTGCATGGTTTTTCTTCTTCTTTTTAAGATATTTAACACACATCAATATGTCAATTTCGAGAATATATATGTTGGTTTGAGAAAGGGGTACTGCTACTACGGCTGATAGACAGACATAAAGAGAGACAGAAGGAAGAGAAAACGACACAAACGACACTTCGAAAGCTATATTTCGGAGACAACAGGAAAATACGGAAATCAAATCATAATGTTTTATTTTCACGAATATATCAAAAGAGGAAAATAAAGATTGCATCGTGTAAGAAATAGTAAAAAACTAAGATTAGTAATGATTACACGGGCTGTAATCTTAGTGTTTTTATAAATATACTTGAAAGACTAAGGTATAATATTCATCATTATGACATCCTATACATAGGCGTTCCCTTTTTTATCTTTTTCGTCGTATTTTGTGGATTCGCAGTTCGCATGTTGCATGTTGCTATTGTATCGCATCAAAATATTCGAATGAATAAAAAAGAAAACTTTGTTTTTGTTTATTTTGAAGTTTTTTTCTTTTCTTACTATCTTTGCGTTTCCTCTCGCTATAATTGAACCAAAGATGTTCATATGTGACGTGTGTTGACCGCAATTAAAAGACACTGGTTTGGAATAATTTTGTTTCAATAATTTTTTCTTTTCCATAGTACACATTTAATATATTCATATTATCAATTTCGGGTCACATCCAATATATAACGGTATTTTCACCATTGTGTATTCGTTTCCGTGGCAGAAACATTTTACAAAATACATCAAAGAAATTGGAAAACAACTAAATTATTATCAATTTGAAAATCCTAGAATGACTTTGAACCATTAATGTCTTATCGCATAGCTAATTTATACCATATCATCATGTTTATTATATATGAGCTACCTATTTGTTGATTTATTGTTGTTTTTCCTTTACTTTCCTTTCATTTTTCAGAGCAGGAGACGAACTATATGTATATAGATCTATTTTTAAAACGAACACGCACACACCTATAAAATTTAATATGATTTCTTCATTTGAAAACTCGTTTCATCATGCATTCGATGATATTATTGTATGTATCGACAAAAAACACGAAGGCAAAAAACGTAAATAAAACCAAATAAATCCTGATACCCCATATATTGTGATTAGAGCGGCGCGGAACGTTTTATTGATGGATTGTGTGCAGTATTATGTTGTATTACTAAAAATCCCCGAATCCTGATCTATTTGAACCTGAATCGAAGGATCTGTAATTCTAAAGATAATCACGTTTTGCTTTTGTGTTTATTTTGATTCTTTATATAAATCGTACAATAAAATGCTAAGAAAGAGCTGGAGAGGGGAGTTGAGGGAGTCCTATATCTTTAAAAGTACAACTAATAATCACAGGGGTGGGACATCTCGTTCATATCGCAATGAAAATAATATTAGTGATCACGGGATGAGGGCTCGGTGGCCACAAAATGTATCATAAAAAGCAAACAGACTGAAAGCAAACTAAGCTAAAAATGCATATTCGAAAGGTACTTAGGTACTGATATATGTATGTATGTTGGTGTTCAAGTATATGTTTAACCAAGTTCTTAATCAATTTAATTCAAATTTTTCTCTCTCATTCCGTTTCTCTTCCGTTTTTGGGATAAGTCAAAAAATCGAAAAGGAAACTCAAATTTGGTCAACCATGATCACAACTGAATGTTTGTAATATAACATTGTTCTTCTTTCCTTCTCGTGTCATAAGGCATTGGACATGCAGAAGCCGCATACGTTGAAACTAAATGGGATGCTTTTATCACAACGATAGATTTTCCTCAAACTTTTGGTGTTTACTCTCTAATTGGAAACTCAAATTATTTCTCTCATTTTAGGTAGGAACTGATGGAGGAAAAGGAGGACATTTTCAAGGCGCCTTTGCGGACTTTCATTATACTTTCCATTAGTAATTTTGTAATATTTAGATCATCGTCATCATTATCGTTAACTTTAGCTTTAGCGTAGTTTAGTAATCATATGGACATCAGTCAGTTGTACTTTATCTTACTGCATCATCTTCATTTACGTTTACTCTAAGTTGCTGCTCAATTTCTTTGAAAGTTGCGTGGAGAAGAGATGGAGGGGGAATTGTTTCTTTCGGTTGTTTATGTAGAGCATTTTCAATGAATTATGCAGAAAGTTGACCTCCTTACCTTGATGATGAACTGTTGAATACGACTGCTAGAACGACGAGTTGCTGATGAGAATGTACACTGTGATTTAATTTTTTATGTGTGTTATGATGATGAGACAAAACTGCTGTTGCTGACATTGAGATGATGCCGTTTATTCGGAGAATGAACGAAACAATTTGTTTTTCGTAAGTGTAAAGTCTGGACTTATCATCACGGTGCTGCTGCGAGTGAGATTTCTGTAATGGCAAAAATGGTTTCGGGGTTAATGATGCTAGTTTTTCTCATTATGTAGACCATAGAGTTGGTTCACTAGAGAGAAGTCAAACTTACTTTAAGAATTGTGGGAGAATGGAGGTCCAGCCGCTGCGATCGTGCTTGAGAGTGAGATACAATTCAAACGACGAGACCGCGGTAGAGTCGACTTTCATTGAAGCGATCCGCCTGCAAAAATAATAAAAAATGACCCAAATGAGAAACCTCGAGTGATACACATTTGCCAGAAATATGTCAGTTCGTTATCAGTTGATTGATTAGAGCAAGTACATCTCTCCACGGTTCTAAAAATAGCCAATCAGCGGTATTTACATGCTAGACACTGGCTCGACCAGCAACAAGCTGGCGAGTGTGAGTAAAGTGTTGTGCTTTGTGTTGTTTGTTAGGTAATTGAGTCAATTGTTTAAATTAATGTCAATTGAAATTCATTAAATAATCGTAATTCGTAATAATAAACTGACACATATACGAAAATACACAGAACCCAAACATACCGTGTATTGCCGGGTTCATCCTCGAACTCGATGAAGATTGTGCATCCCCGGATTCCACACGGCTCCTTCTCGGACATGACGTACATCTCGGACACTACTCTATTTAGTAAGTCAGCCGGTAATAATACTTCGGTGCATGCTAAATGCCTCGTTTTGGCTGCCCGCAACTCCATTTGCAGCCGTGCCGTGAGCACCTGCGCTTCCTCATGTGACGTACTTAAAATTGTAATTGGTGGTTCTTGATGGTGGTGATGTTGGTTGTTTACATTATTGTTGTTATTTGTTTGAGTTAATACGTTCTTACTACTACCGTTATTAAGCTGCGTACTACTACTTTTTACTTTATGGTTGCTACTACTTTTTGTAGTTGATGGCGATGATAATGGTGCAGTCCAGTCTGAAATTTTTGGAAAACGAAAAAAAAAAAATTATAAATTTATTTTTTGTTGAAAAATGTAAAATTTTAGCTGACGTAGAAAGCCGGTTGTAAGGATTTCTGGGAAGCCTTACTTTGTACAAAAATAATCATCCTGAGGAAGTGGGAAATATAACGTCAGGAGTCCGGAAAAAGCATTCCTCCAGTTGCCAGACCATGAGCTCCTCTCGGGTCGATGGCTGAGGAGTGAATGTGAGGGAAATCGGACTGCTAAAAATATCTCGCACCAACACATACACACACTGCACATCAGCTGGCAAACCTCACCAACACCCCCAAAGCCCCGCTCGCACACCAGCGCACCGCTCATCTGTGCCGTCCATTCATATAATGGCACACATACACGTAGGTACTTTGGAGTGCATTACAAGTTGAATGAATATAAAACAAAAAAACCTGAATGCTAGAAAGTTCGCTTAGCAACAGTGATGTTCCCAAAATATGTGTACTTTCCCTTATGTTCGAGCCGTGCCAGCGATCTGCAGAACACCGAGAAGTTCGGTGCTCAGGCTCGCGAGGTGAAGTGCGAAGGAAAACGGGTGACTCAGATGATGCAATGTACACTAAAAAATTTTCAGCTGAGCCAGTTTACATATGTACCTCCTTTTCGTTTTATTCACAGCTATTTTCTCTCGTCAGCCGCCCGTTTGTGTGTCGCTATGTACTAACTACGTCAGCTAAAATCAATGAATTACGATTCACGGATTTCTGAATTTTGATTCCTCCCGACTTCGCGATCCTCCACTTACCTTGGACTTTATTTGACCCTAGGACTCCAAACTGGCGCTGGAACTGATTCTGCACTGGAAGTACTTCCATTTTCATGAGTTCTTCAAATACTTCGTCAATCTTGACTTGAAATGTGTGGGAATTTTGGCGAGAAATTTAGGTTTCTTGCGATTGAAAAAAACTAGAATTTCAACACTCTTTCACAGCACTTGTATCACTTCTCTGAATTTACGTGAAAGAATTGAAACTTCACTTGTGAGAATTTTCCGAATTTCAACTCAGCTATTTGTTGTATTGCTAATTTCGTACAATTTGTTATTCTAACTTTGTGTCCTCCTAGTAGCCGCTTCGCTCCTCTAGCCTTTCACAACTTTGCATTGGAGATGATGAAAGTAATCAAGACCGGCTTTTCATTCGATAGAGGTACATTACTTAATTATTTTGTATGAACATAAACTTGCTCTGCGTGTTTCTTTCTAACGTGTGACTTCGTCTCTCGGCAATTGTGAAGAACCTACTGCCCGGCCGGCGATAATTTCTCGTATTTATACATTTTCGGAGGCACACTGTACGCAGAATCGGAATACGTAAGTGTGATTGAGCAAGTGTGAGAGCGCGGCCATTGTGTTAGTAGCATGAGAATCTGATTTTGTAAGCCTGTGTGCTCGACTTCCTTATATAAAGGGGCAAGTATATGGCACAACTACCGGTGAATTTCAAACCACATACTGCTGCTTTTTTCTTTGTTTCGCACCACCACCACGACACTCGTGCTCATCGCTCTGGCTTCATACTGATTTTTTCTCCTCTTTACTTTATTGGAGACCGTATTGGTGTACGCAGCTGTGCCGATTGTGCTTTCTTCCTATATTGTGAAAATACCATTAAATTAAAAATTCATAATTGTTAAAAATCCAAAAAATTCCCTAAAATAAAATTCCAAAGTTCTGAAGGAAATGTCTCTCACTGAGGGTCGGGAAACTGCAAGAAAGTGTTCTCTTGAGTCGGGACTTCGTGCGAAGTCCAGCCGGCCGAGAAATTGTGAAAAAAGTGGCTTTATTGACTTCACAGTTGGTTTCCTAGTTTTTATGAGTCGTCTTGGGTCGTGTCAAAATTTGCCAACACCTGCAGAAATTCACAAGATACTAGTAATATTTTATAGCGATTGCAGCAGGCAAGCTTAATGGCGAAATAACATTTTACTTTGTCTACGCCAACCTGAACCTCGTCCAAGAGAGAGGGTGGCTCGTCACCGCGCCGGTTCTCTTGCTTACGAAAGTCTCCCCACATTGCATCAGAAATTTTCAAGTGTTTGCTTATACCTAGAATGCGATGTTGTGATGACAATACTTAGTCACTCCGGTCGTATTTCTAGGCACGCTCGCACAGGTTACTGCACGTTATTATTGGAAACAAGAAGCAGGAGGCAATGTCGTGCCAATAAATAATTACAATCGTACTTTTATTAAATGTGAGGCGGGCTGGGCTCAGGAGCAAGCATATCAATTAGATATTGAACTCTGATGATTCACGACTCACGAGGCCTTTTTCCGAGCGAGGGCTCAGATATTTAGTCCATGATTCATGCAGGTGTTTTTTTGTCGCGAAGTAGAGCCAGCCCGGACGGCCTTCAGAAAGCCCGAAAATTCCAGCCGGATTGATAAGTCACTGTTTCCACAAGTGTTTTAAATGGGATAAATAACAATTGACGCAAATGGGAAATTCATTATCTGATCGACACGGGCTAATTTTAAATTGTAGGAAGCGCGTGTACCCGACCAAGGTAGTTCGTCATTAAAACTTTTCCTGAGATTTATGCTCGAGCATCAGAAGGCTCGTAACTCGTCCGAGAAACCACATGAGATGAGGAATAATGGATGTGCTTTGTAACAGGCACTGACACGCTCCAACCCATGGTTTATAATTTATAAATATCTCTCTGGCACTCTGGCGGTGTTCTTGCTCACGACCATAAAATGAGATGGTCCAAGCGAAAGCGAGTTCAAGACCAGGAAGGTGTTGGTTCTGATTTTGCAGCCTCCTGCCACTTCGAACTAAGTACATTTACAAATAGGTGCACCATATGTACTCGTACTTATGTATGTACGCATTAAATTTCATAAACACTGCATTCAATGGTGCTGCACATTAGCTAGAGGCGAAACAGTAGCAAAAGCAAACGCGCATTCAAAACTACAAACAAAAATACGATACATATGTAATCGCGCTACACGGGCTCGCATCGCGATCTGACGTACTATATACTTGCATATATACTGTACGTAGAAAAATAATATAATTTTAGTTCAAAAAAGTTCATCGTGCCAAATCTCTTAGCCTCGCAAGTCGCGCTCGCACAAAACGCCGAGTCAGGCCGCGCTACAGTCCGCGAGCTGCGAACTAAGCTAAGCTCATTTATGGTAAATTTATATTTTTAAATTTAAATTAGCGACTTCTCTCGGGAGCATTCATCGAGTTGAGGTGTCTTTTGCTACGGTACGTGAATGTAAATGGAAATGGATTGGATTGCCTTTGCTTTTGCTTGTTTTGAATAAAGCAGCAGGCAGCAGTGGATTAACAAAATACGATATACAAATGTGTACTGAAATATACTACATGTACATACATCCATAAGCAGCAATGGCACAATTGAATGGGATTTAGCAAGAGCGTAAAGCATTGACAAACAAACAAACAAATTAATAACGAACCTTTGGCTTTGAATGCCGTCGTAGATTGGATGGATAGGGCCTGAATAGGAACGTCGACTCGACAGCAGCACTTCTGAGGCACTTTTCGCTCAAAAACGCTCGACTCACCTCACAGACATATGTCTCAAGGCCTCCCAATTGATATACGCGGGCCGCAATCAACGCTTCCCCAAGGTCTCGCAGCTTTTATCGGCCGATGATTGATCTTCATGAGCTATATTTGGAATTGACTAAAAAACATAGAACTAGGCAGTGGCGTACTGATCAGTTGGGGGGGGGGGGAATTTGAAATAAGGTAAAGAAGGCAGCTCGTCTTTTTCCAGAGAAATTTGAAGTCAGTAGCAACGTATTCAAGTCCAGAAAAGCCTATCTAAAGTTCCCTAGATAGTACATAATTTACAGGTAAGCAAGAGACGCAATATTCTGATCATAAAAGCCTCTCGTGCGATCTTTTGATAAATCGTGATGTTTTCTTCAGTACACATACTTATTTTTTCCCCCGCAACGAGGCACATACAAGTAAATATATGTATCTCGCTCCGCACCAGTTGTATTTCTCACTAAATTTACATACGCGAATTGGTGCTCTCAGCTCCGTCCCTATTTATCATGTCCATTACGTTCGTGCTTTATATTATTTTTTACGCACTCTTTCGATTCGGTGACAGTTTGCAACTTTGTAATTCACTGGATAACATGTGCATATGAGCATATCTGTAATTGTTTTTCGCGTTTTTGTGCGTTGTTTTTGTGAAAGAGGGAGAACAATGGCAAAAAACACTACAAAAAGATGTTTACTCGAGCAGGGCTTTTTTCATTTCGAGGCGATCGCTGGCGTATTCGAGCACAAGTCAAGTTCTTCTCGGCCTTTCTCGGCCCTCATTCAGAACGGCGCAGTGAATAGACTCGATTGTGCTCTCTTCCATCCAACGAAATCCATGAAAGTATCTATTTTTACACGCACTTTATTTGCTCAACAAACGTGTAGCGCGTTGGAGCACACGAAGTATATGGATCACTCTCGCATAAAGAGGTGTTTACATAATATCAATCAATTCAGTCAAGGTCACGACTATTTACTTGAGACTCGAGACTCTGTCGGCCGAGAACGCGAGTGCTAGAAGAGGGCTGAAGGAAAAGGGCCAGAGCGCGAGAATCATGAGCCTCACCTTTGGGAGTCGTAAATAGAACCGAATAATGATGTTTATAAAATACACAAGAAGTTTCTCCGTTCCTTCTTTATGGATTCTTTCCCGTCAAGAGCGTGTTGATATTTTAAGCTCTAACGTGTGCTATGCTGTATATTTCGAGCCGGCTTGGTGGGCCCGTATTTAGATTTCGTCAAACAAATCTCGTATCTCGAATGCACCTCGTAAATTCAAGAGCTCATCACGTAGATTTAGTGGCGAGATTTACCGGAGATGTCAAATTAGTTATTATGTGAGTGTCGCCTCGCCTCTGTTCCAATTTCCTTTGAGCTGCAAGCCACCCTCACTCGCGCTGACTTTCTCCTAATCATCTGTCATGCATACGCGAGTGCTGGCGCGAGCCAAATCGAGGCGAGGATTAGAGCAGCCAAGTTCAAAACCCAACGAGTTCAAACTTTCTCGAGCTCAATTTTCTTTCAAACTTGAGCAGAGGCGTAGGTGGGAGGATTTTTTCTTTAACTCTCTACCTGGCCATTCGGAAAAAATCCGGGTCAAGATTTTTCCGAAAATGACTTCATTTAGAGTAAAGCCAAAGTTCTGACCTTTCATTTTCATTTTGTTTATTTTCTTGATTTATTTTTTGTGATTTTTCTTAATATTTTAACCTTAATTATGATTTTCTATATTAGTCATAGCTTGTTTTTGTAATACTGTTTCTAGAACCCGAACAATAGAACTTACTTTTTTGACGAAAACTCATAATTAAATCAATTTCTCAAAATTTAAACCTAGATCTAAACCAATTATCTAGGATGTCTTTGTAGAGTGTTAAACTAAAGTTCTGGAGTCCCTTATACAAGCCCCCACCTTTACCTACGCCCCTGGATATAAGGCAACATTTCGCCTTTCTACTGCAAATTTCATTATCATTTTCTATCACGTTTGCACATTCATTTACGAACTACGAATTCTCATTAATCGCAGCACATGCATCTTGACTGCAGTTGATTTTTAATAAACGTTTAGCACACTAACACGCTGCCGCTTGTTTTATATTTAAAACTCGTTTTAAAAACATTTTATTAATAAAAACGAAAATACCCGTCCCGTCCCGTCCCGCAAAGCTGTGCTTCATGCGAGCGAGTACAGAGAAAAGTTCATTTCATGAGTTGTATATTTTATTTCAAAGCAGTGCCAGTACGAAATACGAATGCTCATGTGATGCAGCACAAAGTGCATGCACAAGACTAGTGGCACTGTAGTTTGTACATTTTATGTTCAATTAGGTGAAGCAACTTGAAACCCCATGTGCCAGTGGCCGCACTTAATTTAATCCCAAATGAGGAGAAGAAATACTTTTGGAGCGGCTCAGATTTGTCTCTTTGGGCGCTACTTGAAACTCTAGAGTCGTGAATGTGTGCCAGATTGAAACTTGTGCCGGATCACTCTTAGCATCAGAGTCGAGCTTTACTTTGTGGCTCTCAGCCAAGCTCTACTCTGATTAAAAATACTGCTATTATTTCGCCTACCTCCGTACCAGCGATTTCTATTGAGCTGCTTGTTTTGCTGTAATTCTGCCTCAATCGCTGCACTACTGCGAGCTACATGTAAAGAGCAGAATAACAGAAAACTGGGAGTGTCGTCACCAATTTGTGCATTTAGGCTTCACACTTGATTAACTTTATCTCTGTGCATATAAATTGCGTACATTTCCACTGCTCTGAGCAATGCATTTTTTAGAGCTACATTTTCGGGACGGCAGGGATGGCTTTCCTGGGGCTTTAGAGTGCCTCTAGAGAAGACCAAATTTTTGAGGCCCCTAGCTCCATCCCTGGAAGAGATAGGGCTCATATGTAGTTCCATGATTTGCTAGAATTTTCATATGAACGGAAAACACCCCCCGTTCCCCTCCTAAGGGGGTGGGGGGTAACGTTTGAGACGTTACAAAATAATGCAGTTTAAAGTTTCGGACACAATAATGTACTTTTTGCAAAACGCTGAAAACCACCAAGAAATGCTTCAGGATCAACCCCAGGAGCTGAAGTGAGCCCAAAAAAGATGCTCTCCAGAACCCAAATGGATACCTTGGAGTCAAAGAAAAACAATACCCTCTCATCTGCTCCACTGAGCAGAGGAACGCAGAATGGCGAGCCCTTCCTGGAACCTAAATCAGAGCCGGTGTGCATGCCACACGATATCTTGACCTTCTCTACCAACGAAAATCAATTATGAGCGAAAACGGAGTGGTGTGACATAACATCCATGGGTAATGGGTAGCAGAGAAGTAGCAGAGCAACCATAAAACCTTGAAATTTGATCTAAATCAACAACTCTTCTCAGCGCACTCGGCATCCATGCTGCCAATGAACGCATTTCGAGAACATAAATAATACATTTTATATGCACGATGGAAAACTGGCAGGCAGCAAGTGACTGAGCGAGTGGATGGTATAAAGAGCAGAGAACTATAAAGTTTATGCTAATGAAGTGTATAAGTAGAAAATTTATTATGCCAACTGCTTTGAAATGCTCACGAGGAGCACACATTTGTGCAGAAAGGGCTGCGATTTCTGCGATAGTTTAATGGGAAAGCTCAGTAATGGAGTGGAAATCTGCCTCCCTCTCCCCCAGTCCCTGTCTGGCGTTTGATTAGATTCGGGATGGAATTCCTAGTTGCCTAGTAATGAGGAAGGGAAATCCAAAACTATGCTCGAGTTTCGGAGCGGAGGTGAACGAGGGGGAGATTTCGTCCCGGCCCGAACTTTTTTCAATGCCTTGGGGGAGAGCTGTACCTTTTCCTTGTCAATTTGCGAAGGGAGATTGCCTTTATTTTCATCCTGGACCAGTGCCGTAGGCTCGGGAGTGTTTCCACCTCTGATCAAAACAAGTCTTTTGTCAATCATTTTACGGATTCAAGGTGCAGGTGACAATAAAGCACAAAGAAGAGTGACTTGAATTCGAGAGCTCCATCAACCTGCATGTCTCCTCGCCTCTCTCCGGCCCCGCTGACAAAAGAAATTTGGTGTATCAAAAATATAGGGACTGCTTAGTGCATTTTATGGTTCTCTAAAATGTTCTTTATTACTCTTTGTTATCAACAAGCTTGATTATGGACAGCAGCGTCGTGTCATAAATAACATAACGATAATGTGAGTGCGCGTCTGCATGTGTTAGTTTTCGCTTGTATCTTATGCGGAACCTGAACTGGAGAGCGGAGGTTGACGCTAACTAAGCACCATTCTATTGTGGGTAAAGTAGGTACGGTGGAACCAGCTTGAGCGAAACCTGATGAAAGCCTAATCGGGTGTAGTAGAAAAAGAAGTCGCTTGCGAAGCCCCACTCAGCCGACGTATCGTATAAATTCCCTTCAATTAAGCATCGATCTCTGCCAATAATCAATCTTGCCTCTCGTGCACACAATCGCTCGTTTAGTAGGTCTGCCTTTATCTATGTTTTAAAAAGCTTACAGGCCATTAAGCGCTCGACTACGCTCGTCGAGGCGAGGCGAGGGTGCCCATTACGAGATATATTTTCTCAAATGTGGAGACCCCGAGAGATGTGTGTGGGTTAGCATCTCGAGCACTTATGGCGGCTAGCAGGGGCAGAGGGGATCGTATACATGCGTAGAGAGATCGTGTTTTTAATGTAAACAGAGCGCAGCATGTTCTTTTCTGGGATATCGTCTTTATCTTTCTATGTTCCGAGCAACATTGTAGCCGGCGACCCAACTCTTTCTACCGCGAGGGAGCGAGCAAAAGTTGTGTTCCAGCTTATATCTCTGCGGTTTCGACGGCCAGCTTAATTGCTTCTCTCCTGTCAGAATCCTCAAAAGTCTCCATTTTAGACTAATGAACATCGGGCGAGACCACGACCAATCAAACTAACCAACCCATAATTTTTCAACAGCACACAATCGTGTGGTCTAGCGCAAATTTCAACATAACCCATACCCAAGATTTTAGGTGCGAGCACAAAGTTCAACTTGGGTACATGTAGGTACATTTGAACGAGGCAGGTGCAGTGGCGTGGACAAAGAGGGGTCTTGATGGGTGAAGCTTCCTTGCAACCTCGGTCAAACCCATTTTGGGCCGTCCACTCGTACGATTTTGCTCATTTTTGAAATTTTATGATGGAACTTTTAAGGTCAGAAAAATTTTAAAATTTGCATATCTTTCAACTATAATTCACATACTTGGCTTTTTTCATCCTAGCTTCTTAATTTTTAAAAATAAATGTATAATATACAAAAAGAACATGTTTTTTTTTCATAATGGATTTTTGAAGCCTAATTTAAACCTTTTAAAAGGCTTATTTTGAAAGAACTCTATTTTTCCGTAATGTTTGACTGTTAGTTTAAAAAAAATTGAAAAAGCTGAAATTTTGGGGAATTTTCAAAAAATATGTTCGCAAAAGGCTCATTTTCAAAAGCCTAATTTAATGAGCCTCGGGAAAAAAATTTCTTCCATGAAAGAAAGACAAAATATGAAATATTTAGACCTAAAGCTTCTATCTATCAACGTTATGTTACAAAAAAATGTCAAAGTTTATGGTCGAGAATCCAACCCCTTCTTTGAGATCCACCACTGACCGGCCGGCTAGCATATGAGAACATGTGTGTATGTAATTTTAAAATGTGCGAGTGGTGAGTATCGAAAAAGTAGAGTACATAAGCCCCAATGGAGTCTATTAAATTGTTTTTTGTAAAATTTTATGTATATTTTTACAAACATAGCGACGGGCCGGAGAATAGAGACGAGGAGCGAAGAAGTGACATGGCAATACTCAAATGTGATGGAACGTTACATTCAGTCATGATCACAATCTGCATGTAATTATACTCTTTGAATAGGGCATGCTTAAATTAATTTGATTTAATGTCACGGTTGTTAAATTGATGAGTCTAATTTTTATTTTCCAGTCTCTCTATTCGAACGGGCGTGAATCGGGCACGCTGAGGGCAGCTTACACAATGCGAGAGTTGATATTATTAGGGCATATTCATTATATTGGTGTTTAAACTCACAACAAGCTTAACCGAGAGACGGGGCGAAGGAAGTACGTCTGAAGTCTCCTGCCCGGTCTTTCGGTCTCTCGGGCGAAGGAAGGAATCGCAAAATGAAAAATTATATCAAGACGAAAAGTTAAATTGCTACTTCTGAAACGGACTGGCAATTTATATAAGCGTAAATTTCGTTCCTTGCGCCTGTGCCTCCTTCGTGCCCGGTGAAAGCCTCTCGGGGGGGCCATGAGGAGCAGACAGACGGACGGACATTCTAGAGCTGCCCCAGAGACCGGGGAGTGCCGGTGAATACTTTGTTGGCTCACGTAGATCAGAATGGGGGCTCAAACAGCGGATAAAAATTGAATTTTAATGATCTTTTGTCGTCACCTTGCTCGTTTCTCCGTCTTCGCTCTCATCCTTTTCACGCCTATTAAGTGCAGAGACCACTTTCCTCCCGTACGACGGCGGTACGGAGCGTGGACTGCGGCACACAAGCTGTCAATCTCGTTTTTGTCCGTAATTTGCTCCTCCACATCCCTCGTAAACGCTCGCTCAAAAATTATAGATGTTATAATTTTTTCCTCCTGCAAAAAGCGTCTCGCTTTGTAATACGTGATGCCACTTTTTCCTCCTCCGTGCTCAGCATTTAGCAGTGTGTCGAGGAAGGCATTATAAAAGTACATTTTATTTTGAAAAATTACATGATTTATGCTGCAACTTCTCGAAGACGAAGCCAGTCGCCCCTAGGGAAAGGTGCATACGTAAATAATGAGGCTGAGGCAGCGCAGTAAATTAAATCAAAATCATAAGATTATCATATTTCGCTACATTCACATTTTCGCTCCACTCTCGAGTCGCGGACTGGCCCCTTCTCCACGACTTCACGAGGCCCGGCTCCGGCTCGCGAAGGGTTTTATGGATGTTAGGAGTTGGAAGGTATAAAAGTGGCATCAAATTATGCTCCTGGTAGTCATCATTTCTGCGTATCAAGGTTAAAACTGTGTGTAGCAGAACGCACAACTGGAACGCTGGAATAAAATGAAAATGCCAAAAGTCATCCCAAGAGCACACAGTATTAAATGGCTCGAACGATAAAAAGCATGGACGGACAAAAAAGAGAGTGGATGGTATAAAATAATAAAATATACACACACATACCTTATACGTCTTAAACTGTACAAAAAGAAGAGTGAAAAGATAAACTGAGAACGGAAAATAACAACAAAAGGAAAACAACGAAAGTCACCTTTACACCGATTTTATGCAATTTATGCTCGCGCTCGTAAACACGTACTCGGCTACGGACGCATTTTCTTATGTAGGATGGGCGATGGAGGAAGACGAGGAGGATGCCTGATACCTCTAAAATTTTCCAAAACCAGCAGAAGTCAGACAAACAGACACACCAAAGGCCAACTCTGTCACAAGACCCAGCTTTGGACGAGTTACGTATTTCTGCCGTGTTTTTGTATTAGAGCTCTTTTCTCCTCTTGTTCGTCCAACAGTAACACACAACTCTTTGACGTGGATAACATATAGAGAATATGTTTTGTACAAAGTAATAGAGGTAAGGTAATACGCGAACGGCAAACGACGAAAAAAACAAGCAAACGAAAACGAAGAAGATAATTTTATACAAAGCTCAGGCCGTATAAAGATTGAGATAAGCCAGAAATATAAAGAAGAGAAATACATTTGGGCTATGGGCATAAGGTAAAAATGACGTGTCGAGAATAATAAACAGCATAATTTACATTAATGATGTGCAAGTTACATTTTGTTGTGTATTGGGCCCTCGCATGTCCGAATGCGTGTATTCATCATACACAATCGAAATCGTGCCTCTCGTTCTGTTTGCTCTCTGTGTTTGCCTGCCTTCCTGCCCGATGCTGATTATTTGACTCGCTGCTGAATTGAATACACACAAAAAACAACACAAAAACGAGGTACCATGTACCAACAACTATAAATTGCAAGCTGAGCCATTGTCCACTGAAATTAATTCAATGAGGGGTCTCACTTAATCTGCCGTGCCTGTCTTTGGCGTGTTTCTGCTTTTTGCGTTCGAGCTCGGGCTCGTAGCCCCAAACCACCCGTATCTCCATTTTGCTCGCCTTAATGGCACTTTGTTTGCCCTCGATTGTCATTTTTCTATTTCGAAACTGGGTTCGAAGGTCTCAGACCCCTCCCTTGGAAGTCGGTGAAAAATATTCGATGTTGGCAAAAATGTCTTTAAAAATTTCTAGGTCTAGTTTCTGAGCTGAAAAGAGGGTAATTCAGAGAAAAATATTTTACCCAAAAATTGACCTAACCTACGCTCGTAAAGGAAAGTTCAATTTTGAGATTTTTTATGATAACTTTCTTGCCGACAAAATGGTTCTTGGAGATTTGATGGACTACGTCCATTTTTGGCCGAAAAAGAGAATATTCGAAAAAAAATTGGACCCAAACCTCCGCTCGTAATAACGAAATTTTGTTCGAAAAATTTACTCTCTAGATATCGGCCGCTCAAGAAATTCATTTACAGAGTTTTAGAACCGAAAAAGCTTAAATTGAAACCAAATAGCGAGACCTTCGAAAAACTTGCCGGCCGAAATAGTACATATGTGAAATGAGCACTCGGCAAAACAGGCAAAAAGCTTCTATAATGACTCGGTGGAAGTGTTAACTTACACACAGTCCACTAGCTATTATACAATGAGTAAAATAATTTGCTTCTATTACATAACTTTATTTGTTTTTTGCTTGTTTTTTGCCCACTCAGTATAACATTGTATGTACAGAGCTGCGATGCTGATCGAAACTAGAAAAGGCGAAATGAAGTTCCAAACAAAGAGTAGAATCGCGAACGATCTACATACAAGCCACCAAACCAGTTCTCTCGACTTTGTTGTGTCGGTGCTCGAGGTTTGCGAGTGTGCGGTGGTAGAAAGCACAATGAAAAAGTTTAGCTAAAAATATTCATGACTCGGGGAGCGGAAAAATGCATTATTTTCTCAGTAACTGGACTTTATTGGCCTTCTGGCTGGACTCGCATCGTCTCTTTCAACTAGTCGATTTTGCGAGGGTCGAGGCCATCGTCAATGGGGTTCCCTTCCTCTGGAATCGGGTTTGGATCGTCGAGGAGCGCCGACTGGGGAACGGAGATCTCGAGCTTGGTCAGTTTGAAGTTCACGTCAGACGAGCCCTTGTTCGAGCAGCACGTTGGCAGTCCGTAGAGTTTCCTGGAAGAGAAAGCCTTACTACTGAAGCTTCAAGAGCCCGCTAGTTTACCCATTGCTCGGTTGAGGCACGGGGATGCCGGGGTAGAACTGGTTTTGGGGTCTTCCTTGGACGCTAGTCAGGAGTATGGCACAGATTATCACTAGAACCTGGAAAATTCAAGCTGTGAGTAGGTTCCCAGGCACCAGAGAGGGTTCTTAGGGCTACGAGTGAAAAGCACGACCAATCAGAAAAAGCTTTATTGGACCGAAACCTCATAAATAAAATTTGGGTGGAAAAACGTAAGAAAGAATTCTATTTTCTGCCGCCGAGGCCCCTCACAGAGCCTGGTACTCGTTCTCGGGCAGCTCGTTCACGGCCGTCCTCAGCTGCGGGACGCTCACTCGCTCCGAAGCCTGCACAGTGGCGTCGTCTCCCCGGATATCGATGGGCAGACTCTCGTCGTCATTGTTGGCAGAGCCCTGTCCCGTGCTCCGCGTGGCTGGGGCCGGGATCTCGATGGACTTGACAACGTCAAAGGTGACCTGCGGATAGTTGCCGCTCTGGATGAACTCCAGGGCGTGTCTGCTCCTCAAAATCCGGTTCACGATTCCGAGCACTTCTCTAGAATATTTCACAGCGCGTCAGTTTTGTCAGAGCTGGTTCGAGACGCGGCACACTCACCCCTGCTCGTTCTGCTGGGAGTTCACGGCACTCACGAAAATGCACAAAAGCGCGGAACAGCAAATAATAGCCTAAAATTTTGGAGTTCTAGAGCCGAAATTTGTCTACTTAAGCCTACAACTCACGATCTTCATTGCAGCAGCTGCGTCGGTCCTCTCGTGGTAAAGAATGGGTAGGTACTGACGGACGAGTCGGCGCGCGTCTAAAACTGCATTGCCCAGACCCGAGAAGTTGATCTTGTGAGCAAACGGCTTTTTGTACGAAATTTAAGACATTATCATCATTATCGATGCAAAAAACGTGTTTGGAGGTGCCCGAAAAAAATCCTCGAGCACTCGTGTTCAACCGTAACCCCTGACCGTCAGAGTACTGTTCGTGGCATTGAGGTGTCAGGGAGTACACTTACAAAGGATTAATTTGTCAAATTTCACGCGTGTGCGAAATTCGGTGGTGTTCATTAGAGCTTTGCTGATAATCATCTGTTTTTAATGGCCCGCGACTTCGAGGGGGGAGAAGCCGCAAAATAAATTATTAAAGCTAGCTCGGTGACGAACGCATTTGAGGCCCCTTTTTCACTGTCTACTACAAGTTTTTCGGCCTCTAGTTGCGTCTTTTGAAGAGATAGTCGCTCAATAATAAAATTTCAGCTTATTTGGATGAATTCCGTAGAAAAATTCAGACAATTCCAGTTACGTCCCTGACAAGTTTTAGGGATAACCAAAGAGTTCAGCCACAATATGAGAGATCTTAAGTCTCAGACAGACAAAGAAACGGACAGACAGACGGACCCATAAAAATGCCGTATCTCGAAACATCGCTCTTTATTTAGACTTATAGCCTTCCTCGGTGCTGCCTGTTACCCACAGAGAGAGGCCAGGCACGAGTCGCTGATGCCTTCCTCCTCCTCGAACCTATTCACAATGGCCGTTGTCTCCTGCACCTCCGTCGGGGCCGGCGTAGTCGACGAGGAGACCTCAGACGACAAAGAAGACGGTGACTCAGGTGTTGACGCAGGTGAGGTGATTGTCGATGTCGCATCTGGATCAGGCAGCCCTGTGTTTCTGAGACCTTGGAGCTGCTGAATGATTAGCGGAATTTGAAACCCGTCCAAGGCCTTTATCACATGCGAGAGCGTCTTGTTCAGCTGCCTGCGAAAGATTTTTTCAGTTCTGTGATCCAACAAGCTAGTTTGCTATTTACTCTGCATTCGCCATGTTAAACTGGGCTCGTATGTCTTCTATGATCGTTCGAGACTCGGCAGCGACCACGCAAAGGAGGACCATTAGGCTGAAGGTTTTCATCGTTTATCACGCGGTTTGTTGGAGGCTTAAAAACACCTAATCGGGCTCGGAACCACTCGCTTACTAACGCATAGAACCGTCATTTACCGACCATTATAAGAGCTCGACACGGCTCTCAACTAGTCCGAGATGAAGATCATCAAAATATATGCGATTTGCGCAAATAAACACTTCAGACCAGTTCTCGCGAGTCCCTTGTTGACGTTGCTTTTACAACCCATACGGACCGGATGACTAAGCGGAAAATATCGCGTATTTGCCGGGTTAACCCTGTAGTGCGTTGAAGGTGTTTGGTCAAAACTCACAGAGGTCTGTCCGTCCGTCCGTCCGTCTGTCTGAGTCGCAAAGGCTCCGAAACTACAAGAGCTAGAGACCTGCAGTTTTCTTCATGATGTCCTGTATGGCCTGAAAGATGGTGGAACTACTTTGGTTTTTCCGTAAAACTGCCTGGGGGGTAACTAGGGGGGTTTTCCCGTTGTATGAAAGTTCCATATACTTCGTCCAATTGAGCTGAATTTTGGACATAATATAGATCATGCTAAACCTAGCAAATCATAGAACACATGTTGGCTCCTATCACCTAAGGGAGTGGGGTGGGAGGCCTTCGAAGGGGGGAAAATTTAAGTTACTCCGATTGAGCTGAAATTTCAATATGTTAGTGACCTTGTAAAACCTAGCAAATAATTGTTCTACGGTATAAGCATACCATTACCAGAGACAGAGCTAGAGACCCCTTAAGTTTCTACAGAAACGAATTTTTGGACAAAAGATATTTACTTCGACCCAGCTTTGCTTCGATGCCGACATGAAATGCACTCAAATGCGGGATAAAAAATAATTTCTTAAAACATTCTGAGCCTCTGCATTAGAGGGTTAAGGTTCTGACGTTGGGAAAATGGTAATTCAGTCGCCCGAATTTCCGACAAGTAGCTACATCTAATCCGAGCCACGCATTCAATTTGTTTTGCGTTTGAATACAAATTACCCTTAATTAATTCGCCGCTCTCCTTCTTCCACAAAACGCGTACGCAGATGTTCTAGATGAATGGATGTTGCAGTTCTCTAAACGTCGGCAGCTGACATAAATTTTAATTGCCAAGTTATATAATGTGCCGTGTGCAGAGCGCCTAATCCCACGCATAGTTTGACATCGGGCAAATACGAGTACATAAATTAGCGGCGATAATCCTATTAATGGCGCATTTCTCGGAGGAGGTTATTGTGCCTTAACCTCCTCCAATTCCAGGCTTCCAACTTCTTTCGTTCTTTGTTCTCGAAATCCCGAATCCTGCACGCCCACGCGCTCCCTCCCCCACTTTCCCTCGAACCCATTAAACCATTACTTTTCTAATGCGAAGTGTAATTTATACATAGTGTATTAAGTACTTATGTAACCCGAGAAGAACGTGCTAGTCTGCTCAAAATTTACTGCCGGGGAGCACTTTTGAGTCAAATTGGATTCGCGAAGAGCTAGGTGAGGTGGAGAACAAAGACGGCAGAAACGAAAATGGAGTTGGCTCGCAGGCGAATATTCTGTTCTTTGTTTTCATGTGGAAGAGGAATTTCGGGTATTACATCATGTTTGACCTTCATTTTCTCCTCTTCTTCCACTTGATTTCACTTCACATCACATTTGCTCTCGTTCTTCTTTGTCGAGAACGGCGCGTAGTTCGCTTTTTGCTGCGCTGCATATGGCGTTCATTCCCCAATTATATAATTCTGTTCCTTTACATATCGAACGGGAACCACAAAAAGTAACCTTGAAACCCGACCATAAGTCAAAAGAGTCGAATGGCGAGCATAGAGAGGAACTAATGGCCTGGAATTAGAAATTGATAGGTTGCCGTTTCGCAGAAACGTCGAAAGGCTTCTGCTTGTTTTGAGCGACGGAGACTCGCACCTAACGAGATTGCAAGTGGAAGGCCTGGGGCTATAAATACAATTTCAAATGCGCGAGTAGTCACCGGTCGCAAAAACAATCATTGCATTCACAGCGACGGCAGAGCCCAAGACTTCGTGGCGCAACGGTAGCGCGTCTGACTCCAGATCAGAAGGTTGCGTGTTCAAATCACGTCGAGGTCAAACAACTTTTTTGCCGCCTCAACCGTTGGGGGAGGCTTTTTCTTTCATTGTTTTTGGAATAAGTTTTTTTTGAGAACCAAAAATACATGTTTCAAGGTCAAGAACGAGGCCCCAGCTGGCAATAAAAGATTACTTTATTTTCCGTGACTTCAAAGTCCATTGATGAAAAAAGCAAATACGCAGCGAAAGAACACTGCCGGTTTCGATTTCAAGGTTGGCCGGGTCTGCCGCCTGCCTGAACTTGGGAGATAAGATAACCCTATTAGGCAATAATTTTGTGAATCAAAAAACACATTTGTTCCACGTTCTCGGGACATTTCTACCTCGTCCTCAGGAAACTTTCCACAGATAATTATCTGGTGTCTGGCAACAAAACACACAACAGCTGACTTTGCGCAATATTTATGACTTCATGAGTTTATGACCTTCTCAATTATCTCTCTCGAATCTCCCTCGGTAAGAAAGAATATCTGGAGAAAGGAAAAGACGAACGTTAAGGCCATCACGTACTCTATGGCGAAGAAATCTACCTGATCCCACAGCAAACAATGTAAGTGAGGATAATCAGTAAATTATATGACCCGCTTCGCTGGAGTCTCAGCCCTGGAGCGATGAAAAAAATGGGAGATTTTTCCATGGCTACGAGTTCTCGGCCTGTTTGTTTTTTCAGCCGTCGAGTGAACTTTTTTTTCCCGCAGAAATAACAACATGCAAATAATAAAAGTCCCGCTATTGAGAAGTTGATGACAGAGAAGGGAGAACCCGCGATTTCGCTCAACAAAGAGTCCCCCAAGTTTGAGCGAAAATCGATCGGAAGTCGGCACTGTCAAGGTCTAGGGTAGGCCTGCTTCTCGGCGCAGGAGGGTGTTCGCTGCGACTGCGATAAAAGAGGATGATGAGTAAAATACTAAAATTAAATTTTATACGTTCAACGCAACGGCAGCGGGAGAGCGAGATGCCAGGCACCCGTTCCCGAGGGTGAAAACTGGAATGACAGCTTAACTCGGAAATTTCAACTTGATATTTCGCATTGCGATTGCCGCTGCTTGCTCTTGTCATGCCGCATTTTCAATTGACGTTCATTCATCGCATAAATTCCTCTCTGCCTTCCAGGCAGTCGTCGTTGGCCGGTTCAATTCCGCTCGACAGCGAGAAGGGACGCTAACGCTTGTGCATTAAAACAACCTTTGTCAAAATTTTATTGATGCCAACAGCTGATAAACATTCGAGCAGCAGCGCAGTTGGAGATTATTTCTCGCTCTGGGATCGAAAAAAGGGAGCCTTTCAGGTCCATCCAGCGCCTTCCGATATTCTAATTAAATTCCGCCATTGTCCCGCAGGCCATATGTAGGCACATAATTTGCTCTTTGTTCCACACTTTTATTGCACATACTCGCTCACATACCGACGAGGCAGAGGCTCAGTTTTCTATTTAGGCAGATTATGCTCAGGATCAACATAATCCGTGCATTCTACATAGATTGCAGCATTCACGCACTGTCGTCCTGTCCCGACTCCCGTCGTGGGAGACGTAGTTGAAAAAGCTGGCATCCAAATCCCCGGCACTAACGTTTCGGTAATTTACTGACAAAACCGTAATATTATCTTGTGCAGTGGAAATGAAGAGGAAATGAAAATTCCTATCAGAATTCAGGATTCAGGAGCTGGCTGTGGGAATGTCGGAAGCTGACGGCCAGACTCGAGCTGCAAAGAAGGCAATCTTGCAAACCAGCAGGCACTCCGTTTAATCCTTTGAACATTGTCATCAATCATCATCTCGATTGCGGGGTACTCCGAAAGTACGTTACCGCACACCGATTAAAGTTGCCCCTACATATGGGGTAATGCGATGCAACTGCCCTCATGTACGCGCTTGCCCGGTGTAAAGGACGCAAATACGTTACATACACCGCTGGCCCTATGTCCTTTCGTTCCCTCGTTCCCTTCATTTAACGTTTTAAATTATTTCGTGAGCGCTTTCCGCTTGCGAGTCGCCGCTAAAAAGCAGGGAATCCACAATTTATTGCACCTACATACCTTTTTTACATGCTTGCTGGTTCTGCCGATAATATTCCGCATTTCCTGAACAACCGCTGGGCTGAAATGGGAGCGTTACGGCTACAAAAGTGGCAGATAAGCTGAGCCCACTGGTGTGACCTTCTTCGACCTCAGCTCTTCTCCAGTTTTTGTGTTCCTTCCAGGGCCGTTTTTGTCACATGGGCGCTCTAACCATCTCCTAGGGCCTCGAACTAAAAATGAAGAGACTCTTCGAAATTTAAGAGGTCTTAAAATAAATCTATGGACCACTTGAAAGTTTGATTGGGTCTCCACAAAAATTTATGGACCTTTAAAAAAATTCTGAAAGTCTCCTCATTAGTTTATAGGGGTACTTTTACCTTCAAAGAGATCATATGGGCATTATAAACGGCTCCTAAGGCCTCAAACTAAAAATTATGAGACTCGTAAAAATTTAGGAGGTCTCAAAATAAATCTATGGACATCTCAAAAGTTTGATTGGGTCTCTACAAAAATTTATGGGCCTTTTAAAAAATTCTGAAAGTCTCCTCATTAGTTTGTAAGGGTTATTCAGACTTTAAAGAGATCATATGGGCAATATAAACGGCTCCTAGGGCCTCGAACTAAAATTATGAGACTCTACGAAATTTGGGAGGGCTAAAATACAATCTATGAGCCCCTTAAAAGTTGGATTGGGTTTCAATAAAATTTACGGATTTATTTTAAAACAATTCTGAGAGGCTTCTTTTTAGTCTTTAGTCTTTTTAGTATCCTAAATATCTAGAAGGTTTTCCAGTATTTCAAAAAGACCTCCAAAATATTTCAAGATCCCTAAAATGAGGGTCCCCCCTGACTTGCAAACACGGCCCTGCCTATTTCAACACAATAAATATTGCATCACCATGTCATGTATTCGAGTTTGTGTTATCAGGCCCTTCTTCTCCTCCTCCGTCTCCGTCTATGCACTTTTTCATCTTCTACCTGTCAGTATTTCTTTCGTGAGGGACTCTTCTGCATGAGTCACTGAGTCATCGTTAAGCTGATTGGAAGGCAGAAGAACTAGCTAGCAGGTTTTTCATGGTGCTTACATGGATATTGATCGATTCCCTGTGCTTTTGTTTGCTTCCATCCCTGCTCCTTTTTTTGTTAACTTGGGTGCCCGGCCCGAAAGAAACCTATGTCAGAAAATATTCCATGCAATCGGTCATATGCGTAGGAAGGGGCTAATGGTAAAATTCCATGTGTGCTTTACTTCTTTGTCTCTCTGTGTGTGAAGTAAACCTCCAGATAAAATTTTCCATTGTGGATTACTTCTTTTCTATCTGTTGAGATTTGTTTTTTTAATTGCCTGGCAAATGTCTAGCAAGTGGATTTTTAAGGGCCTGTAAGTAGGTAAGCCTCAGTGCCAGAGAACAAAGAGCTGCGGTGATGTGACCCCGATTAAAACCAATTTCTCGCCACGTCAATTGGCAAGGGAAATGCATTCCTGCAGCCGTTCAAGCCGCACCAGTGGTGCGGAGTTACGGGCGAAATTGAAACTTGGTGCAACAAAAACGAGAAGCCAGAAACGAGAAAAGTTGAAATTTAATGCAAAAGTAATTTTTCCACAAGCGCAGAATCTGTAAATGTGTGCTGCAGGAGCCAGGAGGCGCATAGCAACTGATTAATGTGAGGGAAACCGAAACTATAAAATAAATTTGAATTTTCCACAATTTTCCACCACGCTTTGCCTCCATGCTAGGCCGGTGCTGGCGCAGTGGCGGCCGCATCGGGAGCCCACGAGCTCGCCCGAGTTCCCGTGCCAGCAAGGGTGTTCCAGACGCTGCTTTATTTTCGTCTCCATCTCCGAAGCTCGGCTGGGGCACACGCCACTTTTATTCCAGCGAGGAGAGCAATCGTATGTGCTGGCTTATGTACTTACTGTCGAGGATCTTTAGCACGCAATTATGTTGCGAGTAGGCGAGTTGTAAATTTCAAGTTCTCAGAAGAATTACAATTAATTTCACTCGCGAGTGGAAAATCCATTCCTGATGCTGTCTTATTAAGACTTTGGTGGCGTAAAATATATTAGCAATCATCATCCCTTACAAGCTTCGGCGGAGAATGTAAAATTATTTATAGCCCAGCGAACACCACCGAGATTACTGGAGCTGCTGCCAGCGCAGTAATTTATTCTTCACTTTAGTTAATGTAATGCGCGGCGGCGAAGTAATTGCAAGTAACGCTGGGATCTGAACCAGCCCTGGTTCCGACGCGTCGCCTCTTCGAAAAAGTGAGAGACGAGAGTTGCCGGAGAAACTTTCTCTAACGATTTTTACAACTCAAAACAAGTTTTATTTTATGCACGCATTAATAGTTTTAAGATATAAGCATACGAATGGAGATATTGGTACATATGTATAACAGGCACGACGGTTACTAGGGCTGCCGACGACAGAAAAGCACATGTATCAGAAATGAATATTATTCAAAAGGGTACAACGGAGCTAATGTTCCTCTCTTTCATCATCGCTCCGCTTTCTTTCTCTTTAATTTCAAAACTTTTACGATCGTCAATATTTATGTGCTGCTACGACTTGCATAGACTCAGACTTTATTATTACTACCAGTATTTTTATCCTATTTACTTTTCTCTATTTTCTTTTTTCTCAAAAAAGCTCGAATATGTCACTTTCTGCCGCAAAAGATTGACTTATGATAAACATACGAGTTGGAGGAAGGTTCACTCTAAGTAGTCTGGCAGGGCAGGAGCTGGCAGCGGTACCCTGACTTTACATCTTTGTCCCGTGCAATTTGTAGTCCGGAAATAAACATTGGCAATTTCCCAGTCTATCCGCGTGGACAGACTTGCGAACAAAATTCTCGCCTCGCGGACAGACTTTTACTCTAGCGCGGACAGACTTGTTCCCACAGGGTATCCAGCTCGAAATCTCATCCGGCTCCGTCTCTGCCTCGTATCTCACGGAATCCACTCGACATGTGTATTCCCCAACGGCTTACAGTATTTTGAGTGCCATATTTTTTCTACAAATAGTGCGTTAGATCATTTGGGCCCCAACAAAAATATTGACTGAAGTCAATCAGATGGGTTTTTTACCTATTTCCATTGTTATTCTTCCATTAACTAAGCAAATTACCCGGCAGCTCTCGCGCAAACACTCTTGCATCAACGGGGTTATGTTCTTGAGGAGGGCTTGAGGCTTTAGGGAGGAGCAGCGTGTGTTCATTAGCCCGGCTGCTTGACACGCATAAACCTCCATTGCGATGCCGAGGTAAAAATGCTGTGGTGTGATATGCATAATGACAGAGACAAACGATGTGCTGAACCTTTTTGTTATTTTCATTTTTCCCTTTGTTTTTCCCAGCTCCTTTGCCTGTCCCGTCCTCGTATATTCCCAAAACTGTCATTTCTCACGTTCCAGAGTTGCTATGTGCCCAAAATTAATGTCGTAACTCTTCGTCTTGGTGAAGAGAGATGCGTACCCTGGCAAAGTGCTTCCCCTTCTCTACACATTTGTCCAAATAAGAGTCTTGTATCGATCTGCAGTGGGAAATCACCTTTAAGAACACACCAAGGAAAGCCCGGAGCTACTCTGAAACTCGTTTTAAACGAGCGATTTCGTTATTATCTCTGCTCATAAATTTTTTCGCGTTTTATTTTTCTCCATCTCGATCATGCCTGCTCCGTCCACTTTCAATTACATCATGTTTCTGAGAGATGCGAGGGGCAAAAAATGACGACGAGCAAAATACTTTCAAAACTTCTTCGCTATTCGGGATCGTCGCGTCGCGTCGCGCTGCTGTAAACTTTTTTCCATCCCCCACTTAGCATCGGCGCTCGAGCTGGCTTTTCGTCGTCATGAAGGCGAACTTTTTGTGTTATTTATTTTGTTGCTTGTTTGCAGTTTTTAACTAAATGATGAACGAATACGAGAAAAAGTACGGGCTTGAGCTAGGGACCCTTAAAGTAATCCTTACTCAACGTCATTTCGTGTTCGTTTTCTTATTCTTCTTTTTCGCTGTCTCATCAACTTTGCCGTAGCACCACAATCCCCGCTACCAACTCTTCTTCCGCATCTCCCTATTGTGCAAGTAATTTGAAGGATACAATGCTCATCATTCACATAATTAACTTTAAATCTCGCAAGAATCTTTCATGCCATTCCATCCGCCGGAGTTGGAGTGGAGCGACGAGCGACGAGCAAGTCTTGTTAAATTAATGAAAAATTTCTCCTAATGGTTGTCGCCCGCTTTCCTCTCGTACTGCGGCTATTCCTGTTCCTCAAAGTCGCTGGAGAGCCCGGAACTCCCGACGCCTCGTATAATCCCCGAATCCCATTAAAAACGTTGAATCAATTTCGCATCGAAATTCAATTAAAATTAAAGAGTATTGGATTTCATTACTGCACGTTGGTTACAATGTAAGTGCGATTTGCATGCAAACAAAGTGAGCTGCGGCATGAAAGGGGCAAACGCGCCAGTAATTAAAAATAGATTATTTGCAGCTGCCCAGTCTGTGGGCTCGTTTCGAGAGAGACACGACTTTTATTGTTGTTGTGCTGCTGCGTGCAGATGACTGGGTTCTTCTCCTCCAATAAGCCGAACACCTTATCAAAAGGAAATTGTCATCAGCAGCGAGACATCAAACGATAACAACAAAGACGGGAAAGTGTATTGATTAGAGGTAAGCGTGTGTGTGAAAAACATTCAAGGGGAACATCAAAGGGCTCGAATTGCGTACGAGGCTCACATGTAATGATGATGACGACGAAAACGGGAACCAAAAGCCT
The DNA here is from genome assembly GCA_963930915.1 of Forcipomyia taiwana. Classification (NCBI taxonomy): domain Eukaryota; kingdom Metazoa; phylum Arthropoda; class Insecta; order Diptera; family Ceratopogonidae; genus Forcipomyia; species Forcipomyia taiwana. Next base: position 2,775,091 of record CAWVOI010000089.1, on the reverse strand, counting down.
AATCCATCGAGCTCCTTTGAAAGGAGACAGCAAATCTGTTTACATCATCATCTTTACTGCCTACTTTGGCGTGCCTTGAACTGCGATATCAAAAATTTATTGCCTCCGTGTAAGCCCACATACGATGATGGGCACGGCGTCTTACACTTATTGGCATGATGCGAGTGTTTGACGAAAATACCCCCATTTAAAATTTTCTTTTGATCAAAAATTAATCAATCTGCAATCCATCGATCCGCCCTTTGTTCCTCTTCACCCTTCACTGCGTAGCCCATTATTGTACGGCCTATCATATTTGGAATCACGAAGGATGAATAAAGAAGCCGAATTTCCTCATGACTTTCTTTGATAACGGAAAACGACGTGGCAGCGTTCAATCTCCCGCATGCTTGCCTCCTGAGCGTCGTCCTTCCGCGAGGTTCCAAAATCCCCCTACAAACGTACGAGGCCCCGGCTCCAATGGACAGCCCCATTACTGTAGTTCAACGAAATTCCTCCTAATACGAGGGAAACCAGAGTACACGGGAGAACTCCCCCAGCGCTAGTTTGGCGGCGAGAGTCGTAAAATTGTGTGAGCACACAGCCGAGTAGCGAGCGAAATGGAGGACTTGTAATTTTGTCTGATGGATGGATGATGTTTGCTCTAGCGCATTCAATGGCATGGCACACATCATACTAGATGGATAGAAATCCAATAAGTACCGAATGGGGGTACGTCTGCCTCCAACGTTCCATCACAACATCGAAGAGACGCGGCAGCTACTGACTCTATCAATGTTCAGTATTTTGATAACATTCACAATGTTGTCACACTGCTAATAGCAATCATATGCGTACACGAGCACATGTACGTATTTTCATTTAATCATCATCGTCATACGGAGCTCATCCTCGCTCAACCTCCGCTCCAAGTCAAATGCGAAGACTATCCGTGGCATCTTCGTGAATTTAATTAGGCTACCGACGCTCGAGCATGATATTTGCTTTCTACTACACATGGCTCCGGGACCGGAGCTCCCTCATAAGGGAGTAATTTGGTACCCGAATACTCACATAAATACGTAATCAATATTTAGGTATGGGACAAATTAATCTCAAACTGATGTCACGATGGCACCAGGAAGGACATTATCTGCTGCCAGCACTGTTACATTCACACTAAATTAGCTCCGAATCTCCTCGCAAGAGACGGATCCGAGAGCAGGCGGACGTTTAAATTTTCCAACTGACTGGCCGCTGGTTCCTCCGCTGGCTCGCACGCAGAAGAATCCGCAAAGTAAGCGAAACTATTTAATCAAGACACGCATTAAGAGAGAAAAGCAAACAAAGGGGGTCTTTCAGTCGTCAACCCCATTCTTCTCCGTAATTTGTTTCCTATCGGCCAATGTACACTTGCAGAAGACTTCTAGTGGCCGGGCGAAACTGCTGCATTGTCGATTTCTTCTCTTTTTGCGGAACACAGAATAAAAGTGGCGCCACCGTGACTAAGTTACGCTATTTTCGTCATTTTGGTCGGGCTTAAAGGATTTCGGAACTCTCGCTCGAGATGAAATTAATTCATTAAAAGTTGATGAATTTAAATAAAGTCCTTAACACCCTCTCAGTTTCGTAATTTATTTCCTTTCCTTCTAAGCTTTCCGCAAACTCTGGGATTTCACGAACCTGTGCTTGAATTAATTCGCTTCTCGAGAGAAAATTAAGTTTCCCCAGCTCTTTGAAATTCATTATCGTTTCAATTCACTTTCTCACTATTTCCAGGTTGCCTTTTGACTTGATTATTGTCGTGCGAGACCCTCCCCTGTGTTATTTTGGCCATCGAAAAAATATATGAAAACGGAAGCCATTTGGGGTCCAGAAAGGATTTCGAATGCTACTGAAGCGAAAGGGACTGACGAAATTAAAAAATACATGTTTTATTTATTTTCAGTTAACTTCCTTCACTTTGGCAGGAAAAAGAGGCCTTCTGTCACCGACGTCCAACGAATAAATGAACGGTGCTTAACATAAATCACCAACTTACAATTCTGGTGGGTTCACGTGGATCTTTGTGGTGACAAGTGAGGATCCAACGAATTTGCAAGTCGATTTCATAAATTTTCTCTGAACAGGGTTTTGTCAAACGACTTGCAATTTCACAATCTGATCTCTCAAGAATCACTTGCCAAGTCACGTGAATTTCTGACGTCTGGAAGTAAGCGTGCTCAATTCTAGGCGGCGTCCTTGTTCTGGACGCAGAGCCGGGACATCACTCTGGAGGCAGGGCCGACACCTTCGATATTCGAAAAAGTCGCTGATTGGAAAACACAGGATCCTGAGTCCCCTCCTGAATTGGTCAGAACAGATGCCCTTGAGAATTGGAATCCTCCAGTGCTCAGGGACTCCTCCACCCTCCTCCCTCTTCAGCAACTCTTCTTATCTCGCAAATTGCGAGCGTAGGACGGTCAACTGCTGTGGATTAGGTACTTATTTCCCAGCCCCATATCGAGTATTCAAATCTTGTCCTGGTGCTTTTGCGGCAGTACACGAAATCCGGATGATGGCAAGGCACTTGTTTTACGGCTCTCTTTGTGTATCTCCTCATTGCAAATCAGTTGTACATAATCGCTTTTCGAAGCCCCATTAAATTTTACGATAACAGTAAGTGTTATATCCCAGACATTCAAAATGCCAGAGGAGCAGGAAAGGAGGCATTTGTAGAGATTCGTGGTCACGTAACCCCTTCTTCTGCCTTATCACAAATTTATGGTAATGCTAGCAGTGATGAACCACTACATTTATCGAGCAGAAAAAAATATTTAGTCCAACATGTGGTCGAACCTATGCGGCATAGTGGCGGTCCATTACCGCACGCTCTAAGTCGGGACTGCTGTGAATAAATTTAGAAATATATGGGGAATCGATAGCCTGCTCCGTCGGATTCGAAAGAGGTCAGTCATCTGCTCGATTATGAGCTCATGTGGAGTCGGGATTGCAGCTGGTCGTTTGAATTTTCTATTGCGTCTCCTTTGCATAAGCAGACAGTCTTTTTTCATGCCTTTGTGCTCCTAAGCCCTTTACGCTCAAAGTTTCGCTCGTAATTTGGCTGAGGAACAAAGCTTTTAGCCATTCTCATCTTCCGTAATTAGAAGGTTTTAAAAAGTTTTAATGAGATCTCTTGATGATTCTGCGTTTTACGCTCATCATTTTAATTTTGATACGTTTAATATGTTTAGTTTATGGCCTAGCAAAGAGTTTCGGATCTTCTGCGGGCAACTTTTAATTGTATTAAATGAAACTCCCCCGGTTTTATGGCATTTATGGGTGCTAAATAAAGTGTCCTTCAAGGAGTCCAGAATCGGCTCACATTACGGCCGATAAAAAACATTACTCTTTTATGATAACAGCCATCAGGTAAATAAATAAATGAAATATGCCATGTCGTGTCATAAACGTTTGTCATTCGGATGAAGGGCCGCGTGGAGTGCTGGAGCGCCTTGGCCCTGATTCACTACATTTGCGAGCATAACAAATTACATCTCATAAACCCATCAAATATCAGAAATTATTGTTGTCGATCTGAATATATCACTCACTCACCCGTGTTTATTGGATCGTAAAAGATATTATGTTCGCCGAAAAGTGTTTTATTTTTGGAAGCTCTGATCTCGCTTATCGGCAACTTGGAGTCGCCTGGGGTCCACACTCCAGAACAGTGGCACTTGGAGGAGTGCTTTTGCGAGCCCCCAACTCGGTCGGCGTGTCATAAAATATCTCATAAAATCAATTTACATAATAAAAAGCAGTGTGAGCGGGTGCGAGTGCGAGTGCGGATGAAAAAAATAACATCGTAAAAATCTCGTCATAGAAACTACTGAATTATCAACTTTACGACTCAACGGCCGATATGTTGTTTTGAATAACACTGCAATACTATGTACGAGTGATGCAAAGTATCGTTAAAACTGCCTTGAATCAGAGCTGGGGCCGGTATCTTTCCTCGAGTCTTCGCCTATAATGTCATAAGCACAGTAATAAAATTTGAGAAGATTTCATTAGATTACTATGCTTGCGTCGCCCCGCGTCTCGTCAATATGTTGTGAGCTGACAGTGCACAGCAGAGTGCTGCCTCTTCCCGTTCCCACTGACGGTGCCATGCCTTCGGGGAGAAGTCGTAAAATTCTCTTCCCTGCTTCATTTTTGTCTTTCTTTAGTTACGCAGAGTCGTAAAACGAAATCCCAAAACGATGAAATTGATATGAAAAGGAGACTTAAAATGAAAAAAGCGAATAGTTCTTTCCCCATCTTTTTCCCGAATAAAACAGCTGAGGCCTTTTCCAGACTAATTTGTATCAGCGCAGCTATTTCGGGCCCTTCTAAGACCCTCAAAGAGAAGTTGGCTAACGAACTAATTAACATTTTATTGCCTCCAAATTATGCCTCCATTCCATTTCTCACCAGTGTCTGTGGTGTCTGAACCGTCTCCAGGCCTTTCTCAGGAAGTGGGGAGCCGCCTCCGTTCTAGCTAGACAGAGCAGGACCAGCAGAAGCACCAAAAATATCTACAAAGACCGAATCAGAAAGTCAACTCAGAACGCTCAAAAGCATTACAAAAAACTGCTTCATTTTAATCTTCAGGGGTTACGATCAGATATTGACTGGATTGTGGAGACAAAAGGCCTCTTTTATAAGAGTCACAGAAATGGAGCTTGGGCTAAATTCCTCCCGAGATATGTAGGCTACAGCCAATGTGTGCAAACAAGCGCTCGTCGGAGGCTAGTCGGAGAGGCCTAAATGCCCAGACGCGACACGTGACTGCCATCTGGGCTCCTTGTAACGAATTTCCATAGCCTTGGGACCCCTCGGTGTTCGGGAAGGAGACCGAAATCGAACAAGAGTCGTGATTAATCTGACAGTTCCGAGCTAGCCCATGCGATAAAAAGCTGTTCAATCAACCGTTGCTACGCTTTTCATGCTTCAGCATATTGAAATAATAAATAAATTTTCCTTTCCGGCAATATTTCAGTGCACTCTCGTACCTTTTGCGGAATATCCTTCTGAGGTTGCTGCTGTGTGCCGAAAAGTGCACGCTAAGGGGATTTCAAAAACGTCCATGGATCAGCTTGTTAAAAAATTACTACATTGCATTCGCTATGCCTGTGCAGCCGGAGTGAGACGAGACGAGCGGAGAAGTACAAAGCAGACAATACATAATCAATAGGCGGAAAGTGGAAGACAGTTCAATGGTGCTGCTTTATCGATGCCTCTATGCAAATAAGCCGAAGCGACTGCCAAAAATGAGGCAAGCACACTGACACCCAGTGGATTTTGAGGCGAAGCGAGCAGTAATAAATATAGCGTTAAAAGTTTAAGGCTATATTTCGTTTGCACGAAAGCAGAACCTTCCGAGAGCTCATTGTTTTGGTATTCAAATGAACGGGAGCGGAATGCAGCACCCATTAGCAGTTTGCTCGAGTTCGAGAACCCAGTGATGCAGGGAGCTACGCTAAAATCTAATGAATCGTAAACAAGGGACGAGTTATCCTAACATAACAGAATAACGAGCCCACGGTGGTTCTGACAGAAAGGTGCGTGACCTATTTCGGGGGCGTTTAAGGCGCTAAAGTCATTAGGGAGGTAGAGGTTCGTGACGCAAATTAGCATTCCGCTTTTCCAGAAGGCCGGAAGGTAAATTATGGTTCTGGCGCCTTTGTGGATTAGAACGAAATCTTCCTTTCAGATGAGACGGCTTTCAGAGAGGAGAAAAGAATTCCCCCTTTTCATACAAACGTAATCTGCGTAATGGATGCCGGCTAGATACGGGAATTCGGAAGATGTATAAATTTTTGATGCGGAAAATGGTGAAAACGACGATCGGGAAATCCTCGAGCAGTAACGTCAATTACTTGGGATATTTTATTCAATATTGCACGAGCTTCGCCTATCGCTCTATCAAGCAGCAGCTGGCAAGCGCTCCCATACCCTTCCGTCTCGCATAAAAATGTCAATCACGCTAATTTTGCAAAATTAAAAAGCAAAAGGAGTTATTTGGCATGTCCTGTTCTGTGTACTTTCCGTCCGTTGCCTATCACGTGTATATCGATCGGAAATACGCTTCTGGAACAGTGCATCACCTTGGTTGGGACACGGCAACTGCACCGCTTCCCATTGCTGCCGTTGAATTATTGAAAATTTCCCATCACAAATCGGACGGCGAGCTCTTCCCACACCGCAGCGTCTGTTTTAAAAATTCACCTTGCATTCTGCGCCACGCGATGTGCCCCACTCCCTTATCCTTATCAGAGTTGCGCCCATGAATATTGAATTTGACGGTGATAGCGATACTCATCGGGTACAGCAGGGCCCGTCGAAGCCCCAGGGATGTTTGAAATTGAATGCGCTTATGCCAAATATTTGCGAGACTGACTGTGTTCTGGGGAGGGTGTATGTTGGTGTTGTTTCCCAAATTTGTAAGTCAAAATACGCCTCCTGTCCCAAAACAAGACAGTTTTCAAGTCTCCTTATTTTTAGGAGGTTTTCTAATCCCCCCCAAAACTGACAAGAGAATCGAGAGAAGCCCCAAAAGCCAGCCATCCCTTGCTTGCCCTTCAGTCCCTTCGTACCCACAATTGCACTCCCAACGATACGCGTTATCTGTGTCAGAAGTTCATGGCTTTCCCAAGCCCTTGGCCCCATTTGCGCGCACCGTATTGGAAGCCTTGTAGCTCGCAGGACTTCAGCGTGCTCCCGCTCCTCCCTTTGAACGCTGCCAGGACTTTCTATGTGCACACTTGCATTGTGTCCTAATGTCAGCTTTCAAGTCATATTCAATAATTCAGTTCCTTGCGATATCACTGCAGGCCACACGAGCCATTAACGAGAGATTTAAGCAGTTTAGCCTGACATTTTGACGAAACCAGACGTTTTTTGGCGAGCAAGTGACCATGAGGATCAATAAAATACCTCTGACTGCCCAACAGGGCAAGACCCTGGGAACCGTTTGCGGCTGCCTCTTCACTTTCGGCCTCTTCTTCGGGTTCCTGGGGTTCCCCAATCTGCTCAAGTTCGCGATCAAGAAGGTGCGTGATTCCTCCTGCTGACGACGAAAATTATTGTGTTACTCGAAGCACCGCCCTTTCGTGAAAGAAATGTACCAGTCATAATTTTTGTGCCCAGTCATCGTTCAATGTGAATTAGCTTCACTTAATCCAATGAAAAGTCGCATGACTTGCATGAGCCAGCATGTTCAAATACAGCACCGTTTTCTTGCAGAACTCTCAGCTCAAACCGGGGTCCACGATGCGCAAAATGTATGAAAAGGTCCCGTTCGCTATCGATTTCAAAATTTATGTGTTCAATTACACGAATCCGGAGGAAATTATGCGTGGAGGAACGCCGCACGTCCAGGAAGTCGGTCCCTACATGTTCGAGTAAGTTTCGGTGCCTCTTGGTTCGAGCGACCTCTCACGTTTCCGAGTCTAGGGAGTGGAAGGAGAAGTACGATATCGTGGACGACGAGAAGGAGGACACGATGGAGTATGAGATGAAAAACTACTTCATCTTCCGGCCCGACCTGAGCGTCCCTCTGACGGGGGAAGAAGTCATCACGGTGCCGCACTTGCTCATTATGGTTCGAGCCAATTCCTTTCCAGACCTCTCGACTCATTTTTGCTCCTCCAGGGCGCCATGATTGCCACGAAGCGGGACAACGAGCCGCTCTTGCCGATGGTGATGTCGGGGGTCAACGTCGTCACTGGCAGTCCGTCGGTTCCCTTCATGACGGGCTCCTTCATGGACATCTTTTTCAGGGGCGTCCCCATCCTCTGCGACCCTAACGAGACAGACATGGGAGCTCTAGGGATCTGCGCTGCCATGGCCAATGATGGGGGTTTGAAGAGACTGGACGATACCCACCTGGGATTCGCCCTTTTCGGACCTGTAAGATGCAGTGCGTGCTTTCTGTTTCGCTAATTTCATTTTTGGCAGAAAAACGACACCACCATGGGCCGCTTCAAGGCGTACCGTGGGAAGAAGAACATCCACGACCTGGGCAAGCTGGTGACGTTCAACGGCGATACGGAAATCGACACCTACGACGAGCCTGCCTGCAACGAGATTCGCGGAACGGACTCGACCATCTTCCCCCCCTTTCTCACCCCCGAGGAGGGGCTCTGGGCCTTCGCTCCCGACCTCTGTCGCTCCCTCGGCACCGACTACCTGGGCAAGTCCTCCTACATGGGTGTCAAAACCTCCTTCTTCAGCATCGCCTTTCACGATCTGCGGGTGAATAAAATATCAATCGTGTTTTCATGTCAAAAACGAGCTGTTTTAGGGCGACCCCGAGCACCAGTGCTTCTGCCGAGACCCTCCCGACGGATGCCCTCCCGAGGGCCTCATGGACCTCACGGAGTGCGTCCAGCTCCCTTTTCTAGCATCCAAGCCTCATTTCCTGGGAGTGGACAAGAAGGTGCAGGACAAGGTTAACGGGATCCGCCCGAACCCAGATGAGCACGAGATTTTCATCCACTTTGACTTGGTATGCTAGCCCTTTTTCTCTCCTACGTACACGCAAAAAAAAAAACAAATCGAAATTTTGAGGGAATCTTATTTGAATTTTTGAAACATTTTCAACAAGATTCCCTTTAAGAGTTATCACAGTTTCAGCTCAATCAAATGACTTTGAAAATTTGCCCATATGTGTCCCAAGAGGAGTAACAAGATTATCAAAAGCTTCCTTGTTGTTTTAAAGAAAAAAAATCTTAAAATGTTATTTTACGTGGCTATTTTACGTGTTCCCTGAATGAACGACTAAGTTTACCTCTAGAAACACGTTTACGAAGATTTTTGGTCGAAAAAGTGGATTTTGGAGAAAAATAATTTTTCACCTGAAATTCATAAAATGGCCAAACCTCCGCTCGTTAACGGAAACTCGATTTCGGGATTTTTGGCCAAAAATTTTTTGTCTCGAAATCGGCTTCTGAAGCCTTAGAACGACTAAGTTCACCTCTAGAAACACGTTTATGAAGATTTTTGGTCGAAAAAATGGATTTTGGAGAAAAATAATTTTTCACCTGAAATTCATAAAATGGCCAAACCTCCGCTCGTTAACGGAAACTCGATTTCGGGATTTTTGGCCAAAAATTTTTTGTCTCGAAATCGGTCCCTGAAGCCTTAGAACGACTAAGTTTACCTCTAGAAACACGTTTACGAAGATTTTTGGTCGAAAAAGTGGATTTTGGAGAAAAATAATTTTTCACCTGAAATTCATAAAATGGCCAAACCTCCGCTCGTTAACGGAAACTCGATTTCGGGATTTTTGGCCAAAAATTTTTTGTCTCGAAATCGGTCCCTGAAGCCTTAGAACGACTAAGTTCACCTCTAGAAACACGTTTACGAAGATTTTTGGTCGAAAAAGTGGATTTTGGAGAAAAATAATTTTTCACCTGAAATTCATAAAATGGCCAAACCTCCGCTCGTTAACGGAAACTCGATTTCGGGATTTTTGGCCAAAAATTTTTTGTCTCGAAATCGGCTTCTGAAGCCTTAGAACGACTAAGTTTACCTCTAGAAACACTTTTACGAAGATTTTTGGTCGAAAAAGTGGATTTTGGAGAAAAATAATTTTTCACCTGAAATTCATAAAATGGCCAAACCTCCGCTCGTTAACGGAAACTCGATTTCGGGATTTTTGGCCAAAAATTTTTTGTCTCGAAATCGGCTTCTGAGGCCTTAGAACGACTAAGTTCACCTCAAGAAACACGTTCCGAAGATTTTTGGTCGAAAAAGTGGATTTTGGAGAAAAATAATTTTTCACCTGAAATTCATAAAATGGCCAAACCTCCGCTCGTTAACGGAAACTCGATTTTGGGATTTTTGGCCAGAAATTTTTTGTCTCGAAATCGGTCCCTGAAGCCTTAGAACGACTTAGTTTACCTCTAGAAACACGTTTACGAAGATTTTTGGTCGAAAAAGTGGATTTTGGAGAAAAATAATTTTTCACCTGAAATTCATAAAATGGCCAAACCTCCGCTCGTTAACGGAAACTCGATTTCGGGATTTTTGGTCAAAAATTTTTTGTCTCGAAATCGGTCCCTGAAGCCTTAGAACGACTCAGTTCACCTCTAGAAACACGTTTACGAAGATTTTTGGTCGAAAAAGTGGATTTTGGAGAAAAATAATTTTTCACCTGAAATTCATAAAATGGCCAAACCTCCGCTCGTTAACGGAAACTCGATTTCGGGATTTTTGACCAGAAATTTTTTGTCTCGAAATCGGCTTCTGAGGCCTTAGAACGACTAAGTTTACCTCTAGAAACACTTTTACGAAGATTTTTGGTCGAAAAAGTGGATTTTGGAGAAAAATAATTTTTCACCTGAAATTCATAAAATGGCCAAACCTCCGCTCGTTAACGGAAACTCGATTTTGGGATTTTTGGCCAGAAATTTTTTGTCTCGAAATCGGCTTCTGAAGCCTTAGAACGACTAAGTTTACCTCTAGAAACACTTTTACGAAGATTTTTGGTCGAAAAAGTGGATTTTGGAGAAAAATAATTTTTCACCTGAAATTCATAAAATGGCCAAACCTCCGCTCGTTAACGGAAACTCGATTTCGGGATTTTTAGCCAAAAATTTTTTGTCTCGAAATCGGCTTCTGAAGCCTTAGAACGACTAAGTTCACCTCAAGAAACACGTTTACGAAGATTTTTGGTCGAAAAAGTGGATTTTGGAGAAAAATAATTTTTCACCTGAAATTCATAAAATGGCCAAACCTCCGCTCGTTAACGGAAACTCGATTTCGGGATTTTTGGCCAAAAATTTTTTGTCTCGAAATCGGCTCCTGAAGCCTTAGAACGACTAAGTTCACCTCTAGAAACACGTTCACGAAGATTTTTGGTCGAAAAAGTAGATTTTGGAGAAAAATAATTTTTCACCTGAAATTCATAAAATGGCCAAACCTCCGCTCGTTAACGGAAACTCGATTTCGGGATTTTTGGCCAAAAATTTTTTGTCTCGAAATCGGCTTCTGAAGCCTTAGAACGACTAAGTTTACCTCTAGAAACACTTTTACGAAGATTTTTGGTCGAAAAAGTGGATTTTGGAGAAAAATAATTTTTCACCTGAAATTCATAAAATGGCCAAACCTCCGCTCGTTAACGGAAACTCGATTTCGGGATTTTTGGCCAAAAATTTTTTGTCTCGAAATCGGCTTCTGAGGCCTTAGAACGACTAAGTTCACCTCAAGAAACACGTTCCGAAGATTTTTGGTCGAAAAAGTGGATTTTGGAGAAAAATAATTTTTCACCTGAAATTCATAAAATGGCCAAACCTCCGCTCGTTAACGGAAACTCGATTTTGGGATTTTTGGCCAGAAATTTTTTGTCTCGAAATCGGCTTCTGAAGCCTTAGAACGACTAAGTTCACCTCAAGAAACACGTTTACGAAGATTTTTGGTCGAAAAAGTGGATTTTGGAGAAAAATAATTTTTCACCTGAAATTCATAAAATGGCCAAACCTCCGCTCGTTAACGGAAACTCGATTTCGGGATTTTTGGCCAAAAATTTTTTGTCTAGAAATCGGTCCCTGAAGCCTTAGAACGACTAAGTTCACCTCAAGAAACACGTTTACGAAGATTTTTGGTCGAAAAAGTGGATTTTGGAGAAAAATAATTTTTCACCTGAAATTCATAAAATGGCCAAACCTCCGATCGTTAACGGAAACTCGATTTCGTGATTTTTGGCCAAAAATTTTTTATCTCGAAATTGGTCCCTGAAGCCTTAGAACGACTAAGTTTACCTCTAGAAACACGTTTACGAAGATTTTTGGTCAAAAAAGTGGATTTTGGAGAAAAATAATTTTTCACCTGAAATTCATAAAATGGCCAAACCTCCGCTCGTTAACGGAAACTCGATTTCGGGATTTTTGGCCAAAATTTTTTTGTCTCGAAATCGGCTCCTGAAGCCTTAGAACGACTAAGTTCCCCACTAAGTTCACCTCTATCTGTTCTGGTTCTTGAGTTATAAAATTTCGGACGTACAGACGGACGGACATAGCAGATGCAACAGTGCATTTGTTCTATTTGCTGAATTTTTAGACCAAATTGATTGACTTGAACAAATTTTTTTGTTTTTCTCAAGAAGTGCTCAGTCCTAAAATTTACCTTTAGTTCTCAGGAGCGCCCCTCTCAGCTGCCAAGAGACTTCAGTTCAACCTCGACATGGAGCCCGTGGAGGAGTACGAGCCCATGAGCCACCTCCCAAAGACCATCATCCCGCTCTTCTGGGTCGAGGAGGGAGCGTCGCTCAACAAAACCTACATCGACATGTTCAAGAAGCTCGTTTTGTAAGTCTTCCCCACATTCCTTAATTTTATTCATTATTTTCTCTCAAAACAGCGTTCGCAAATTCAACAACTACCTGCGCTGGTTCTGCACCGTCTTTGGCCTAGTCGGAGGCTCCCTCTGCATCTTCGTCATCATGCAGCAGGAGGAGGAGGTGAGGAAAGTTTCGCCAGTTCCGGACAAGCCACGGTCAGGGCCGCTGCAGGTGTACGTGCATGGAGACCCGGACCCGAAGCCGCCCCTCCCGCCGGATGCACCGTTGCAGTTGCAGTAGGCTCCTTGACATCGAGACACATCTCATTAAATTTTAACCAGACCTCGACTCGTGAAACTATCAATACACTTTAATGCCGTGTACCACAATTTTATATGACGTTGATGTTGTTAGGAAAATAAAAGCGTATGCACCTAGTCCAGTACTTGTCTCATTTTTGATTCATGATTTTTGTTGGAAGCCCCTGGAAGCTTCGAGTGTCTTGGCATCCTTTTTTGCTTTAAAAACTCAGTTGACGAAGGGATTTTGAGCTGGCAGGTCGCGGAGATGAAGCTCAACCTAAGTAACGAGATCCTCATGGGACTGGCTACCTGTCTGGGTCTGATGTCCTTTGGGTACTTTATCGGCAATGTCTGCAGACCCGCCCTCAAGAGGTTCATCATAAGGAAGTCTGACAATTTTGCACCAAACAGCGAGGTTCGGGAATCTCTCGCGGAGATGAGCTTTCCAGTTTACAGGAAATTCTACATGTTCAACATCACGAACCCCGAAGGGATACTGGCGGGGGAGAAGCCCACGGTCCAGGAGATTGGGCCCTACGTATTTGAGTGAGTCGTTGCCGGCCCTGAAATCTTGCTGACGCGTCGGTTTTAGACTATGGTACCACAGGAGGAACGTCGAAGACAACGAGATCGAGGACACCATGGTCTTTGACCGAGTGCCCACGTGGTACTTTAACCGAGAAATGACGGCCCCCTTGACGGGAGACGAAAAACTCACCGTGTTCCACGTCGTTCTGACGGTAGGCTCCAAGACTTGTGACCCCTCCTGAAGCTGCTTCTTCTAGGCCGGCCTGGTTCGAACCATTCGAGAGACCCCGGGGCTCATGGACCTCATCAAGGACGGCCTGAACCACGTCTTCAACTACCCTAAGGACCCGTTCATGCACCTGACCGCGTACGAGCTGCTCTGGGACGGCCTGTATGTCAACTGCAACCAGGGCGAGTTCTCTGCTAAGGCCGTCTGTGGCGCCCTGGGGGCGGAAAAGCAGGTCGAGAAGATCAACAGCACTACCTTCAGGATGTCCTTGTTCAAGCAAGTGAGAGAGAAGCCTTTGAAGGTTTGAAGGTCACTGATTAGCTTTTTTCAGGACAACGATACCACTGAAGCGAGGTACAAGGTTCATCGGGGAAAAAAGGCCCTCAGCAAGCTCAACCACATAGTCGAAATTAACGGAGAGGAGGCCCTGAACCTCTTTGACCAGGACTTTTGCAACGAGATCCGGGGGACCGAGGGACTGCACTTCCCGCCCTTCCCGAAGACCAGCAAGATGATAGAGGTGTTTTTCGCCGACGTCTGCAGGTCCTACGGGTTCAAGTACGCGGGAAAGGGGAAGGTGGATCACTTTTCGTCGATGAAGTTCGTGCGGGAGACCTACGACGACCGACTACCACCCTACCAGTGCTTCTGCCGCGAAGACCTGGACACCTGCCCTCCCCGGGGGGTCAACGACATCTCAATCTGCAAGAACGGCCCCTTTGTGACTTCGAATCCGCACTTTTACGATGCAGACCCCGGAGTCTTGGAGAAAGTCAACGGCCTAAGTCCGAGCAGGGAGAAGCACGAGTCTTTCATCCACCTTCACCCGGTAAGTTGGCTGACTCTGCGTCCTCTTGACCTTTAAATCCGCGTCCTGCAGGTCATGGGAGCGGTCATGCAAGGCTCTCACAAATTCCAGCTCAACCTGGACCTGGAGCCGGTAGAAGCCCATCCGTGCTGCGCAAAGGTCCCCAAGATGTACATGCCCTTCTTCTGGGTCGAGATTACAGGACAGCTGCAGGGCGAGTCCTGGGGTCCCATCATCATGATGAGATGGTAAGCTCCAGTCACTGAATCCCGAGCTGACTAGAGTTTTTCAGGCTGGACCGAATCTTGAACACCATCAAGTACCTCTTCGTCCTCACGGGCCTCGGGATAGGGGCCTTCACGGTGCTCGTGGAGACGAAGCTGATTGGAGGTTCCAAGCCCGTGGTCCCCGACGACACTCTACCCCCCAGGACCACGGTACCGACGTTCAACGAGGAGAGCGAGGGCTTCTCATTCCAGTACGGGGCCAATCAGGAAGCTGTTGTGGACTCGGATGAGAAGGGAGCAAAAACAGGCTTCATGGGGAGGCTTTTTAAAAAGTAGTAATTGAGCTAATAAAGTTTTTCCAACCTCAACAGCGTGATAGTCTTTTTTGCACCAATTACAGGATAATTAATATTTCCCAGGGCAATTACATAAACTACGTCAGTGGAGAGAGCCTCAGTAGCAGGTGAATCCTCATCAAAAATGGTCGGTCGGTTAACGCCTAAGATAGTTTTCATAATTGCGGGGCTCTTGGTGGGTCTCCTCATCGTCGTGGGGTACGGAATCGCTCCCGCTCTGACGCGTTTCATCCAAAACAACGTGAGAATACTCTACTTTGAGCTTTTAAGTCTCCAATCGAAGCCGTTTTAGATCATTCAGCTCGTCCCAGGACACTTTATCCGCAACAGGTACCTCGAGTTCACCCTCAGGATCTACTTCAAGGTCTACCTCTTCAACATCACGAATGCTGAGGGGGTTCTGAGAGGACAGAAGCCGGTTTTGCAGGAAGTTGGACCTTACTTTTTCGAGCAAGTCGAGTAATCTCTGCTCGACAAACAATAATTTTGAGCTTTCCAGGGAGAAAAAGTCGAAGCTGGACCACATAGATAACAAGAAGGAAGACACTCTGGAGTTTACGCTGAGAAACAGGATCACTTTCCTGCCGGAAATGAGCGAACCTCTCACGGGAAAGGAGGTCTTGACTGTACCCAACTACATGTTTGTCGTAAGTAGACCCGTTCTGGAACAAGTAGCACTGTCTTTCCCTTTCAGCTGACCCTCCTCTACGGAGCCAGGGAGATCCCAGAGCAGCTCGGCCTAATTATGAACGGCATAGACATCGTCTTTCGAAACTCCCAGTCAATGTTCACTCAGTTCTCCGCCGAGGACCTCCTGTGGAAGGGGATAGACGTGGACTGCACCAACACGTCCTTCCCCGCCAAAATCATCTGCTCCAACATGGGATCCCGCCCGCTCTTCGAGAAGCTGGACAACAGACACCTCTTGTTCACTTGGGGCAGTATTCGGAACACAAAGGTCGCCCGGTTCAAGGTTCAGCGAGGACAGAGGAATATCCAGGACGTGAATAGAGTCATCGAGTTCAAGGAGATGCCGATCCAGCGGGTCTGGAGCTCCGAGGAGTGCAACAGACTCGAGGGGACGGACTCGCTTCTGTTCCCCCCGGAGATGAAGAAAGGGCAGGTCGTGAAGGCCTTCGTGGCGGACGCCTGTAGAGCCATGTACTTGGTCCCGTCCCAGAAAACGGGGCGGTACCACACCCTGAAGTACGTCCAGCACGTCGGGTTCTTCACCAACGTAAGTAGGAACTTCACAACTGAATTTTCTCGAATGTCTTCTTCCAGCTGAACGAAAGCGGCCAGCTCATACCTTGCTTCTGCCGGAGACACCCGAATGACTGTCCGGTAGAGGGCGTCTGGGACCTGTCCCCCTGCCAGGAAGCCCCAATCGCAATCTCGAAGCCTCACTTCCTCGGAGTGGACCCATCGGTGCAGAAGAAGGTCGCTGGACTGAGCCCTGACCCCGACAAGCACGAGCTCTACGTCAACTTCAACTACGTGAGTCCTTCCCACTCCATTATTCGTCTAACGATGATTCCAGTTCGTAGGAGTGCCAGTCGAGAGCCGAGTGAGAGTCCAGCTGAACCTCATAATGCACCCCGTGCCTGAACATCCGGTCGGGAAGGACTTCCCCACCCTGCTGATGCCGATACTCTGGTTCGAGGAGAACGTCAACGTGACGGGAGACATCCTGGCCGTAACAAAGCTCTCGGAATAGTGAGTTTTATGACATTTTGGGGCTCTCTAAAGTTTCTTGTTCCAGTTCCCGCTTCGGATACCTGCTGTTCCGCAAGATTATGATGGTCCTGATACCCCCCGTGGTCGCATTCGGATTCTATCTCAGACACACAGCCGCAAGCTCGCAAATTACAGTGGCGCCGGTTCAACTGATGGACAAAGTCATTAAAAGCCAGGAAATTGAAAATGGAGATGAGGCTGAGCGGGACAAGGAGAAGGGGTCGGGCGTCAAAATAGTGAGCGAAATCATGAATGAAATCCGTGATAAAGTGCTGGAGCAAGTGAATTAATGGCGTCGAATCCGTCCAATTTGCGAGTAGAGAAGAAATGGGAAAATGAAGTAAACTGGTGTTTTTATTGATTCCGCATTCATCATCCAATTATACATTTCAATTAAGTGCTCCTTGTTAGAACCTCGGCTTCTCCACGGGCATGTTCGCGTCAGGCGCCTGCAGATACTTGATGAGGCACACGACGAATCCGACTAGACCGAGCGCCATGAGACTCCAGCTGACGATTGAGTTGGCCTTGTCGAAGCTGAAAGGGAGTCGTGAGAGTCTCTGGCGTATCTGAGAGCCTTCCAAACTTACAATGAGATTTTCTTGATGCCGTTCACGACCGTGGAGTTCATGGCCACCATCTCCTCGAACCAGAACAAGGGGAGGGGCGTGAGCGGGAGGTTCTTCATGATCGAGTAGTTCAGCACCGGCTGCATGTCCAGGCTGAACATGAGTCTCCTGTGGGCCACTAGCGGGGTTCCTGTGAACTAATTTAAGGGCTCCTGACTCTTCAAGCCAAATTAGGGGCACACTCACCAAATGAAAGTCTCCAAAAGTGTCGTGTTTCTCCTTACTCGGACTTAACCCTTCCAGGTTCTTGAGGATTTCCGGGTCAGCGTCGTAGAAATGGGGCTTCGAGACCCAAATGGGTGCCTCCATGCAGTTCGACATGTCCATGACGCCTTTGGGGGGACAGATTTCCGGTTCTCTGCAGAAGCAGTTGTTCGGCCCGTTCCCGGGGATCCTGAGGGAGTACCTGGCCGTCTCAACCCCCTGGTAGCTCGAGTCCTGCACGTACGTGACCGGAAGGGAGCGGCAAAAGTCCGGCACGAAGGCCCACATTTCCTCGGACTTTTTCACAAAGGGGTGGAAAATGAGTCCGTCAGTCCCGTTGAACTTGTCGCACTCCTCCTCCGAGTACTTGTCAAGCTGGCTCTCGTCGTTGAAGGTGACGATTTTGCCCAGGTCCATGATGTTCCTCTGCCCCCGATAAACCTCGAACCGGCCGTGAGGGGTGTTGTTCACCTTCTTGAACATCGAGAGCCTCAGGTCCTGCTTCGTCACGGCCTCGACCCGGTCCTTCGCCTCCTCCCTCAGCACCGTGCAGATAATCTTGGCGGCAAACTCGCTGTGGTTACAGTTGATGGGGAGACCTTCGTACATCATGTCCCAGGCCTTCGCTGCCATGAAGGGGGAGGTAGGGGTGTCGAAAATCAAATCCATGCCAGTTGTCACGAACTCTATCATATCCGTTTTCTCCCTGATTGTTTTAATTATTCCTCCCTAAGGGAAGCGAAACGAAACGAGCTGAGGAAGGAGTCTTGTTACAACTTTTTCCTTACCATGACGACAATATTCGGGGTGGTCAGGACTTCCTGTCCCGTCAGAGGAAGCGTCAAGTCGGGCCGAAAGATGTATTTGTTCTTCAGAGTGAACTCCAGGCAGTCGGTGTTCTCGTTGTCTATCTCGTTGTACTTTTCCTTCCACTCCCTAAACCGAACGTTTTACAAAGATGACACTTGAAGGACTAACTCACTCGAAAACGTAAGGCCCGACTTCCTGCAGTCTTGGTTTTCCCCCCTTCACGATGTCATCCGGGTTGGTGACGTTGAAAAAGTACACGTTGAAGGTGATGGGGAACGGAGGGTGCAAGTAGAGGTCTCGAGTGGGGCTTCCGGGAGCCAGATTGAGACTCTGTTGAGGGGAAACTTGAAACTGACGGACTGAGCTCATGGATTTACCTTTGAGATGCTGTTCCTGAAAACGGGAGGGAACACCACGAACCCCAGCAGCAATCCCAGACTGAAAATCGACCCGAATACGAGCCCCAGCACGCGTATTCGGAGTTTTTCCTTCGTGATCAGTATCGTCATGGCGCGCCCGAAGTTTCAGACGACCGCTCAGTGAATGTACTGGAATATAAAAACAAAGACTCCCTATTAGCTGCTTAGTCGAAAGACAAAAGTCATCTCCCCTCGTGAGGAAAAATAATTGCATCTAATTATTGACTGACGCAGCCGCTTTTTTTCGTACGAAGGTGAGTCCACAGCTGTCAATCTGAGTGCTCGGCTCCAGTGGGCGGTCCAAGGGCGTCAGTGGGGCGGGAAAGCTCAGATGCCTTCAAGGATGAAATTTCCTTCGCCATAAAAAATTCAAGGCTAATTGCGGCCATTTAAGTTTTAATTGCACCGTCCTGCTCGCAGCTCCCAGTTGGCTCTCAGGCTTCGAACGGGACGCCATGAATTTGGCCAACTTGAACCACGAGAGGTACGCCAAGATCTTCGCCGCGATGTTCGTTCTGAGCATCGTCTGGTGCATGATTCTGTTCCCGAAGGTGCTCAAGTTCATCCTGAAGAAGCAGTCAGCCCTCAAGCCCGGGGCCAGGAACCGCGAGAAGGTCTACATGAACATCCCCTTTGAGCTCGATTTTAGGTTCTACATCTTCAACATCACGAACCCGGAGGAGGTCATGCAGGGAGGCACCCCGCATGTCCAGGAGGTCGGGCCGTACATCTTTGGGTGAGAGACTCCTCAGCAACGCCTGAGTTTTGAGGTTTCGCGTTTCAGCGAGTGGAAGAAGAAGTTCGACGAGGTGGACAACGACGAGGACGACACTCTGGAATTCGACCTCAAGAACACCTTCTACTTCAAGCCGGACTTGACGGCCCCTCTGACGGGAGACGAGGTCATCACGACGGCCCATCCGATCCTCATGGTGAGTCGAAAGCTAGTCTCTCCCGGGACTCTCACTCTCTTTCCAGGGAGCGATGATCAAGACGAAGCTGGGGAACGAGGCGATGCTGGACCTGGTCATCAAGGGCATGAACATGGTGTTCGAGTACCCGAAGAGCCCCTTCCTTACGACCTCTGTCTGGAACCTCCTGTACAGCGGTATCCCCCTGAAGTGCGACCACGAGGAGTTTGAGGGCCAGGCGGTGTGTGGAGCCTTCGAGACGGAGCTGTCGCAGCAAGTAGAGACCTTCAACGATACCCACCTCGCCTTTGCTCTGTTCAAGGGCGTGAGTACCGAGTCCACGTGCATCGACCATTTTTTCATGACGCAACTTCCAGGGAAACGGTACGAGTGTGGGTCGGTTCAAGGTGAAGCGTGGGATCAAGAACATCCGCGAGCTCAATGACGTGGTCGAGTTCAACGAGGAGCCAGAGACGGACGTGTGGGACGGGGACGAGTGCAACCAGTTCAAGGGGTCGGACGGGCTCATGTTTCCCCCCTACCGGAAGAAGTCAGACACGATCTGGGCCTTCTCGCACGTCCTCTGCAGGAGCATCGGGCTGCAGTACCTCAAGAGGACACGCTACAAGGGGATCGGGCTGAAGCAGTTCACGACGTACTTCCCGGACCTGCGAAACCACCCGGAACTCCAGTGCTACTGCAACGACCCCCCCGACGGCTGTCCCCCCGAGGGCGTGCTGGAGCTGTCGCCGTGCCTGGGAGGCCCTCTGGTGGGAACGAAACCGCACTTTCTGGAGGTCGATCCGAAGGTCCAGGCTACTGTCAGAGGACTCAGCCCGGACCCGAAAAAGCACCAGCTAACTGCAGACTTTGACTTGGTAGGTATTAGAGACTACTTCTGGAACCCCTTCAACCCCTTCAAGACCCTTCTCCAGACCCCCAAGACCTCTTTTCAAGACCTTACTCAAGCGAGACGACTCCCAGTTCGCAGGAAACCCCCTTCACGCCATCCAGAGACTGCAAATCAACATGGACATGATCCCGGTGGAGGAGTACGAGCCCATGGCGGGCCTGCCCTCCCTCTACCTGCCCATGTTCTGGATCGAGGAGGGCATTTCCATCACCGGAGAGGTGCAGTTCATGATCCGACTGCTCCACTTGTACGTAAGCCCCCTACTTGCCGCCAGACGGCCTCGTAAAGGTAATTTCTTGCAGTGGTCAGGGCTTCAATGCAATCATGAAGTACGTGTGCCTCATCGTCGGCCTCGTAGGGGGTGCCGCATGCGGCTATTTCATCGTCAACAAGGAAAGTACGAGCGAGGTGAAGCATGTGGAGCCCCGAGAACACGAGTCCAGCGCAGGCATTGTGACAACGGGGATGACCATCAGAGACCTGGACAAGCACCGGGGCCAGTAGAGCCAACACGCTCTCTGTATTATTAAAAGTCGGATCGTGGAAAAGCCAATACGTTTCAATAAATTATACCCACTGATACACTCAAAATGCACTCGAATTCAATGTTTATTTTCCTGCCTTACGGGGTTTCCATTGAATTTTCCACCAGGGCCTGGGCTCGCGAGCGTGGAAAAAAAATATTTCCTCCCATTTTGAGGTTGGTGTTGGACTCAGTAGGACGGAAAAATGAATCTCGACATGAACATGTTTCTGAAGCTCGACCACGAGCGGTTCGGGAAGATCTTCGCCGGCATGTTCCTGGCCAGCATCTTCTGGTGCATGATCCTGTTCCCCAAGATCCTCAAGACCGCCGTGGTGATGCAGTCGAAGCTCAAACCGGGGGCCAAGAACCGCGAGCAAGTGTACCTCAACATCCCCTTCGAGCTCGATTTCAGGGTCCATCTCTTCAACATCACGAACCCGGAGGGGCTGCTGAGGGGAGAGAAGCCTTCGTATCAGGAAGTCGGGCCCTACAGATTCGGGTAAGATAATTTTTCGGGTGGCAGAAAAATTTTTTGGTCGCATTCAAGGGAGTACAAGAAGAAGTACGACGAGGTGGACAACGACGAGGAGGATTCCCTGGAGTTTGACCTGAAGAACACCTTCTTCTACAAGCCGGACCTCACGGCCCCACTGACGGGACAGGAGGTAGTGACAGTGCCGAACCTTATCTTGATGGCCGCTCTGATCAAGACGAAGATAGAGAGCGAAGCCATGATTGAGGTCGTCGTTAAGGGTCTGAGCAAGGTTTTCGACAACCCTCCCACGCCCTTCTTCACCGTGAAGGTGTGGGACCTCCTCTACGGCGGTATTCCCATCGACTGCGGCCACCACGAGTTCGAGGCGCAGGCCGTCTGTGGAGCCCTCGAGACGGAGTTGGCGTCCCAAATCGAGCGACTGAACGAGACTCACCTCTCCTTCGCTCTGTTCAAAGGGGTGAGTTTTTTCAGCCACCTGAACTCTTTACAAAAGTTTCTTTAGGCGAATGGCACCAGTGTGGGCCGCTTCAAGGTCAAACGGGGGATGAGGGACATCAAAGAGCTGAACCGCATGATGGAGTACAACGGTGAGACCGAGCTGGACAACTGGGAGGAGGATCAGTGCAACGAGTTGAGAGGCACGGACGGTCTCATGTTCGCTCCGTTCCAGTCCAAGACCAGGCCCGTGGTGGCCTTCACCTTCGCCCTCTGCCGATCCCTGGAGTTGACGTATCTGCGGAAGACGAGATACAAGGGCTTGCGACTTCACCAGTTCACCACGACCTTCCCAGACCTACGGAACTACCCCGAGAAGCAGTGTTACTGTGTTGACCCTCCTGACGGATGCCCTCCCGAAGGCATGATCGACCTCGCTCCTTGCTTGGGAGGACCTCTCTTGGGTGAGTTTGGTTTGGGAATTTTTCGTCCTTTCTGAAGCAGAGGAGTCATTATTTTCATTGCAGCTTCAAAGCCCCATTTCCTGGAGGTGGACAAGTCCGTCTTGGAGATGGTCAACGGACTAGCTCCTGACCCCGAGAAGCACCAGCTAACGGCAGACTTTGACCTGGTGAGCAGTCATTTTGCCCTTTAAGAGCCGTAAAGTAGTCATGATTTTGTTCAGTTCGCTGGAAACCCCCTCCACGCCGAGCAGAGAGTCCAGATTAGCCTTCATGCGATTCCGCTCGAAGAGTTCGAACCCATGGCCAACATCCAGGAGCACTACATGCCACTCTTCTGGCTTGAAGAGGGCATATCTGTGAAGGGGGAGATTCTCTTCAGCGTGAGGCTCCTTCACATGTGAGTCCCATTCATGAAATCCCGTGATGCAGAAGCACATCTCTTTGTTGTAGCGTCAAAACCTTCAACTCGTTGATGAAGTGGAGTTTCCTACTCATTGGGATGTCTGGAGGGGCGGCTTGTGCCTACATGCTAGTCAACCAGTCCTCCCAGAACGAGGTCAAGTCCGTGGAGCCCATGTCTCGAGACACCAGCGCCGGCATCGTCCAGACCGTCAGCAACCACAGCACGAAGCTGCCTCCCATCGTTACCGCGGTCCCGAACTACACGTCGGACGACACCAACGGCAACTCTTTCAGAACTCACTGAGATGGAAAAAAAAATTTTGGAAGCCCTAAATATTCGATTAATTGGAAAGAAGACAAATGAGCTGCTTCGGGCGAGCACTTAGGCCCCTCCAAACCGCACGCAATATTGTCATGCACGAGCAAACTGCATGCCATACAAGTCTATAAAAATGTCTTTCATTTAACCCTGACATTGAATGCTACGGGCTCGAGTGACGCGGAGAACAAAAGCGCCCCTCTCGGCACCTTGTCTGTTCGTCGCTCGGCTCTCGATGACTCCCAGTCCGGCTCTCCGCCGCCTCGTTCCCCGTACATGCAGTTGCATGAGCGTGGTCGTTTGAAACATAATCTGGGCACACAATTATACATACTTAGATGCTATGTTTATGACATGATTCCCTTATGTGTGCTTGATTCCTCTTGAACGCTTACATATGTATTACTGAGCGCGCTGGGGAATTGGCATGTATTTGCAGTGCAGTGTTACAAGTGCTCTCCAGCGACTTCTAGCGTCGCAAGTAAGCATATATATTTTGCACTCAGAGGAGCCCTTCCAGCGTGCCAAAGCGATGTCAAGCAGGGCCACTTGAACCTCTCGCCTTCCTCCCCAGAACACAGAACGCATCGTCCCCGCATAAAACACTTTAAAAAAATTTCGTTGCTGCCTCGCAAGTCAGGGAGCGTAATTACGATGCAGTAGATGACTTGCTAAAACACCAATCTTGCGCTTGGTCACGTTTGAAAGTGACAGTCATTGCAGGTCGGGCTTATCGTGCAGAATGAACATGTATGTTGCGATTATCATGATAAGTATGATGCCGTTCCGTGTGCTGCAGAAACATGGAAACCCGTACGCGTACCCAAAATGAGGCAAGAAAAAAGTTAACGCTACTTGAGACATAATTATGCATCGGTGCAGCTTTCAGGTTCTCCAGAGTACTCGCAAAGTTCTCGTGACTGCGAGCAGCTTATTGTCCCGCTATTTTGCTTGTTACTGGTTGTGACGTCAATTAACCCATTGACCACCGGAAATTTTCACAACACTCAAAAACCAAACCTTCTAGATTCGTTCCTGGGCTTTTGATAGACTCTTTTATGAAGATTTTATTTTTTATCTAAAGTTCAACACACTTTTGTTGAGTAAAAAATATATTCAAGTTCAAATTCAACGATAAATTAAAAATTAAAAATAACCTATTTTAAAGGGTTTTAGAAAAACCCTCTTAGGTGGGAATAGGGGAAAGGGAAAAATTTTTTATGGAGATAAGTTAAAAGCCAATTAAATTTCCTATCCAATCATGTATAATACTTGATAGTTTAAGCGGAATAATCGAACTTAAAAAATCGTCAAAGTCCCTGGGTCGTAAGCAACTCGTCGGTGGTCAATGAGTGATCCATCAACATTCAAAAATTTAGTGAAATATTTTGCAAGCATTTTCAAGTAATTTCATCTTTCCACTCTCAAAATTTGCTAATATTTTTTTTGACAGTCGCTTTTAGAATTTGAATGATAGAGCAGCAAAATAGGTCGAAAAAAATTTTAAAAAAATTTAACCCATTTCTGAACGATGGTTCTATTTTTGTTTTACGTTTTAGTGTGTAAAAAACAATTATTTTTACAAATTATTCATATGGAACATTTGCTATCACAAAAACAACAAATTTTAGGAAGCTAGACGAAGTTTGAAAATACTGGTAGTCAATGGGTTAAGCCATCTAGAAGGTGGTAAAAGCTGGCTTTTCAAGCAAAAGTTTCCAGGGTCGCAGAGGATCAGGAACGTGAGTGGGACCGACGCAAGATGTGCCTCCATCACAAATCAACAAAAGTTTTACGGCCATTTGAGCAATTACGAATCGCCTACGAGACAGCTGTTCTATTCCCAAAATGCATTCTGCCGATTTCGGATGCGTTGGCATAATTCGGTTCTAAATTTGGAATTCCGAGCGCTGCGGTGGCGACTCGGGAGTTCTTGGGAACCATCTTGCCTTGTGCTCTTCCTCGAATAAATGGCATCCACATGTGGGGTAATTAGGAGACGTTCTCTCGGCACTTTATTGAATCACGTGCCGGGTCCAGGATCGAGGTCGTTACTGCTGTTTACTTCCGGGATATTCACGTAGCTCACTCATAAGTCAAATGAGTGTCAAGCTATCTATCAACATTAAGGTGTTACGTGATTCCAGTGCAGTGGAATTCAATCAATCGGAACGCTCGAGGACTGACATTCGCAATGCCGTGCCAGAGGGCTGTTGGGTCATGTCGGGGCGGGGGGAGAGCGCAAACAGGCACAAGCATGCGTTCTGGCAAGTCTCTTCTATTCTTCCTTCCTCCCTAAGTCCCTTTGCATAGTTTTAATAGCATACTTATTTAAATTTTACCTAAATTAAAATTTATGATGCTAAATTAGAGTGTTTCTTTTTGCCATGGGTTCTGTGTTCTGGACGCGGGAATAATCAACAGCTGTGTCATTTGGAAGTACGAGTGCCATGCCATGCATCAAAGAGGTGGGTACAAATCTAAATTATGGTTTTTATACGCTCGCAACCTTGTCGACGACGGCGTCCTGCATTGTTTCACAGGCACAAGTTATGTGAGGAATTTGCGGTGAAATGAAAACACAGTGGTAAATGTTTAATTGCGCAGGGGGAGATTCACAGGACGATATTGCGATTTGCGAGCGGCTGGAACGGCACGCAGACGCTTATTACAGAACTTAACGACCTAAATGCGTAATCTTGCTGATTGATTAAAATTTTAAAGCTCTCCGTTTTGCTGGGGTGTGTTTTTGAGGGGTTCTTCCATGACAGCAAAGTCGAGGGAGGGCTTGAAAACAGTCGAAAATGGACCTGGAAATATTTGGGCTGAAAAAACTTACGGAGAGAGGTCTAAAAAGAATTTTGAGAAGCTGTGGGCTGATAAAACAAAGAATCAGAGGCCTGTAAAGTCTGAAGAAGACTCTCAGTTGGGAAAATCGATAGGCCAGAGGTCGAAAAAGAACTCTGATAAGCTCTGGGCTGAGACTGACAAAGAATCAGAGGCCTGTAAAGTCTGAAGAAGACTCTCAGCTGGGAAAGTCGATAGGCCAGAGGTCGAAAAAGAGCTTGAGAACCGCAGCGCTGGACTCGAAGGCCTCATCAAAAGTTCATACGGTCCTCATTATGTCCAATTTCGACTTCAACGTGTAGCCACTCGAAACACACGTCTGGCTCGGCTGAAGTGCATTCGATGAGAAATATGGCTTCATTGTTTCGATTGTCATAAATCATCGTCATCATCATTATAATATTATTACACGGCAAATGAAAAAAATGACTCCCATCTTTCCCCCATAATGTCCGTAAATTTCCCTCAACAACGCTTCTTCTTCTCGGTGCCTCTGCCGTGTGTTCGATTTCGGTTTCTGTCTTGCAACAATGAAGCAAATTGCATGTTGACCGCAAGACCGCATCAATCACAGTTGCATTAAACTCACTCGGGCCGTTGAAATTTAAAACAAACCTCTTCCAGAAACGTGATTAAGCGAGAGCTCCAAAGCGATCTTTAAGGTAATAATATGCATGTGGGCTTTTCTCCGAGAGCTCAGCACTGCAAGACAATCGCGAGATGGGATAATTGATAAATGTGCCATGATTTGTGGTCTATAAATCATAGCGTGCATCTCGAGATAAGCAGACTCTCGGACTCTCTGACGTGGCGCGGGGGAGAACCAACCCGAATATTAACCCAAATATCCGCTTTAATCACCGTTTTATGCTGACAAATAGCGAGCGTTTTCTTTCGGGGCCCGCGTGCGATAGGAGAAAACTCGGCGCTGTTTTATGTCCGACCGCGTATCTACATCAGGAATTAATCATTGAGTTCCTTTTTGAGCGCAGCAGTAATATTTATACATTTTCCTATTCGCATAATAACGGCCTTTATAACCCGTATTGACGACCTCCAAGCACAAAACATCCACCGAGAAACTGGAGGTAGTTATATAGACAAAATTAGTTGTTACTAACCTAAAATATGGAGGAACGACGCGGCGTTGGTCAAATGGAGGCGCAATAAAAAAGTCGTAAAACATTTAATGTGCGCCTCGCCCCTTTAGTGAGCTTTACATTTTTCCTGCACTGGGCTCGCTATGTTTTATGAGACGCTTGTCATTTCTGAGCGAGAATAGATTAGAGCTCGGAGTGTTAGGTATCGGCCCAATACGGCTCAGTCTCGGTAATATGTTATTATGCAAATATATTTATGTGTATGGTAATAAAGTGTCCCGGTCTCTCACGTTAAAACAATAGAGCTGAAAAAGATGAAAAAATTATGGTCGCCGCTCGCCGCTCGCCTACGAGGCCCTAAAAGCCTTCATTTTTCGCACACTCGCGTTAATTGAATCAAAAACTCAGCGTTTGCTTCGTAATTTATTCAATCGTTTTGTAACTAAACCTCAAAAGCTGGCAAAACTGAATTTACAATGTCACGGAACTGCGATAAATTTTAAGACAAATACTTTTGCGGGCCAAATTTGCTCGCGTCGAAGTGAGAAATTCTTCCAGCCAAAAATACACATTTTTTTTTTTGCCTCCTCCGAGATTAGAAAGACGGCCGGCTTCCGGGCATTTTTCATGAATATTTATCGCTTGCATTCGCAGTTTAATTAAGCTTACCAAAATATCGGGAGGTGGAACTGCAGTTAACGAGTGAGCAGCAGCTACAGCAAGAAATTTGATGCGAGCACGAAATGCAATAAATACGAGTTTATTTTATAATTGTTTATTGATCAGTGTAAAATAAATTAATAATAACATGTTTTCCTCCTCTCGCATGCACTTTATGTACGGCTCGGGTAAATACATTTTATTGTTCGACTGTATCTCCCAGGGTTTATTCGTCCGAGGCGAGGCAGACGAACGGAATAAAGCTGATTCGGGACAAAAGAAACGACCTTCTGCTGAGAGAGGTACCGAGGAAGGGAGATTTTTCTATCAGATGTTTTTCAAACTTAGTTCGTCAAAAAAGGTAATTTATACGCCCTGAATTGTAATTACAGCTAGAAAATAATTATTTAAATTTTATGATTTTAAAAAAAATATTTTCTATTTTTCTGGTTTATTTAAACCAATAATCCAGCATTTTTTGTTTCCGTTTGCGTAGGCAAAAAGAGGTAGAATTTTTTGTGCCCTGTAGAATTAAAAGAGAGTGGAAATTAAAATAGAAAAAGTTGTGAATTTAGCGAGGGAATAGTGAGGGAAAATGAAGGATTTCGTCAGTAACCCGAAGAAAAGCCAATCTTCAAATTGTAATTTTTTCCTTAAAAAATCTTTTTGATTGTTAAAAGTCTTATTTTTACTTTTTATTATTGCACACTCATTTTTCTGAAGACCTTAGACGGTCTAAATAGAAACCAGTAACCACGACAAGATTCAGACATTTTCCGCATTTCCAATTTTTGAACTAAAGTGAGGACTGACAAGCCCTTGACTTGGGGAAAGAAGAGTATAGAAAGGCCCGTCTCTGTACGGAAGAAAGAACTCTGGGTTTCACAGGGCTGATAAACTCGACCGAAGTACATAAGTAAGGTGCATACGAGAGAGAAGAAAGAAATAATGCGCTCGCACATATGATTTTTGTTTATGTGTCTATCTACGGAGTGTAATTGCTTCTTCTTCTTCTCCTTTATCGCCGTTCGCTTCTTGTCATCGTGCATGTTCCGTGCCCCGCTGCGATGCATGTGTGAATACAATTCTCGGAACCGGGCCGGTGCCCGTGGAAGACCCCTCAGAGACGGCAATTTCGGTAATTAATGTTTTTCCCAGCCAGCTTCCTCAGTTGACGCAGGAAGGTATTTATACGGCACATTTATAGGTCATAGGTACGTCTCGAAATATTTGTAAACAAGCTCAGTGACGCGCGCGCCCGAGAGGCGCAAGAGAGAGCGATCTTTCTTTCGGATTTGCGTGCAACTGGCCGGCGCGGCGTCAACAAAAACACACCTACCGAAACCCCGAGATTGACGAGAGTCGCTTTTATTTTTACACGCCATCGGCCATCGCATATCTGTGGTTGTTTATAAATCAGCGAGCACCAGATTGGCGCGGAAGTTGTTGACAAATCGTGCGATAAACACGTACGTCAAGGTCTCTGCTTTCCAACGTCATTTTCGGAAGTCAAAGGGCTAGCTTCTCCCGAGTTGCTTTAGCTGAATTGCTGATGAGATGACATAGATACTGTGTAAAGCTAGGAGGGAAATTGCAGTGAAATGCAATTTATATGTAAATCCGAAACCGGTCTTGCTCTCGTCATGCCTGCCTGTGTTTGTATATGTACGTATGTAAATTGTAAAGGGGCATACAAGGTTTCAAATGGATCGCATTTCTGGAATATATTGTGTTGTGGACTTTTGTGGTATCTTGCTGGTATTGAATTTTTTGTCCGCTCCGGATTTCTAAAACATGCTGACACGACTTCCACGAGCCTGCTCCATCTTGGCCCAGCGGAATTAAGTAATTAAGAGGTATTGAAACAAACAGAGCCGTAAGCCGATAAGGAAACTTGGATGATGAAATTACTAATTTATTAGGAGATAAGGGCTTTGTTCTGCATGCGGGCCGGTATCTCCTGTGAGATCTAAATGCGAATAAGATCCTTCCGCTGCTAAGCTCTCCTCTCTCTATGGTCTTTCATTCGCTTTATGTCGGCTATTCTCATGCACATACATAGTTTGGCAAGAAGTGAGCAGAGGGGCTTAAGAACTCATCTGAATTTCAGCTAAAGCTGCTCAGATTTCATGTGGACGCACCTTGAGGCAGAGCAATTTTTTCTAAACAAGGAAATGCAATAAACATGAGGGCAAGAAAAAAAGTAGATTAGGTTAATCGTGCGTTCAGAACCGGTATCACGGTTGAGACGAGACGCCGAGCTGTACCGAGAAAGTGGAAAATAAAAAATCGTCTCTTCTTTAGTGGCTGGGTTTGCTTTCATTATATGCATGCATGGTAATGATATGGAGAAGCTATAAATTTCACATAAATGTTTTGAGCGTAAACATGTTGGGTGTGTTTTGTATCCTTTTGTTTCGAGCTTCAGAAAAGCTCGCTAAAGACGTGTAAGCGTTGTGCATCGATGGTGCAGAGGCACGACAATGAAATATTGAACATGATTACTACACTGCTCTTCGGTACCGAACACGCCTCGGTGCCTCGCTCAACTCTGACCTCCTTTATTAGAAAAGACGGTGCCGGGATTTTCGTGGGATCTTGAGAAACTGCTGATTGAAAGTTGTTGCGAGACTGGCACGGAAGCGAGCCGAAAAAAGAACATGAGAAGTAATGCCCAAAAGTTCCCGAAAATAGCTTAAAATGGGGCAATAAATCTGTCAAGAGAGGAAGAGAGCGACGCGAAGGAAAAGCAGAGCTCGGCTATAAAAATGTAATAATATGGTATGTTATACATTGTAATATCGCGCCATGTGTGAGGGGAAGCGTATCATTACAGCGAGCTCAACGCTACGCCGACGAACAAATATTTGTCCAAACATTTTACTTCTCTCATAGACACAAACATCTCTTTCCCATAATTTCCCACCACACACATCTCAAAAAATTATACTACGCATATCTAGTCTGGCGACGACGACATAATAATCGACTTGTGGAAGCTGGGAATTGTTGTGACAATGTGAAGTCTCGCATCCATCAGCGGGGCCCCCAACTTTAATGAAACCTTGATGGATTTATACTTCATTGTGAAATAAGCGACTAGACACAAATCTCAATCAGGAATCTGGAAGCGGTCCAAGGTTAGCAGTGCGAAGACTTTCTCACATCCCGCTTCCTGGGCGGATTGGCAACGTGCATAGTTTCTCAAAGTTGCTCCCTGAAGTTGGAGCCAATTTCTTGCATCGTGCAAAACGCTTACGACTTCGATGGCTGTCAGGGGTGGTACTGAGTCTGTATTTTGGATTTTACTCTAAAAGTACTCTAATTGTACTGTTTTTTGTACATAATTAAATATAGATTATCTTATTAAACTATTTTTAATTACAAAAGAAATTAATTTTAGTTTCTAAAGTAAGAAAATCGAGGTCTTATTTTAAGGCAAAATCAAAATAGACCTTGATTACGTTGATTAGATATTCAGACAAAATAATATTACATAGACTTTCTTAATTTTCCGTTCTCATGAAAACCTTTGATTCAGACTTCAGCAATTTAAAATAAGACTGTTCTACTGGAGAACTGTGGAAGCAGTTTGTTTTAGAACAAGTTCATCAAGAGACGCTGATGAGTCCGGCTGTTTTCTGCTTTCCATTCCCCATAGAGCTAAAAAAAATACATGTAGAAGAATTTTCGAATCCTTGAGGTTTTGTCATGAGGTTTTGTCTTGAGGTGAATCAACAAGATAGATTTGAGGAATGCAGAAAATCTATAAAAATAATTTTTTTAAAAAACAGGTCAGAAAAAAACTGTTCTCCTGTTCCGTGAAAACACTTGTGAAAAATTCTAGTACTGACCTCGTAATTGAGTCCTAAAAAGCCTAATAAACCTGGTCAGAAACTGTTCAAAAACCCACAATATTGTTTTGAGCCCATCCTACGCCCCTGATGGCGCTGTAACCAGCTAGAGCCGGATCAGTTTTTGCTGTTCCCTGAGCGACATAAATAACGCAAGAGGGCCCTTCATCCAGTGTCCAAAGGGTGAGCCGTGGCGAAGACGTGAAAAAGTAAGATTTATGGTCAATATTTTTCTACTCTCTACTCTCCACTTACTTTCGCAGAACTCTCATCCACCTATTCGTCTTTCGCTGTCACACTATCATAGATTGCTCCGAGAGACATGCAGCGCAATAATCGTGCAGGGAGAATATGAAATATAAATCAAGCGAGCCAAAAATGATTACACTGCGATTGCCCATGGCAAAATGCGTTCCGTAAATAAATTAGTTTTGAGTGTTTTCGAACCAAAGAAAGCCGCGTAGCAGCGAGTCCGTGCATCTGCGGGTCATGGAGTGGGAGTGGGCTCGAACAAGCTTCCCTCACACACTTCTCGAAAGGAAGATACTGGGTCATTTTCGCAAACCAGTTCTAAAGTTGCGGTGCAGGTTTGAATGTGCTGTACTCGCTCCTCCAATGGGTAATGCAATAATAACGAGTTTATCTGATTCCTAAGCTCGCAGTATACTCTCGGGGGACTCTTCTAGCACGCCGGTTGGCATAGGAGCGGCCCGGCAGCTCAGATAGTCCCCCACGACTGCGATACAATTACACAGTAATTGTGCTCACTTTTCTGACGTGAGCTTAGTGCTTTGGAGAATCGTTTGAATTTCTTATAAGGAGTGTTTGTGCAGTGCAAAATGCAATAAAGGTAATAATAAAAATCAAAACAACATAAAATAAATTAATTTTAAAAATCGCTGCCCGGGGCAATTTATTCAATATTCTCCACTTATATTCCTCCTTCTCCCGCTCGCTCACGTTCATTTTCATCTCTTAAATCTTTTAATGTTTAATGCAATAACACACCGCAAGACTCTATACATCGCTATTATGTTGTTGAAGGAGAGGCAGTCGAGGGCCGAGGTGAAAAGAAGTGAGAAATGATATATGATGATTTGAGGATTTCGTACACGACCATGCCAGTACAATAAGACATTGATAATTTTTATTCTGCAGCAAGTCCGCTTCGTCTCGCCGCCTCACTGTCTAAATAAGTATAATTTGTTTTCAAATAGAGCCCTCGTTCTCATCACGAGTAACAAGCTCGGATTTTGTGGCCATCTCCGACGATTCAATTTGACAGAATAGAAAAAAAATCACCTCTATTCATGCCCGACTCTGCCTTTCAGAGAAGGTAAATATATGTAATTAATTGATCAGTGGGTGTTGGCAGCGAGATCCATTCTAATTACGAGTGAATCAATTTTTTACCTCCCGTTCGACGCGGATCCTAAGCCGCGCTTTATCCTCCAAATTTATCTGTTACGAGCATAAATAATACTGTTGGTAGATTAGTCTGTAGTACGTCTCCTAGGTCTCTCTAATTTATGTGCATCAGCTTGGAGATGCCTAGGCAGCCAGTCCGGGCTGGGCAGGCTATAAATTACGTAGGTACATTGTAAGTGCCAATGCTTTTTCCTCGTCTATCAGTCCGCTTCCGCCTGCCTGTCCCGCATCTCCCGTCCGTCCGCACGACCTAGAGGATAGGCTACGAAGAAGATCGTATACACAGAATAAAATTACCATTTTTTTTGTGAAATTATATGCATGAAAAAATTTTTGACAGCAAAAATTATGTACATATGTATCTTGGAACAAAACATTCATGTATCGCAAAGAGCCCGTAAAATTCATTCAGACTGGCTCATTTGTTCTGGCCGGAGAACAAAGAAACTGAAACATTTCCTAGGCGAGCGCTAACGAAGGAAGAAATTCCGGTCCCAGTGAAGTCAAAAGGTCTTGAACACAGAGACGTAGGTAAGGTTTTGAAGTAAGGGGAGGCGTCTACCTGATATGGAGCTTCTTTCTCTAAGCTCCCTATGACCGTGTGCTCAGCTCTGTTTTTAAGACTTTTTAGAAAGTGTTCTTGTTTTTGGAGGACCCATCTTACAATGGTTAAAGTAAGCTTAATTTATCAGTTGCATAGAGAAGGGTACCAGAGAGGTACCATCAAAAAACGATTTAGGAATTTTACAACTCGTATTACAACCTCTTCATGCAACTGATAGATTGAGACTACTTTGGCCATTGTAAAATGAGTCCTCCAAAAATTAGAAGACTTTCTAAAAAGTCCTAAAATATATCCAGTGCATATTTTCCACAAAAATGGACATGTTTAGGTTGATAAAACATTTTACAAGGGCAATAGATAGTCTCAGCCCCCTTTTTTCGACGCCCCAGATTCATGCTTCGATTTTGGCTCTGCCTCAGCAACTTAAGTTAGCTAATCCTCACGTCTAAGCCATCATTTTTCCATTTGAATACCATGAATCATGCTAATAGGTCACCTTTGGGTAATTGCCATAAATCTCTTAATCTGAGGGGATCATAATTGTTGTGGATAATGAGAGATTGCATGACTACGGTCGGCAATAAATTACTTCCCATGTGCACATTTGTCTCTCACCGCACAAACAATGGCGGCTGATTTGCATCTGGACGTGCAAGTCAATGCGAGCCAATTAAACATCTAGTCAAAGATCGCTATCGCTTGCAGTATTCCCGAAGAAAATTCGGCTAGATTTCAGCCAAGTCGCCAGTTGTCTACCCACAAAATTAATTCTGCATGTGGGTCGTTGTCGACATCCGCGTGTCAATTATTCAATTTCTGGCATTCATTACACTCATTTGCTTGCTCTTTTTTGTGCCTGTCCTTCTCTCGGATCCAATCTACTTACACATTTCAGCAGCCAGCGCGCTTATGACTTGTAATGAAGCACCACATGTGTACATGATATGTTTATGGCAATAATAATTACAAACAATAATAATAAAACGTCGAGTTGCAAGATGCGAGGAGAAGAAAAGGAAAAGAGATACAAGGCAGCGCTCCAAAATGAGTCCCGGTGCAGGCTGTGACTTTCACGAAAGCTGCGAATAAACAAAACTTAATTGAGAGGGCTGTTGTGTCAACCAGGGCACACTCTGCATAATGAACGCGCAAACGTAATTAATTTACAGGTGTCTTTATTAACGGCTGACGGATATGAATTGCCTCAATTAATCAAATAATGGCTCGCCACCGCCAGCCTCATTTCGTTCCTTTTGGAAACGATTAACTTTGGATTCAGTCAAGGTTTGGCTTTATTGCTATCTATTGCTCTACAGTTACGCTGATCTATATTTAGTAGCCCTCGGAGACGTGGTAGGAGCCGCTGGAGGCCTCGGCAGAGGCTGAAGACTGGTGGTAGGAGCCTCCGCTAGAGGGCTCTGCTTGCACGAGGATCTCCCCGGCGCCTGCACTCGCGCTGGCCATCGAGTGCTCGGACTCGAAGGAGCCCAGGAACGCTCCTGGAGACTGCACTGGCTCGGAGAACTCGATCGTACTGCCGGAACTTGATCCTCCGGACTGCACTAGCTCGACGAGGGCTCCCTGGAGCTCGGGCGAGAACTGCTCCGAGTGGGACTGCGCTGGGGGAGGGCCGTAGCTCTGTTGGGGCTGAGGGGGCGGGAAGAAGGCCTGGGTGTGGGAGGGAGTGTCGTCCTGCTCCAGCTGAACTAGCTTCTCGCCGCCGTGGTGGTCCTGCTGGGATGGGCCGAACGAGGGCTGGAAGCCTGACTCGAACTGGGGCTCCTGCACGAGCTGCACGAAGTCATCGGGACCTTGCTGGGAGGGGGGAGGGCCATAGGACTGCTGGGGTTGGGGCTGCTGCTGCTCCTGGACGATCTGGACAAGCTTCTGGGGCTGTTGTGGGGGAGGTCCATAGGATTGCTGAGGTCTAGGCTGCTCCTGGACGATTTGAACTAGCTTCTGGGGCTGCTGTGGAGGAGGTCCATAGGATTGTTGAGGTCTAGGCTGCTCCTGGACGATCTGGACAAGCTTCTGGGGCTGCTGTGGGGGAGGTCCGTACGACTGCTGAGGTCTAGGTTGCTCCTGGACGATCTGGACTAGCTTCTGGGGCTGCTGTGGGGGAGGTCCATAAGATTGCTGGGGTCTAGGCTGCTCTTGGACAATCTGGACAAGCTTTTGGGGCTGTTGTGGGGGTGGGCCATATGACTGTTGAGGCCTGGGCTGCTCCTGAACCAACTGAACAAACTTCTGCTGCTGCTGTTGAGGCTGAGGCCTGGGCTGCTCCTGTACAAGCTGGACGAATTTCTGCTGCTGCTGTTGAGGCTGAGGCCTGGGCTGCTCCTGAACAAGCTGGACGAACTTCTGCTGCTGTTGCTGTTGTGGCTGTGGTCTTGGCTGCTCCTGAACAAGCTGGACGAACTTCTGCTGCTGTTGCTGTTGAGGCTGAGGTCTGGGCTGCTCCATAATTAGTTGAACAAACTTCTGCTGCTGCTGCTGTTGTTGGGGCTGAGGCCTCGGGTTCTCCTTGATGACGTGAATCAGCTGGGGTTGGGGCTGAGGTGGAGGAGGTCTCTGCTGTTCCTGGACCAGCTGGACGTACTTCTCGGGAGCTGCTTGTGGAGGTGGGGGAGACAGTTCCTGGTGTGGGGCGTCCTGAACGAGCTGCACAAACTGGGGCTGGGGTTGGTGCTGGGCATGAGAGTGTGACTCTCCACCACCCTGCGAGACTAGCTGAACGAACTGGGGCTGAGCTTGGGAGTGAGACTGAGCATGGGCCTGCGAGTGGGAGCCTCCTCCTTGCTGGACGAGCTGGACAAACTTTGGTGGAGCCTGCGAGTGACCGTGCGACTGATGGGAACCACCGCCACCACCCTGAGGGACTAGCTGGACGAACTGTGGCTGAGCGTGGGAATGAGACTCTGCGTGGGCGTGCGACTGAGACCCACCCTGCTGGACAAGTTGGACGAACTGAGGCTGAGCCTCGGCGTGGGAGTGGCCGTGACCGCCATGACCTCCCTGGGGACCTTGGGGAATCAATTTAACAAACTTTTCTTGCTGTCCTTGGGGTGGTGCTGGTGGAACAACCTAAAATTCAGGGTTAATCATTCAGGAGCTAGCTTGAACAAACGATTAGAGCAACCAACCTTGAGCAGCTTGATCACTGGGGGCTTCTGGGGAGGCAGTTTCACGAAAATGGGAGCTGGTGGGGGTGGTTCGGGGATTTTAATGAAGATCTTGGTAGGGGGTTGGGGTGGGGGAGGAGGAGGTGGTGGTGGTGCTCGGCCGCCTCCCGATCCACCTCCCGAGCCTCCTCCTGAGCCTCCCCCTGAGCCTCCTCCGAACCCTCCTGGAATCGGGACTGTGATGACATTCGCTCCTGCGCCAGCTGACGCTCCAGACGATCCTCCTCCAAAGCCACCACCTGATCCTCCTGACAAAGGAATCGTAATGACCTGGCCTCCTTGTCCGTGTCCCCCTCCAGAGCCTGCTCCAGCCGAGCTTTGGGAGAAGCTGGAGACGGGAATCGTGATGACTTGGGCTTGTCCTCCCGATCCACCTCCGTGTCCTCCGCCTCCTCCTCCTCCGTGTCCTCCCGACTCACCGCCTTGCTGGAGCTGGATCACAATTGGCTGGCCACCTCCGCCACCACGACCGCCTCCGCCATATCCTGAACCTCCAGATCCACCGCCACCGTATCCATTGCCTCCGTATCCACCTCCTCGTCCGAAGCCTGGAGGAAGCATGCCCGATTCACTGTAGCCCTGGTTACGCAACGAGTTGTACTGAGCACCAGCGGAGCCTCCTCGGCCACCCCCTCCTCCCACGGGCACTGCTATCGGGATGATGATAGTTCTCTGGCCTCCACGGCCGCGGCCACCGCCGCCACCCCCGCCTGAGCCTCCTCCGAAGCCATAGACAGTTGCTATGAGGGATACTGCGATCACTAGTCCCTGCAATAATCCGGATATTTGGTTTCACTTTGGCACTTTTCACTCGAAACTCACCTTCATTTTCGACCTTACACCGCCTGAACTTCTCTGTCGAAAATCAAAAACGAAATTGAATCCGTTATCATCGCGGCACAATATATATATCTGGCTTTTAGAATTACCTAACCATTACGGAGGTGGAGGTGCATCTTTCTTCGACGAAGAACGGCAAAAAACTGATCAAAGCAGATATTCAAAAAAATCCGACTTGCAGAGCGCCCAAATTTCGGACCTAATAAAATCACACAAAACGAAAGTGCCTTGCCCGCTCACGAATCGCAGCCACCAGCTCGTCCCCACTCTCTCGCATAATTCGGACATTTTTCTTAGCAACCACGAGGCGAAGAAGACGAACACGGAAAGATTCCCACAAATTATCTCATCGATTTCTTTGCAGCTTGCATCGCAGCGCCCTAACAAGTTACACCAAAATCAGTAATTTTATAACGAATGCAAATCGATCTATGAATGATAAAACATTCAAACAGATTAAAATTGTATAACTCATAAACACAGGCAGGTGACAATAATTTTTCGACGGCGGGAAAAAATGAGTTAGTTAGTTTGACAAAAAAGTGATTAAGTCTGGAACAGGCTGTTGAGGAATTTTACGACCGCCCGTCTCTGCGATGAAAGGCTCGGCGTTCGAGAGTGGCTGGTCGGAGCCGGCTCATTATCGAACCCATTTGTCGGATTTAAGTTGAAACAGTTTCCAAAAATGAAGAATCCCCTCTCTGCTGAATTACATACATATTTGTTGAAATTAGGCGGGCAGGTTGACTGGGTCTGGCTTACGAGCTCAGTCGACTTTCGTGAACAAAAGAAAGCGGAAGGTGTCTGAGTAATGGGCCCCATTTTTCTACTCGGTCAAAATACCATCTCTCCCTTTATTGACACAGTGCTTGAGGCTGTCACTTCAAGGTGCTTAAGGACGACACAAACTGACGTCCCTTCTGACATCTCTAAAACGAGGAACAGGACGTCCCATACATTCATCTTGGCTTAGAGTCAGTCCATCTCCGGTTAAAGTCCAAGAATAGTTTGTTAAAAAAATGCAAATTTGGGGCTCGAACTTCCAAGCCTCCAAACACGAAAATCGTTTCAAGAGCCACTCAGATAAGGCGAAATAGTCCGATAATAGGCAAGGCCAGTCAGCTTTAAGATTTTTATTACAGAAACGTATTAAAAATTACGCATTCTAGAGTTCAAAGTATTTGGTTGTGTCAATTTGTACGCTATCGTGAATCTCGTCTAGCCGCAACTCAATTTAGTATGGACCCCATCCGCTGGCGTGGGCAGATCCGGCAGCTGAAGCGTACGAGTCTCCGGAGGAGAAGGACTGCTGGGCTGGGACTCCGTAGACGGGAGCGGGCTGGGGAGCTGGCCTAGGTGCGGGTGGTGGAGGGGGGAGGTAGCTCTGGACTGGAGCAGGAGCTGGTGCCTGGATGACCTGAGCGGGAGCCTGGTGGTACTGGGGCTGGGGAGCGTGGTACTGAGGCTGAGGAGCTGGAGCGTGGTACTGGGGCTGAGGAGCTGGGGCGTGGTACTGGGGAGCTGGAGCCTGGTACTGGGGCTGGGGAGCTGGGCGGTACTGGGGCTGGGGAGCCGGAGCGTGGTACTGCTGCTGGGGTTGCTGAAAAAAATATTTCGTGAGTCCTAAGGTCCAACAAGTTTTACACAAGTGTTTGCTCATCAATCTCGTGGAGGTAATTAAGTACTAGCCGGCTTGTGGGCCCGAGTCTCTTCTGAGATCATTACAAAACCTATATGATCAATTAGCAAACATTGAGTGTAAAGATTGATCAGTAACTGTGTGATGTAACCGCCAAAATTCACACGTTTCAGAGAGCTGAGGCTGACCCCGATAACGCCAAGCCAAACAACTCCATATGAGAGCACACATTGCATAATTCCAGTAGCTTACCGATTCTACGACCTTGATGACTTTGACGATGATGGGCTGCTGCTGGACTGGGGCAGGCTGGTAGCTCTGAACTGGAGCAGGCTGGTAGCTCTGGACTGGAGCAGGAGCAGAGTAGGTCTGGACTGGAGCAGAGTAGGTCTGGACTGGAGCTGGAGCAGAGTAGGTCTGGACTGGAGCCGAGTAGGTCTGGACGGGGGCAGAGTAGGTCTGGACTGGAGCAGAATAGGTCTGGACTGGGACTCCATAGGACTGGGATGGAGCGTAAGATCTGCCGTATCCACCGCTTGAGGCTCCGGCACTGGCGTAGCTTCCGCCTCCGGATCCTCCTCCAAAACCTCCTAACTTGCCTCCGAGCAAGCTTCCGAGGTTGAAGCCACCGCCGCCCCCGCCTCCGAGGCCGAGCTTGTCAAAGAACAGGGGGTTGGCGCTGACGACGGCCAAGCAGCATGCGATAGCGATGAACACCTGAAATTTCACTTTCTTTAGCTCCACACCCAACTACATCCGGGTTCTTGACGCTTCACGTGTT
Organism: Forcipomyia taiwana; assembly: GCA_963930915.1. NCBI lineage: Eukaryota > Metazoa > Arthropoda > Insecta > Diptera > Ceratopogonidae > Forcipomyia > Forcipomyia taiwana. The sequence goes on along the minus strand of CAWVOI010000089.1, from coordinate 2,735,194 downwards.
CTTCTCAAGCTTCCCTACCTTCATTGTTAGATGCGAATTTTACCAACCACGTCCAGTATTGAAATGGTCCATTGGGCTCCTTGTGTCTCTTTTTATACCAAGATCTCTTCTCATATATCCACTGAAGACACGCTAATCAGTAACGCAGCAGCATATCCAGTACAGGTGTCTCCACAAAATTATCTCCATTTCTGCTACATACCCCGCTCTTGAGGTGCGAGCCCGTGTACGGCGAGCAGCACTTCTCTCGGATGATGTTCACAAATTTTGTCAAAAACTATTTTTTATAATGTATGCAAAAATGTGACACTAATATAGCACGTACAAGAAGATACCCGGCAGACCCGACTCAAGCGATATTAAACACCACCGAGGCTCAAGGTGACTTCGGCTTGCTTCCAAAGCTGGCACTTTGACTTCCTCAATCAAGCCAAATTTTGAAGCTTGGTTTGAGTTTTTTAAAAACTATTTTTGAAGTCATTGGAGTTGGAAAATTTTTGGTGTTTTCCGGAGGAACCTTTTTGAAGCCAAGCCACTCATCCACGGTGATCATTGACAAGTTTTAGGTTGAGCAAATGCAGATGAATGAAAAATTTGAAAGACATGTGTGAAATACTCACAAAATATTGTCGCAATGCTGGCTGCCGTGTGAGTAACATTAGACAATCCGGCTACGAATGGCCTTCGGGCTCATCTGGGTGCTAATAAATAATTACCCAGTCCGGCAAGGGCCCACCCAGTTACAAACATTGCACCTTTTTATGTCACCTCAATCTCTTGCATGTGCAACTCTCACGAGAGTGGGGACGGGGGTTCCTGGGAAAGGGGCAGAGAGACTCGCGAAAGCCGGTTTCGGTTCCGGATTCTCATAAATCGCGTTTGTTTGCTTTTCTCATCGAGCCTCTTTAGATTATCTCGATACGATAATGAGTACACGCCAAAGTTCTGATGTAATCGGCACTTTGGCGTTCCGATTGATCTTCCCAAGCGTGTCATTCGCGTCTGATTACTCATTGTCTTGCCCAGAAACAAGTTACTTTGGTGCTTAATGATCGTTTATTTCCTTTTCATACAATCTTCTTGGATCTCCAAGTCACCTAGGAAGACCTCATTGCTTACCAGCTCCATCCTCCGTGTCCGTGACCCGAGGAGGTTCCAGTGGAGACGGGCTGCAAGTTCTCAAGCGTTAATTTGGCACTTCCTGCATGAGAAAAGGGTTCTTACCACTAGCTTGTAGACGGGATGGGAGTGCTCATGATGGTGGTGGTGAACTGGGCCGTGTGTGGGAGCTGGGAGAATGGCTGGAGTGGGTCGGTAGACTGGAGCGGGAGCCGGTTGTGGTGCTGGAGCTGGAGCAGGGGCCGGCTGGGAGACGATATACTTGTAGATTACGATGGGAACGGACTGGGTGATTGTAGGCTGAGGCTGCTGGACCACGGGGCGAGGCTGAACGACCACCGGCTGGGGCTGCTGGACGACTGGACGAGGCTGGACTACAACAGGCTGGGGCTGATGATACACTGGCTGGGGCTGATGGTAGACTGGCTGGGGCTGAGGCTGATGATAGACTGGCTGGGGCTGAGGCTGATGATAGACTGGCTGGGGATGGGACTGGACTGGCTGAGGGGCCGACACAAGTCTGACGTACGTCCCAGTCGCCGAAGCAGCGGCGATGACAGCGGCAAAAATCAGAACAGACTGCATTTTCAGCTCGAGAGAATTTACCAGCAAACTGAAAGCGAATCGGCTCGTCTTTCGCTTTTATACCGGCGAATCAGCCCCGTGTCGCATTTTGTCCTTTATCTTCTACCTATTTTCGGATTTCATCGCTGGCCAAATCCGCAATCCTAAAACACATGTTGGTAATAAAAATAAACTCAGAACTCGCATCTCCGAAAGATTAAATTAACAGACAGGCCCAAACCTGAAAGTGAAGTGAAACTGCAGGGGAATACAAAAGAGTGAAAAATATCGAAGGCCCGTGTGCTCATCTGCATAAATCGGAGATAAATAAAACTTCTAATGTCAAGAGAGACGCAAATAAACTTACGTAAGACTGGCAGTTGATCTTGTTGTTTGAGAAATTTCATTGACTTCAAGCTGAATTTCCTTAAGTCCTGATAAGACCGAAAAACCTGTTTCTGAGAAACCCCTTTAACTGATTCGAGACCTTGCATCGCCTATTCACAGACCGGGGAACAATGGCTCCTCCGAAACAAGAAGTTCACTAATAGCAAAGCTTCGTTTATGCATTGTGCTCACATAATGAAGCTGCTAATGGAAAATTAAAGCCGAAAACACCATACATTGATTTAGTTCCAAAACCTATTAGCATATTTTTTCCTCCAAACTGCTTCGTGTATTAAATAATCAAGTTCTTGGGGGATAACCAGAAACTGGTTTCAATGCAGCTCATCTTCTTTTTGTCCGCGAACCGAGCTTCGAAACCCCTCAAGATGATCTACTAACTGCCCAAAACTGATTCTGGTATTTAGTTGTTTATTCGATATCATGGTGAGTATAACAGCCTGCTCGCCTCCGCCGACTAACCCGCTATCACCCCTAGAAACTTATATCCTGCGTCGTTTTCCTGGGCTGCTTGGCGAGTGTCAGGCCACACTGGCCGTACTACCACCTCTACAAGGTGCACCCCGTCCCCTACCATCTGGAGGTGGTCCATCCCTTCCCCTTCGGCAACCCCCAGGACTGGAAGATAGAGTCCGAGCACTCAGGCTTCGTTTACGTCCGGACCCACCATCTCGAGGCTGCCCAAAACCCTGGAGTTCCTGCACCTCCAAAAGACGAGGAGACCGAGGACAAGAAGGTGATCCCTCTCAAGGTCCCTGATATCCCGAAGCACTACCTGGAGGTGCCCAAGGAGGACCAAGAGACGGACGTCAAAAATCGAGCCGACGAAAAGGAAATCGAGCGAGACCCTCTGGTGCCTCCATTCAAGGAAGAGGTCTGGAGCAAGACAGTGCAGGTTTCGAAGAAGGAGCCGAAGGTTGTGAAGAAGGTGCCCATAGTGAAGCAGGTCGGGTACTACCCCTCCTTCGGTGGCCTCGTCAAGAGTCACGAAATTTACGACATCGACGTCTCTCACCCGGAGCCGAAAATTACCATCACTAAAATTCAATTAAAACATGACGAATAAATAAAGGCTTCCTGAATTCAAAGGGCCATTTTGTTAATTACATGCATACATAAGTGAGTGAATATAACAAAGAGGAAATGGCAATTAAGCACTTTTTGTAATCATTTTTTATTAAATTATATCCACGCACTTGCCACACACATTCATAATTTTCATTTTTCCCTCCACGGTCTGCGCTGGATTGCCGACACAGTTTTGAAATGCACATCAAAGGTTTTCCAAAAATAACATAAATCAATAAGTTCTGCTTCACTTAAAAATTCTTGAAAGTTTCATAAATTACGGCCACCATGTGCTTTTTGTCAGTGAAGATAAGCGTGGAGACCTTTAGCTCGGGCCGGGTCTGCTCAATGCCAAACCGAGAATCTGGGGACTTTTTGGCGGCGTGGCGGAATTATGTCATACTCACGGTCTCGTTTTCACTCTCTAGCAAATAGGTCAGACTAGGTCGTATTTAAATTTTACGACGCTGATTACCGCAAGAAAGTTTGAGAAATGATAAGTAGCAAAAACGAAGGGGCATAAAATATCAATTTTTTCTGGAGTTTCGGGGGGCAAAAACGCCACTCACGCGATTTTCGCTCTGAGTCACACGCCTCTCTGTTTTTCTAGCTTCATGGGCACCCCAGCGAATTTTCAAGGTCGAATAGCCATTCTCGAATTTCATTGACGTTGGGAGTCTAAAGACAAATAAATCAATTCAACTTAAATTAAATCGAGCGCAGCGAAGTTAATACATTCCACCATAGAGTATGGACTAGAGGGTCGACGATTCTATTCCAAACCTCCGTGTATATATTGTTATTCCTCCCAGAGTCTTTTAAGAATTTCTAGGGAGCCCTCATAATCTTCACTGGGACCCTAAAAATTTAAAAAGGGCCTTTTAAAAATTCAAGGGGTCCCCAAATCTTCTAGTAACCTTCTAGAAGTGTAAACTTTCTGAAAACATAAACTTTTTGGGGCCCCTTAAAATTTAAGAATCCTTTAAGAGAGTCAATAAGAATCCAAAAGTTTTTTAGAGGCCCCTTATAAACTCAAGGGGAACCCTCTTTAACTTTCGGGGCCTCTTTAAAATTTTAATTAGCTTCATATTTAATTTTAAGAGGGCACATAAAATGTTCCTGGGGTCTCAAAATTTAAAGACCGCTTCAAAAATTTTTTCCACCATAAAGTATCAACTAGAGAGACGTCGTTATTGCTCTAGTCCATAACTGTCTCATACATTTCATTGTTAACTAAACTAGCCTTGATCGAGTCAGATGATGTTGAGAAGCCAATAATTCGCTGTTAATTTATTCCAGTTGGTCCGAGCGCTTGAGCGAAGCCAAGAAAAACTTGTGATTGAGCGTAAAAATAGACGGAGGTTGCTCGGGCCGAGTACGAGTCTTCGGAAGTAAATCACCGTTTTGGATGGAGATGACACAAACAAAGTCATTTGTATTTGATTTACAGCATCAGTCATTAATTTCACTCCAATTCACTCGAACGTCATGTATATGAAAGTGATTCGGTTTTAATTAATTGCGTGGAAATTATTTATGGCTTCCTTAGTGCCTCGCTCCGACTTGTGACCTCGATATGAACCGTAGGCAGGAACAATAGACCTATTATCTCTCCACTCTCCCGTCGTTGTGTCTCTCTAGATACAGCATAAAATTCAATTTCCTCCGAGTGCGCAAAACACCACCAATATTCGTCGGAGACAAAGCCAGAATCAATTAATTTCTCCACATGAGCTCTCCCGATGTTATGCAACAATCGATGTCAATTTACCGAGCCCAGCAGTCATTTATGAAATATTAATATCAATTTCCTTTCTGACCACAACTGCGTGCCTCGTCATTTCCATCAAAGGACCTCCATGATTTGAAATTGCGACTCCCCAAGCTCCCCAAATTGGGCTCATGAATACGTTTTTTATCGCCATCGAGCGAGGCGTACTCGCATCACGAGAAACCACACCAGATTATCTATTTACATGTTCTTTGTTTACGCTCAGTCAAAGCAGTAATTTGCGGCATGTATGTATTTATTGTGTACTTTGTAGAGCGAGTAGAGAAACATTATAGCCACCATGGAATCCAATCTCCGCAAAGTCCACAATGATGAGAACCGGTGACGCTCATGTGATAGAAACACGTTTGATGTCGCTCGGATTCACGTGTTGCTGCACTCGTTTTGCTCGCGCCAGTCGCCGTTCAGTCGAGCCCCGGGACGTCTCTCTCGGCTCGGGTCAGAAGTTCATGGGAATGGAAGTTCCACCGAAGGTCGGCTGACTGTGTGGAGAGGTTTCTCTTGAGTCTCGAGATAGTCTCGAGCTACGACAGTCTTTCGAGACTTTTGGTACATTTTTCACAAACAAATATTTTTATTCCACAATTGGGTCCAAAACTTTTCGTTCATGCTTCAGAAGTAAACCAAAAACATTCTAAGTTCCCATAGACTGAGAACTAAAATGAAGAGCTAAAAGTGATCGAAACAATGGGTGAAGAAGTTCTCAGTTATAATTCATCCAACTTCAACTCAAAATGACTAAACTGAGTACATTTTTTCATAGAAATTTTCTGTAGGAAATTACACTTTAAACTTTTTTTTTGACAAAAAAAAAATTTCCCAACCTTTGAAATGAAAAAATTACACCGTGTCGTCTCGAGACTCTCGAGACAGTCTCGAAAACATGAAAAAGTCTCGAGAGTCTCTGTTCAACCCTACGAACAAAGAAACTTTCACGTCCGCCAGCGAGTGCGGGCCGAATCGCCGAACAAAGAGCCTGACGTGTTGAATGCTCGTTCGTGTCGCCGTTAGAAACGAGCCGACACAAAAGTGATATGTAGTAGCAGCACTTCCTTTGTGTTCGCATCGTGACCCGGCCCGGAACCGCGCCGCGCAGGTGGATACGCGGGAAGGGCACGGTGCAGCGACGCGAGAATGGCAATACGGTGGTAATGGCGGCCTCAAGGGTCCAACAGCATGTTAATGCGAGCGCGATATACCCCAATCGAAAATAATTACCTGTAAGCTGTGCGTGTTTATTAGAAATATATTTTAATTTGAGCAATATGGCATACTCATAGTGCGGTTGGGCGACATGCGAACCAGCGGAGCGTCGATTGTCACGAGTTCTCGAATTTATTAGCTGTTGCAACGCTCCCGAACTTTTATCTCCTTTCCCATCTCACCTGTGTCTGATTTAGCATATTTGTGCCGGCAAAGTTCCCTCTCATCCAGATAATTAAATATATCTCTCATTGTCGTGGGCCAACTTTTGTTCTACATCAGGACCTGGCGGCTCCAACCCCCACTGTGTCACTTGCATGTATGTTACATAAATCACCATTTCGGGGAATAAAGTGGACAGGCCAAACAGACCACGGCAATATGACAATGCAACTGTGGAAGCAGAGGCAGCACGTGATTTAAGCCTAAATTATTACTTGGACACTAAATAGTTCAGACAATGGCCCGAGATACGCGATGATAACGTATAAATTACTGGAAATTAAATAAACAGCACAGTCTAGTTCTCACCGTAACGACGACAGCGATACTTTTGTTTAATATTTGCTCGTATCCGTATGTGCTTTGGTATCAAATATCTCCCATCTTTGGCAGCGGACAAACAGACTGCTTACATTCAAAACATGATATCGGTGCGGGCCGGCAGATCCACGTGATAAAAATTAGCGAATTAAATTGCTGTTTGATGAGAGATGAGCCGAAAAGATAAATTGCTTGAAATCGAAACAAAGTCAATAGCTATCGGAGGTGTGTTCATTAGCTATGCGAGATGTTTGCGCAAGCTACCAGATGGTAAATTGACCCATTCAATGGAACTGGGCCTCAAAAGTGGAGTACTGCCATAACATGACCCTTTCCCTGATTTTCATCAATTTTCAAGAAAAATGTCTAGAAAAATCAAATTAAATTAAATCAAAATACATGAACGAAGATCGGATTCCCCGGATTTTATTTTTCAGGAATCTGAGATTTGACTCACAAGTCTCCAGGACCGTTGAGGCCGTGTTACGAAGTAAAGGTTTCTTATAAAGTTATTTTACGCGACTATTTTGAATTTCAGCTCTAAAATTTTCCATCATAAAAACTTCGGGGGCTCCCCACTCGACCCCTTTAAGTGATAGGGGCATACATGTGTTCTATAATTTGTTATATTTGATGTGATGTATAACATATCCAAAATTCAGCTCATTCGGATAAAGTATAAGGAACTTTCATACAACTGGTTTACCCCCCTCACCCCCCTTCCCTAGGAGAAATGGGGGTCCAAGATGTCTAATTTCCTACCCTACAAACTATGTTCTACAGGATGCAAAGAACCACAGGTCTACATCTCTTCTGGTACTAGAGTTATAAAGTTTCGGACGGACAGACAGACGGACATAGCAAATGCAATAGTGTGAGGGAAGTGCACTAAAAACACACATTTTTATATAGAAAACAAAATAACAATCTTTATTTCATTGACTCGGACCTGTACATATATGGCGTCTTATCACAAATTAGGTGGCTTAGTAACCTCCCTGCTGGCTCTGGGCGCCAGAGTCGAAGGAAGCTCCTTCATCACTTAGAGAGACTTGAGCGAAGCTCTCTCCCTGGTTCTGGCCCTGGGGAGCCTCAAAATTGTTATTGTCCTGGAAACCTCCAAAGTTGTCCTGCTGGACCTCGTCGTTGGAGAAGCTCTGCTGCTGCTCGAAGGACTGGTCGAAGCTGGCACTGACGCTCTGTTGCTGCTCGAATCCTCCGTTTCCGCTGTCCTGGGAGTCGAAACGGACATCAAAGCTGTTCACGACGTCATCAGCAAAGCTCTGCTGGGATTGTTCCTGCTGGGCTGGGCCTTGGAAGGCTCCTTCATCGGCAGCGGGACCCTGGGCCTGACCTCCGATGTTGTTGACGGCAGAGTGGGAGCTGAGGATCTGCTCGATGACGTCCAGGAAAGCCTGGTCAGCGCCTCCGCTCTGGGCTTGTCCCGAAGACTGGCTTCCGTGGTAGGAGTCCTGCTGGGGGGCTGGTGGGATTGGGGCTGGAGCTACGGGGAGCTGAGGAGCGGACTGCTGGGGGAATGAGGGAAGCTCTGGGGCAGGGAAGTTGGGTGGGAACTGGGGCTCATCTTGCTGAACGGGAGCTGGTTGGAACGAGGCCTGGGGAGCTGGCTGGAAAGCGGGTTGTGGGGCGGGCTGGAAAGCGGGCTGTGGGGCGGGTTGGAAATCTTGTTGAGGAGCTGGCTGGAAGGAGGGCTGTGGGGCGGGCTGGAAAGCGGGCTGTGGGGCTGGCTGGAAAGCAGGCTGTGGGGCTGGCTGAAAATCTTGCTGAGGAGCTGGCTGGAAAGCGGGTTGTGGAGCTGGCTGGAAAGCGGGCTGAGGGTTGAAGGCTGGGGCCTCATCTCGCTGAGGGGGCAAGTAGGATGGTGCAGGACGGCTTGGGGGTGGGGGAGGGGGAGCTGGGCGAGGCTGGGGAGGGGGTTGGACTGGACGAGGTTGTGGTTGAGGAGCTTGTTGGGGGACGGGGATCAGCTTGTACAACTGTCCAGCTGGCTGCTGGGGAGCGGGAGCTGGCTGGGGTCTTGGAGCTGGGGGTGGCTGGGGTCTGGGAGCTGGAGGTCCATAGGATTGGCTGGGCTGAGGAGGCTGTGGACGGGGAGCTGGAGGGGGTTGGGGTCTGGGAGCTGGGGGTCCGTAAGATTGGCTGGGCTGTGGGGGTTGTGGACGAGGAGCTGGGGGAGGCTGGGGTCTTGGGGGCAGAGGAACTTCATGGGTGCGAGAAATGTGCTTCACAAGTCGGGCTGCGACTGGTGGCTGTAAGAATAAGTCATTAAAATGCTTGTTCTTGCTGGTCGTGGATTGAAACTTACAGAGAACTCGAGCCTTTGGCGTGGAGCGGGAGCTGGACCGGAAGGAGCTGGACCGGAAGGAGCTGGACCGGAAGGAGCGGGTCCAGAAGGAGCGGGTCTGCTGGGAGCTGGGCTCTGTTGTTGAGGAACTGGGATGAGCTTGAAAAGTCCGGCGAGCTGCTGCTGCTGGGGAGCGGGCTGAGGACGAGGTTGGGGTTGCGGTTGCGGAGCAGGTGGTGGGGGCTGAGGGTTGGGGTAGCCCTGGAAGGTAGCGGTGGCAGCTGCTACCAGCATAAGTCCGATGAAGACCTGAAACAATCCTTGGTAGAGAGAGAAGTTTTCTCCTAGAGACTTTGCTCAAATACCTTCATTGTGAGGCACCGAAACTGACACAAAAGTAAAGTTTACTGATTGAAGGCGAAGCACAAACTGATACACATCCCACCAGAGGATGCTTTTATATGCATGTCAAAGATGTATCTGACCTTAGTTTTTTGCACATATTCATTCACAAACCACTGGATTCCCAAAATCGCCGCTGCAGTATACGAGATCGACATCGCGATGCAGTCCTTTAAAAAACTCATTTGTTTAAAATAGAGCGTGCCGTCCGCCTCCCAAAGAGATGTCACCACAGCTCGGTGTATGGCTCAATCATTTTCTCACGTTCGATATAGGCCGAAGAGATGTAAAAAGCGAGCCCGAGAGAAAACCGCCATTTGCATAAGTATTTAAAACAATGACATTTTTGCACTAAATGCAAATAAAAGAGCATAAAAAGTTTAGTCAACGTGAGAGCCACCAGATTGTCTCACAGCCACGAGGCTTTTCAGGAATTCGAACCTGTTCGCTTTTTCCTCATTTCATCCTCCTTGATCCAATTATAGAGATGCTCCAAAGACCCACTCACATTTCGTCTGACGGCCATAAATTACCACATTGCATGAATATGCGTGACATTGGACGAAGTCGTCTGCGGCGTTTCGCCTCTAATTTGTGAAATTATGTAAAACAGGCGCTGCCCCATTGATATACAATGAGTTGCATCGGAAGGCTCTAAGTGATGCTAATACTTTATCACTGCCGTGAAAGATAAATCCCATATTTGTTTACCCGGATTGGACTCCAGCAGTATAAAGTGTGAGAAAACAAGTCTTATCAATGCATTTTGCATCTAATTTGAATAACGGAAGAGATTTTCGTACTTCAGATGTCAACGGAGCAAACTTTCAGGTTTTCAGCAAACTCGCCAAAAAGACCCTCCGAAACCGTCGGGAGCCGCAAGCAAGGTTTTTTCCAATTATGTCTTTTTCCAGTTTTCCTCTTCTTGCCACGCATGTATGAATATGTATGAACACGACTAGCGCGATGAATTATGTAGTTCGAGTAAAAAGAGCAGCAAGGAAGATATAATGACTGTAGTTTTGATGAATGAGCTGGTGATTAATGATCCAGAGCTGGGATGATGCCATAAATCTTACTTTTAAATGCAGAAATATCATGTGTTTCCAAACACGGACGAACTCCCTTTTCTTACTCATTTTGTTCTATGGATACTGGATAGTGATAAATGGATTTCCTATACGTACAAATTGTGCTAACGGATCAACATGCATGTCTGTTATTATGAGCCGATTATAGTTCGACGCAGAGTTTTAACGTCTCTATCGGCCGGCATTCTGTTGAAACAAATGAAAACTGTTTTTCCAGCGTTCTCTTATTTACTATTTATGAAGCCATAAAGCCAGACGGAGCCTGATGAAAGCCGTTCCACTGAATTTCCGCATCAATTAATTCGCATAATGTCGCTATCGAAATTCCAGGTTTTTATGCAACTGCACACAATCACGAGGACACATTTCCCTCCATATTACTGTGATTAACTGCGGACTTGGATGAGCCTTTCCGTCGAAAACAAAAATCGGGGGCGCCCATTGACGTCCGTGTGTCTATTTAAAGTTCATTCAATGCCCCATTCATGAGCCAAGGGCGGATTATTACTTATGAATAGAGTTCGCAAAGTTATGGTCGGACATCAAGTAGCACATTTTTGCATAATTTGGCAATTTTTAGGGATTTGGTGATTTGAGCATATTTTTGAAACTACCGCTAATTTTTTGCTTTAGAAATGAATTCAAAACAAGAACTATAAAGAATTTTTAGCCTTTAGCATATTAGAATATTCTTAGTCGGTATATGTCGAGATTTTTTCCTAAAATCTTCTTTTTAATAGAAAAACAATATTCTCAAAAAATGAAAATCAAGATTTCTTAAGTGAAAAGTGTGAGATTATTCCAATTTACTATTCAACAACATTTATCAAAATCCAGTGACCGAGACATTGAGATCGAGAGGAAAGCACAACTACCTAAGTTTATGAATTTTTAAATATTTAACGCAAAAATCAAAAAATATATTTTTGGATTAATTTTGAATAACTCTTATCGGAAAATTTTGTTTTATTCTCAAGCGTATTCCGCCATTTTTGAGCATGGTTTTGCGAGCTCTAGTTATGAAGTCTGCCAAGTATTAAATCCGATGGGTTCCAGTGGGCTTTGGTAATCCCTTAATGAATAGCGTTTGTGCATTAACTGCAAATAATTAAAATGGGAAAACGAGTGAGTGGGCTGCAATGTAAAAAATTGGTTCGTTTGCATAATTGCCTCTTCCGAGAGCTGCGCACACACAATCCACATAATAGCCATAAAAGGATGTTCAAAGCATGTGAGTTGCGTTTTTTTCCCTTTGTCAACGACTTGAACTACGTCGACAACTCTTTATTACCGCATTTCATTACTTTCATGCGCTTTCATTGTTTCACCCTCTGCATCTCCCGCTTCGAATATGCATACAAATGCGTGCATATAGCTTTTGCGCCAAACAAAAAGTTGATAATTTATTCAGTACCTACCTACTGTATCATCTGATTCTGTGTAAGCGCCATTCCATGCCATGCCATGCGACCGATGCGAATTATAGTGTGCCTTTTACCATACGAAATGCAAATTTTTATTGCATATCATTAAAATTCTGATGTGCATTACATAATTAACGACGTGGCCAGCGGTCAACGCTCATTTCGTGCCGGCTTGCGCTCCCTTTGTTCGCTTAACGTCGCGTTTTTGGCGTTTAATTTGGGAATTCCAGGGCAACAAGTGCGGTGACGGAACAATGGAACGATTATCTCCGAGCCCTATGACGTTTGAGGCCAATTTTCCAAAAATAAGATTTTTCAAACAAAAAGAAATTTCCATACGAGAAGGGAAAACATCTCCTGCAGCGCAAGAAAGTGAAGCGAGTCTCCCTCGTGTTTTGACTGAAAATAGCAGGAGAGGCATGAGAAAACGCAGGTCGTTAAGTCCTGCCCCGAAAAATGAAAGAATGCGTCGCACCGCCGAAACGATAAATTTCCGTAAAATAAATGGAAATGAGGGTAAAAGTTTGATCATGTTTATAATTCTTACAGCACATGCTATATATTTTTCATTACGCTTCAATAAGGTTGAAACTTTTCCCTTCCGCCTCTTAACTCGGGCCCTTCAATGCCAATTTCCTGCCCGAGCATGCACACATACACCCTCGTGTCTTTAATCTCAATCATTCTTTCTGCAAACACGTTCATCTCTCACTTCCCATGTATTGGTTCACCAACTCGACTCAACCGCTAACGATGAAAAACTTTCACCTCCATCGTCGACTCAATTTCCAGCGGTATTGTATGAAGGTACGCCGGCGTGCCGTAAGGAGCAACTTTTCCTCTGAATTGCCAATTGTTGGTGGTTGCTGAGGAATGTGTGCTCGTGGAAAACATTTTCGAGGGCAATTTACTTCCCCGGAATGAGAGTAACGGGCTACGTGGGTGGCCTCAATACCCGGAATTGGGTTATACGTGCAGGACACGCAGGCAGGCTTCCAGGCCTTCGACAGGGGAGGTCCCAGATACGCCAGCGAAACTCAAACTGGCATCAAGAGGATTCCTTGTCAATCAAGAAATAAATATGTTTTCCACCCCCCCGTCCCCCCATTCTAACAATGCTCAAAATATGAGTGAGTTCGGAATTTCCAGATCCCCAGCCGGGTACGGAAGCCCTAAAAATAACAATTTTTATATCACTCCATCTCTGGTTCGAAACCGAGTCCCTGCTCCCCGTCTCCTCGGAGAATACGCGTATGTGCACACGATAATTTGGAATTTAGCTCAGCTCACAGCTGACGAGTCAATTTGAATACACCCAGGTATTACGCCATCATTTAGCTCGCAGCTTATATCCCAATTTATTTTGCGGTGGCAGGCAGCAGCTCGAACGTTATTAAATCAGTCGTTCAATCAAAATTCCCTGATTAGATTAAATATTGAAATATGATCTATGTTATTGATGTATTGTTGTGTGTACATAAACCAGCGCTACCTATGGTATGCGGAGTGGAGAACGGAGAAAAAACGGCAACGGCTCCAGTATTGATCCGCCCGCTCCACATAGCCACCCTGCCAATATGCCAATAAAAATGTTCCTATCAAATTTCTTGGATACGCGTACGCGAACCCCTCTTTCTTTCCTCATAATTGAGTGTACTAATATCGGGAAACTCACTCGCAATCAATCAGATTTTTGATGATTCAAAGCATTTGCCTTATTCGACGCTAATCACGTTCACAAAGATTACGTGTAGAGAATCTGAGCCCCGGCACACATTCCATTGTTCTGGTACTGATGAACACAATTGGTTCAACTTCCGCTTAATAAGTGGGTCTTTCTTCCCTTCCATCGTCCTACACATAGTCGCTCATTTGGTAAATACCAAAAAAGTTGACGCACCGATAATTTTTTCCGAAATTGAATGCCGAATATCCATACAAAAGTTGTTGATTGCCGTAGGGCACAAAAAGAAGGAAGCGGAGCAAATCAAATAAAGCGCAGATGAAAGTGGAGCCATCACGCGATGCAAATCAATTGAATTGTTGACGGCGCGAGCAAAAAGCAGATGTCCTTGACTCAACCTGATCCAGTTCAATATCAAACGCAAGCTTACGGCGAAAAAACGAGAATTCAAAAATTGAATGGAAGACGCAAATTGGGTAGTGGATGGGAAGATATTTTAGATTCTGAGCGGCATGGTTCCGAAGAGGGGAACGCAGTGAGGAGCTGCTTGAGCTCGTAATCAAGCACTTATCAAACATTTGATAGTTATCAAACAAATATTAAGAACAACATTTGATTGATATTATTTGCAAATATTTGATAAAAATTTTCTGAACTTCAAAACTCATAAATTTTTAAATTTTGCTGTTTGTAAGTCAAAAAATGAGTAAACTGGAAATCTTTTGAAACTTTCTTGTACCTAGCAACCTCATCAGATTTCTTGGGCTTTTAAAAATTTTTTAAAGAACACTTTAAATAAACAACAATCTAGAAAGAAACAACTACAAATGCTTTTTAAACTGTTGACGATATTGCTCCAAAGAACCAGCAAATTGCAGAGAGTTAAAATTCAAAACTGGCCTGCTTTGGCAAATCAAAGTTCATAAGTAGCTTTAGTTGAAATATGGGCCCTAAAGCATTCGATAATTATTTGCAAATATTTACGAAAATTATTTGATAGATATTTGTTTGTTTGCAAATATTTGATAATATCCGTCTTTGGAGCCCATCCCCTCCCTATTTGTGAGAAATACAAAATTTATGTCCTAAACTCACTCAGCAGAGTTGGGCGGAGATAAGAAATTTAATCAAAACAGACAGAACTCTCTCCACTCGCAGCCGTCGTTCTAAAAATAAATCAGAGTCTGGATTCCGGTTTTCGATCGTGTAAGGTCATTAAGCTGGACAAACACTCTAAGAAGGCGATAATCGACTGCCACAAATCCCTATCTTCTCACCTCCCAAAACTCACTCCATCATGATTGATTAGGAATTACTTTCTGAGGTTATTAATGATGACGAGCGAATCATCGAGCCCATTCAGGCAATCCAATGCCGTAATTAAAGCGCTCTGAGTTATCTACCCACATTCATTATCTGGAATTCATTTTTGGCATTCGCAAAATCGCAAAACATTCCCCGAGCTATTCTTGCCAGTTGCCTCCACCTCCGCCGCTGATGCTGCACCAACCGACCAAATATTGATAAATAAACCCTCACTATGTACCTTTACATATGTATGTTGGAACATGGGGTTACTGTAACAGAGAGCAGACGGGCCAGTGTCTGGAATCGTCGGAATGATACGTACATCCAGAATCATTTTCAATTTCATTTTAATTAAATAACTAATGCATTATTGGATTCTTCCCTCCGTGCTCTGTCGATGTCGGCCCCAGGAAACACGCTGCTGTTACTGGAATTTTATAATCAACGTGTCAAATTCACACAGCTCCAGCTAGACGAGAGCTACACTGATTTCATCATACGTGCGTCGGGCCTCGGTCAGCTTCTGCAAATGCGCACGCACTTTTCCAGCAGAACGACCTCCGGATCATGAACTGAGCATGCTGCAGTGCATTCCGCAGACCATCAGCCGTGAACAGTGTTTACTTAAGGGCAATGCAGCAACGCGAAATATAATACTCGTTTGAAGCTTATTTGGGGGACTCATACGTAGGGCCGTGTTCACTATATGGGCACTTTGATGAGTTTTAAAGCCCGGTAGAGGGCCCAACTTTTGGGTCTAACAAGTTTATAAAATTATTGAGAGCCTCTTTCAATTTCAAGGGGCTCTTGTTAAGTTGAAAGGCCCCTAAAAAGTTTTGCTGGGGCCCCTTAAAATTTCAAAGGGTCCCTTTCAAATCCCACGGGGCCCTCGAAATTAACCTGGAGCTCCTAAAATTCCGAGAGCCCTATACAAAATTTTAGGGAGACCTCTTAATCTTCACCGGGTCCCTAAAAATTTAAAACGGCCTCATAAAAATTTAAGGGGGCCTCCAAATCGTCTCTAAGAAGCTTTAGACTAATATAAGATATATCCTATTTTAAACTTTAATTTAATTTGCTTAAGAAAAATATTGAAACTTCCGCATAAAAGATCCCATAAAAATATGTTTTAAAAATTTGTATAGAGGAGAGGGGCCCGAAATGATTATATGATTATCAGACAGACAGACGGACAAGTGAGAGCAATTTTTAGTCAGTCTGTTGAAAAAAAAGAACTTAAAAAATGAAACAAGCGCTCATTGTTGTGTTTCGTAAAAGGGGATATCGCGACGCAAAATAGCACTCGAGTTGCATTTGAGTGCAACGACTTGCGAAAGAAAGGTGACAGTTATTAATGATATTCCATTCATGTCCCACCTTTTGAGAGAGAGACTTCTTGACGTGTCTCTCGCACGGCTGCCAATTTGTCAATTTTTCAGCTCACAAAGCGATTCTTCATGGATGCATGCCAATAACGAGGGCCAGTTCATCTTAAGCTTGTATTCAAAATAAAAATTTTAGAAGTCGCCTGGTAACAAGATTATGATGAATATTAATGATATCTTTCAATTAAGCATTAATTAATCTTCTTTTAAAAATAAGAGGGCAGCTGGAACTCTCGAGGAACTCCGGGCTCGGCTGAACGTAAATCCTTTGCAAGAACCAATAAATCTGAATCGATGTCAAACTGGAGCACAATCATAAATTTTAAATTTAATCCTCGGAGCTTCGGTTCCAGTCCACATAATTTAGATATCGTGACTGCGCGGGAGCCAGCAAGTGACAAGCAACCGGCAAGAGACCGTCGACGACCAGTCTAGCACCCGCACAGGAATCTGCCGGCTTCTTTGTAGTTCGCTTTCCCGCGTTGGAAAGTCACAGGGAAATTGAAGGGATCCGATTTCATATGTGGCTTCTGCTGCCTAATGCAATTAGTGTTAAAAAGGGAAATCGATAGGGCTCCACTTAATCGCTTAAGCCAGATTTGTGACACGGCCCGGCACTTGCGGGGCTTCGTCAGAAGTTCCCGAAGCTTCTACGTCGCAGAATCGGGCGACTTAAGAACCACACACACCTGAATATTTATTGGGTATGGTCAAGTGTAAATGCAAACCTCAGCTAGAAGCATTCGACCTATCGTCGACTTTGTGGCGCAGCAGTAATAAAATGCAACTGCAACTGCAGCTAAATTTAGAATCGAATCCGATGTGTGAAGCGTAATGTAAACAATTTTTACGGGCGAGCCGAGTCGTTTGAGAGTCAAGAGAAGGTTCGTTCAAGGTTAGAGCGCAATTATGGGCTTCCGAATCTCGATATGAGGAAGCTGCCTTTCTCCCCCCAAAGCGCACATTTTTATGCCACAAACGTTCTTGGCAGGGGGCAGCTAAAAATACGTCATACCTGTGAAATGCATACCAATGCTGCCTCTTTTTCTGCCCGTGCTATTTACACACATCTGAAAGATATTATTTATGTAAATTTAAACATTGGATCTCTTCCAAAAATAATTCTTTGTTTTTCTTTGTTGTTTTCCTCGCCGCTGAGAAAAAAAGTTATGGAGATCTTCTGACCATTTTCAACTTCTTTAGATTTACAGCTCAGTCCCGATAAACCGGGATTGCATGTCAGTCACCGATGAACATCCGAGTGATGATGATGAAAATATGCAGAGTGGATTTTCCTTATCAGGGAGGCGTGTCCTGCCTGCACACAATGCACATGGGGACGTTTTGTCGAAATTTTAAGTCAATTTTTTTCAGTATTTGAATTTTTTTAACCACAGAAAATGAGCCTCCAAGTTACCAAATTTTTCCTTTCCAAAACCAATTTTCTAGCTCGGGAAATAAATTTTTTATATTTTGGCGTCTTTCTCTGCTAAGGCATGTGCTTACTTGTACAGCTCTAAAATCAGTAACAAATCGTAGACTTGACTTACGGAGCTCGTTTAGGGCATTTTGAATAGATAAAACTATAGACTATTCAAATAAAATAAAGTTAATTTTGTAAATTTTATAATTAAATTTTTAGTACATTGTTAATCTTCGATATTGATTGTAGAGGCCAAATCAGTTTAACTTATTTCCGGTTATCCAAATTGTCTGAATCTTTTTGGGTAAAACATACTGACGGTCCACTAACAGACCATGAAACAAAAGACTCCATCCTTTAGTTTTACGGAAGTTAAAAATCCTTTAAAAAACCAAAAATGTCTATTTTCGAGACAAAATACCTCATAACTTCTGAACGAATGGGTCTTCTTTTATAATTTAAAGTGTTATGAATTTGTTGAAATTTCTTCGTTTTATCTCCGTTCCCAAAAAGGAGAAATACAGTTTCGAAAAACGACCAATGTGAGGTTTGGCAGAATGTCCCCATGTGCATCAGCCCACTTTGGATTTTAATAAAATGACATTTGCATGACGCTAAATAATTTTTCAGGACGTTGAAATTCCACCCACGTACAAGTCCATTGTATAATTACCTGATGTGATATGGTTAGAGAGCTGGAAAGTGACGGTGCATGCACACATTACCACCCCTAATTGGATAATGAAACGGAAAAAATGTTGCATAAAGTACCCTGACATGCGGTGGAGTGGCGGAAAATTGAAAAGGGTTCATGGTGATTTGAAATCATGATTGGCGAAAAACGGTAAAAAGTTCCGACGAGCTCGCCTGCCCCGCTTCCTCGTATAATTTAGTCATTTTCCACTTTCCGTCCAGATTCAACTAGTGTGAGGGGCAAGCGCCATGCAAAAAAAAATCCTTGCGCAATTATAGTGTGTTTCCTGAAATTAATGGAGCACAACTGGGCTGAAATAAGGAGCGTCGCTCACTTAATTTAATAGCGTCGTGAGTATCGTGACTGGCGGGCGGGCGGGGATTGATTTCCAACTCCAAACTGCGGTTGCTTTGCGGCTGTTGGAGACACGGAAATTCGTACTCGAATGCAAAGAGATTGTTTTTAATCTAGATTTTTCGTCTTGGCACCGGGCGACGGACGACGGGCGAGATACCGAAATTGAGCAAATACGGGGTTCCCAAAATACCGCAACCTTGAGAGCGTTAATCACACATGGCAATAGCAGCCTTATCGCACGCCCCAGACATCCATCATCTCGGTGACTGACGCAACAGCCTAACTCAAAATCAACATCTGCTTGCACGAGACAAATCGGCTCGTCCATCTAGAAAGGCAGCCCAACTTTCGTCACAGTTTTACACCGGTTATTTTCATCTTTTTCGCGACACCCAAAATAAACCTTCGCACCAGATTGGCACTAATTCCTCGGACACTGGCACGCACAGCTCTCGTGGATGCGAGATGCGAACTTTGAACTGGACTGACGAAAAAATTCTTCCGTAGTTTTACGAGTTTAGGTGGAAAAGTGCCAAGTTTGCCGCATTTCTCGCACGTGAAAAAACTCACGTATGGCATGTACAGCTCTCGTGGCTTTGCGGTTTGAAAACGCGGTTCAGCGAGGTTGCGCGTGTACACGCGTTACTGTTTTTTTTTTCAATTGAAAACAGTCTCCTTTAATCGCATGGGACGCGTATCGCGAAACCTGGAGTGTGGCCTGATGTGACGGCATAGAGTTGGACAGCAAGAGAGATAAGCAAGCTTTGAGGTTGGCTATGACTTTTTTGCCAAAAAGCCATTTTTTTACGGAAATGATTTTTTTGGTCTAGAACAGGCGCTTCTTCAGGCTCAAAGTGAAACCAAAAGTTGCGCTGTTTCATGGGCTATCTAGCCTAAAAATTTCATTAAAATACGCCCACGCTAAGTACCTTATGGCTGAGACTAAAGCTAATGTCTCAGACATAAGGCAGGCAAAAGCTATTTCCAGGTGTTTTTTCGGGCGAAAAGTATTTTCTTAGAAATCTAAAATTGTTTCTGAATATTTGAGTTCTGAATCTGTTGACTATAAGAGCCTCAAAATCGATTGTGGGGGTTCATGGTCGGCGAATTTTAACAATTTATAGCACAAATGATCAGGACTGCTTTGAGGCACTTTTTTTGGTTATCCCTCTAGAATTAAGTTTTGTGCTCAAGGGTGGTTCAAAATGTTCTCCAAAGAGAGACCTTCCCGATAGCCCTCTAGTGCTCAAGCTCTAGCATATGAGTGGAGGCCAAAAGGCGTTACATAAAAACGCCCGAAACATAGATTTTCCCGCTTCCCTGGCCAGCATCCAAGCCGAGCACCTGCACCTTGACATTCGCCTCGATGTAGGTCACTCCGCTCGTTACGTTGCGTAACGAGAACTCCGCCGAAACTCCAGTCTACCTCTCCGGCAGAATCGTACCTACTTGTAATGACTATTTGATGACATTCACAATGACTCATGTGTCGGAAAATTGACCGTACGTGACTCCGCTCAGGCCGGCATGCGTAAAAAGTCTCCCAATACGGGCTTGGTTACACTTGAAACAATAAATAACAACAATCATGGTGCTTTCTGTCTCGCAGAAGAGCGAATCGGCGAATCGTCGGGGGAAAAAAAAGTTGTTTGTGATTTCCAACTGTCCTCTTGAAGCTCCTCTCGGCTCTCGCGAGTCTAGTGGAGCAATTATAATGGACATATATACTCGTATTCTCACTTACACCAGCCCGATGCGGTGTAGGAACACGGTGTCGGTACACTTATTTACCGCGATCCACACAACCGCGATCCCGGACTCTTCCCTCACGAGCACGATCGCAAGCAAATGTATGTACAATTGCAATAATAAAAATGAGCTACAGCTACGGCTACATGTTGCTCTGCGTATGCGGGTGTGGAGCTAAGTAGGCAAAGTATAATCGCTGCCTAGACACGGTGTCGCCCTTGAAATGATATTTATTGTTTCAGTAGAATGGGAACAATCAGACCCGAGCTCTGGGTGCAATTTCATACATTTATGGGCAGAGTACACACTGATTTGTTTACTCTAAGGTTTTTTTCTCGTGTTACGCTCCGCGGGGGGCTCCGTCAAAACGCGGAGAAAAAAACCTCTTAGGAAGCGTGTCATCAATCATCCAGTAGCACCTCTTTTAATTTATGAACTCTTCGGGGCCCTCGTCTGGGAGCTAGAGAATCGAGCTCAATCAGAAATTGAAACATGCTACACTTCAACCCGGCCTGAACCCAGACGGAGCGGCTCCGAGTCAACATGATAAGTGTATAATGAATCAATTAAAAGTTTCTCCCAACACTACTAAGTTATTATCAGTTTGCTTGCTCGTCTTCCTATCAGAGGCGTAGCTGGGGCTTGGGACGCCCTAGTGTGAGGGTTTTAGAACTGACTTGGAAGCCCTCCTAGTCAAAATAAGCGTATAACTCTGAATTGGGCGGCCTCTAGAGCTAGTTGTTGAACTCTCAAGCCTGTTCTTCTTCCTCTCAGAGGCATAGCTGGGGTTTGAGACACCCAATACAGTAAGTAGAACGTCTAATAGGCAAAGTGACCGTTTTAGAACTGACTTGGAAGCCCTCAAAGTCAAAATTAGCGTTTAAATCTGAATTTGGCGGCCCTCAAGGTAATTAAAAGCCATCTACAGGTCTCGAAATAGTAGAATAGGCACTCTAAGGTTTTCATAGACTTGAAATAGACTCTCTTAGGTCTAAACTGAGTACCTCAGACGAGAAATAGCCCTTCCCTGAGTGCCTCTAGAGCCAAGAAAGACGCCTTTAGATCTCTTCCTAAGCTCTTTCGACTACACCGCTGCTTCCTCCTCACCGTATCTTATCATATTTCGATGATAACGCTATTTATTTGTGTGTACTTAGTTGTTTGTACGTCCAAGGCCAGACAAGAGAGATAGTAACGACAACACCCTTCCACTTCCTTGCGACAATCTATATTTGTAGCCGCTTTCGTCTAGAGCAAACATTTGCTTTTTACCATGTCCGCGTGTTCTTCATCACGCTTTGTAATTAGTCCTTCATTTACGATTCATTAATAACACTCCCTGGCGGCCCGTCATAGATAACAGAGAGGGCTCCTTCCCTCTAATTTTACGGGACGACTCCTCCGCATAATTAGCGTTCTTTGTGGAGGCTTATTTTCGAGTTCGAGTCGCACAATGAGAGCGCTTATGGGAGCCGGTGCAAACAAATTCGATGACAGCTGAATACAAATTATCAGATTAGTTCGGATGAGAGATGACGGCCGTGACTTTGAGCCATTACAGGCACAGTTTCGGGAACGCTACATATTTGAAGGAGTTCCAAACTGTCTAATTTCAATAAATAATTGTAATGCTGTAACAATTACGTTTTGTTCGTAAGCCTTTCAATTCTTCTCTTTCTCTCGAAAGAGCTGAGTTTTTAATGCCTTTGTTGAATTATTCATATTTATTCAACTAAACAAATAATTATCATTTTAATGTGTACCTTTGCGCTTCGTTTACATATATGAAGGTATGCCTCTCAGCCTACGTCTCGCGGCTCGCATTGTTTCGCAGCTGACTGACTGCCCTGCCTCTGCTTCGCGAAACACACAAAGAAAAACACAGTTTCATCCGTACACTTGCATTCTTTTTTCCCGCATTTTCATCAATTTTGAAAAAAATGCACTTACGTGTCCGTCCGTCTGTTTGTCCGAGTCACAAAGGCTCCGAAACTACAAGAGCTAGAGACCTGCGGTTTTTTGCATGTTGTCATGTATGGTCTGGAGGGTGGGCGAAATGATTTAGTTTTTCCGAAAAACTGCCTGGGGGGTAACTAGGGGGGTTTTCCCATTGTATGAAAGTTTCATATACTTCGTTCGATTGAGCTGAATTTTGGATATATTGTACATCATGTCAAATCTAGGAAATCATAGAACACATGTATGCCCCTATCACTTAAGGGAGTGGGGTGAGAGGGCACTGAAGGGGGTAAAATTGTAGTTGCTCCAATTGAGCTGAAAATTGAGTATGTTGATAAACTTGTAAAATGTAGAAAATAATTGTTCTACAGTTAACCCGTACTACAAACCAGGGACGGATCTAGAGACCCCTTAAGTTTCTACAGAATCGGATTTGTGGACAAAATGCACTCAAATGCGTTCCTCTCCGACTAAGCTTTAAATATGTTTTATCGTGAGTATCGTCGGACTTGATGCGGACTCCGGAGAGCCGATTTCAAGCTCCCTCCTCGGCTCGCAAATTTCGCAGCTCCGAGCATACATTTATGCAAATCAGGGGGGCAGCGACCAGAGACATGAATCACGGTCGTGATAATTTTAATAACAATAACAGGGTCTGGGCGAGAGGCAAGTGACAACAAAAGAGCGCGAGCAAAGAAAAATGACTCATTAGCACTTCATCCATCATAAATCTGGCCATTCTTTTTACACGCTTTCTTATCGCGTTCTTCGTCACCTTTCCCGCAGGCGCAAATGGAAGCACTTGCCTAATGAGTAATGACAAATGTCATGGAATTATTAATATGTGGCTATTCATTACGGAGGTCTGTTTGAGATTGCGAAACTCTCCAGAGTGACCCAGGGGGGAGGGGGTGGAACTATGAAAATTTGATTTTTCTGGTGTCTCTGGGAATTCACAGGAGCACAGAGGCTCATACTAGAGAAGGAACTATAATTCATTGACTTCAGAAACACAAAGGTTAAAATCTAGAGGGGGTACGAGAAATTTAACTTTTCAAGCTGGAGATTCTAGAGCTCGAAATAAAGAAAGATCTTCTGTGAAAGGGCTTATACTAGAGAGGGTACGGACTTTTTTTGTTGGAAGGCTCTCGAGAATTCTCTAGGGCTTGAAAATATCGAGCTTCCCAGTCACCAGGAGCACAGAAGCTTATACTAGAAGAGGTACTAAAATACATTGACTTCAGAAACACAGAGGCTTATATCTAGAGGGAGTTTTTCGACACTCCACTGGAGCTCGAAACAGAGAAATACCTTCTCAGAAACATTGGGCTTATACTAACATCTAACATCTAGAGGGGGTATGAGAACACAACTCTTCCAGCTGAAGGTTTTTAGAACACCCTTAGAGCTCGAAACAAAAACGACTTCTCTTTTCGTTTCCTTTTAGATAGTAAAACGAACTACTTGGTAAGCCTATTGTCTTAAAAAACGGTAAGAGTTGGCTAAAGTATCCTCTGAAGAATGTTTATGAGCTGTTGAATCTAAAATGTTGAATCTAAAAAAACAAGAGATCTTATACTAGAGGGAAAACGAACGAATAAATGTCAAATCCCTGGGACCTCAAAGCCTCAGAATCGATTCTGCGGACGAGAGAGGCAGGGTGCTGTGAATGACGGCAATTATACAAGCGCGAGGAGGTATTTTTAAAACATCAACTGGCATTAAGTTGCAAGGCTTCCTCCACCCGCTCGCTTTTCCATTCAAAAACTAGATTGCCATTTCCCGTTCATCATCGTTGCCGAGCTTGCCGCTTGCCGGTAAGAGCCCCCATGCCTGTGTACACAAAACATTTTCATTTTTCAACAACTTTTGCACAACGTCAACCGGTATCAACCTATTCCGATGCCATCGCCCCCGTCGACACGTTATGCTGCTGCCTCTCTCATGGCGCACCACCGAGCAAGTGCCTGGCAGAAGCAACCACCTTGGGCTGCATATTAGGGCTGCGCGCGTGCATGTGGGCATGCAGTCTGCAGACACACCAGGATGAGGGAGGGGGTGGAGGTGGAAAGGGGGGCTTCGAGCGTTCGGCTGAAATTGTTGCTAAGCCCTACCACCACATGCACACGACATGCGCGCGTTGCACTCTGGGCTTGTGTGAGTGCGTGCAAATGTTGTGCAATGTAAATACATATTTCATCATCGTGATTTTGTTTTCCCCTTCAGCTGCTTGTATTATCACTCGGATTAAGCCAGTGTTTTTCGCATACAGGAGGTCCTTTACTCGCCGGCTGTCCTAATTCTCCGACGACACCCAAACACCCACTAATGAAAAGTGCATCCAAACTTTTATGTATTTTTGCTCCAAAATGCAAAGTAATGGAAACGGGGGATCGGGAGTTCCCGGCCCCTCGCGAGCCCAGTTGCTGGGACAGAAGACTCGCGGGCCAGAGGGTGAGTGCCGGTATCACATTGCATGACACCAGACAATGACACTGGCACGGTTCAGACCGGGGAGAGCGGGTCAGTGGCGTAGTCAGGAGAGAGACGGGTGTACCCAAGCACACATTTAAGCTCTAGGGTCTCCATGGAGAGCTATAGGGCATCTATGTTGAATCTGAAGGCTTTCATTAGGATCTAGAGGCGTTTTTTAAAGCTCAGGGTAGGGAGAGAAGAGAAAAAACTTTTTTATTTCATCTGTAGGGTAGCTCTAGAGTCTTCCAGTCAGCTTACCTCGACCCTGAGGGCTTTAATACCAGTTTATCTATCTTGAACTGGCATCTATCTTGAATCTGAAGGCTTTCATTGGGGTTTAGAGACACCTTTTTAAGCTCAGAGTAGGAAGAAAAAAGAAGAAACTTTCTTATTTCAGCTGTAGGGTAGCTCTCGACTCCTCAGAGAGTGTTCTCCTTGGGTAGTGAAGCCTAAAGGTATTTCTTTCCTTTTAAGAGCAAGAGCTACACCTCTGAAACGATAGCTGGAGAAATAATAAAAGTGATGTGAAACGAGAACACACGAGTGAAACGTCAGAAGCATTATTAATCATTATAGCAATTTTCCAAGTAATAATTTGCCTAGTACACAATTGCAAAAATAATAAATTGCCGCTAAATTATTATTCTTGATACTATCAGTCACTGTCTAATAGTTGCGGGTGTTCAGCGCGTGACATTTCCCATTCGCCGTCAGCGGATTGGAGGCTTTCGACTCGCGAGCTCGCGGGAAATTTTTGCTCCGCGAAACTAGCTCCATTCAAAGTGTGCTTTCGATTAATTTGAGTTTTAATTACAAAGATTCGAATCAATTTTGTGCTCGTGGAAAATTACTCGGCACACTAATTAAACTTGCCGTCTCGAGCGCTCGCTGTTCCCAATTTGACTTTGCTCGCTCTTGAGTCTCAGTACCTCCGCAAGTTTATTCAGCGAGACCGAGAACTCCAAGTCATCGTCATCATTGATTGCTCGTAGTCGTAGGCTGGCAAAAGAGCATCGAGCGAGCACGAAACCCGCCATGTTAATATTTCGCTAGATCGAGATGGTTTTGGCAAGTTTCAAGTGAACACAATGAAATATAAAGAGTTAGCAGACTGAGAGAAGTTTCATGGAGTCAGCTAAGTTGATACGTCTACGGCACGATTTCAGACTGATTGGAGACAACGAGCTGAGTTGCAAAATGTTGACGCAGAAATGACGAATTGGGGATTTAATATCACGATAAAAAGTAATGCATAGTCATCTGAGCTCCTTTCATCGCTCGCTGCAGTCTCTGCTGCATGTCTGGGAGTCATTAGGCCCGAGTCATGTCACTGAGCGCTCTTCTAGGTTTTCTTCGCTCGAATGAAGAATCAATAAACTTCGGGTTCACGTGATCCCAAGGCCCCGTGTGATGGAGGAGAAACGTTTCTGCCACCGCCACTTGGCTGGAGAGAGATGAATGCGAGAGAAGAAAAGAAGAAGTTGATGGAGGAGGAAATGGAATGCTTACTTTTGGAGTGTTGGATGGGAGAGCGTAGTAGTTTGCCTACGTGCTTTACATCATAAAACCCATTTCTCGCAAACACTCTTGCTCAACATCTTGTCACTCGTGTCCTAGTAAGCCCGCTCTTCAGCCACAAGTGCCATAACTTTTTACTCACTTTCGAGCGGCAGTTCATCGCTCGTCATCAAGCCCAGCTGCCGAGAGTCGGGTTCCAGAGCCTGAGATCGAAACTGCTGGCGGTGATAAGCGTGTCGTTTGTTAGTGAAAATCAACAAATCACTTTACTTTCTGTCTTTAAGTATTCCGTCAATATCCTTGCGAGAGTCCTCGTTGTCGGTCCTATCGGCGTCTGCAGAAAGAAGAAATTGAATTTTCTTTATCGGCACCGCGTTTAGAATACGCAAGTGGATATTTTTAGCAGCTATAGCATCTCCGGCCGGTCTCTGTGCTGCCTTCTGCCAGCAGGATAGCACACCCGAAATCAATGATATAATTGCATTCCTCCGTCCTTGTTCATGCTTCTGGCTGCCCGTCTGCCCGCTTGCCCGCCTGCCCAAGTGGCTATTGCTGGGCTGTGAATGGAATTAAAATAGTTTTCATCTGGAATTGAATTAATCTCGTCGGATAGACTCTCCAGAATTCCTTCGCTCTCCGTCTTCCCTCGTCAGATTGAACGAGAAATCTGAAGCGTGACCCTCACGTCGTGTCGGGACTCATGAGTGGAACAAAGAGACGCGGGGAACACGAATTTCCATGATTAAAGCAAGTTTTAATGAACCGGCATCATTTTTTCCTCCCCTTTGAGAGAATCCTTTGAGATTTCACGTTATCATAAAATTTTTATTACGCGAATTCCTTTGTGGCTTTCACCCACTACACTCGTTCCTTGCTGTCCGTGCCACGCCGTCACTTTTGTCGCAACGTTACTTTTCTTTTTCGCCACTTTTCCTTTGATAAGTCGCGCAAGCCATAAAACCCAAAGAAGAATTATAATGATGATGTCAGTGTCTGCAAACTGCAAAGATTTCACACAAAAAAAAACTTTTAGATGTTCTCTCTTTTGTATTACGGTCGAGCTGTTTGAGTTCGCCGTTTGATATGGGGAGGAGAGTGGCAAAAAACTGCCAGATAGAGAAAATTGCTGACTTATGAAGAGCCGGTGGCTGTAAATGTTTTGAATGGTGACCGGAGACATTTTTTCTATCAAAAGAAATCCACCAGTTAATTAGCATGCCAAATCCTATTAGAGAGCCGTCCTCTGACGGGCTCGGAGGAAGGAAAAAAGACGTTTTTTGTCGTGCCCTGGGGACTCCCATAGATCCTCGTTTCTAATCCTGTTCTATATGCGATTTGTTGCTCGAAAAGTGAACGAAATTATGATAAATGACCGAGTGAGGGAGTGATTCCGGAACAAAGGACGCACGTCGAGGTAAATCTTTTAGGCTGATTTCACCGCTTGATGGTCGACTGGAGACATCTTCGGTGCCAGGCGCGTAGACAAAGGGGGGGAGCACTTATTCAGCTTTAGAACGAAGCACTTCAACTCCATAACTTGACCGGATTCCTCCCATAAACTTTAAATTTTTGTTGTTGTCTTTCTTTCATGAAGAAATTTATTTTCCTAAGGCTCTTAAAACAAGCTTTTTAGGCTTTTAAAAATAAGGCTCTTTTGAACATATATTTGGAAAATTCCCCAAAAATTCCCCAAAAGTCAAACCTTTTGTGAAACATTAAGTTCTTCCAAAATCAGTTTTTTCAAAGGCTTAAATTAGGCTTCAAAAGTCAAAGATGAAAAAAATGTTTTTTGAAAAATATTTTACATATGTTATGTATGATATACGTATATGATGAACATATATTTTTAAAAATTGAGAAACTCTATGTTACGTAACATATGATGTGGATGAACAAATACCACTTATGTTGTACATAGTTAAAGTATATGCAAAATATACAAAAAAATATATTTATAAGATATACTTTTTCTGACCTCAAATTTTTGATCCGGGAGCCAAAATTTTAACAATGAGCTAAATCGTACGAGCTGATGTTTAACTGGCCTGAAATTGGTTAAGGCTCTAGAATGTCCCAAACTTTTACTTTTAGAGGAGACATTTCTTTTCTGTTCTGAAGCGCCCAAAAAAGCACTGAGAGTGCTCTTCTCTTGATATTGACCCTTAAAATACCAGTGCTGGTGCAGAGCACACGCGTGTCCACCAATATCGGGTTCAAGGAACCGACGCGACGCGGAATATCGGAGTGCTTATTTTCAGACGATCAGCATGCGGGCGTATTTGCAAATAAGAGTGTTTGAGAAGGATGTTGTTAAAATGTTAAGCATAATGGCTCCATTGTTTTCCATCTCAAGTGACTGTCAAACATTTGTGCCTACTCCTTTATGTTTGCGCACTTGTACAGATGCAATCTACCTCGATGAATAGGATGCTAATGGATGCAGATATGCGTGTGCCGTACAAAGCTAATTGGAACTAAAAGCACGAGTGTGTCTTTTGCTTTCGGGCTCCGGCTCAGCCCAGCCTCCGTCTGGCTCTCGTCAAAATGCGAAGCTAATGCAAATTTACGGAGTGGATGAAATTTAAGTGAGGGCTGACGCTGGTTTTCCAGTGCTGGTTTCCCAATGCAATTCATTCCATGGTAAATTCTCCCTGCCGTACCTGCCCGCAGCCTCGTTAGTTATTTAATATTTATGTGTTTTTCCTCCTTACTCCAAATGCTTTATTTTCACATTTTCCACCCTGCACCCGCAGCTTAGCAGCATCCTTGTTCTTTACAAAAATAATGAGGAAAATTTCAGGAATAATTAGCAAGTGCGCGCCACCTCAACATCTCATTTTCGTTTCTTTTATGCAGACTCCCGGCTCTCGTCTCTAATTTATGTCGCATGCTAATGAAGCCCCCTCTCCCGAAAGCCGAAATTAAGAGCAGCGAGCGTGCAAAAAGCAGTTTAAAGCCTTTATGTTTGCAACCTGCATTCATTAATCACTCAGCCCGAAATCTCCCTCGGCTCCTTCCATTGTTCTTTTCTGAGCTCTGATAGATGATGAATTTCTTCTTTCCAAAGCGAATATTAACTTTATATTCGACTTGCGGGTTGAGACTTGAAACACATGACCGTAAGAATCGATAAAAATACGTTTTCAATCTAAAGAGTAGAAGTTTTGGCCAAATTTAAAATCGTTGAGTAAATTTTGCTTATGGGATTTTTAGTAAAAACATGTAGTCGAGAAAACGATCTCTTAAGCCTTAAAATGGCTAGTTTTACCACAAGAAACACGTTTCCAAGGCATTTGGGCCATAAAATTGGACTTTGAAGAAATTTTTTATGCAGTGAAAATTTTTTAATTGACTGCTCGGTAACTGAAATTCGATTTCGGAATTTTCGACCAAAAGTTTTTTGTTACGAAATTGATTCTTCAAGCCTAGAGCATGGAAATTTCGATTTTGAAATGTCGAAAAAAAAATGTCCATGCTCTTGGTTCTTCAAGCCTTAAATTGGCTAAATTTGCCCATAGAATCACGTTTACGAAGTGTATGACCAAAAAGTGGATTTTGGATAAAAAGAAAATTTCACCTTATATTCGTTAAATGGCCAAACCTCCCCTCGGTTAGAAAAATCCAATTTCGCGATTTTTTGCCAAACATTTTTGTCGAGAAGATAGTTTTTCAAGGCTTAGTACGACTAGTTTTACCTCTAGAAATACATTTCCGAGGTTTTTGGGCTGAAAAGTAGGTAATGGAGAAACAAAAACCTGAAACTCAAATTTTGGTTTAAAATTTTCTGCCTCAAAGTGAATCCCTGAAGCCCTGAAAAAGCACATTTTAAGAGTTTTAAGACCATAAAAGTGTATCTACATGCTTGAAATTCTCCTTCCGATAGACAATTTGGCTTATTTATTTATGAGCGTTCGTCAATCATCAAAAAATTACGAGGTTTGCCCAAAACTTTCCCAGACACAGTAACGCGATGCTGGCCGGGACGAGGGGGAACTTTGGAAGCTCATGAAGAATATTTGAATACTAAGCCAGGCTGGTGGGATGGAAAAAGAAAGTTTAATTGAATCCCTAAAATAGTACATAAGGTCATAAAATATACATAAGACGGCTCGGCGTGTATGGGGCCTGCTTTTTGTCCTCCTCTCCTCTCGGTGAACCGGCGCGGCGAACGGGCGAAACGTAATAAAATAAAGTACAGCGAGACACTTCGGAAAAAGCAGCACCAGCGTCACCGTCTCTTGAACTTTTTCTTTTGTCTCTCGCAGCTTTCAGACTGGCAGGTACTTTGTGTCTGAATAGGCCACTAGAAGAAGAGCAACTTCAGAGCAGGTACCGTCGTTGCTGCTGTGCTGTGCGGAGAGGAAGCTGGCGTCACGTTTTGCTCACCCCGACGGCGGGGGAGGAGGAAGCGACGCTGGGAACCCCCCCGGCGCTGGAGCCAGAGTGGTGGCCGGCGGAGCTGAGACGGCTGGGGCGGCAGGGAGGGGCGCAGGGGCGCTCGCGGACCTCAGACCCGCCAGTCCATCGTCAGCGGGGAAGTTGATGGCGCCCTGGGCCCGCACCTCGGGAGCCGTACTGGAGACGAGGATGATCGCGATCGCGAGAACGGCGTTTAGAGCGATTACTGTCATCGTTGTGGGAGTCGACCACCACTGACAAATGACTGGCTTTAGAGTTTGATTGTTCCCTTTTATCTCATGCACGAACTGGGCAGCTCACGCCAGCGGCCGACGTTCTACTGAGCAGCTTGTGATCGCTTTTTAGAGATCTCTAAATGCCATTATCATTAGCGCTTTCAAAAAGTGCTGTTTGCCTTTACACGCGAGAGAGCCTACGCTTGTAACTTGTAAAGTAAATATAAAAGAGCCATTATTTCCGCCACCTTTTTGCGCCTCGGCTGCCTCCGTGACTGCCGTCACTTGGGCTAATCGGTCCTAATTTTCGGGCTCATTGCTTATCGAACGTAGCCCTGAATGCCCACAATTGCGCTTTCAATTATTTTTTTGGGACTTGGGAGACTCCTTACCCGTTTGGGAGGGTACATCTCAATTCAATTTCCACTTATTTATCGCACATACTTTTCAGTATTCCCCATTTCCCTTCCCGTTTTTTCATGCTTTTCCGCATGTCACATTTGATTTTTGCTCCAACACCCTTCTTTTCCTACTCGTCGTAGCAACAGCGATAAAATTTTCAAGAAAACGTTTAAGAGCGGTACTCGACGACGACAACAGAAGGAGCACAAAAAGCATTTGAAGAGAGAGAAGTCGCAGGAGAAGACGACGCACGTCAACCTTTTCTGTGTCGCTTCATTTCCATTTTTATTTGTCACACGAAATTCCAGCCCAGAGCTCTCCGATATAAGTCCATTGGGTTTCCGCGATACCATCACGTTGACTGATGTATCGGAGCTGAGCCATATGCTATCGACGAGGCTGTTTTTGTTTGGCACCGCTCTGTGCGATCGGTGAATTAAAAGGAAGTTGGAGAAATGGTGGAGGGAATCGATTCTGACAGGCGTAGATTGACATTTATGGGATCCTAATAGGATTCACGAATTTCTTGTTTTCTGACTCCTTGATTTCGTAATGGAATCCTGCCGCTGATACCATGAAGGCGGATTGGGTGTTTGAACATCAGATAAAATTTTCTAAATAAAATATAAAACATGTTTAAAGTCTAGTCGGAGAGGAACGCATTTGAGTACATTTTAAAGTCGTAATTTTTTTTTCCAAAAATCTATTTCCTTAGAAACTGAAGGAGTCTCTAGCTCTGTCCCTGATGATGGTACGGGTTTACTGTAGACCAATTATTTGCTAGGTTTTATAAGTTCATCAACATATAAAATTTTCAGCTCATTTGAAGCATCTAAAATTTTACCCCCTTCAGTGGCCTCTCACCCCACCCCCTTAGGCGATAGAGGCAAACATGTGTTCTATGATTTGCTAGATTTGACCCGATGTATAACATATCCAAAATTCAGCTCAATCGGACGAAGTATATGGAGCTTTCATACAACGGGAAAACCCCCTTAATTACCCCCCAGATAGTTTTCTGAAAAAACCCAAGTGTTTCTCCTATCTTCCAGACCATACATGACAACATGCAAAAAACTGCAAGCTTCTAGCTCTTGTAGTTTCGGAGCCTTCGCGACTCGGACGGACGGAAAGACAGACAGACAGACAGACATATCGGACACTTCAGTGTATTTTCTTCAAAATTGATGAAAATGCACTAACAAGGATACTTCAAAAATAGCTACAATTTGGCTTATCCAAAGTGCCTGAAATGTGTTTTGGGGCGTCAAAAAGGCGAGTCAGGAAGCCTGATTTCTGAAAATTGAGAATCTGATTAAATTTATTACATTTTATCACGATATTAATCATATCGAGCTTTTAATTAGGCCATTATTAATGTATGGAGAATCACGTCGTTAATTAATTTTATACCAGCAGGGATGAATCTCTCCTCGCTAGTCGCTCCTCCTCCTTTTGAATTAATCACTGACAGGGAAGACAGAAGATGATGTAGCAATTAAACGTTTAATTAAGTTCATGCCGAAAATACCAATGCGTTTCCTATTTTTTGCGCGTCGGAAATGAGAGAATCAACAGGACAGGGAATGTCCCTGAGAACAGGAACATCTAATTAGATAGATTGAAAATGAAAGTCATCATTAAAATTTAAGTGCTTTCAGACGAAGACGGAGCGCGCTCAAAAACTCTAGGGAGACTGGTTTATAAATTACCTATCTGCTGCCGAAGCCACAACGCGACGATGGACGTCTTATGAATTTTCGTGGCTACCGGATTTTATTGCTTTTGCGCAGAGACGGAGCTCAGTGGCTCGGCTAGCGTCGCCCGAGAGAAAACAGCCTCCGTCCCTGTCTTGTTTTCTGCCGCCGGGTACTGAAACATGTTGCATCCAGAGACAACGACGATGTTATATGAGCTAGATTAATTGACAGCTATAAATCATGAACTGAAAATTAAAAATGATGTTGGGGGAGCGAAAACGAATAAAAATTTGTCTCGCTCCGAGATCTAAGCCGGGTACTTCGCTTCCACTCTCACCAATAATTATGTTGTCACTAGCAAATAAAAAACTCATACATTTTAATTAAAAGCAACTTTGTTACGAGCCAAACTTTGAAGTAAACGGCGTGGAGCGTCTCCTCAATTAGTAATTAATGAAATTTTAATCAAAAGTCGGGAGCGAACACTCAAAAATCGGGAATCGACTTGCTCCAACACGAAATTGAGTTATTGCAAAACCACCTCGCGAACGTGTTCGAGCCGAGCTTAAACAACCGCCAAAAGTTGAATTTCTATTTTGAGAAACTTGCTAATAGAATCAAGTGCCACAACTAATAAAATAACACATTTAAATTTATACGCATGGCAGATCGACATTTGCATAACATTAATAAATAATAATCATTATACCTAGCGGGGGATACGTAGTACGCTGGGCTTTGAGCTCACGGGTTCCAGCAGAGGCGGAGTTTAGGGGGGGAAACTTGGCTTTTTTTGGGATTTTATTGAGCCCCAAAGCATCTCTTTTTTTGGTACATTTTCAGCATTTCGCAAAAAATGCACTATTGTGGCCGCTTTGCCGTCTGTTTGTCTGCCTGTCTGTCTGTATGTCGGTCTGTCTGTCCGAAATTTTATAACTCAAGAACCAGAAGAGCTAGAGAGCTGCGGTTTTTTGCATCGTGTAGAGCATAGTCTGTCAGAGTGCATGCTAATAATTTCAGACCCCCAACCCCCTCTAGGGGGGGAATAAGGGGTGTTTTACGTTTGTATGAAAACTCCTTATATTACATCCGATTGAGTTGAAATTTTAGTATGTTATAGTTTGTCCCAAATCTAGCAAATCATGCTGGGACATGTGACCCCTACCATGTACAGGGACGGAGCTAGGGGCCCCCAACGTTCCTATGGAAGAAAAATTTTTGTATTTCAATTGGACTGATATTCATTGGCAGGTAAATTGGCAGGTAAAAGTGCTCCTACCTTTGACATCCTCTAAGTACTAAAAAAAATAATCAAGAAAAATCATGGGTGCATTTTCAAAATTTTAAGAAAGGCTGATGTCATAAGTATCCACTGCATAGATTTAATTTGATTTTATTTTTTTTTCGTGGATTCAGGGGCAAACTTTAACTGTTTTTCTATTCCTTGACTCAAAGGAATTTCCTCTGACATTTTCCAGTGCCCCCCCCCCCCCAGACTCCTATAGATGATAGGGGGTCAGCATGTGGGCGAAGGCATTTTCACCTCCTCGAAAAAAATGTCCCTTGTTTCTTCAGCTGATAGGGGGTCATCAATTTTACTTTCAGTTTCAGGGCTCCCCCCATTTCTCCGCCTCTGGCTTCAGTTTCTGCGAGCTGCGACTCGTCAGCATGCGCCCGAGCCTCGAGGGTGGTTTTTGCATATCGTATAAATAATTTGTGGTTGATGGTCTCGAATTGGCCGCAACGGTTATAGCTTTGAACCAGCATCCCCCTGCGTTTTTGCCGAGGTGCCTATGTAAGTTTCCCAGAAGAAACAGCACTAAAGCGATTTGATTTGCAGCCCATAAACAGAAAACAGGAAGTATGTACAGCTAACATGATGCCGTAACTTGCACTTTGCCAGTAAATTACCCAACAACATATCCACGACGCTAGGGGAAATTATTCAGATTTATCCGCGGAACGTGACAGAGCAATTCTGCTCGCGATTTGAGATATCGCGAGAATTTCCGGATAAGCGTCTCAGAAAATTCGGGGAAGGAGCAACGTCCTTGACCTACATGCGAGTCCTAATCAGTAAGCAGGCTACTTAGAAACCCATTATCAGCTCATTATGGGCTCACAGCCGCAGCTCGGGAAATCGGGGAAACAATCGAACAAAGAATTTTCCCCATTTTCTGACACATCCAGTTTCGTGAGTCTAAAAAGCGGCTTAAACGATTTTCTTTGTTCTCTTCTCTGTGCCCGTACACTCTGTGCCACTACCGTGTGCTCCGTACCCGAAACACTTTGCTTATGTATCAAGCCTTCATGTACTCTCATATATAGCACTTATGCCTATGTATTCGACATTCGCCCTAGCAACAACTTGACGAAGTTCGCATAAAGTTGCTCTCAGCTGAGAAGCGACGATATAAACAATAAACATAGGACGTCACAGTGTTGGTGCCAGTTGGATGTTGCAGTGTTCGTGAGTTATATGCCTTCCCTACATTATGTGCCGACCGAGCTCGGGACTGGCGAACATATGAGAGTGACGTGCAGCGAGGGAATCGACTCCAGAACCGGCTTTTTTTCTTCTCTCCGTCCGCACTTTCCTCCCTGTTTTCCCCCTTGGTCTGCGGCAAAAGTCCACAAAGCTGCTCGGAAAGTCGAGTCTCTTGAGACTCTGGGAGGTTCCGGGGGCTGGCAGCCGGAATAGCGGGGTTTCGCGGAGTCTGAAAATTTTCTTACCGCGAACGCGCGTCGATCACCTCGCTGCAGATTACATGAAAGTCAATACAGCTGTTTAGCTATATACTTGCTTATGCTGCTGTTGAAAAATCAATAATGAAATGAACTTGTATTTGGTATTTACAGCTTCTGCTTACTGCATGATATTATTATGTTTACGTGAAGGTGTACATACATGGGATTTTTACATCTTGGATCTCCGGCCTTATACTGTTAAAACCTGTTCGTCATAAATTATAATTGCTTAATAGGTACATGAATGTAATTGCGAAAATTAAATGCGAGAAAAAAATTCTTTTGAGGTTTTTTCTTCCAGTTGTATCCACAAAGAAAAGTTAATTTTTCTCCTTCCTTAAAAAAAATTGTGAGGTGAGCTTTTGAAAACGAAAGTGGTTCTCACGCTTGCAAGTGTTCAACTGTTCTAAAGCTTTCCTCGTTTGAATTCAAATTGTCTGTTAATCTGAAGCCACGGTGGGGTTTCTGGAGCTTTTAATCGTTAAATCCTAGGACCAAGTTTCCCCTCAAAAATAATATAAAAAATAATAAAAACAGTTCTGAGGACTCAGAATAGGCGTTAAATCAAAAGGAATATTTGTGCAGAATTTTTAAAATCGTAAATAACATATTTGTATTTCGTGCAAAAATAGTTTCTTATTACATAAATTTTGCGCATTGCTTAGAATTCAATTTTGAGCCTTTCAATCAACTGCTTGTCTTCTCCGGGTCGTCAGACTGCTCTCCATCTGACGAATTCCCGCTGCTGGTCTGAGACCCGATGTTGATTGCTTCTTCTACTGTATCAGGTAACTTGTTGCCGAGAGTCTCAGGGAGGAAAAATATAAATGCGCCTCCCACAACCGACACTAGGCCGAATAGCAGCATTGGAATTATTTCGTTAATGAAACTCTGAAAGAAAAACTCAACTTTAGACCCTGTGGAGCTTTTTGGAGAAACTATTCCTCACCAATAAAGGCACGAATGGCGCTATGAGGGCCCCGACTCGGGCGAACGTGGACATGGATCCCACTCCTCCGCTCCGGATTATCTGAAACAGGCTCAGGTTACTTCCCTTCGAGAGGAGGGCAAAAACGACTCACCGTGGGCAGCATCTCGGCCGAGTAGACGTAGATGACCCCGAAGCTGGCGGTGATCCCCATCTTCCCTATTAGGGAAAGCGTCACTGCCATCCACGGGAGCTCTGGAAGAACAATAAATTAGCTTCAGAAACTCAAATGGACTCCTCACCTTCAAAGGAGTACGCGCTGGCTATGCAGGTGATGCCGCAGATGATGAGAGACATGCCCAGAGACCACCGCCGGCCTATCCTGTTCATGAAGTACCAGGCGAGAGAGTACCCGGGGATCTCCACGAGCGATATGAGGATGAAGTTGAGGTACTTGTTGCCCACGAGATTCACGGAGTTCAGAGAGAGGCCGTAGAAGACGAAGGCGCAGGTGGCCCAGTTGTAGTACAGCACGAGCCCTCTGCCAATGATCTTCCGGGACCTCATCATTTGCTTGAACGTGAGCCAGATGTCGCCGCTCGTGTCCCTCGACTGGGGACCGGAGCCTTTTGTGGGCGTGTCGAGAAGCGTGTTGTCGCTGTCGGACTCGTCCACAAACGCCGCCAGGACCTCGTCCGAGAGCTGGACCCCGTTTATGTGGGCGGCCTTCTTGATGATCTTCTCCGCCTTGCGGTTCTTCTTCTTCGCCAGGAGCCACCTCACAGACTCCGGAATGATCCTAAAACGGACTTTTTGAGCAC
Organism: Forcipomyia taiwana; assembly: GCA_963930915.1. Lineage (NCBI taxonomy): Eukaryota > Metazoa > Arthropoda > Insecta > Diptera > Ceratopogonidae > Forcipomyia > Forcipomyia taiwana. The sequence goes on along the minus strand of CAWVOI010000089.1, from coordinate 2,697,493 downwards.
CTTTCAAAGTCAAGTCACCTTTCTCACCAGTAGTAGATGATGAAGATGAAGGGTGGCGCCGAAACGAGGAGCTGAATGCTGACCCAGTCGGGCCAGATCCACGCCACGAGGCCCGTCGCAGCCTCTCCGAGGGCGTAGAAGTAGTTCAGGACGATGCCGGTGAAGTCTCGCTTCTTCCTGCCCACCATCTCGACGCCGATTATGAAGGCCAGCGGGAACACGCCCGAGGTCCCCACGGCGTTGAGGAAGGTGAAGAGCGTGAAGACCACGTAGCTGGTCGAGAGTGCGTTGATGACCCCCGTGATGGCCATGAAGAGAATACAGACCACCAGGATGAGCTTTCGGCCGTACTTGTCGGCGAAGACGCCGGCCACGGCGGACCCACAGATGATCCCGGCAAAGTGAGAGGTGCCCACGAAGGCGAGCTTCCACTGGTTCTCCGGACACGTGATGAGCCACTGAAATGACAAGAGCTTTAGCTGAATAGATTGATGAAAGGGTCTCTCACGTCATTGACTATCGTGCGCTCCCCCTCGGCGAAGACCCACTCGCTGCACTGCTCCTTCACGCTGGTGAACATTTCCGCTGGACAGGTGAGGGGCTGCGGGGGATTGAAGCTCTCGTTCCGGGCATATCTGTTGCAGTACTGGGGAACGAAGACTCCGGACTTGTCCACAGTTCCGGGGACGGCTGAGGCCAGCCACGACTCGTTGTACTTAAGTTCTATATCACAGTCTGGTATGAGACATCTGGAAAGAGTTTGATCAGCCTCGACCCTCGCTTTCCTTCCGATATGAGAGTCACTTACCGGTAGTTAGGAACTGCCGCCGTGAACACGTAAGAAAGGCTATTGGCTGCTGCGAAGAAAACTGGCAAGCAAACCAGGAAATAGTTGGTGTATTGAAAGCGTCCGAACTCGCCAATTTCGTCCAAGATCGAGTCAAAGTCCATGGCGTCGGTGGATTGCCTGCAAACGGTGGGAATTTATTGGCCGTTATCAGACTCATTTTTTAAAACGCAAACAAATTGGTGGAGATAATTTTTTTAGCTTCCATTTTGACCCACTTTTGATTTGACTTTCTATACTTAGCTCTTCCCTCCAAGACCGCCCGATACCTTCTGACCGCCAAAAAGCCCATTCGCGGATAATCTCGCTTATCTCGCGATAAAACTACTGATTGGAACTCTTGTGTCGATAAATAAAAGTATTTCTAACAAAAATACACGCCAGTCATCGTGAGTCTGGTCCATTTGCGTATCGTTGATTTAAATTCAGATATGAAAAGCTTGGAGTGACCTCTGTATCAATTGATCCATGGAGATTATTTATGAAAAGCTTTGAATCGCGCTCATTCGAGTTAGAACTGCGGGCTAGAATTTGCAACTCAAGACTATTTTTTCGCTTACTCGGCAAGAAGGGCTATCATTGAATCATGTGAGGTTATTCAAAGTAGCTCGCATCATTCATTTTATCACTACCTGTCACTCTGTTCCGATCCACAATTACCCACGGGGGTTAGCTGACTGATAAGAATCTTAATAGTGGTTTCTCCCACCAGGCACCAGCCCTTGGACTCGGTCAGTCGCGGTCGGTTCAGGTATTTATAGAACCTGCTGACAGTGTCAAGTGCTTACCTCGTTTTCCTTCCGCGAAAGATATTTTCCACTCATAAAGTAATGTGGCCGCAAACCCTGAGAGAGGTGACCTTTGTGCTTCGAAGCGGGGCAGGTCTCAGAAGGCCATTGCAAGCGTCAAAACAAAAGCGAACTCAATCGAAGCCGATATCAACAAAATCGCGAGTTGCAGAACGTGGCAGTCTGGGGGGTTCGCGAGCTGAAAATCTACTGAATTGCGTTCGAGAGCTCTTCTAGACGAGGCGGTCGATAAACTGCGCAGTCTCGTGCCTCTCGTGAGTGTGTGCTGACTGTTGTGCGACGATGAATGGAAAGTGTCGTCACATTACTCGGTACATTTTTTACTACGCGCAATTGCATTGTTTGGGTTTTCGATTATCGGACCTCTGTCAATGCTTATCAACTGCACTGGTCAATAAACCTCAAGGACTTTTACGCAAGAGTCTCGCTATCAATTAAATGTGCACTCACCTGATCCTGGAGTACGAGTACTTTTTCCTTGAAGCCATGAGTTTGCCAAAATTTGGGGCTCTGGGCCAGTTGAATAGCTGTTTTAGTTCCGATCGAGCGCCGAATGTGACTGTCTAGAGCTAATGGAAACGCGGCTGATTAAACAGAACTTTCAGACTTATCTCTATTTTTATTGCTCTGATGTGATATGCAAGGGAACTGCGAAAAAGCCCGCGATAAAGACGATATCGGTTAATTGGAGTGCCTAACCTCAGCCAAAGACAACGGCTATCATTTGAACTCCCGGATTCTCACCACTCCTCTCCGCTGAGAGGAAGTTTTCCAACCACCCGAGCGGCCGAGAGACGGCATGAATTATTTAGTCCCCCATTGATTTTTCCTCTTTTGAATGCCAAATACATGCACGCGGTGAACTTCCTTCTGTACCCTCCGCGCCGTTGTTTAATACTTTTGGGACTTCGAGACATAGTCGGGGGTGCATCTTATAGCTGTGTACGTCTGCGTCACGTGTTGTAATCCACCACCTCCTATTTTTCAACCCTTGGTAAGAAAGTTTCCAAAACATGATTTTAGGACCGAAATTCCGGGAAACTTGACGAGCAGAGGGTAATTCTCTCTGGCTACCCTCGCTGGAAAATTTCGCTCTCTCCACCACGAGCTGGAAAATCCCTTGCGTTCTGTTCCTAATGACTCATTGTGAAGTTAGACATCGGAGGGAATCAATAATACTGAACCGATTTTAGTTTTTTACCCAACAAACTCACTCAAACTGCTGCCGAGAGAAAAGCTCAAGAGCTACTCGAAGTCAGACCATCCTAACGCCGGACCAAGACGAAACTAGAACTCAGAAAAAAACGAGTGTGGAAAAGCCAACTCAGTGCAAATCAGAGCAAGTCGCTGAACAAGGACAGGGAGGCTGCCAGTAACTGAGCAGCTGCCTAGTGCGTGGAAGCAGAAGTTTGAATGCCTTAACTGTGTTTTGTATCTGGCTAGAGCTCAAGGCCACCGAAAGGTGAAGTGTCGCGCTGAATCCCCCAGTGATATCGATTTTTTTATCCTCGCTGCTGCTTCAATACTGTATCTCTCTGCATTTGACAGTTGGCTAAAAGCAAGTGGCGTGGTTGAACCAAAGTGTAAGTTTAAGGCGAGGAAGAGAAGTTCCTTGGAAAATCGATCAAAGTGGCGGCACCACGGCATCACGGCTACCATTCGATCAAATACACAACAGCCCTCATTTCACTGTGTGTTTTAGCTAATCTAATAACCAACGTGCTTCTGAATGCGCTAATTTGCCTGAACGTAGCGTTTACGGTCCTCCTCATATCAATTGGGGTGCCCAATAGCGATATTAGAGGCAGCTTCAAATTGACATTCAAACAGGTGCTAGGTAGGTAAGCCGAAACTCGTCCCAAATCCTTTCTAAGCCCTTTTTCATTAAACTTGCATGCCTGGGATGAAAACGACGCGTCCTTGATGCGAAAATGTGGTGAAAACGCTTCCATAACAGCCCATGTCCGAAAGTTACTGCTCGTAAAAAGCTATCTCGTGTCTCACTTTATTTAAATGCTCGACAACACGTCATCAAATGGTCCTCTGGAACTCCTTGTCCAGCAGGAACAGACCCACGTTGTCCTCCAGCTTCTCGAGCTTCCCCAGCACCTCCTCCACCCGCGAAATGTCCATCTGCTGCGCGTTAATCTGGTTCTTCATGATGAAGCCCATCGCGTGCAAGTCGTTCACTTCTTTGGCGACGTTGTACAGCTCGTACAGGCTCTCCTGCTTTTTCAATTTCATCCTCAGCGCCGCACGAAATGCATCGTTGGCGCTCGTTTCAAAACTTTCCAGCTTAATGGTCGGTGAGGTGACGCCAGTTAATTGCACTTTGCCGCCTCGCGTGTTCAAATAGGCTGCCAGTAGCTTGGCATGGTACTCCTCATCCTGTGACTGAGACTTGAAAAATTCCCCTATCCCGTGCAAGCTCACGCTTCTCTGCGAGAAGAAGAGCGAGAAGGCGTAAAAATCAGAGCTCCATTGAAATCCGCTGTTAATCTGCCTATTCCATCCACTCTCCAAGGTCTCGGCGAACTTCGCACAATGGCTGAATTCATTAAGTATTAAACTCGAATACCGGCGCAAATGATGGATCGTTCTTAATTTCGCGAGTATCATTTTAGCACTGAGCAATAAAATTCTCGGCGCGACGCTCGCACCTCACAGGCTCACACACGAGAGTACGCGTAGAGCAAGTCATTTTCTAAACCGCGATCCCGACAAGACCTGTTAGCCCACTTGAGCAAACTAGCGACTGACCCGGAACTGGTTACATGGAGCCTCTTTGGGGCTCATCTCTAGTTTTTGCTCGTAAAAGAAATTCATTTTCATCAATGTGTCCGATTTGTCCGTCTGTCTGTCCGTCCGAGCCACATTAGCACAGAAACTGTAAGAGCTAGAGACCTGCGGTTTTTTGCATGTTGTCACGTATGCTATGGAGGGTGGTGGAACTACTTTGGTTTTTCCGAAAAATTGTCTGGGGGGTAACTAGGGGGGTTTTCCTGTTGTATGAAAGTTACTTATACTTCGTCCGATTGAGCTGAATTTTGGATATGTTATACATCGGGTCAAATTTAGCAAATCATAGAACACATGTATGCCCCTATCGTCTAAGGGGTGGGGTGAGAGGCCACTGAAGGGGGTAAAATTTTAGTTGCTCCAAATGAGCTGAAAATTTAATATATTGATGAACTTGTAAAACCTACACCTGTACCATCTTCAGGGACGGAGCTAGAGACCCCTTAAGTTTCTAAAGAAACGGATTTTTGGACAAAAGAATTTCTGACTTGAAAATGTACTCAAATGCGTTCATCCCCGAGTTAGCTTTAAACATGTTTTTGGCGCCGCAATTCTCACTCTCTCAGACAAACAGACCAACAGCTGTCTGGTTCCTGTTTGCTTTTAATTTTGCGCTCGCATTGCAGAAAACCCAATTCGACGTTCCGTTTTATATGTCTGTTTCTTTTCAGGTAAGCAGAATCAGGAGACTCAATTATTTATACGTCAATTTGAATGTTGTCGGGTGAAATTTTGAATGGATCTGCGTTGAGCGTGGCAGTGCAAGCTTACTCGCCGCGAGAGACTGCATTAACACTTGAATTAGTCAAAACGATGGCTACGTTTGCCGCTTTAGCGAATGAGCAGCAAAATGTCGATGCCGACGATGATAACGTTGTCCTAGGTAAATTTTTTCCCCTCCAACCCCCCGTACCTCCTCACTCGACGCTTTCTTTGCTGTTTTCTTCCGAGCCCACGAGGATTTTCCAAATTTTGACGCCAACGTTCTTAACCTTGGCGAACGAAGACCGCTTTCTAGCTGACGAAGCAGACATTATTTACAACTCTGGCTTGCGCATGTTTGTTTGTCCGTGTTAAAATATTATCAAGTATTTAGGTCTAAGTTTATGGCTTTTTTACGTTCGCCACCTGCCGTGAGCTCGTGACCGAGTCACTGAGGCCCGTGAGTGTGAATCCTTTCGACTTTTTGCCCAAAACAAGCTTCACTTTGTGCGTGTGTAAGGCTTCTATATTTTCTCTCCACTCCAATCAATGTTCAACCCCACCATTCTTAATATCTCATGCCACCTTTTGCCTTCCAACTGTAGAAAACGGATTGCTCAGTTACGAAAATCCTAACTACCACATGGATCCGCAACATTTTCAGTCAAATTTACATTTATACGATGATATTCTGTCCGAGCTGCAACAGCAGGGCTTACTGAGATCCAACAAGGGCCGCATAGCGCCCGGCCGCAAGGGATATGCGAAACTGGATATCGAGCAGATGGGAGTGGATTTGAAGGAAAACTTTGAGTAAGTGAAAGAAGAGAAGGAGAGGGAAGAAGGGAACTAAATCCTGAAATAAAATATTCAGTTCGCCCGACAACAAGGTGGAGTCCAACAAGACGAGCGAAATACGATACATGAGGGGCCAGAAGAACGAGAACGACCTGTATGCCCTGCCGAACAAGAAGCGGGAGGAGATAGAGGAGATGGACGCGGAAGAGGAGCGCGCGATAGCCGAGATGGAGGAGAAGAAGGAAGAGGAGATCGAAGATAAAGATTTGAACAAGGATTTGCCGCCCGGCTGGGAGAAACATGAAGGTGAATTTCCATTTCAATGGACTGTTTTCGCAACAGGTTTCCCCTTTCCGCATAGTAGAGGTGTTCGATTTTTACTAAATTTTTCCTTAAATTGACAAAAAATTAAATTTAAATTAAAATAAAAAATCCAAATCAAAGAAGGAATAGAGTTCTGAAAATTTTCAAACCTAAATTAAATTTATTTGCGTGTTTCTTGTTGAGTTTTTAGGCCTTTTGTTGTCATCAAAACTAATTTTTAGGGAAGAATTTTCGCTAGATTTTATTTACTAGCATCTTCAGACCCAAGATTCTAGCAAAAATTCGTCTCTTAAAGTTAGTTTTATTGAGAACAAAAGGCCTAAAAACTCACATTGAATTAAATTAAATTTTTGACCAAATTTTTTCGACTTCCTTAATTCATTAGACAATGAAGGCCCCTACTACTGGCACATCAAGTCCGGCACCATCCAGCGCGAGCCGCCCCTCGGACCGAAGGAAAGAGGTCCCCAGGAGCCGCGGCCCCCACTCGTCCCACCCACCCAGCTCTCCAACAACAGCGTGAACACCTACAAGAACAACCGGCGGAACAAAACCAACTCGTTTTCGAACGCATTAAACAGTATTTATAGCAATAAGGACCTGGCAAAGGTGAGTTCGGTCTGATTTACACTTTCCCCCTTCTCACGCGCGTGTCTCGTGGCAGGACTCCTTGCCGGCGGTGACTCGGAGCACCACGACCTTTGCCCTGGATCAGGTGGAGGAGGAGCAGCGACGCAGGGAGGAACTGGCATACAAGTAATGAGAATTCACGGGGTATTGGGCGAAACAAATTGGAGTTTATGCGTTTAATTTTCCCCCGCAGACGCCGCAGCTACCCGCTCAAGTCGGAGTCGGAATCAAAGGCAATCAGGTTCGCCGTTCGGTCGCTAGGATGGGTGAAGATTGCCGAGGAGGACTTGACGCCGGAGCGCTCATCCAAGGCTGTAAACAAGTGCATCGTCGACCTGTCGCTGGGCAAGAACGACCTCCTCGACGTCGTGGGTCGGTGGGGAGATGTGAGTATAGAGGTTTGTGGGTCATGCACATGCTCACTCTCTTTTCTTCCGCCTTTCTCCGTCGCTGCCTCACGAACCGTGTCAATCAATCACGTGAAACCTCCGACAAATCGGTAACCAGGGTAAGGATTTGTTTATGGATCTCGATGAAGGTGCTCTGAAATTGATTGATCCGGAAAACTTGACAATACTTAACACACAACCGATTCACACGATCCGAGTGTGGGGCGTGGGTCGTGATAATGGAAGGTGAGTCGACCTCGTAATCGTTACTTTTGAAACGTACTAACTCTTCATCCGCTCCTGCATGCCGCTTGTGAATGCGTAGAGAAAGGTAAATCTCCCTCCCGAATTTTCTCACACTCATATCATAAATTACTTAGCGTCCCTGTGGCAGCCATTAAAATCGTGTCTTGCAATTTTCCAGGGACTTTGCGTACGTCGCTCGTGATAGGGCCACCCGAATACACATGTGTCATGTATTTCGCTGTGATACGGCGGCCCGGACCATTGCTAACACCTTGAGGTAAGTCTGAAGCATCATTTTAGGGGATAACTGCTTTTTGGAATCATCTTAAAACATGTTTAAAGCTTAGTAGGGGGGTTGAAAATTTTTTGTCCCAAATTCCGTCTCTGTAGAAACATGATTCCGATCCAACAGGTCATAAGGCTTAATGTAGAAGAATACTTTGTCAAATTTAATGTCATCAAACATTTGCTCGAGTTTCAGTTCAATTGGAGAGCAAATTTTTCGCCTTATAGTAACTTTGGGAGTCCTTAGCTCTTCATCCTTAGGTAATAGAGACTTACCGTAGAGCTGTTTTTTGCTGGATTTAATGCAATCTAATAGTTGCCAAATTTTAAGCTCAATCCGATAAATTTAAAACTTTGCCACTCTGTTCGTAGGGGGAAATCTTGGATGGCCACATATTGACCCCCCAGGTGCGTTATTTTACATTTTTGAGACCATGAGACCAAAAAGCACATTTAGATTTTAATAGGACATTATTAGAACCGGAAGTCAGAAGGGCAACATCTTCCAAAACTTAGTGATAAGATTGTAGAGTATAAAATGAGAAGAAATAGAATTTAGGAATTTGTTGAATAAATACAAATACAAATACAAATACAATACAAACATTATTTGAGACTCAAAGATTTTTTTTCCTCGAAAATCCTCAAAACAAGCCCTCAATCCTCCAGAAATCTCAAGAAAAAAATATTCTATTAACCTCCCATCATTACAGGGACATCTGCAAGAAGATTATGATAGAGAGAACTATGCAGTCAGACGTGAGCTTGAGTGGAAGCGGCAGCATCGTCCAGTTCAGTGCCAGAAGTGCGATTCGCCCGACGGACTTGCCAACAGAGAACCGACGGTGGACTCGTCATCGTAAGTTCCCCCCTCCCCTCCTCTTGACATCTCGTAATTGCGAGTTTCCAGCCCAATCCTTCCCCACCCCGATGGAGGAGCCAAAGAAAGTGATGCGCTGCCAGTACGTGGGATCGACGGAGGTGAACAAGGCGACGGGAATGGACGTCCTCAATGCTGCCATCGACCATATCACCGAGGCGCACGGCCTGAACGAGCCCTTTGAGTTCGTCAACTGCTCCGTGGCACCCAGCATGATCAGCGTGACCAATGTAAGCCCTTTACTCACGTCCTGAGAGGTTTCTAGAATTTTTTTCGCGCACAGGAAAACGGCCAGGTTCTGCTGGAGTGCAGAGTGCGGTACCTCAGCTTCCTGGGGATCGGCCAGGACATCCAGAAGTGCGCGTTCATCATGCACACGGCCCAGGACAAGTTTGTGGCGCACGTCTTTCACTGCGTGCCCTCCAGTGGACCACTATGCAAGACCATAGAAGCAGCTTGCAAGGTAAAACCCCGACTTTAGGCCTTTAGAAAAAAGCTACACGTTTTGTCTTCTAGCTGAGATACCAGAAATGCCTCGACGCCCATCCTAACCACTCCGGGAGTCAGACCTTCAGTGGATCTCCGTTGTCGAGCAAGGGAATTGGGGCCACCATCAAGAGCTTCGTCACGTCCTTCACGCTGAAGAAGGACAAGTTCAGCTCTTGAGAAAAATCGCAGTCTCTCGAGGTAGCTCCCTCTTTTCCCTCAAAAACGACCTTCAACCTTTTCGCTTCCAGGATCTGCGTTCGACGGAAACTAATGACAGAAAAGTCATCCAACACCGGCACTTGCAATCACCGCTTTCTACAAGAAAGGATTTCAAAGTCTCTAGTCCCTAAACATTATTTTGTAGACACATTATCTAGACATTCTAATTGCGCTTGAACTTGCTACAACCGCTAGCGACGTAGAAACTTGCAATATATCGCCACTAACCCCAACATTTGCTGCAACCACGGTGGACTGGGGGGTCGGAGCTCCGACATATCTTTTCCGTACGACAAAAAAACAAGGAGGGGCAGCCTCTCGGTCCACCAAATCATATAAAACAGGAAAGTCTTGAAACCACCTACCGCCAAGTATCTAGTAAATATCGATCAAAATACTCGAAAACAAAAAGTTTTGTGCAAGAAATAAGACAACTCTTTAAATGTGATATTCCTATGAACACTCACCGTATTAGAAAGATATGATGATTGATGATATCCCGCTCATTATACAGAAAAGATGCCATCCAATATAACTGTGTGAAACACGTATTTAGCTAGAGCCTCAGACCTACATAAATGCCACATAAATAGATATGACTGGATGCTAATGTTTATGAATGTAGAAATATATTGAGCCATAAATGTAACGCAAGTTAAATAGGTGCTGGAGTCGCCTTTCGAGCACTTCCCGTCCCTGGAGCAGCTCCTCGGGAGTCCAGGGGGAGACGTGTGTTAAATTCTTCGAGCATGGAAATTTTCAGGTCGGTCGCTCTTTTTATGGAGTGGACAAACAGAGCAAAATTTTCAGCCAATTTTCGTGGAAGTTTGGATTTGAGACCTACTTGGATCGAAAAAAAAATCTCCCAAAGTACTTAAGTGCGGAGGCTCATCTCTTGGTGGCTGTTTCTAAGGAGCTGTTCACATATTACGTCACGGTCCAAGGGGGGGGGGTGTCGGCCGCTCCGTGACAGTCAGTACAAACTCAAGTACTGTTATATAGGACAAACCGTGACAGAGGGGGGGGGGGGGTGGGGGTCGAAAATCTCGATTTTCACCGTTACGTGATATGTGAACAGGCCCTAAGGGTCCCCTTAGTGATCGTCCCCAAAGATTGGAGCTCTAGCCCCCGTACTTTAGGACCTAGAGAAAATTGAATTTTTGTGAAATTTTTGTATGGGGAAATGGTTTTCTAAGAGATGAGCCTCCGGACGTAAGTACTTTGGGAGATTTTTTTTCGATCCAAGTAGGTCTCAAATCCAAACTTCCACGAAAATTGCCTGAAAATTTTGCTCTGTTGGTTTACTCCATGAGAAGAGCGACCGACCTGAAAAATTTCCATGCTCGAAGGTTAAATTTCATTACGCAGCCTTTTCGCAAAATAAGTATATAGAGCAGAGTATCCAGAAGGGCTCATGTCCCTCTGGATGTTCGGCCCTAAGGTAACATGAAAAACGTACGTGTTGACTATATTAGAGAGCTTTTGTAAATGAATGCTGAGATAACACATTTTTACCAACGCTATGAATTACACAATTACATGTACTGTATAGACCGATTGGAACATTTTATATCGAAGTCCTCTTCTCTCTCGATGTCGCTCGAGTCCTCTCGAGACTAAACGGAGCACTCATTTCTGGTCCAGCTTTTGCCCAAACTTCTCATTTACACAATACGAGTCCAGATAAATAACGTAGAGATTCCAGTGTTGCAACAAATCGCTTGCTTTTGCTCTGTATATAAACATATATATATATTTGCACAATCTCCAAGATATCTCAAGTAGACCAAGCTTGAAGATCCCTCGTCATTGTTTGCTATGATTTTGAAGAGTTGATGCTGTATTTTCAGGATTATAAAAATGCCTTTATTGCTAAAACCAAAGTCACCTAAAACTTAACTATGAAAGAATAGCATGAATATTTTGTGAGCCGCGCGGCAGCGTGACTGCCTTCAACAGATAATTCAAATAAACGACGAACATTCATTCCCAAACGAGTTCATTTTTTATTTCGCACCGAAATTCGCAATTATTTTGGCCCAAAAATGAGAGGTTTTCCAGTGGTTTTTCATGCTGAAACTCACCTGGGTCTCTTCCATTTTTGTCTCGTTCAGTTGTGCCGCAGAAAAATTCGAAACTAGACTTCTAAGCAGCTTTCATGGCTCTTCGTTGTTTTCTCGCCAAAAAAAAACCAAACACTGCCCCTTAAAGTATGCAACGGTTGTCAGCTGATTTTTAATTTCAACCGCCGCAAACTTGGTCGCGAAAAATAAAGTTTTTCTAACATAAAAGCGAGCAATTAAGGAGTTTGAAATGGAGGACCTGCTGGAGTCCATAGAAAACTGTGAAAAGCTGCTTTACCAGGGCTTCGTTTCCGCCAAGAGCTTCAACGCAAAGTGGCTCAACGTAAGTCCCCGGTTCCGCCCTAAAACTGCCAGTTGCAATTTTCGTTTCCCCGCAGAAGTGCACCAACTGTCTCGGGCAGCTCTTCAAAATGATCGAGCTAGGTTTCAGAGCGAAAGGAAGGGCGTTTGCTGGCTCGATCGCTCTCTGCACCTCTCAAATCCTCGTGGCCGTCAAGTACCTAGAATTGACTTTGAACCTGGAGCAGACTAGTGAATCCGTTCTGGGGACTTCTCGAAAACTCTTCCTGGACCGACTTCTGACTTGTCTTGAGAAAATTAGGGAGACTTGCATTCAGGCCGAGTCACTGGAAGAGGACTCAGACCCCTCGCTAATGAGCCTCTTTGACTCCGCGCTGGAGATCCTGGCGCCCTACTGCCACTTCGAGAGCGATAACAGAAACGAGCTGGAGGAAAACGCCGACTTCTCCAAGGTCAAGTCTCTCATCGACTGCATTGTTCTGAAGACCCTCGACTTCAACAACGTCCTGGACCGGAAGGACCCCCTCAGCTGCTTGTGTCAGAAGGTCCTGCATGACTACAAGGAGCTCCAGGAGGCTTCAGGAAGGATCGACAGTCAGCTCAAGGCGATCTGCCTGGAAACATCCATCTGCGCTCTGGAGAAGGTCATCAACGAGTCTCTGCTCGTCCTCATGTTCAAAGCTTTCGGAGGACTTCGGAAGGTCTCTCTCAGGACCCTCAGAGAAGACCAAGACGACACTATGCAGGACCTCGTGGATCAGAGTCTCGACAGCCTGCTCCACATCGGGACCTTCGCGATGAGTTTCGCCACTGACTTCAAGGTTTCGGTCGCAATCAAGAGCTGTCTGGCCTCTCTGGAGTTCCTGGAGTCGGTTCTGAGCGCAGAGTTCCTCTCCAAGCTCGCCAATCTCGACTTTGAGCTCATCGAGGACCATTGGAAAGACGAGACTCAGCGCCTCGAGAGGAACATCCAGGTCATCATCGAGACGTCGGCCTTCTGTGGAGCCTTCCTGGGCATCCTGGAGGAGAAGGTCGGGGTTGAAGAGAAACCAGCCTTGGAGGAAATCATGCTAAGTGCCGAAGTTCTCAACCATCATTTTGTGCGGAATTTCGAGCCCGGGAGGAAAGAAATAGACGACTTCGGGACCATGATCAAGGAGTGTCGGGCAGGTCTCCAAATGATGGAGTCTGTGGATCCCAAGAGAGTCGTCAAGAGGTTCAAGGTCCTCAAAACGGTAGTGAGGCGGGTCAAGGAGTCCCTGGAAGAGCCGGAAGTGGACGAGAACAAGCCCAACGAGGAAGTTCTCAAGAAAGTCATCGAAGAGACTCTGAAGACTCCGCACTTTGCCAAGGTCTTGGACGAGAAATCCTTCAAGAAGCCACAGAAGAGCATCCTGTACCAGAGTGCCAGACGCAAGAGGGTCTCAGCTCACGAGACAGTGAAGGAGACCGCAGCCAGGATCGTGAGAGACTCGACCCCCAAGAAGGCCCTCACCCGGAAAATGAGCCTCCGAAGAGTCGCGATGTTCAAGGCCAAGAACTTCTCCGAGGGCCTGCACCTCCACGCCGCCGACGACCAGTCCTTAACGCTGCACATCTCGCAGATCCTCAACGACCTGAAGAACGTGACGGCCCACCGCGACCCCGAGATTCAGGTCCTGGGGAATCACAAGATACGGATCCACGTGATTGGGGATATCTGAGTTCTTTATTCTTAAGTACAAATAACACTACGGAAGCAATAAACCTATAGAAATTACAATATCAACACTTATATCAATAGCTCGCTACTGAGGTGGCTTTCTAGCTGGACCTGAATTCATTCATTTGTGAACGCTCGCCCTTACAAAATATCTGGGGAGCTCTTTAGGAAGTCTTGACTCGCACCAGGAGTAAAATGGCACAAGAATTATCTTTTACGTATTAACTCTAGCTCAAATTTCATCTGAGTACGGCACTTTTAAAAAGAAACCTTTTGTATAAGCTCTATCCTACATCTAGCTGCATTGGTTATAGCACTTCATAACATCAAGCTCCATAAACTCTAACATCTTACGCTACTTTCTGTTGAGTTAAAATTTTAAAACTTAAACAATTTCTAGGTGACGTAATTATATACAAGAGGTATCCCTGAGTTGGAACAAATTGGCACAGCTGTGAGAGTCAGTCCTTCTAAGTTAGACTGAAATGGAAGACGTGAGTTTTTGGTTGGTTTGGGGAAATAAAACTCTCACCTTGATCGAAGGCATTTGGATTAATGAAGCTGATCAAGTCGCTCTCGGACATGGCTGTTATTTCTTGCGGAATAGCTGGGTGCGGTTGTGATGCTTGGACACTCTTTATTTCATTCGGATACGGCAGTGAGAGGGGCTGCAGAGTCTGGACTGGCTGGACTACCTGCGAGGACGACAGGATGATGTCGGAGGCCCCCTTTTCCGTCATCATCGGAGCCATCGGAGCGCTGGTGCACAGACTCGTCAGGCTGTGGTTCCTAGAAAAACATACAGAAGCCGAGATTAGTACGGGGTAGGTCAGAGGGGTTGCCGGAGAGGGAGATCCCTCGATCTGGCGACGCCTCTGAGCGACTCACTAGCTCTCGCAAGGACTCTTAAGGACTCTAATTTTTTTTTCTTGCGAAAACTTGGTCTTTACACTGAACTTCCAATTCGGTGGGCTGTAAGAGATAGAGCTAAATCCTACGAAACACGTGCGTTTTCAAACGGAGAACTTGCATGTGGCCCACTTTGAAAATGCACTGGAAGGATTGGACCAAAAGAGCACATTGAATCTATTTATTTTCCTAAAATTTCACAGATAACAAAAGTCAAGTAATTTCAACCACTTCGCACTTCTCTGGCAAAATGTCCATAAGAGTGTGTTAGAAGACAGGCTTGAGTTGAAAATTAGAGAGCTAAGCGTGACACAGAGGTCTAGAGATGTCAAGTTCGCTACGTTTGCGCCCCTGTGGGCGACGAAAAATATGTGATATTTACCTAAAGGGTTCGTTATTATATTGCGAAGATAAAAGAATATCGTGATTAGTCATCACAACTGAATCGAGATGGTTGTTTGTGGAATTGTTTGGGTTTTCGCTTAGCCTGATGGCTTCGGGACTAATGGCCACCTGGGCTACCGAGGGCGTGAGACAGTGGACAGCGGACGTCGGAACCGGATCTGAGAGTACTGGCATTTTCTTCCCAGGGCTTATGTTTTCGGAGCTGAACGCGATAATGGCATTGATGGTGGCCTGCGTCTCGGCGTTGGGCTGCGGCGTGGCGAGTATTTCGGCCGCCGCGTTCAGGATCATCTTCTTGACGGCCGCGGGGGAGTCGTTGAGGGGCAGCTGCTGACACGGGGTCTCCTTTATGGGGATCGAGGTGTCCATGGAGACCGGGAGGGGCTCGAGAAGGGCGTTCTGCATCGTCACGTCCGTCGACTCGGGCTTGCCGATCGCCTGGAAGATCGCGGGATGGAGACTCTCGACGGTCGAGGCGCGTTCCAGGGAGGCCCGACGGGCCATCTCGCTCTTGATGTTCATGTCGATGAGCTCCATGGGGCTCGGCACCGTCACCGTTTGCTGGAATTCCATGGAGTGGGGGAGGGGCTGCAGACCCCCCAGAGTCATCTGCAGCACGAGGTCGCTGGTCTTCTCCTGCGGCGAGTAGCCGGCCGACAAGTTCGAGCTCATTTCGGAGTGGGAGGTGAGGCTCTCGGCGCGATCGCCCATTTGCGAGTTCTCGTCGTTCAGCTCGTCCTTGATCTTTAGGAAGCCCTCCGTCTCGGGCTGCACTCCCAGCGAGAACGACATGTTTTCCAGCGTCTTCATCACCACCTCCTTCTCGTGCGACGAACTCTCGTCCATATTTAGCGCTAACGCCTGTCCACCAGATAAGGTCGTATGTTTCACTGTATTCAAGTACTCTTCAGTATTCGGAAATAGACAATCTAAGAAATAAAATTTGAATTTGTAGTTGACTGAAAATGTCCCTCGCTAAGAAACATGTACAAATGTTACTCAAGTTCTCTTATTGCTTTAATTAAACTCGTATGTCACTGAATTACAATTTAGGAGGGCAAAAAAGGAGGTGAAAAGAGGAAGATAGAGAGGAAACAGTTTAGGGACCTGCTGTCTCGGATCGTTCCAGAGCATGACTTTCTCTTCCCTTTTTGTGTGTATGGACATGCAGATTCATGCAAAGATTTTCAAATGGAGGAGATAGATGAAACAACAATGGATACTTAGCCTGCTTTTCACAATGAAGCCAAAGTATTAGGGGTCGAGCAGAAGAGACTTGACGGAAGCCAAACTCCTTCGGTCAAGCTCCTTCGCCATTTTCCCAAACCATTGTGAACACGGGTGAAGGTCGCCCCAGGGAGGTCTTCTGTCCCCTCGCTAGCTGGCCTCCCATAGAAAAGTCTCTAGAAGCCCCCGTGACGCGACCTTCGGGTACGGGTTGTTAAGATTTCCTGCACAACGCAATACCTTTGAGGAGCTGCCGGTTGCCCTGTTTGACGTCGACGACCAGCGATGTGGCGGCGATGTCCGAGGCCGCAGTGAGGAAGCTGTTGGGAGTGTACACAAACTTCTGGGACTCGCTGCTCTTCCCGTTCGAGACGACGATGAGGTTCACCGTGACTGGATCCTGGATGTCCGGGTTCATGTAGGCCGGCACCGAACAGATGAGGTGGGTCTGGAAGAAATTTTTAGAGTCTTCTTTCAAGTCTCGCTCAGTCTCACCTGTTGCAAGTACTCCTGGTCCGGAGTCACTGCCTCCTCCCAGAAGGTGTTCATCTGGGTCTTTCGTATCGACCGGAACACGACACGGGTGTCCTTGGCGAAGTTCTTGCCGATTATGAAGAGCTCGAGGCCTCCACTTGCGGGGCAGCCTGAGAGGGACTTCTTGCAGATTTCAGGGACTCCTGGCGGCTGAGCTGAAATTTGCAACAAAAATCAGTCAAGAACCAAACAGACAGACGGACTTGACTTACTGCAAATAATGGGCTGGGAGCAGGCCTGCAGGACCTCCTTCTCCCCGGCGTCGTTCTCGATCTCGCAACGGAAGACCATGCGGCACCTGGTGGACTTTTTCTTGGTCTTCTGGCTCTGGCGGTCCGGGAACCTGTGCTCCACGTCCACGTTTCTCTCCTGCAAAACCACACTTTGAGGAACTTTGCTCGAGACAATAGAGGACTCACTTTTAGGATGCCCACGCAGTCGCAGCTGACCGTCATCTCGGACCCGGGCTGCATCTCGATCTCTATCACGATCGTTCCGTTGATCTTGGTCTCCCTGCACGGCGTCGAGTTCTTGCTGGACACCTTGCACGCCTGGTAGAACATGTGGGGCGCCACCTTGCCCACGTCCGTCCCTATGAAGATCTGGAGCGTCGCTGGCTTGCTGTACCCGACTAGCTTCACGACGGGAAACCCGTTTCCACGCCTATCCTTGATGGACCCACGGCTCCCCTCAGTCTGGTACCGGGCCCGGTGCTGCTGCTCTGGCTGCGAGAGGATCTGCAGGAACACCTTTCGGTCCCGCGAGATGCTCTCCTCGGCGATGTAGCTGGCGGACTGGCTGCCGCCGAGACCCTGCTTCTTGCCGAAGGAGCCGATTCTGAAAGATTTTGCGCAATTAAACCCGGCCTCGAAACCAATTAGCGCCTTACTTTGAGCTTGTTGTTGGTCCACTGAATTGAGGCACGCTCTTCATGGCTTTTTGCGGGCTCTTGGTGGCCTGCTGCAAAAAGGTGTCGGTGCTACAGGCGTTCTCTGACACGCCCGGCTGAATCAGATTCTCTATTTGCTTGAGCTTCGATGAGACTTCAACATTCCTGGCAAACAGACGGGCAGAGAAAGAATTTTCAGTGACTCCTGTGTCCTGGAAGAGAAGAGAGCTCACCTCAGACCAGAAACTTGCGAGTGGAAGCTCGAGTGCTGCACGATCTGGGGCAGGAAGCAGTAGTCTGGCAAGGAGTGGCCGCTTCCGGTGGAGCCCGTCGGACTCTCGAGCTCGAGCCCACTGTCGTTCGAGTTGTCGCAGACTGTGGGGACGGGCTGGAACACCTCCAGGGGCTTGTCGAGCTTCCCCGAAGTCCTCTTGTTGTAGATGCTGGGACGCAAGATGTGCCGCTTGTACACCCTGTTGTTGTTGCAGATGATGCCGGAGTTCGGGACGACGACGCGGGATCCTGAAGCGAGAAAAACATTGACTTGTTTATCTCACACGTGACCAATTTGCGTGACCTTGAAAGGCATTCGCACATATCGTGCCGCTATATTTGATGAGTAAAAATAGCCCGCAACAACACTGACGGGCAAATTTGGGACCGCAATTAGCAGTTGAGTGACAGGAGTCCTGGAGTTGATTAAACTTTGCTCGTTGTGAGTCGTGTTTATCAACTTTGCATCCACATATAGGACAAAGATTAGGAATGGGTGACCTTTGACCCCGCTCGGGCAGGCTCTCCGGCGACTTACCGTAGTTCCGTATGAGTTTTCCTTTGCCTTTTCCTCCTTGAGACACCGACTTCTTTATCAACATGATTGCCTTTCTTTGGCTTCCTCAAACTCACTTTTCAAGTACCTTTTGAGCACAACTACGACCGTTCTTGCTACTTGCTCGTCTCGCTCTCCGTAAGTTGTCCAATCGGTTTGCTCATATTTCCGAATGATTTGATAACGCCACAATATTCTTCTTCTTCTACTTCTTTTTCTCAATTTATGTATTTGCCTTTCTAAACACAATTGCACGATTCCGCTGGCTGTTATATAATGGCGAACGCACTCTCTTAGCCACTAGTGCAGCTCTGGCTCTTGGAACCAGGTATGATTTATCTTTTCAGAACGAAAATATGTAGAAATTATTTGATAAAATGTTTTGGTGTTAGTGCCAAAGACGTCATTGCCGATCGCACAGATTTAACTGGTTTTGCAGCAGAAGACACTCGTCTGGAACACTTATTTTATCTGCTGCGAGCTCTGCTGGTTTTTATTTCACCGCGGTTACTTAATCGCGCCACGCTTTATGCTTAAAACCTCGGGTTTTCAGTTTTTCTGTCCCCGTCAGAATTTATTTCAAAACATCAACTTGTTGCTCAAAAGCTTTACTGTCAATTGAAAGCGCCATCTCGTGGAAACGCGGCGAAGTGGCGAAAAGGCAACTTCTCTCGCGTTTTTTGTGGGAGGGAGACGAGAGAAGTGAGAGAGTGAGATGAAGAGTGGCGAATCAAAAAGGTATAAATAGAGGGAGCTGCGGCAGGGAGACTCCATTAGCCGTTTGTTTCTCGACTGTGAAGGAGCATCAAGCGACTTGTAAAACCTCAAATCTTTTCAAATTACCTTGAAAAACCACTGAAAACTACTCAAAATGGTAAGCATGACCCTTTTCCGAAACTTTTGCCGAAAAAAATCCGAGAAAACGCCTCAAACGGAGGTTCCAGAAGCATCGTGACGAAAAAAGCGAGGCGTGGCCGGTTTCTCATTTGTTTCCGCTGGCGTCCATTGCGACTTTCTCCCCGAATCTCGCGATGGGGCCGAGATTTGGCCGTGAATCGAGGCCCTTAGCCGTTCACTTTTCCGTCCGATTGGAAAAATTTCATTGATTTTCATGATGAGTCATCGATGCATCAAACGCCGGCCGCGCATGTCCTCAACGGACATTTTTCGCAGGAAAAGCATGAGTCACGTTTTTTTTGTGGGGCCGAAAATAGCGGAGTTAAATAACGGGGTCAATGAACTGGAAAGAGAGAGTACTAATGGCCGACTTTTTCTTTGCTCTCCACAGCGTGAATGTATCTCTGTACATGTCGGTCAAGCCGGAGTCCAGATCGGAAATGCCTGCTGGGAATTGTACTGCTTGGAGCACGGAATCCAGCCTGATGGCCAGATGCCCTCGGACAAGACCATTGGAGGCGGTGATGACTCGTTCAACACCTTCTTCAGCGAGACCGGAGCCGGAAAGCACGTGCCCCGTGCCGTGTTCGTCGACTTGGAGCCCACCGTAGTCGATGAGGTGCGCACCGGAACCTACCGCCAGCTGTTCCACCCCGAGCAGCTGATCACCGGAAAGGAGGACGCCGCCAACAACTACGCCCGAGGCCACTACACCATCGGCAAGGAGATCGTCGACATCGTCTTGGACCGCATCCGCAAGCTGGCCGATCAGTGCACTGGACTCCAGGGCTTCCTGATTTTCCACTCCTTCGGAGGCGGCACCGGATCCGGATTCACGTCGCTCCTCATGGAACGTCTCAGCGTCGACTACGGCAAGAAGTCGAAGCTCGAGTTCGCCATCTACCCCGCGCCCCAGGTCTCGACCGCCGTAGTGGAGCCCTACAACTCCATCCTGACGACCCACACCACCCTGGAGCACTCTGACTGCGCCTTCATGGTCGACAACGAGGCTATCTACGACATTTGCCGCCGCAACCTCGACATCGAGAGACCCACGTACACCAACCTGAACCGACTCATCGGCCAGATCGTGTCCTCGATCACCGCTTCCCTGCGCTTCGATGGCGCCCTCAACGTGGATCTCACCGAGTTCCAGACCAACTTGGTCCCATACCCCCGCATCCACTTCCCCCTCGTCACCTACGCCCCCGTCATCTCCGCCGAGAAGGCCTACCACGAGCAGCTGTCCGTGGCTGAGATCACCAACGCCTGTTTCGAGCCCGCCAACCAGATGGTCAAGTGCGATCCTCGTCACGGCAAGTACATGGCCTGCTGCATGTTGTACCGTGGAGACGTCGTCCCCAAGGACGTCAACGCCGCCATTGCCACCATCAAGACCAAGCGTACGATTCAGTTCGTCGACTGGTGCCCCACTGGCTTCAAGGTCGGCATCAACTACCAGCCCCCAACCGTCGTTCCCGGAGGTGATCTCGCCAAGGTCCAGCGTGCCGTGTGCATGTTGTCCAACACCACGGCCATCGCCGAGGCCTGGGCTCGCCTTGACCACAAGTTCGACTTGATGTACGCCAAGCGCGCCTTCGTCCACTGGTACGTCGGAGAGGGCATGGAAGAGGGAGAGTTCTCCGAGGCCCGTGAGGACTTGGCTGCTCTCGAGAAGGACTACGAGGAGGTCGGCATGGACTCCGGAGAGGGAGAAGGCGAGGGAGCCGAGGAGTACTAAGCGTCCGAGATTCAAAGGACATCCGCTTCTATGTGAGCGTCGAATAAATGCTTGTGCTTGAACGAAACATGACTTTTACTCCGCTACCTTATGGCCGGTATCTTCCCCAAACTTGTTGCGAATTTCCATAAATGGCTCGTCGAACTCCAACCGGTCTTTTCACGTACTCGTTATGTGATGTCATGGAATGTAAAGCTCTAGATAAAACGTCTCGTTTCGCAATGACAGAGCTCATTAACTTCATTCTCATTTTGGATGACTTCTCTTACAATGGCCAAAGAAGGTGTTACGCTTACTTCTTTTTCAACTTTTCTCTATTAAAACAAGTCACCAAAATTCCACTCAATTTTTTCTAACCACTGATAGATTTGACCTACTTTGGCTATTGGAAATGAAGCCCTCCAAATATTAGAAGATTAAAAAAATATATATGGAAAGCAAAATCGTAGATTAAGCTAAAGGGTGCATTTTCAAAAATTTCGAGGAGCCCAAACTTTGAGGGCCTCTTGTTTCGTCCCTGTACTTGGTAGGGGATACATGTGGTACTATGATTTGCTCGATTTGAAACAGACTACAACATACTAAAATTTCAGCTCAATTGGATGTAAAATAAGGAGTTTTCATACAAACGTAAAACACCCCTCATTCCGCCCCAAGAGGGGATAGGGGTCTAAAATTGATAGCATGCACCCCTACAGAACATGCCCTACACGATGCAAAAAATCGCAGCTCTCTAGCTATTCTGGTTCTTGAGTTATAAAATTTCAGACAGACAGACAGACTAAAAACATTGGGTATAAATTCTAGCAAGAATCGAAAATTAAGAGAATGGGAGACCATACTATTTTTAGGAGTCTTCCCAGTGGGAGTGCAAACTCGCCGGCCAGAAATAGAAACAACTTCTTAACTCCTTCATATACATCTTTATCTCGCAATATTCAACACGATAAATATCCAATCATCTCTGTGCATTTGTAAAGGCTTACTCCGAACAACGTATTGTCTAATTTTAGTAGAAGATCTTACATTTACGCATTTGTGGGTTTTCTGTCTAAATTCGGAGATTCTTGAGCAAAAATATATTCGATTTGGAATTTTGGGGGATCTTAAATTAGCTTTGTGATTTTCGTAAGTACTAAGGAATACATTTTTGGCCTTCTATGTGAGGTCCAGGGGTTTGTAGGCGGGCCCTGCTATAGACTTCGCGGGGTACACGACGAAGAGGGTCAACTGGACGACTAGCAGGACGCACCCAATGAAGTTGGGGACTTGGATAAATGCGTCCTCAATGAGGTACCCGTAGGCAAACCAGAGAAGGGTGACTACGAAGGACGAGAGGATCATGGAGAAGGGCAGACTCTCGGAGTTCTTCATGCGGACGACGTGCGCGAGGTTGGCGAGGGGGCTGGCGAAGAAGGCCAGGGACACGCCGATCCCAACGAAGCCCACGATCTCGGTAGCTCGCAGTCTGTCGGTCTGGATGGTGGTGTAGAAGAGCACGGAGGCCAGGAAGATGTTGGCGAGGCAGAAGATCCTCAGGGTCTCTCGCTTCTTGATTGTGAACATGTAGAAGATGATGGTGTAGGTCAGCATTGTGGCGACCCCGACGGAGTTTACGTAGATGAGGCTCCGCTCGTTCGTGAGCAGCCCGTACTTGAGCCAGATCGCGGATGTGATGAAGCCAGCGATGAAGGTCAGCACCGACGTGTCCCCCGTGCTCTTCTTTATCACATAGTCTCTGCAAACCAGGCTGAAAAGAGTCAAGAATTAGACCTCCTCTAGGACTCAAGAGCTCTCCTCACATTCCCGTCAAGTACTGGAGGCAGGTCGTAATCGTGGCCGCTGTGCCGATGAGCTCCACGAGCGACGAGTCAGAGGCCATTGCTAAGTAACTATAAAATTTACGACCGATGGGAAATTGCTGACATGGCGCAGTTTGAGTCGTCTGAAGTTCCGGGGCTCAGTGCTTCATTCAGCCCGCTACAGATGACGTCAAGCTCGTTTAAATACTTTCTGGCAGAGTTTGGATTGTCGTGTTGGTCCTCAGGGGCTGTGTGGTTCCCGTTTTGGTGAAATAAAATGTTTGGTTTTTATTCGATTAGAACTTTCGAAGTCGTGTTCGAAATTTCGAAGTCAGCTGATTGGCTGTTTTGAAAAAGCAGTTGCAATTTTATGAAATTTTATTGAGAAAAAAACGTGGAAAATGAAGCTACTCGTCGTCCGAGTCGTTCTGGTTCATGGCCTCCCTTCCAGCCTTGTCTGCCGCCTCGAACACGTCAGCCGGCACCAGCTTGTGTCGTCCCTCGGAGCGAACGCCCACCCAGCTCAGCTCCAGCTTGAAGTCCTTGTCCTTCAGCTCGTCGTGAACCTGGTGGATAATCTTGGCCGCCTCCACCGTCAACTGCTCGCACGTCATCTCCGCCAGCTTGAGCTTCTCGATCTCCGTCTTAGCCGACTGCTTGGCTTTGCCCACGGCGCACCCAAAGTAGCCCAGCGAGAGCCCCGAGGGGTCCAGCATGTACATCTCGGACCCGTTCTCCTCGGACCAGGAGGAGAGTATGACGCTGACTCCGAAGGGTCGGACGGCGCTGTAGAGCGTGTAGGCGTGGAGGTAGCTCGAGAGGCGGTCGTTGAGGATCTTCAGGGGAATCGTGCGGTCGTACTGCTGCCGGTAGCTCTGGGCCTCCTCGCGAGCGATCTGCACGACAGCCCGGCCGTCTGCGTTGAGGCCACTGAAGGCGAGTCCGATGAAGTTGTCGATCGTGAAGATGCGCGAGTTGCTGTCGTCCTCCAGGAGCTTGCTGGCGATGAGTTTCTCGGAGGCCAGCACGACCCCGTCCTTGCCCCGGAGCCCGATTATGGTTCCACTGTTCTCCACAGCCTTTCCTGCGTACTCAATCTGGAAAATCCGGCCGTCCTGCGAGAACTGCGACGCCGACAAGTCGTATCCCGTACCAATGGAGCTCATCTTGGGTGTTTTTACTTAAAAACTGAGGGAAATGATTTGCGTGATTTGCGGATTTCTGTTTGTGATGTCAACTTGCACTTCCAACTTCGATTCGAGGTGGCGCTGCAAGACGACTAGCGCCCCAAGCGGAGCGAGTTGGAACCGCTTATCCACAAGAAATTTAGTTGATATTTGTTTACTCTCTCCGTTTCCGTATATTTTCTCGCGGAATCACTCAAAATAACTCCCTAAACTGTGTTCAATTAGTTAATGTGTGCTTTGATTTCCCAGCTAGCCTCGAATCCGCCCCCAAAGCTGCGAAATATGCTCTAAACCCAGCGAATTCCTGAATGGGATTTTGTTCATCGTATTTCTGCCATTTCCCGTCCCAATTACCCATAGAATCGGTGATCATAAGATAGAAATAGTCGTCAAGTGACCCTGGAAGTGCAGCAGGAAGACTGGTGAGTCCCCGATTCCCCGCCACTCCACTTTCATTCACTTGTTTCCGAACCCCTGTTGAATCATACATATGCAACGCAACAAAGACGTGATAAAGGAGGAAAATAGAACAACGACTGAGTGCAACTGCAGCTTCCTATACTGCACACTCGTCCTCGTTCTTTGTTATGCTCGAGGTCAGTGGGGCAGAGCCGATTTGGTATCGCGGTTCCCACGGGTTCGAGAGGCGGTCGCGCGTCCGGGAGATGAGACCTTGAACTGGGACGTTGAACGCGAAATTATTTCATACGTCGCGTCGGCACCTTACGCTGTTTTGCATAATACCATACGTTTGTTACCGAACTGATTTTTTGCGGTTTCCGAGATTCGTGACTTTCGTGAGTCACCCATTTCCTTTGTCCTCAATCCCTCAAACCGGGAGCTAGCCTCTTATCTGATAAGCGGTGATGGCGAGTAGAACAAAATATTAGGTCATTCGCAGCTTGTAGAATTGAAAGGCGACGCAACAACGCGTTATTGCTTTTTATCGATGATAAACTTGTCATTGAAACGGTTGCATAGTAATTTCAATGACTATGTTGTATGCACTTTGTACTCTCGGAGTCTCAGTCAGTAATTGCAGCAGAATAGAGGAAGACCTTGGATGGTCTCTTTTAGGACGTTTGAAGATATTTTGAGGACCCTTCAATACATTTATTCAGCTTCTAGTCAAGTTACAATACGTTCCTCAACCGGTACCTGAAGAGGATGGGTCTGAGACCTGAACACATAGGCCATCTAGGGCCCCTAGCGTCCAAACATCCCAACCAGGTAGCTGCCAACATCTTCCGCTATCAGCAGCTTCCTTCAGTCGCTAGTCCTTGCGTTGCGATCACGCTGCAAGAAGTCTCCGCCTGCTCTTTCGGACCCTTACTCGAATAGTCCTTTTGAATCCTACTGATAAGTTCACTCCACTTCCAGAGCCATGTCGTACACGCTGAACGAGCTCCTGTGGCGACACAGGAGGGACTTTGAGGACTTTGACATCCGCGACTTCCAGCAGTCGAACCTGTTTTTCTACGCCGAGATGAAGGAGATCATGGACCAGCCGACACGCGACGAGCAGTTCGAAAAGATGTGCTTCATCGTGAAGTACCAGAAGCCCCAGACCGTGGAAGTGCGGCGAGCCTTCCTCGACAGCCTGCACATCGACTACGACTGGATTGCGGAGAAGATGGAGGCGACGATGCATAGGGAGGAGGGGACCGGAGACAACGCCATCGAGGAGTTCCGTTCGGCCCTCAACGGCAGCGACATCCCGACGGTGGGTGACCTGTTCGTCTATCGGCTGGGACACGTAAGCTCTTGCTCTCTTTTTGAGCCCGTCTCACGCTAGTTTCCTTCCAGCTGTGGGACCTCCAGACGAAGATAAAGAAGCTGAAGCGGAAGGAGTACCTGATTCTGTACAGCAAGGTGGGGTTCGGCAAGAAGTGGCTGGTGAAGAACGCCTGCTCGGACTACAGCGTGTTCGAGGCGATGAAGAACAAGGTGTACTGGATCAACCTCGGGAACTGCGGGACGGACGAGCAGATCTACGAGAAGCTATTCAAGCTGCGAATCATGCTCACGAAGTACGACGACTTTGACATCAAGCTGCCGTCAATCGACTCGGAATTGATCGAGCACAAGATCGAGAACCTGAAGCGGTACCTGATCCACATCCTGGAGAGCGACTCGTACCGAGACTCGCTCCTGATCCTCTGCGGGGTCAACGAGAACGAGAAGGCCTTCCACGCGTTCGACCTGCAGTGCAAGATTCTGATAACGACGAAGAACAAGGCCGTGTTCGATGAGATCCCGACCGAGCGAAAGACGGAGGTGAACATCAAGAGCGGCTTCACCAAGGACGAGTGTCTGCAGCTGTTCGAAAAGGCCACTAGGGGCAAGGTTCTGAAGCACGAGTTCCCCGAGGAGGCGCACGACATCATCGAGACCACGCTGGGACACCCCTTCATCATCGCCAGCATCGCCAAGAGCCTCTTCGAGTACGACGAGCGGCTGTTCCTGCGAAGTGACGTGAACAAGGCGCTCGCGGACTGGCTCAAGAGAGGCAAGAACAACTCGTTCGAGGACGAAGCGCAGGAGCAGGTGATGAACAACATCCGGACGAGCTACGAGAAGCTCACCGAGAACCAGCAGAAGCTCTACCGACAGCTGTACGTGTTCAAGGACGACGCCAACATTCCCTACCAGGTGCTGGAGCTGTACTGGAGGAAGACCGAGAACGAGGTGGTGAAGGTCGTGAACGAGTTCTACCGCAAGTCGCTCGTGGAGAAGAGCTACATCGTGAGCCGGGGCTGGGGCCCTGGCAGCTCCAATTCCATCGACCCCAGGGACCAGAAGCGCTTCAAGACCTGCTCCCTGCACTTCCTCTACTACTCCTTTCTCAGGAGCCTGCTGAACCCCAACGAGATCTGCGAGATGCACAAGAGCCTGATGGAGGCCTACAGCGTCCAGGAGCTCGCCTCGGGTGCCAACGCCAGGACCTTCGAGCTAGCAGACGACTACTACTTCTACTACTACGTCGGGTACCACCTGGAGGCGGCCAAGATGGAGGACCTCATGCCCAAGCTCTTCCTGGACATAGAGTTTCTGGAGGCCAAGATGCGAGCTACGGGGCTTCCGAACACCATCGGGGACCTCGACATGTACGGACGGCACATTGTCGAGAACTCGAAGCGCATGATGGACGCCAAGTCGCTCCTCGACAACCTCATCGACTTCCTGCCCACCGTGGAGGAGTTTCTGCTCTGCTCGCCCAGCACCTGTCTACTCCAGTACGCCTTCAACTCGACCATTCCGACGATCCGGGAGGCCGCCAAGCGGCAGATGAGGCAGTACAGGAGCCGGGTGTGGTTCCAGGACTCGGATCACTCCCACAAGTACCGCCAGATCGTGCAGCTGCCCGAGGCCCCGGTGGCGGTCAAGTTCCTGAACCACCCAGATGGGGCTCTGCTGGCCCTCAAGGACAACAGCATCCTGCTGAAGGACCTCTCGCCCTCCTACTCGGCCGAGAACACGACCTACACGTTCCACAAGGCCCAGGTGAAGAGTCTGGTGCTGCTGAACGACGAGGCCTTCACCTCCCTGGACCACGACGGTGTGATCGCGCTGTGGAGCCTCAAGAGCACGGCGGTCTCGAAGCGCCTCAGCAACAGTCGCAGGACGTCGGAGATTGAGACGCCGCAGAAGCTCACGGCCAAGCAAATCTACGGGCCCTTCGACCAGACGGACTTTGCGAACGGCAAGAAACTCATGTCTCTGACGCCCCACTTCAACTGCATGAGTGCCGTGAAGCGGAGCACTGACGAGACCATCTTGATCGCGGGCGACAACGGGGGCGTCGTGTGGTTCTACGACTACGACCGGTTCCAGCGCAGGCTGATCAACAACAAGGTGGCCAAGATAAGGACTCGGGCCACTCGGGAAGGCTCGGCCCCTATCGCAGCCCTCCTACTTTTCACCATAGAGCTGCACTCGTACGTGGTGGTCCTGCACGCCGACGGAATGCTCACCTTCTACGACACGGCCACCTCCGGAGAGGTGCCGACGGAAAAGGGGTGGGAGAGCATCGAGGGGCCCATCAACATTCACCACGTTTGCTCCAAGTAAGGGTTTGTCCGTCTGTATGATTCTCCCAATTTTTACCGAGACTTTTCCATTTCAGCTACAATAAGAGCGACCACTTTCTGATCTGCGTGTTCGAGAGAGTCGTCCTGAAGGTTGGAATCACCGTGAACCGCCGCAGTCGCATCGACTGCAGCGAGACGGTGCTGCACGACGTCAGAGGTAACGGCAAAATCACCTGCAGCGTCATCTCGGACGACGTCGACTACCCCTACCTCATCCTCGGAACGGAGCACGGCATCAAGATCATCGACATCCAGAAGGAAGTGGAGCTCCCGTGCAAGAACTTCAACGACCAGATAGCCTCCATAGATATCTGCTCGCTGGCTGACGACAACTACCGCCACATAATAATCTCGTGTGCCAAGAAGAGCGGGAACTGGGTGGCGTTGCAGGCCACCGTGACGAAGGACAGCGGTCTGGGGTGGGAGAACGACCGGACCGAGTCACCGATCCACATCGAGGACCTCTCGGACCGGTCTCACATGAACAAGTCGCTACAGGGCCAGAAGAGGTTCGAGGTCCTCGTCTGCACCGACTCCGAGATCTCCATAGTGGTGCCAGACACGCGCAACAGGATCCAGCTCCGGAGCAGCAAGACGGGCTTCAAGCCCGAGTTCTGCACGGACTCCTTCGAGTCGCCCATCTCAGCCGTCTCGTGCGGCTTCGAGAACTCTCTGGTGGGCTGCGAGGACGGCAAGGTGTTCAAGGTGCTGACGTCTCCGGTTCCGATCGTGGAGCGCATCGACGATGTGTGCGACAAGGTGACGTATCTGAAGTACTGCAAGAACAAGATGATCGTCATTGGGGCAGCCAACCGCTACCAGATCCACGGGCAGAAGACCGAGTACCCGCGGGCCATCGGGACGTGCATTGAAGTCGGGGACTGGGTCCTCGTCATCAGCCAGGACTGCCAGATTGATGTGAGAACTCTGGAAAACGTGGGGAAGAAATCAGCCTCAAATCGTTATTTTTTCAGATCTTTGACGAGCAGAAAAAATGGAAGCACACCTGCTCGGAGCTGAAGGACGAGAAGTTCTGTGCTGCCGCCACGGCCAATGCCTCGTACGGGTCCTCCAACAAGTGGATCGTGATGATAGGGACGGCCAACAACCACGTGCATGTAAGTAACAAGGTCTTTCCTAAGCCGAGGCAAATGACAGGTTTAGTTTCAGTCTTACTCCCTGCCATTCCGAGCTGACAAGAACAGCTTCTCCGACATCAACACCGACTACCTGCTGCGTAACGTGACCATCAGCAGTCTTGCCATATCCCCCAAGGCCTCGGTGTGGGCCGTGGGTTACACCAACGGGGCCATTAGCGTAAGTGACTCTCGGCTCTCGAGGCGAAATTTGACCCAAAATTCCTCTTTAGATCTATAAAATGACCAACGGAGACCCCGAGACCAGCAAGATCCTGCAGCGAGTTGAGTCGGGCACGGACCGGATCGAGGACCTGCTGTTCTCGCCCTGGAAGGATCCCAGCTCGCCCGTCATCCTGGTGAGTCTGTCCCGGGAAGCCGCCTTCTGGGACGTCAAGCACATGATCAACAATCCCTACCCGGACCGTTCATCGCCAAAGCAGCTTTCCCAGCGGTTCAAGAAACGTAGCCAGATCTCACCCCTGCGCATGGACGTGAGTGAGAACGAGACTCTCGGGTTTCAGCCCATCGAAAACTGCTGGTCCGAGAAACGAGGTCCCAACGAGAGACCCGAGCTGCTGGCCTGCATCCGGCTGATCGGGAAGGCGGAGAAGATAGTTGCCAGTCCGGACTTCAGCGAGTTCGTGACCCTCGACAACGAGGGGGAGATCTACCACCTACGCGTCTACGAAGAGAACGCCACCACTCCGGAGAAGCTCGCCTGACGCAAGGTTTCGAAACGGAGAAAAGTTAGACTAAGAGAGAAACATATTTTAGGTTTAAGGGTAATCAAAACTGGCTGTGTCGTGGTACTGGATTTTGTCGTATACGCCCTAGGTCTAGCCATTTTGTTGCATTTCTTCAGCTCACTAGCCTTCCTGGTGCAATACGAAGGACCTCTCCTTTTGGAGGGCCCGTATCTGTAGAGGATAATCTCTCTTTATGCTCAATTTGAAACACACGATGACAATGAAAAGAAAAGACTCGAGACAACGACAAAACTGCACAAAGGGAACAACTTAACGCGCACACCTTAATTTTACGAGTTGAGATTTACTTTTAGCGAGAAAAACCATAGAGTTAGGTACCAAGAAAACCAGAGATCTTTTATCATGAGAATTACTGTACCCCGATCTACGTAACCTCTGTTACCTCGATGTATTCTACTTTAGTATTCGCCTCCATGCCACATCAACGTGCTTAAAAATCTCTACTTAGACCCGAAGGAACAATGTGACTGCTTAGTTCGGAGGAAACTCATAAGCGTTGACAATTTTACTATATTATATGAAGAACAATTCTACTTCTATAGAACAAATTGATTATAGAGATGTAACGATAGAATGATTTTCTAATAAAGATTTGTATAGAAAATGAAGTTCTGTGTTGTTATTTTCTCGTATTTTGATGCCTCTTCCTATCTAGGACCTAAGTAGTAAGCAAACGACGTTTTCCAATACCTTTAAGGCGAGGAAGTATGGGGGTCTTGAAGTCTTTACAAAAGGGTCTTTGGGGTCTTAAAGAGTCGAGAAAGAGTCTTGAAAAGGTATCCTGAAGCCTTCTACAAGCCCACTCCCCAATTTTCAATGGCAGTTTTCTACACGTTAGAGCTCTTGAATCACGTAAGGGCTACTCTAAACGATTTTTAATACTGATAAGGAAAGAAACACTACGGAATTTTCATTTGGGATGGCTGCTGGGGGTTGGTGGGTGCTCCTGCGAAAATCCCTCGCATAGCTCGTCAAACGACACATTGTCCGACAAAATCGATAGGGGCTGGAAAGGGAAAGGGGAGAGCGAAAGAAACTCAATTACACATCACATCATTCCGATTCAACGCTAATGGATTGAGAGCAAAGAAAAATCCATTAGCCGACTCGAGGACGGAAGGAAGGGGAGATGGGGACGCTCGTACCTGCGGAGTGAACTGATCAACGCGCTCCAGCAGACTGTTGGGGAAATCGGGGTTGTAGTACTGCACAATGTCCTGCGGGAAGCAGCTGTTGATGACCCTGATGTGCTCGAACAGAGCCGTTCCGGGGTCCGCCGTGATTTCCTGCACCTGTCTGAGTCCACCCGTCACCATGAAGGTGCGTCTGGCAACCGGGTCGTTCGGCAGGATCTTGGAGTACTGCGCCAGGATGTACTTGAGGATGTCGGGAGGGGCGTTGTAGAGCAGGGGCTCGAGTACGGCGATCGAGATGCAGATCTGAAGGCAGAGCTTGAGGGTGCAGCGACATCTCTTCTTGAGCTCGGGCGAGGTCTTGGGGTCCTCGTGAATCTCGAGGATCTTGGCGTACAGGCCGGCTTCTCCCAGAGCCTTGCTGTGTTCTGGGGTGTGCTTCCCGACGTGTCCGAGGGCCCAGACGGTCTGGGCGAGCTGCAGGTCTGTCATCCTGTCGCAGCACAGGACCGCCTTGAGGGCGTAGGGCCCGTGGCAGTCGATGACGGCGAGAGCCAGCTGGGGACTGTGACCCGAGATGAAGCCCAGGGTGGTCACGGAGGGCGTGATGAGGTCCTCGTCGCAGTGGAGGGACGAGTTGATGAGCTGGATTATGGACCCCAGGGCGCCCGCAGTCACCACCAGCTGAGAGAGCTGAAACGAGAAGTTACTCCTACCCTAGCACTGGAATCAATTATTTACTTCCATTGAGTGCTTTGCAATTTCCTGAATGAGACGAATCGACTGCTTTTTAACTGCCACACACTCATTAGCCGTGTGAATGATGGCACGTGTCACGACATCTGCCTCCACCAAAGCTTCCGCGAGATCTCTGTGCTGACTTGCGATGTTGGCGAGTGCGTAGAAAACGTTTCGCTGAAAGATTTGGGGAGCAATTTTTTTTATTCAAAATTCGTCAACAAATTAGAGGCTGACCTTCAACTTGGCGTTGATGTTGTTGAGGGTGCGGCTGAAGTGAAGCACCACGGCGGCCTCCACGACGGCCCGAGCGTGGTCGGGGGAGTGGGAGGCCAGGTCGCCCAGAGCTTGAGCCGAGATTGTCTTGAGGCTGAGCTCGGGGCTCTGGAAACACGCCAGAAGGAGCGGAATAGCGCCTCCCTGGATGGCTTTGAGGGCCAGCTCCGAGGACTTGGAGATCAGACACCCCGTTCCGCAGACCGCCATCTCCTTCACGGCCACGTTGGGGTCCTCGAGGGAGCACAGAAACGCGGACATGCCCCCGGCTTCGGACACGGCAGTGGCGTTCTCGGGCGAGTGCTTGGCGATCCTCGTCAGTGCCTGCAGCACGACCTTCCTGAAAAAGGACTGGGACAGCGGGAGAGTCAGGGGGGCTCGGGGGGGAGCTGAAACTCACGTTATCGTTTCTGTCCATGACGAACTGGCGCAGCAGTAATTGCGGCACGTTTCGTTCAATTAAAGTGTCGGCGATTCGATGCACGTTTGCGCACATTCTGCCGATGCAGTTGATGGCGTTCGTTCTAACATTCAATTGGGGATCTTCGATGAGAGGAATAATGAGGTCAATGACACCTTGAGCTTCAATGAAACACACATTTTCGACAGTTGTGGCTTCGCTCGCGATTGCCTCACAGTACTTGAGTCGCGCTCGGGAGTACTCCGACACAGCTAGATTCTCATTATTTAGCAGCGATTGAAGATATCGGAGTAGTTTACCTTTGAGCACATTCCGAGCCGTCATATTGAGATTTGGGGTCGCTCGTCGTACTTTGGAATTTTAGTGACAGGAGTCTCACTCGGTTGCCTTGATGCCTTCTGTTCGAATCCCCCTTGACACCGTTCCTTCGAGATAGTCATAATCATTCATCAACGCTTGTGCAAGTGAGTTCTCTAGGTGCTAGAACAAGCGTTAAAAATACACGTCAATTCGAGCTGACAATTTGGGGCAAGGTCGGCATACACTAAAAATATATATGGCGAGCAAAAAGTAGCTTTTATTGTGCCCCTTTTTGCTGCATTTCAGTGGTGAGTCGGTGACATGACGTGCCCCAGGGGAAACCAGGGTGCAGCTCTGAAGTCTGAAACGATCGCATAAAAATTTAACGGAGCAAGAAAATGATGCTGCATTAAAATTAATTGCGAAAATATTGATTGAAAGCATGTAGGCACTATGTAGCGTATACACAGAGAAGGACGTACTCATGTGCTGAATTTACATAAGACGGAGAACATAGTGTGAACGATTCTCAGATGAATGGACGGCTTGGAGTGTACGAGAAGAATATCCATAAATTATTACCACACGGAGATAAGCGAGAAATGGCGATAATGAAGGGATCTCTATCGCCTGTAGTCTGTACATACTTAGAGGAGAAAAACAATCGAGATGGCAGCCGAAAATGCGATGTTCAGGTAATAGAAACGAGTAATCTCTGTTAATGGCTTTCGATTCCACGTGATGGGGATGATTGGAAATTTAGTGCCCTCGTGCTGGGGAAGTACTCACTTGCAACTGTAATACTAAATAATCAATTTCAGCATGACTTAGTCCAATGCTTAATTAAGTGAAAATTGCTCGCAATCTAATGGGCTGGAAACTTTACAGAACGTGCACAAGCACGCAGTGGTCTCGAAGGGTGAGTCCCAAAATTACAATTTATATTCCACCCCATCAGAGTCAGGTCCAGATTTTCCGTTCTCTTCCTTCTTGAGCGCCCTGAGCTTCGAGCATGGAAATTTTTCAGGTCGGTCGCTCTTTTTATGGAGTGGACAAACAGAGCAAAATGTTTAACCAATTTTCGTGGAAGTTTGGATTTGAGACCGACTTGGATCTCCCAAAGTACTTAAGTCCGGAGGCTCATCTCTTGGTGGCTGTTTCTAGGGGTCCTTCTAGTGATCGTCACCAAAGATGGGAGCTCTAGCCCCCGTACTTTGGGAGCTAGAGAAAATCAAATTTTTGTGAAATTTTTGTATGGGAAAATTTCACCAAGATTTGGTTTTCTCTAGCTCCCAAAGTACGGGGGCTAGAGCTCCCATCTTTGGTGACAATCACTAGAGGGACCCCTAGAAACAGCCACCAGAGCTTCCGGACTTAAGTACTTTGAGAGATTTTTTTTTCGATCCAAGTAGGTCTCAAATCCAAACTTTAACGAAAATTGGCTGAAAAGTTTGCTCTGTTTGTCTACTCCATGAGAAGAGCGACCAACCTGAAAAATTTCCATGCTCGAAGGCCCTGAGACTCATCTTGCTTCCCTTTGTGTTCCCAGAGCCAAAATAACCTTTCCAGAGTAAAATTGGGTGCCCTCAGAAGTCAAATTTCTGAATTTTCAGCGCCTGTTTCAACAAAAACGGCACTAGTCATGCTCAACCCACCCCCTTCCTCTTACTGGAAATCGCTGAAAACTTCGACAGACACCCCTAAACCGGAGACCAAGCGCCAGATAAAGCAGGATTTATGACCATTAAGTGGGAATAAATTCAGCTCTGCATGTATCGGCTCGTAATTGGGTACAAAATGCCCTCTAATCCCGGCAAATGACGCAATTCGGGTGGGCAATAAAAATCTCCACAGTCACCCGGATTTTCCCAAATCGATATTTCATCATCTCTGGAACCTGCGTTCCTTCACAGTCACCAATCACTTCTCCCCCCTCGAAACTCTTGCATTACTTTTCGTCATCGCAAGAAGGAGGCGAGGCCCCAAAGTTCTCTTTGGCAAATAATACATTTTTCACGCTCTTGTTCCCTTTATCGTCTTCGCCATCCTCAGCAAACATCCACCGTCTACTGTCTACTTGTCTCTTAAATGTTGCAGGGGTAGTAAAAAATTTTCACAACTCGTGCATTATTTCCTTATGAAATATTTACATCAAGTATGAATATTTATGGCAGTTTTTACGAGGAGGCAGATCCTGGAAGCGATTGTGAGGGTGAGATGAGTTGATGACAGCCCATTAGTTTCGCAACAACGAGCACATAGTGATGATCATCGGCCACAAGACGCACGTAGATCGAGATATGTTTTGGGGCAGGGAAATAAACGAAAACAATTGAAAACGCTGTACTGTTCCCCTTCATCAAATGTCATTCCCTAGTTAACGTATTTGCCGCTTCCCCAGCAGCTGCTGGGTATCCACGAACCATGACAAATGACTACACACTTCTGAACACAAATATTGGCAAGAAGTAGCAGATTTGAAATCAGGGAAATCACATTCCGACCCACCCTAGGGAGCATCAAGATTCCACGCGTGAGGGAAGCCGAGATGTGGCTCACAGGAGATGGAATTAATTGATAAGGTAACGACAATAATGCGAGAAACTTGGGGAATCGCGACTTCTGGTGCCACCCTTTGCACTTAATTCAATTGAACGGCCGTAATTAGCCTCCACATACCAGTAGTTTAGCATTTTTATTTATTGGTCGCTCGCACATATGTACGAGAGGTCTGGTATATAAATTAAAACGCTTCACCCGGAGTCGACAGAGCCGAGTGAATATGCATTCACAATCAATCTCCGTACATAGACGGCCTGCACATAATGTACAACGTCGCGTTGTGGTCCAAATGAACGAAGAAAAGAAGCGATAAAAGTATCAAAGAGAAACATGCAAGAAATAATAAAACAATTTTGAAAGCAGAGTTTATGACCATACAGCGCAATTTAAAATAGGTTCGAATGCATTTCGCTATTCACTTCTTTCGTGCAATTTCACGTACCCGATGCTGATGCTGATGCCGTTGCCACTTGAACGCTCCGAAGGTAGACGCTAATGCATCAATTAATTGTTTCGTTAGAAAGTTGGCTCGGCTTTGTAACGAGATGAACACGGAGCTGGCCGCTTTCGTCGTTTCTCCGGCATTGCCTTGACAGTGGCAAAACTCTATGCAGGGTCAATGCTTTGGGAGGGAAATCAAGAAAGATCTTTCATGAAAGGTTTGAGTCCAAAATGGCGACCACAACCCACACTTGAACCTACACTTGTTAAGAATATCTCTGTTTTAGGACTTTTAATGAAAATGGTAAGTTTGGCTCTGGAATCACGTTTACGATGCGTTTAGGTCGAATAAATGAATATTTGAAAATAACATTTATTTCACCTAAAATTCATAAAATGGCATACCTCCGCTCGTTTTTTTGGTCAAACATATTTTGTCGGAAAATATTCTTTTAAGTCTAATAAAGGACTCGGTTTACCAAAAAAATATATTTCCGAGATTTTTGGGCAAAAAAGTAGATTTTGGAAATTCAATTTTTCACCTGAAATTCACATTTTGGCAATCGTAAACGAAAACCTCATTTCGTGATTTTTGTTGGAACATATTTTGTCGAAAAAATATTCTTTTAATTCTTAAAATAAGTAGTTTTACCACAGGAAACAAATTTGAGCCAAAAACGAGGAAATTAGGGGAAAAAGTCCAATCACGAAATTTGGGCTGTAATTGAAAATCGACACTCCCACTACTTAGCTACAATAGAAAATTTCTTCGGCGGGTACAGTCTGTTGATGTCCAAGACTGTTCCACCCCTGGAGCTCAGCAAAGAAATATTAATTGCGAGGGTACATAAGACGGCCACTAATAACAACCATTTAGTCATTACCGTAATTTGTTTCCAAAATTGTTTTTCCCGAGGGGAGCGGGAGGGAACTACGAAGTTGGGGCGCACGTTATGTCCAATCTAACTTTTAATTAAATTTTTTATGAGTGCACTTTTCCTGTCCTGCAAAATTAATCAACGGTTGATCTGATGTCAGGCCAACCACCACCCCAAGTTCGTGGCACACGAAAATCAATAACGCTTTCATAACTTGTCGCGACTCGAATCGACGAAAACATCACTTGGAATTTCGGAAAAGGTTGAATCAGAGTCGCAACCCGCTGGGGAATTGATATGGAAATGAGGGTAAATTAATTCAATTCGGGGACAGGGGACAGTTGGGCCCTAAAATGCTCAAACTCAAATACCCCAGATACTTCCGGATTATTTGGAATTACCATTAGTGCGTCTCTTTCTTCTCCGTCTCCCACTCCTCCGCTGCAAGAAACAATATTAAAAGCAGCAATTTGAGCTCTCCAAAAGAGGAAAGAAGTAATTAACATACGCGCTCATACCATACATATTTTAAACCCATTCACCAGCAATTCTAAGTGCTTTGCCAGGGAACACATGTAAAAGCTATTCAGTGAACTGAAAGTTTCTTCTTTGAACTCCCAGACGAACATTGTGTTTTCGTTCTTAGGAACCTTCATAGTGTCTTTTCATTCGAAGAACGCGCTAATTACGTCACTTCCGCCAAAGTTGCTAACGATATTTTAATGAATTTGATACATTATTCTTGTTGGTTTCTCCGAGTTGTGTTTTTAATAAAAGAAATGGGCAGGAGTTTTTATCTCCGGAATATGATAAATTACAGCCTTGTCAAATCTAATATTTACGCTTTGGAGTCAAGCATTTTTAATTAAACCTGACAGGGCAGTGGTGTGAAGAAATAAATCAAGCCAACACCGCGAGCATGTGGAAGTATCATACGCGAGACCGCAAGAACGAGATAATAAAACTTTCGACGCAGTCTTGGACCATTTATAGACTCTGGGATTCGGGTTCGGCTTGAGGTTGGCGGGCCATTAGAAATCACAATTTTATGGGTTGTAACAGCTCTCTTCTCCGCAGTCCACACTCTGCTTCAGAGGTGTAGCCTCTGGGGCTTTTCTTACCTCTCTCAGAAATGAGCGGCTCTCGAGATAAAATGAGCACTGCCCTCCTCGTCCACGCCCCTGCTCCTACTCATGAATATTCCAGTGCACTCTAAATTTGTACATTTCAACACATAACATAACTCGCAATAAACTGATCAGCGCTCGACATTCATAAGCGTGCCTGTAAAACACTACTCGGACTGCCACCTGAAACCGCTGCTGCTCTCTAGACTCTGCTCCATTCTCTGACGTGAAAATCAATGTGCCAAATGGCCTCGAAAACCCCAAATGTAGAAACTTGTGTTCTATCACGTTGATTGACACTTTCGAGAGTAACGAGCTCGCTTCGAGAACCCCAAAATAAACCGTTCGTTGACCTTCCAATTAAGCCGAAAGAAACATCCAGCCATTTCTCTCCATTGTGCCCTTCTCTCCGCTCTCCAGTGACGCGGTGATCTCATGATGTTTAATTTAAAATCGTTTGATTATGACAAATGCTTCATTGACCTTGTTGGAATCGAGAAACATGCCGGTATGCCGCCAGTAAATTACGAATCATGCTTAAAGTTCAACAGCTTTGGATGCAGGTTCTGAGATTCAGTTGGAGGAGCCACAGAGGCATGTCCAAGCCCCATAAATCAACTAATGGCTCGCTCGTAAAACAACAAAGAGTCGACTTATCTTCTTAATGTCCTTCCGGTGATCGACATGATTGACTTTTGATGTTCGGTGGCGAAGTTCGAGCACGAAACAATGTTCCATTGAGTCCCAGTCCAACTATGGCCGGATTAAGTCAGACAATTACTATTTCTGCCTCGCTTCTGCTGCTTTCGTATGCTTCAGTCCCGCTCCAGGTTCAATGTGCCGTAAGTCAAAGTTCTCCATCTCTCCATTGTATGAACGAACCATTCGAGATCGCAGGAACGGAACTACGAGATCAAGCTGCTGGACTGCTCAGCCCAGTCCATGAGCTCCTACACGAACTTCACCTTCATCACGCGAGAGGCAGTCGTGAACTCGTCCAAGGAGCTGCTCTGCGACATGTACTTCCAGGTCCTGAAGCCCCTGGAGAGAATCCGTCTGAAGATCCTCACCACGGCCGGAGACCGAAACATCCTAAATCTCTCCATGGACCTCTGTGACAGGTTTCTGCGGGGCAGAAACTCCTGGTGGACTCGCTTGTACGCCCGCATCGAGGACATGGGGTTCATGCCCGAGGGCTGTCCCATTCACCCCGACACGTAGGGTAAAGTTCGTTTGTGGAACACTTAAGGCCTTATTTTATTTATTTATTTTCTTTATTTTATAACTTGGCTCTCTGGCATTCAAAGTGGTCAAATTTGGTGTCAGTGGATAGATAATTGAAAAAAGAACATGGAAAAAAAATTTTAGGGCCCTAAAATTTTTTCAAGAGTTTTTATTGAATTTTAAAGTTTTTGGGTTTTGGTCGAATTGTGGAACAGAGTGTCATTTGTGGAACAGGGGTGGTCGATTTGTGGAACAAGGAAATCGCAAGGTATTTCAAACCTCTCTAACTCCCTTAATATTAAGGGGATCCATCTGGGATTTTTTATGGGGGTACATTAGGGATTGGAAAAGCCCTCCACCAAACCGGAAGTTGGCCCGCCGCCATCTTGGATTTTAACGCTTGAAAAAGTAAATGCATGGGAGTTGGCTCAGAAAACCATTTATTACTGCGTTATCTTACAAGATAGGACCCTAGTTGCTTTGCAACTTTGTTAGAGAAAACTTCAATCAATTTTTTGATATGCTTAGACTAGTTATAGCTCTTAAGGTACTACCGTGAGAGTCGTGCAAAGTTGAAAAACGAAAAAAAAGTTTTTCTTTATTTTCTGGTGGCGCCCTCTTTTGAGATAAAAAATTGTTACTTGCACCAAAATTGCACGCTAACAATTCCTTTTGAAAATGTTATCAACTGTTTAGAACAAATGCTTATTGCGGCCAGGAAAAATCAAAAACTAAATTTAAGAGATTTGTTCTTGAAATTTCAAAAAATTCCTGTGGGCTTAGTAGAGAGTAAATTTTCAAAACTTTACATGTTTTGTCAATTACTAGTTAAGGACTATCTATACAAAAAATATCAATGCCTTATCTAAAGGGAGAGCTGCGTTAGAGCTCAGTCAAAATTTGCACTCATATCTCACCGGAAATCAACTATGCTGACTGAACCGGAAGTCAATTTCAGTTCTAAATGTGGTTTTAGGATTGGTCAAATGTCCATTACATACTTTCAAAACTTCACACTTTTATCTTTTAAGGGGACGAAGAAATTGGGCAGTATGTGTAGAAAGTCGTACCCAGGTATGCCTGAGAGAAGAGCAAATATTGACTAAGCTCTAACTCAGCTCTCCCTTTAGATAGGCCAT
The DNA here is from genome assembly GCA_963930915.1 of Forcipomyia taiwana. Lineage (NCBI taxonomy): Eukaryota > Metazoa > Arthropoda > Insecta > Diptera > Ceratopogonidae > Forcipomyia > Forcipomyia taiwana. The sequence goes on along the minus strand of CAWVOI010000089.1, from coordinate 2,657,334 downwards.
TGATTTTTTTTATGTAGGTAGTACTTAACTAGTCATTAACAAAACATATAAAGTTTTGGAAATGTTCCCTCTAATAAGCCCACAGAAATTTTTCGAAATTTCAAGAGCAAATCTCTTAAATTTAGTTTTTGATTTTTCCTGGCCACAATAAGCATTTGTTCTAAACGATTGATAGCATTTTCAAAAGGAATTGTTAGCGTGCAATTTTGGTGCAAGTAACAATTTTTTATCTCAAAAGAGGACGCCACCAGAAAATAATGAAAAACTTTTTTTTCGTTTTTCAACTTTGCACGACTCTAACGCTAGTACCTTAAGAGCTATAACTAGTCTAAGCATATCAAAAAATTGATTGAAGTTTTCTCTAACAAAGTTTCAAAGCAACTAGGGTCCTATCTCGTAAGATAACGCAGTTATAAATGATTTTCTGAGCCAACTCCCATACATTTACTTTTTCAAGCGTTAAAATCCAAGATGGCGGCGGGCCAACTTCCGGTTTGGTGGAGGGCTTTTCCAATCCCTAATGTACCCCCATAAAAAATCCCAGATGGATCCCCTTAATATTAAGGGAGTTAGAGGGAGTGAAAGTTCCATCCGATTCCCTTGTTTTCCGCTATTCCCGAAGGTTCAGTTCCCTTGTTCCACAATTCGACCCTCCATGTTCCACAATTCGACATTCAAGAAGAATTTTTTGAACATTCGTTACTCCCTTAATATTGGCTCGATTGACTCAAAAGTAGGCTTAATCGAAAACTCAGAGCCCAACTTAAACGACGATACCACTTTTGTTACTTTACACTTACTTTAAGATACCTAAAAACCTTAAGAAAAATAATCTAAAATTCGCCATTTCTTAAGAAATTTGTATTATTTTTAGACAAAAATTTTTCATTCATGCAACCTTTGAGATAGAAACTTTTTTTCAATTGGAAAAAATAGGAATAAAAATTACAAGTTCAGAAATATAACTCAAGGGGGGAAAAACATTGTCCTGAGGGCGTAAGAGCAAAATTACTTAAGGTGTTCCACAATTCGACGTGTTCCATAATTAGAACTTTACCCTACTACGTCCAGGGGTACCTCGTGGGACGATCGGCTCTATCCCACCTTCATGCCCATCACGGAGCTGCTCGTGACCACGGAGATCTTCACGTTTGAGAGGAACCGAACCGTTCACACCAACAGCATTATTTGGAAGATTAAGACCGTGCCGAGGGGAAAGGCTTAAGAATTTTTCTGGAATTCGGTAACCGATTTTTTTTTAAAACTGGAAAAGAAGCTAAGGCTTTGTTATAAATTACGTCGCGATTTTAGACCCCCCCCTCCCCCTCCGTCATGGTTTGTGATATATAACAGTACTTGAGTTTGTTCCAGCTGCCACGGAGCAAATGACACTCCCCCCCCCCCTCCGTAGGACCGTAACGTAATTTGCCCTAAACCAAGGACAGCTTGATGAGATCAGAGAGTCTAGGTTATATCCTTTAGCTTGGGAAGAAAGTGAAGACTTAAGATCAGTGGTTTTTAGGGACTTTTATCCGATTTTAGATAAGTTAACTATGGTTTACCTTGAAATTCATGATATTTGCTCGAGAAAGGGGAGCCTGAAAAGCGATTACGCCATCCTGAATTCTAAAGAAACAATTTTTCAAAAGTCGAGGGACAACAGATTCGGTTGATTTGAGTCAAAGCTCTACTGATTACTTACTTCTTACTTCTTCGGCACTACAACCAATTTTTGGTCTTGGCCGAGTCAAGAATCCGATTCCAGTCGGTACGGTCCTGTGCTCTCCTTTGCCAGTTCCCGACATTCAGGGTACGTAGGTGCTGTTGTAGCTCTACCGATTAATAGGCTATTTATTTAAGATTGATCGCCTTAACTTTTGAGACAAGCTCGTCAAAGGAAGAACGGAGTGAGACATGAATATTCAGTTCTCCCTTTTGTTCGAAATAACCAACTTGTATTCTGACTTCTGAAATGAATTTTGCATAACAATAGGACGCGGTGTCTCGGATGCCCCTCAAAATGTGACAACGGTGACATTTTAATCAATTTCGCTCGCCTGTCAATTCTAATAAGACTCAATGCGCGTCCCTCAATCTCAATCACGAAGCGCCCAATGAAATTTCATCCTTGAAGAGTGATCTCGGAGTCCGTGGCGAGGCAATTATTGGCGCAGAGCTCGACCAACCAAAATGCTGCTCTGGCCTGCTTCGTGAGCCGCTCGTGTCTCGGACGCGTGTGTGTGCGTGCGTCTGTTTTAAGGACCAAGCTCATTATAGGGTCACGCTTTTTTGTACGTGAAACGAAATCGGCAATTTTGCCACCTCCTACTTTTTTGCCTCGCTTCGCACTTCACTGGCGAACTTCGCTTTTTGACGAGTTTTTTTTCCCAATCAGGAGAAACAGGAATTTCCAAAAACAATATTTTCATGGAAAAGCATGACGTCACGGTTTCTCCTCGCCGCTTTTCTTATCGAGCGAACAGTGAGTTTCGGTGGGTACTCAAAACTGTTATACACCTCGGCCACTTGAACTTCACTCATACCTATAGCTAGAGCGCACGTCGTCCAAAGAGAGCCTCACACACAGTGTACGAAAGTTCTGTACTAGATGTCGATACACGAAGGCACGGTGGCGTACGTCCATACAAAGTGTAAACAACTCGTAATATGTCGTAATAAAACGTCGCTCTCAGTGTGAAATTAACATTAACAGAGTGAAGAGTTCCTTGGCTTTTCGGTCGGAAAAAAAAGTTCTGCGGCAGATTTTTCAGTGAATATCCGGTCAATTGGGCCGTTTTGGAAAACTAGTGCGTAGCGCGGCGAAGTCGTGTCGCTGGGGACTGTGAAAGAGACAATAGAGGCGAAAATAGCGATAGTGGCGATTCGGTTCGTGTGCGCGTACGGGCATGACCTTATTCCTATCGGCTGGTCCCCCATGTCTTGAGGCAGATTGAGACTCAGATTAAGGCCCTGAAAGACTAAAATTGATTTTGGCAGACACCAAAGTGGAATACACGAGAGCCGAGCGCTTTGGATACACACTGGATCTCTGACTGTGTGCTAAAAATCGCAGATTGGAAAGCTAATTTGGCAGCATGATGTGCAAAATATTCGCATTTTATGGATTACGCGAGTGAATACTTATAATAATAATTATTATGAATGTGTACCTCTGCATGTCACATGGAGTATATAGACGAGGAGTGCGTAGTGTTGGTGTCGTACATACCCGATAAATAATATAACACATAAGAATGTGTGCATGTAGCTATGTGTACATGCATACTGCTATTGAATGAAAAGAATTTTCGTGTATAATTTTTTTAATTCGAAAGAGTAAAAGAAGCAAAGGAAAGGCTACTAGTGGCCATGTCTATCTTCTGCGATTGAAACAGTTAAGAGCTGCGAAACGATATCGAGTGAAAAGTAGTGCACGAAGTGACCAGAGCAGGAGAATGTGAGCCCGTGGTGAAAAATTAAAGTGGGAAAGAAATAGCAGGCAGGCTCGGTGTGTATAATCGATTTTTGGGCACAATAATCATATAAAATACATAAAATTTTGGTCCGTACATAAACAAGCCTGCCGTATGTGCGTATAACAATATGGCAAAGCCTGAGAGCTGTGGGCTCGGTAAAAAAAGTAAATAGACAAAACGAAGTACGAAGAAAAAGTGTGTCTCTCGCAACTTGCCTAGAAAGTTGGACGTGGAAATGAAATTGGAGGCATGAGCGCAAAAGTGGGTGTTCAGTGGAGACACAGCAGCGATGCGGCATCGCCGTTGCCCCCTCTGCCGGACCTGATCCCGATCCCGAGTTCCTCCCAGGCCACGACCCCAAAGAGCAGCGCGAGCCAGTCCAAATGCTACGACAGCGTGGTGACCTCAAGGACCACTCGGCCGCGGAACAGCATGAAGATGCCGGGTGTCGCGAAGATCCAGTGGTCCACGGACTGCTACGAGTTCGTGGACGAGCTGGAGTTCGAGGAGGAGCTGGATGACGTTTTCGTAGGTGGCGGCGGCGGTCGCAAGTTTGGCAGCTGCGGCAGGACGAGCAGCAGGAAGGCTCCGGTGTATAACAAGTCGGGTAGCTGTTATACGGAGACACAGACAAGTGACAGCAAGGGCACTCACGAGGACGGGGAATTCGGTGACGTCAAGAAGGAAGTGCGCCGGCGTTCTCATAAAGCAAAACTCACCAACACCAGTGACGGGGGCACTTCCGTTTTGGCGATCGATGATGGAATAAGTGACGATGATGACCCAAAGTCCCGCGACTCGAGCCACCTTGTAACGAACAACAACAGCAATGAGAAGGAGTGCTGCAGGAGCGGGAGGAGGACCAGGACGCAGAAACATCGCAAAACGTCGCGTCGGAGAGGGGGAGGGGGGAGACGGCCGGCGGGAAGGCGGTCAGCGACGGGACCCGGGGAGGTGACGGGCGAGTCGTTCGTGGTTCGGAAGGTGAACCCGATATTCCTGTGGGTGAAGCAGGACGACACGAAGATTGTGGAGGTGCGGTGCGAGGACTACGACAAGCGGAACCGCATCCGGCTCACGAAGACCTCAGAGGGCTGGAAGGCGGTCCCTCGCACCGAGACGGCCTTCGGGAGCGACTCGAGGGCGCGACACAAGCACAAGAAGAAGAAGAAGAAGAAGCACAAGAGCAAGAGGGTGGTGGTGAACATCAAGGAGGAGGCCATAGAGAACTACGTGAAGCAGGGAATCGTGAAGCTGGAGCGCCTCGAGGCCCGGGAGGTCGCGAGCAGCAAGGAGGGGAGTGGCGAGGAGGACGAGATCGAGTCCCACATCCCGTCTCACACCATCTCCCTCGCAACTATAAACAAGGACATGCATGCGCATGTGTCGCACAACAACAACAATAACAATAGTAGTCATAACTTTATATCTATACCTGAACTTGAGTTTAATCACCAGGAAAGCCAAGTGAGTGCATCACCTATACCAATACCAATCCCGTCGCCGCCCCCCCTCTCATCCCCCATCGAGGTGCTCTCTCCGTCCCCCCACAGTCACAGTCACGACATACAGGACCTCTCTGAGCACGTACAAATGCTAAATACGGCAAGACGGGTGAGTAACGAAGCTGGTTTAGGCTCATACGGGCACGGGCACGGGCACAGCGACGCTGGGGAAACTAGAAAAGTGCATTTGCATCCAGACACAGGCGCAGCTAATAGCCTAATAGCGGACGAAAGCGCGAAGTCGGGCGCATCGTTGTTCAGGATACGATCGGGCCCGAGCTCGACAACGACGGGGGTTGCTGCCAAAGATGCATCCAAATCATCTACATCAAGTGTGTGCCCAGATAGTGCGCCACCAACTTCTGTGTACGACACACTGAAACGGGAGGTTTCCGACTGCATCGACAGTGGCTCCGACTTTGCAAGTAACAATAATAGTAGTGAAAATCACCATTTTGCTCTCTCCAATGGCGAAAGTGTTGTTGACTGCAGTGAAAAGTACTTGAGCACCCTCAAAAACGACTACCCAGACTGCACAGAGCTAATCAAAGACATTTGTGAACTGCAATCAGCGAATACGGACGACCTTATGAGCGCCCATTGTGACAATACAATGACTGGCGCGGAGCTGCTGGACTCCCTCATCGAGCAGAGGTGCGAGGACAATCACATTTCGGGGGCCGTGGAGGACGCTGGCTTCTCCCAGCCCGTCACGGACATCATTTCGCGCCTCAACGAGCAGCTCTCCTCCGCCCCCAAGTGTCTCTCGTTCAACGAGGCGGGGGAGATAGAGGGCCTGCACGGGGACCTCTTCGACAAGGACCTCGACAACAACCAGCTCCTCGACGACCTCTCCATCACCATCAAGAGCCTCAACTCCGAGATGGACTTCAAGAGCTCCTCCGACCAGACGGCGAAGGAGCACACGATTCTGTCGGTGGACTCGAGCGAGGAGACCCCCAAGGACCTCACGTGCAAGAAGCAGCGGGACGGCAAGAAGAGCCTGAGTCCGCGTCCCGTCTCCCACAGCTCCGACACCATCCAGTCGCCGCAGCCCTCGGGTCTGCCCGCCGTCCCGCCCTCCCCCGAGCTCTTCAAGACGAGCAGCAACAGCACCAAGCTCTTCATAGACTCGATTCTGGCGTCGCCCAAGAGGTCCTCGGAGGCGCAGCAGAAGGAGCCCCTGGACCTCGGGTCGTGCCGCAAGTCGGCCAGCCCGACCGTGAGCTGCTCGGAGGAGATCAAGAAGACGGAGTCGGTGGTGATCAGCGACGACGAGCCCTCCAAGAAGCGGCTGAAGAAGGAGCCCATGAAGGACAAGGAGGTGATTGACGTGGACAAGCTGAGCAACAGCGAGACTGCGCGTCTCGTGGAGCTGCTGACGTCCGGGAACGACCCCGACCCGCTGACGCAGTTCCGACTGCTGGTAGGGAACCCCGCGTGGAAAGTACCTGACCCCCTCCTGGTGCCAAAGGACCGCCTCAACGCCGTGCTGGCGTCGCCCGCCCGCGAGATCCCGCTGCTCCTCACGACGCGTCCGGAACTACGCCTTCCCGAAGCCTTCGCGTTCCCCTCCATCCTGCAGGACCCCGACATCCTCGTGATCTCGCTGCAGCAGCTCGAGAAGATCCTCCAGAACCAGGACGAGCTGATGAAGCTGAAGGCCAAGGAGAAGGAGTTCAGCAACAAGAAGCCCCCCAGCGACGTACCAAAGAGCCCCGTGCCAAAGATCAACTCCCCCACCCCCTCCCCCGTGCTGCCCTCGCCCACGCCCTCCGACGGTAGCATAGACGCCGCCACGGCCGCCATGTTCAACCAGATGCTGTGGCTGCCCTACCTCCAGCAGATGGGCCAGTTCAACCCGGAGATCCTGAAGGCCATGATGGGGCTCCAGCAGACGCCCCAGATGCCCAGCATGCTCTCATCCTTCATGCAGAACCGCTTTGGGGACTTCACGATGCCCAACGCCATGGAGTACAAGCGTCAGCTCGAGGCCGCCATGTGGCAGGAGGCCATGAACACCAACATGCAGCGCGCCATGAAGCTCAAGGCGGAGCAGAAGAAGGCGGCCGAGAAGGCCAGCTCCAAGAGCACGTCCAGCAAGATGGCGGCCGCCATGATGAACCCCATGATGCCCTTCATGCCGCCCAACCAGAACTTTTTCCAGCAGCAGCAGCAGCAACAACAGCAGCAACAGCAGCAGCAGCAGCAGATGAGGCAGATGCAGCAGATGCAGATGCACTACAAACACGGCCTTTCAGGGTCCGGAGGCGCCTCTCAGACCTCCCGCTCGCAGTCCTCGGGCAGCTCGAAGAAGCAGCAAAACATGTCGCCCAACTCCTTCTTCCAAGTTCCTATCAACCTGCAGGAGTTCCACGAGCAGCAGCAGCAGCTGGCCCGGAGGTTCCAGCAGAGCAAGGACAAGTCGTCCGAGCACCACTACATGAAGCAATCAGGAGGCAGTTCGGGTCAGCAGGACCAGAAGCAGCCACGCGTAACGTGCAAGTCACTCTCGAATCTGCTCCAGCCGAACCGGAATCAGCAGTCGCAGGCTGATATGCTGTTCGGAGGCAACGTTGCAGGTCACAATCTCAATCAGTTCACCTCCAAAATGACCAATATGTCCAACTTGATGGCGATGCCCGGCATGAATATGCATGGCGTGGGCGGTGGCAGCGGGCAGCAGCAGCAGCAGCAAGGTGGAAAATTAAAGGTGAAACCGGGTCTCTCGTTACTCGACCCAGCTGCGCTCCAGCGGCGATTAATGAGTGGCGATGACATGTCGGATGTGGCGAACAGCAGCATGGAAGAGTCGCCGGATCTCTCCTCCCCTTTGTGGCATCCCCTCTTTGGAAGGTAAGCGTATGAGTTTTCTGTCCGTCTGGATTATTTCTGCTGGTTGAAAACGCAATTTCTCCCTACCTCAATCTTTGCTTTTTGGCGCGAAGTCTGAGCTTACGTGTTTGAAACAGGTTCTGCAGCATCCACTGAAGATGTGACAGTGTGGACAAGCGAGTCCCTTAAGTACGAGTACGTAAAGGGTGTTTTTTTTTCGAGCGATAGAACTTTGAAAAGAAATATAACAATTAGATTTCTTAGAAATTACAGTAAAAATGGTTTTATTTGCTTGAATATTTAATGGCATTTATGTTTTGAAGACAATTTCTGGTAAATGACCTCCGCGGCTCCGTCTTAAATAGGCTACCCTATCGGTCCAATTTCGCACCACTTTTTCAAGCATTGCTGGTCTTATTTCGCTTATTATTCGCTGAATACTTGCTTCTAAGTCACTCACTGTTGCTGGTTTGTCGGCGTAGACTAAAGATTTAACATATCCCCACAAAAAATAGTCCAAAGGGGTCAAGTCACATGACCTTGGAGGCCACGGAACAGGGCCGTTTCTGGAAATTACTCGATTCCCGAAAATTTCTTTTAACATAGTCACGGTTTGCCCAGCGGTATGGCAAGTTGCACCATCTTGTTGGTCTTCAAAACATAAATGCCATTAAATATTCAAGCAAATAAAACCATTTTTACTGTAATTTCTAAGAAATCTAATTGTTATATTTCTTTTCAAAGTTCTATCGCTCGAAAAAAAACACCCTTTAGAAACCAAAGGCTATAAATAACTTGTTATATTAATATACAAAAGCAATGATTACCATGCCGAGCTGCGGTGAACGATAAGTGAAACCGGGAGAAACTTGAACTTCTCGTGCGTCCTAGCGACCGAATCCCGCTCTTTGCATTTTATGCGTCATTCCACAGAAGATGATAAAAATTGACTCAGGAAATGAGGCCTAGCAGGTCACCAATCGCTTCTAATTAGGTTATGTGCGCACGGGCATTCACCGTCGTCATCGCTGATTACTTTTGGATCCGGTGTGCGGTGGAATTTTTGATTTTTGGCGCGCTGACAGTCATTTCGACGACTGCATTTTTTTCCGAGGCGTGCAGCAATGCGCGGTGGAATAGAAGAGCCGCGATGGTTCCGACACTAATTTGATTACACCGCCATTTGGGATAGTGTAAAGCAATTTAGCCACACCTCGGACTTCCAAATTCAGCTTCAGAACTGCAATCAGAATATCAGCTAAGAGGCATGAAATTGGAATTTCTGTCCCACAGACTGCCTGGCCGTGAAACTCGCCAGTCAAATTGATTTCATTCTCCCATTACATTCGATCCATAATCAAAAAGACTGAAATGAAATGTGCAGAAAGCATTCAGTTGGAAACCAGAAAAAAATTAATGATCTGGAGAAATCCTCGCGCAGTACTTGTGCTCTTTCTTACATGTTTATTTGCACTGCTTGACCCGTTCCTTTGTGCCACTCCGGGTCTGTGCCTGTGCATCTCAACTTTTTCTCTCTCTTGTTGTTTCTTTCCGCGCAATGTTCACTGTTCATTACGGACAAAAGTTTCGGGAAGAAAGGAGAAGTGGGTGCCCACACGCTTCTGTGTTCTGCCAGCAGACAACAACAGTGGAAGCTTAAGGGAGAATAAACCCTTGAGTTTATGGGAGTCTTATTTCCGAGCAAAGCCCAAGAGAGCCCTGATTTTGCGAAACGGACAAAGCAACTGGGTGGAAAATTTTTTTGCTCGACGAGAAATTGAGTGAAAAAGTGAAGTGGTGGTTTGTAATTTTGTGTTGCATCAGGAAGCAATGGGAAGCGTTTGATTGCGGCATGAGCGGCCTGTGTGTGAAATTTAATGCCTTTTTGTGGTGAAATCGTGAGCCCGATTTTTCTGTTCTGTCGTACAAAGAAGGCCAAGTCTAGCCCTGGTTGACTAGAGAAAAAGACTATATTGAAGGCTTTATTTGTGGGAATTCATATTTATGATCGAGTGCGCTTTGAAACGATGAATGGAGGGCCTCAATTCAGGTCAGAGACGGAACTCGGGTAGTCCTTTGTTCGCAAAGGAGACTTGTTACTTCTTCTCGCTACGCTGCTGCCTTTGAACTCAAATGAGAATATTATATATGGCGCTGAGGCCGAACCAATAAACTTTAATATTCTTCGCAATATGCAATATCCATTCATTCTAAACCAAATTAACTCTATTCATGTACGATACATCTCAATTTTGGTGAAAAAGTGAGTCGCGTTTGAGTCGGAATGCGGGATGGCTGGCTATTGGAATTTGTAAAAATTTGCATGACGTTTGGGACATCGGCGTTGCCTGGGGTTTCGATGAATGCGCTTGTGCGTTTCCACGAGCACCGAAATGTAATACAGCTAAGTGAATAAAACACGTATTTTGGGGACGGGGACTTTGAAGCTCGGAATAGAGGGGAACATAAAACAAGTTCCGCTGAATCAAGATAAAAATGGCGAGAGCCGATCGTATCAAAATTAATAAAATTATGGCCATTCTTCATCGGATTCCTTGCATCTTACTTGCAGTCGATTCTGCAAATGAGCACGAGTACATGGCATGGCTTTTATCAGTAACACAAGAGCGTCTCAAATACATACTCGTGATGATGCTATCACCATATGTCATTAATTTTTGCAATCTTCCCACACGTCGGTTAAAAATAGAGTCTTTATTGGGAACATATTAGGCAATGCTTGAGATAAAGAACGCTCGTTAAGGTGAGGTTCAATCGACCGAACTTTAAGTGATTCTTATCTCGCGACGGAGAAGACAGATTCGCGCTTAGAGTGAGGACCTCTTTGTGTTCTGCAGCATCGGTGGAATGCAGACTGCAGTGATGGAGGGGCATGAAATCCTTTTAAAATTTTTAATATCCTCGTTTGGTGGTGATAGTGATAAATGGCATCCCATGTGAATGGAGCTAAATATCGATTGGCTAGTCATAAATTTCCTCGTTCCTGGGACAGTGATGTAGCTACCAGGGGCGTCTACAGATGAGGAAGAAGCGTTGGCTACGCTACTGCCCCTCGAGTCGGTCTCATGGGAGATTTCTCAGCCATAAACTTGAGCTCGTCTTGAAAAGTTTACAGCGTTTTTGAAGGACGATAAAGTATAGTTGGCTGGAGGGCAAAATCTCACAAGCATACCCCGAAAATCGAACCCTCGCTAGACGTATTTTATTTCCCGGCCACCGCAATCCCAATCGCTGACCGCAAATGCCATTGAGCCAAATTGACTACCCGCATTTCGCCGCAACTGAGGCCGGTTTCTCATCAACCGTCTTCCCATATAATCATCTCGTTATTGTTGTAAGATTTTTCGCATGCGATTCGGAGGGAAAAAGTCAAGAGGAGCTTGTTTGCTTTGTTAGACAACAAGACAACTCTCTCTCTGTCCCCCTCGAGTTTGTTCTGCCGTCTACTCACTTGTTTATACTTACAATCGTCATCAGAATGTGTCTTGTTCCCCTCCTGCATGTGCGTAGACAGACAAGAACGCGATTGTGAATGTAAATTTTTATGTTTATTAAATCGTCAGACGCTTGAGGAATACTAATGGATATGGGTGATGCTTTAGTGAGCAAGAAAAATGCCCACTCGCTTGATTAAGGACCCTAATAGAGCGCTATTTACTTGGAAACAGGTGGGCGAGGCCCAGCTTTAAAGCATTAAATTTCTTTCCCAACGAGAAAATCGCACACCTACCCTGTCGCTTGTGTCACTATATCTAATTCCGACTGTCAATCAAATCGGAAATGAAATTTTAAACTTGTATATAAATGAAACAGAGAAAAATGGCTGGAGTGAAGCCCCGAAGGTAGAGTTGTGTAGTAGATACATCTGTCAAATGCATCTTGTCATCCATCAGTGTCTCGTTTAAATTAAAATACGTGGATGATGGTAGCTTTTGTGCTGCTGCTCCCGCTATTGCCGTTTTTGCGAGAGAGACAGAGCTTTGACATGCACTCTTGGATCCTCAGCACCGTCCCACTTTCATGGGCTCGCATTGTTTTCATTTAGGAAATTCATTTTGTATCGCAACATACCTTACAAATTCGCAGCGAGCGCTCGAAAATGGCGTCAGATAAAAACATCGAAAGTGGCATCGCCATCAGAGCACTCGGGTGGAAGAGCAAAATAAACAAGACGTTTCATTATTTTCTAGGGGGTTTATTTTCAACATTCTGGTCTTCTGTCCGTCTGTAGAGTCTGGAAGGGAGCAAAACAACCACTCTTTTGATATTAAGATTTTTTTTAAAGAAGGGAATTTAAATTTAATCATTTCGTTCTCTACCTCTTGAATCAATTTTCCATAAAATATTTTTAGTGCATTTTTAGCATTTTGCAAAAAATGCACTATTGTGGCCGCTTTGCCGTCTGTCTGTCTGAAATTTTATAACTCAAGAACCAGAAGAGCTAGAGAGCTGCGGTTTTTTGCATTGTGTAGAATATAATCTGAAGGGGTGCAAGTAAACCATTTTAGATCCCCACCCCCTCTTGGGGCGAAATGGGGGGTGTTTTACGTTTGTACGAAAACTCCTTATTTTACATCCGATTGAGCTGAAATTTTAGTATGTTGTAGTCTGTGTTAAATCTAGTAAATCATGGAACCACATGTGACCCTCATCATGTACAGGGACGGAGCTAGAGGCCCTCAAAGTTTGGTAGAAATTTCCATGGTCATTGACCTCTTTCTTTTTTGTTGAGAAATTTTTTTTTAGCCCTAAACTCTCACATCCTGAATTTAAAAGCTTAAACAAGTTGACAATTTTGGTTACGGAATTAATTTAAATAGCAATTGGCGAGATTTCACACATTCCGCGTGGGCACGCACTCAATTAATTACACTTTTTCGCACTCACTCACCAATCTGAATCATTCATGCGGTGCAATTTCATATGCATTATACCTTTCACCCATTGTGGGCTGCGTTGCATCCGATTTACAAAGTGTCAACCCTCAACAAGTGTCCCGAGCGAGAAAAAACGGTGTGCCCGATATTTCCTCTTCATTTTCCACCCACACGCTGCGTTTTGTTTAATCTGCGATCATTTTCCATTCGCTCTTCGACTTCCACAATTTTCTCGGGTAGGGAAAAAAGTTTATCCTTGCCGCACATCCAATGTCTGGGTCAACCTGAAGAAGCGACGATAACGTGCGGAGGAACGAAGAATGGAAAAGTGTGTGCAGAAGCATGTTGCACTGATGACGGAGCGCCGCTTGCCTCTAAAAGCATGAATGAAGATGAAACAAAGCGAAATGGAGAAGAAGTTGCGTAATATCAATTTGTCCGTGTGCCTTCGCTGGGCTGGAACAGACGAAAGAGACTGACTTCTAACGCACGGTGAGCCTTCATGGGGGAGTGCTTTGCTGTAATCCTGCCAGTTTGAAAGCGAAAGTAGTGGTATTTTTCGAATCGTCTCGTTTGTGTCAAAGGATTCTAGTTAGAAAGCTCATTATGAGGCAGCAAATTTGGAATCGTGCTCGTAATCCCTCCAGCGATTCCATGTGTGGAATGAATTGAAATTTATGCAGATTGGAACAAAGCAACGGGTTGGAGGGAGGCACGTTTGTACGAAAATCAAAGGGAAATTCTTAATTTTACTGATTCGGCATAACGATGTAATTTATTCGTTAATGAGAGCCGGCGGGAACAAAGACAGGTCCGTCTTTCCGCCTCAGTGACTCCTTATTTCGGAAGACCTGCTTCAAGTCCTTTAAGTGCGGATTATTTCAACCAAGAACGCACTTAGATACATATCACGCATGAGTTATTGACACGCATAAAAAGCGGGAGACAAGGCAGAAGAGAAGAAAGCTCTCAAACGGAAGAACGACGGGAGAAAGAAGAACCTAAGTAGTGTGTACATAAACTGACATAAGTACACTTAATTTAACCTGTTTCATAATGACGCGTATTTCAGCATGACGTAAATCTCAAAAGGTTCCCATGCACGCTAGACCTTTGAGTGCCTTCGTCGGTGCAATTCCCAGAGAAAGACTCCAGAACAAGTTTTTTTTTGCCTCAATCAAAAGCAAGCCTAAAGTGTTGCTTTTCCTTGTCTTTGCAGCCAGCAAAAGGGCGGCTACAACAGCCCATGGAACTGGACCACCGTGACGGCGTCGGGCGAATGACACAACCTTGGGACTCGCAAGGAGTCTAGTGGTTCCAGCCAAGCCGCCGCAGCAGCAGCAGCAGCCACCGCAGTCGCGAACAATCCATTGCATTCCAGTTTTCCAGGCATCGCGAATGCCACTCCAGCAAACGTAAGTCACAGTTCGATGGGCGGCCATAGCTCAAACAGCGGTGGTCATCAGCACCACCAAAACCATAGCGGAAGCGGTAGTGGAAGCAGCAGTAACAGCATAAATCAGAACAGACCACCGTATGGATTTGACTTTAACTTCCATAATACCTTCTAGTTCAAAGAATAACGCAAGTAAGGAAACGAAAAATACCATAACCTAAAAATTAAGTAGATGTGATATAAATAAATTTACAACAGATATACTAGGGAAGGCAATAGGCATGTCAGGAGCTCGCAGGGCTCGTACCGGTTCCAGAAAATTCTTACTCACATAATCAAAGTTTCATGTGCTACGAGACGATAAGCTGGGAGAAAGTAAATTAGCCAAGTAACCAAGTAGTGAATTGAATTAAAACTGAAACTAAATGAATTGTCGTTGTAAAACCGTGCATCCTTCAAGTATAGTAGTCAAGTATACTGATCCACATAACCTAAACTTACACATAAGGTTTTAAGATAAAGCGAAAGCGAGGGAAGAACCAGGAGATAGCTAAATTGTTCCGAGATACGAATTTGTAAATAGACCCTGTGAGAGGAGAAGTGAATGTTAGATGTTTTGTGTCAGCAACTCAGCATCAACACGAACACGAAGAATAGCAAGTCTCAAAATTAATCGTAAATAAATTAAAGTAAATCAAAACCTTTTACACATACTCGTTTAAATACTACACGGCTCCTTACTCCTTTCTACATTGACTTTGACTTAGGCCATACCGAAACGACAGCAGAAATTCCAGCTTGAACCTACTTGTAGTCAGATTATTTTAATCCAAAATTCCAGGACTCATCTCGGGGGCGAGGGAAGCTAACGTCTAGTGGGGGAAAACTCGAGGACATCCAGTCCCATCCAGTGTCAAGCCTCAGGAATATTCTAGTCTTCCCACAAAACAGTACCTTACCCTTGACCTCCTCTACTCACATCCGGAGGGCCAGCCACTCCCTCCCATCCTCTGGCAGGTGCACTAGGTGTTTGTTGCAAGTTGTACTGAAACTTAAATTTAAGTATCAAAACGGAAGCAAAGCAGATGTGTTACGTTACGACTTGAAATACTAAAATTAGCTAGTAAAAATTTGTTATTCTAATTTTAGGTATCCTTAGGTTGATAAAAAGTAAATGAATAATTCATGTGATGATTCTCCTTGCTCTGTTCTATCAAGACATACTGCATATGTATAAAATCATAATTTAACTGTAATAATTTAAAATTTGACTATTGAAGGCTATGGTTATGGTAATTAAAATAATGATAATAAAACAGAACTATCATAACTAAGACGCCAGATGGAGTTTGATTGGAGTGCTGAAAATGCGGAGAAATATTTTATGACGAAATCAATCAATTGGATCTGCGCAATGATTCGACATTCCGTATGGAGCCTGAAATCGTAACCGCGCCGATTGTTGCCCGAGAGGTGAGGTACGAAGAGCTTGTCGGCGAGCTACAACTGATAACATGTACGAAATAACGTGAACATGAACAAGAATATATAATAATTCCTTCTTAATGTATTGATTTTGTGTCAAACAACTTTGTGGAGTCAGAATTTCTTGGCAAAAAAGTGCGCGCGCACTGTACGAAAGTTTAGAGAAGCAACAACGGCCGTGGCGCGATGGAAAAGAAACACACATTCGGCGGTGTGGTAAAAAATAATCCACATCAGCACTTGCGGAGAGCTGATTCATCACACGGAACTCCCAAGCTCAACTCTCAGTCCCCTCTAAGCGCAAGGCGCGGGCGGGCTCTCTGGGGATTTGGGCGCTCACTACTGGCTGCCATTTCGCGCCCTTTGCCACCCCATTTTGCCACCCACCCACATGTGAGAGCTGCACATGCACGTCGTTTGACAGGAGGTTAAAAGCTGCTTTCCCGTTTTATGTGGAATTTATGTGGAAAACTGACATTTTGGATTTTTGGAATTTTATTTTTTGCACAAAAAAGAAGAAACCACTTCACCTCATTCCACATGTATGGTCGTTGAGAGCACCACCACCCCCCATCCATCATACCCATGGAGCGAAGTAGCTAGCTCGTGTGTGTTTCGGAACATAAAAGGCCAACACACTGAGCATGAATTGATTCAGTGCAACAATATCACTTGAACTTTTGAGTCGCCTTCCGCTCTTTGTGCACCGCATGCAGCTCTCTCGTCGTTATTGCGAGGAGCAGCGATGAGTTACGTCATCATTTCTTCTTCACCTTTGCTCGGCGATGCGACGCGACGAGACAGTCCCACGAGAGCCTAATGGGGATAACTCGCTCAAAGTTCTCCGCAAGAAGCTCCCAGAAGCTCCCCGCGCTTTTGTCCGTTCTTCCGTTGCCTGACGATGATTATGTTTGTTCTAGTGGTAGAGTAAATATTTTGAGTTCGTGTACATTGTAGATACTTGATCAAACAAGGGACTGCGCGCATGTAATTTCATCACAGCAATTCACAAAGATGGAGAGCTTTAGAGCGCGTCTGAGTTTAATTAGCTCGATAAAGTTCGCAAAATGGGGGGCAGTTTTGGCAATAAATTTTTACACCATCATCGTACAGACTTCACTTCTGCGGAACCGTAGCATAATAAATTACTAAATAGATGGATGAATAGTTGATAGAAAGGTTCTATGTGTACGTAGGTGCTGCCTCGTTCGTATGCACACAAAGTTATTTTGATAAAGATTAATGACTAGCAGTTGCCCTTGCTCCAGAAGCGAAACAAAGAGCCGCATAGATGCAGTAGAACCCGGACCAGAACTCTCCAGCGGCTCGTACGGAAGCTCTGTGGTCAGACAGTGGAGCCCTCGAGTTGGATGACGTGGACTCCAGATTTCCTCGCTCGGCGGCTCTGGAGCTGTCTAGAAATCTCTAATTGCGTCAACGCGGGAACACTTGAGCTAATAAATATTTCCTCTTTCGAAAATAACAAAAAATTGAACAGCTGCTGAGTCTGGAGGCTTTAAAGCGACTCCGATGCCGCTTGACTTTGGGATCAAGTGAACGCTTAATGTCAGTCGACCCAAGGGCTCTGATAGTCGTTTTTCATTAATTAATCGTCAGAATCACTTGGCTTGGAGCCATTTATAGAGGTATGGTTGCCTAGAGTCATTACAGAGTCATGCTGAGAGGGTGAAAACCACCAGCAAGAATCGTTTTTAAAGATCTTTTTCAAGCTACTCTTTGATTGCCTTTATTTGATTGATAGAGTTGAACCTTCAAGGTCCCCAAGACCTCGGTCAAAGACCTTGTTTAAGACATAGAGTAAAATCTAGTGAAAATATAAAGTCCAGAGAGAGAAAATTAGCGGCAGAACCTCAATCTTTCTAGTATTTTATACCTTCAAGATCCCTAAGACCTCGGTTAAGGACCTCATTCAAGACATAGAGTACAGTCTAGAGGAGAGGAAATTAGCCTCAGTCCTTCAAAACCTCAGAACCTCAATCCTTCTAGTTTTTGATACCTTCAAGATTCCCAAGACCTCGCCTCGGTTAAAGACCTCGTTTAAGACACAGAGTAAAGTCTAGAGAAAACATAAAATCCATGGAGTGGAAATTAGCGGAAGAACCTCAATCCCTCTAGTTCTTATAGCTCTATTATAACACCTTTCATAACCTTTTGTACTTCATTTTGCACATCATATAGACACTCGCACATTGAAACAGGCCGCGCTTTGTATGCAAATGAGCAGAACCTTAAGGTGATAATTACCTGTACATGACATTTTTAAACAATAAAGTTGCGTTTGCGACAGGAATCGGGAGACAGATAAAAATGGGCAGGGCCAACTGTTCCAACAATGGGTTTGTCGAAAAACGGGCTATATTCTCGCGTCCTTGGAAACACAATTCATGTGAGGCTCCGCTCTCTAAGCACGGCTCTAATAGACGCGATTCGCAAAATGACCTTCGCTGGCAGATGTGATGCTAAAAATATGAGCCGAGCGAAAAAATTAGCGATTTGGCAGTGAGTCGTAATAATCAAACACTTGTTATAAAGCGCTTAAATAAAGCAATTGTTGTTGTTGTTCCTGCTGGTGCTCTGGTGCGGCTGCTGTAATGGGTATAAAACAAATTATTTGTGACATCGGAACGAGTCGCGAGTCGCGCGATATGATACAAAACGCGCGGTTGAGAACACATGTAAGGCTTCACACAGAGACAACTATTTGTGAGGTTGTGTTCAGTCTCTTAGATAAGAATGTGCTGCTATTGGCTCCAAAACTGAGTAAACAGAGACACGCAAGAGGCTGTTGAATTGTCGCGGAAGACCGAGTTAATGTGCTTCTGAAGGACTGGGCTGAAGGTCATTGACTTCTGGATTTTCGGTGACGAGTGTTTTAGGGCCTTTTCTGAAAGGGGGTCTAAACCTTCGAGCATGGAAATTTTTCAGGTCGGTCGCTCTTTTTGTGGAGTGGACAAACAGAGCAAAATTTTCAGCCAATTTTCGTGGAAGTTTGGATTTGAGACGACTTGGATCTCCCAAAGTACTTAAGTCCGGAGGCTCATCTCTTGGTGGCTGTTTTTAGGGGTCCTTCTAGTGATCGTCACCAAAGATGGGAGCTCTAGCCTCCGTACTTTGGGAGCTAGAGAAAGTCGAATTTTTGTGATATTTTATGAGGGCTAATTTTGTCCAAATTTTTTAGTTCAAGGGACTTAGCATTTGACCGTTGGTCTAGAAACCGCGCCAACATTCAAAATCACTCTCAAACCCTACCTTTGAAACTCAAACAGTTTGAACAAGTTTGAGGCTAGCAACTGTGGCAATCCAACCGCCAATTGAATCCAAACGAAACACAAACCGAAAACAATTCTTGACTAAAAGCTTCTCTTGGCTTGAAAAAAATGTACATCAAATCAGTGATTATTGACGGCTTCAAGTCCTACGGGCGCCGCACGGAGGTGACTGGCTTCGACCCCGAATTCAATGCAATCACTGGCCTAAACGGCACCGGGAAGTCCAACATCCTCGACTCGATTTGCTTTGTGCTGGGAATCTCAAACTTGGGACAGGTAACGAGCAACTCTAGCCGCTCTCTCGCTGAGTACCTAATTTTTTTCAGGTTCGAGCGACGTCCCTGCAAGACCTTGTTTACAAGAGCGGACAGGCGGGGGTCACGAAGGCTACTGTTACGCTGACCTTTGACAACACCGACAAGTCCCAGTGCCCGCTGGGGTACGAGAAGTGCAACGAGATCTCGGTGACGCGCCAGATAGTGGTGGGAGGGAAAAACAAGTACTTCATCAACGGCAAGACGGTGCTGAACAAGAAGGTCCAGGACCTGTTTTGCTCTGTGCAGCTCAACATCAACAACCCCAACTTCCTCATCATGCAGGGGCGGATTACGAAGGTGCTGAACATGAAACCCAATGAGATCCTTTCGATGGTGGAGGAGGCGGCTGGCACGAGCTTGTACGAGACGAAGCGAGAGGCGGCTCTGAAGATGATCGAGAGGAAGGACGCGAAGCTCCAGGAGCTCAATACGGTGAGTATCTGCGAGGACCATCGAAGAAGACTTTTGGGTCTTATTATCAATGATTTCCAGCTGCTAGCCGAAGAGATCGAGCCCAAGCTGGACAAGCTACGCAAGGAGCGAAACCACTACCTCGAGTACCAGAAGATCTGCAGAGACATCGACTACCTGACACGCATCTACATCTCGTGGTGTTACCTGAAGCTGGAGACGGGGGTCAAGAACAGCGAGGGAAACATCCAGGCGATCAACGAGAAGATCGCAGCCTCGCATCAGAGGATGAAAGACAACGTAGATGAGGCGGAGAAGATCGAGGAGGAGACCAAGGAGCTCCAGACGCAGCTGGACCAGGAGTCGGGGGGAGAGCTGGCCGAGCTGGAGGCCGAGATGACGAAGTTGTCCAAGTCCGAGACCTCTGCGGTGGCCAAGAGGAACGGCCTGAAGGAGAGCATCACGTCGGAGCAGCGGAAAATCAAGCAGCTGCAGAAAAACCTGCAGACCGACCAGACCTCCCTCACGGCGAAGGAGCGGGAGATGCAAAAAGTCGGAGGCATGTTCGAGGGGCTGAAGGAGTCGGAGAAAAAGGACGCAGCCGAGTTCCAGGAGGCCCAGAAGCGCTTCGAGGCCGTCAGTTCGGGTCTCTTTGTCACCGAGGACGGCGCGGCCTCGCTCCAGGACCAGCTGATAAGCGCCAAAGCGCAGGTCACCAACTCCTCGGCGACCCTCAAGCAGAGCGAGATGCAGCTCAAGCACTCGCAAAAGCTGCTGGGGGACAAGCAGAAGCAGGCGAATGTCCAGGACTCGGCGTTTCTGAAGGAGCAGAGTACGATCGAGCGAGCCTCGAAGGAGGTGCAGCGCATGGAATCGGAGCTGGGCCGCATGCAGTACCAAGAGGGGACTCTGGAGGGTCTTCGGGAGCGCCGAGTGGAGGTCCTGAACGAGCAGCGCCGGAGCAAGGCCGAGTACCAGCAGCGAGGAGGGTACCGCTTCGAGTTCCAGTACTCGGACCCGGAGCCGAACTTCGACAGACGGCGCGTTAAGGGCATGTTAGGGACCCTCTTGAGGGTCAGGAGCCCCGAGTTCTTCATGGCGTTGAGCACGGCTGGACGAGGGAGCATCTACAGCATGGTGACGGACACGCCAGAGACGGGCAAGCTCATCATCCAGAAGGGCAGACTGCAGTCCCGGGTGAACATCATCCCGCTCTCGAAGGTCAACGCGTACGAGCTCGAGGCCTCCCGCATCCGCTACGCAGAGTCCATGTTCCCGGGCAAGGTCTGGTACGCTCTCTCGCTCCTCGAGTACGACCGGGAAATCGAGCCAGCCGTGAAATTCGGGTTCGCAGGCACCTTCGTGTGCTCAGACATGAACGTGGCCCGCAAAGTAGCCTACGACCCCAACGTAATGTGTCGCTGCGTGACGCTAGAAGGGGACGTGGTGAGTCCGGACGGAACCCTCTCGGGAGGGTCGGCTCCCAAGGGAGGCGCGGTGCTGCAGGAGATCGCGATGGCGGTCCAGCTGAAGGAGAAGCTGGCCAGACAGGAGCAGGAGCTGGGGGAGATTGAGAGACAGATCGCAGGGGTCGAGAGGGAGGCGGCAAAGTTCGGGCAGCTGAAGCAGCAGCTGGAGCTGAAGAAGGAGGAGCTCCAGGCGGCGAACGACAGGCTCGGGAACACGACTTTTAAGATGCACCAGCAGGAGATTGACGACCTTGTCAAGGCTATAGGTGAGGGAATAATTTACTAGGGCTTTGGAGATCACACATTTCCTTTCAGAAAACTACAAAACCCAGATAGTTCAGGCGAAGGAAGCCAGCGAAGAAGGCAAGCGAAAGGTGAAGGACATCGAGGACAAGCTCTCGGATGCCAAGGGATACCGCGAGAGGGAGCTGAAGAGCGCCGAGGAGGGGATGAAGCGGGCCAAGAAGAAGAGCGAAGAGAGCAGCAAGAAGTGGAAGACCCACGAGCAGGAGTACGAGATCCTCAGGCTGTCGATAGAAGACCTCAAGAACGGCATCCAGAGCACGAATGAGCAGATCGGGAAGCTGCAGGAGGAGGTGGAGAGGCTCGAGACGGAGTTCAGGACCTTCGACCAGGAGTCGGCGGACATCACGGGGAAGGTGAACGTGCTGAAGCAGCAGATCAAGGAGCAGAAGGACAAGATCAGCCAGCAGAACCGCGAGATCAAGTCCAAGATGGCGCGAAAGGATCGGTTGCTGAAGCAAAACCAGGAGCTGGAGCTCGAGATAAAGAAGCAGGAAAACGAGATAGGCAAGGCGAAGAACGAGGCCAAGTCGGGGCTGGACAAGATCCACGCCTTCGAAAGCACGCACCCGTGGATCCAGACGGACAAGGAGTACTTCGGAGCTAAGAACACGCGGTACGACTACACTAAGGAGGACCCGGAGCAGGCAGGCAAGAAGCTGAAGAGCATGATGGATACGAAGGAGAAGATGTCCCGGAATATCAACGAGAAGGCGATGGTGTCGCTGCAGCGCAGAGAGGAGAACTACAACGAGGTCCTGAAGAAGCGGAATATCGTCCAGAGTGACAAGGCGAAGATCCTCAAGACCGTCGAGAGCCTGGACGAGCGCAAGAAACGCGAGCTCAAGAAGGCCGTGGAGGAGGTGGACGCCAATTTCGGGAGCATCTTCAGCTCGATTCTACCAGGTGAGCTGAACTTCAGAGATTTGTCTGTCCGTCTGTCTGTTTGCTCGTCTGAACCGAGAAGCTTCTTAAACTTCATACTTTTATGAGACGTCTAAAGTTGTAGATTTTTTTCAACACTCATTTTCCCTTTTCCCTCCAGGAACGAAATAAGAGGGCCCACCAAAATTAAAACTCACTTTGTTTTTTCTAGGAACCCAAGCCAAGCTCGTGCCTCCCCCGGGTCAGGACTTCCTGAAAGGCCTGGAGGTCAAAATCGGCTTCAACGGGCTCTGGAAGGAGTCCCTAACGGAGCTGAGTGGAGGCCAGCGCAGTCTGGTGGCCCTCTCGCTGATCCTAGCCATGCTGAAGTACAAACCCGCCCCACTCTACATCCTGGACGAAGTGGACGCCGCCCTGGACCTCTCCCACACCCAGAACATCGGAAGTATGCTGAAGCGCCACTTCACCAACTCCCAGTTCATCATCGTGTCGCTGAAGGACGGTATGTTCAACAACGCCAACGTGCTCTTCCGCACCAAGTTCATCGACGGCATGTCGGGGGTCACCAGGACCGTCAACCCCAACCTCGGAAAGGGGCGCTAATAAACCGATTTGACGAGTAAATTTTATTGTTCTTAGATCGCAGTTCCCCGCTCCAGATTCTGCTTGATCTCCTTCGTGTGTTCCCCGTAAAACCGCTCCAGCTTCTTGTTAAGTCTCGCATTTCGCTCGTTGATGTAGTCGATAGTCTCCTCGTCATTGTGAGTCCTTCTTCTGGAGTACTTCTTCTTCTTCGCTATCTGCGCCTCCACGTCGTTCGCCATCTTGTCCACTGCGTCCTTGGAATCCTTGTGGACCCCGAAGAGCACGGGGTTGCTTCTGCCGTAAAAGTCCTCCCCCATCTCCTCCTTCTGTCTCTCGTACTTCTCCATGTCTCTCGCGGGCATGTTCTTGATCAGCCGGTTGTACTGCCTGGCAGTACTCGCCTCGAAGCTGGAGAAGCCCTCGTCCGCGTTCTTCTTGCGAGCCTTGAGCTTGTCCATTCGCTCGGCCTCCACGGACGAGACGTTCAAGGCCTTCACGCGCTCGTAATCGAGCCCTTTGGCAGCTGCCTCCTCCCTCAGCTTCTTGTCCTCGATGAGCCACTCTGCCTGGCGCTTCTTGGCCTCAAAGTTCTTTGGAAGCTTATTTCGCTCGTCCTCCTCAATTGTGGCTTTGTGGTTGTCGATTCGGGCTTCGTTTCTCGCATTGTGGAGTTTCTTCAGTCGCTCCATTCTTTCAGCCATTTTCTGCTTCACGTCCATGTTTGTACTTCCGTTTCAAGGAATCAGGCTCTCCAAGGTTAAAAGGAACAAGGATTTACGTCTAACTTTCACTCCAAAAATTCAGTTCAATTTATTTCGCAGATCGTTTGTTGTGTAAACAAAAACCTAGACCTCGAGATCCCTTTTGTCCGGCAGCAAATCGCTGGATGCAGAAGCGATCGACCTGCCCTCTCCCTTTTCGAGACAAAGTTTCCGCACGCAAGATGCCCAAGGTACTTTTTCCGCTTTTAGACCCCTCAAATGGCCCCCAAACTGACCAAATCTACTCCCATTTCCTTTGCAGACAAAGAAGGAACCCATCAACGCTGTGCAAGTCTTCGGACGCAAGGTAAGGAGGGGAAAAACAGCACCAAAATAATGCACGTGGCTGACGGCCGAAACGGAGCCTGCTTACCTTTTTGTCTCCGAGCTACATTCACACTCCTTGACAAGACGACAAGCAGGCAGAGAATAGGGTTTCTCTAAAGTTTGGGCTGAGACTCGATTCGGTTCCAAATATCCATCAAAACCCACAAAATCCGCCATTTTCGCCCTCCGTGACCCCGAAACTGACCAAAGTGTGTGTTCATTTGCAGAAAACCGCCACCGCAGTGGCCTACTGCAAGCGCGGACGAGGCCTGCTCCGCGTGAACGGACGCCCCTTGGAGCAGATCGAGCCCAAGGTTCTGCAGTACAAGCTCCAGGAGCCCATCCTGCTTCTCGGCAAGGAGAAGTTCGCCGGCGTGGACATCCGCATCCAGGTCTCCGGAGGAGGTCACGTAGCCCAGATCTACGCCATTCGTCAGGCCATCTCCAAGGCCCTGGTATCCTACTACCAGAAGTACGTCGATGAGGCCTCCCGCAAGGAGCTGAAGGACATCCTCACGCAGTACGACAGGACTCTGCTGGTCGCCGATCCCCGTCGCTGCGAGCCCAAGAAGTTCGGAGGTCCAGGAGCCCGTGCCCGATACCAGAAGTCCTACCGTTAAATGGCGATTCCGTGTATTGTTGTTGTACTGACATCCCGCAACATGCAAGAATACATTTCATAAGCAAGCAAGCAAAAGAGCCGTGTTTTCTTGAAATTAGCCTTTATTTGTTTAATTTGAAAATCCTACGTGAGTTCTTAGACTAAGTTCCAAAATTGCAGGGTCCGGTCGCTTTTTGGCAGGAACATCGACATGGGACGTTCGAAGGAGAGGGCGTACTCCTTGGTCTTCCTCGATATCTCCTGGTCGAAGATCTGAAAATATATAAAAAGCAAAATTTGAGATTAAGCTAAAGGGTGCATTTTCGATTTCGATAGATAGATCTGGAGTGGGGCCGAGGGTCACGCAGGTCCTAAAGATCCTATTGTGACCCAGGGGTTCAATTTCAAGAAGACCAAACTTTAAGGGCCCCTAACTCCGTCCCTGTACATGGTAGGGGTCACATATGGTACCATGATTTATTGGATTTTGCACAGACTACAACATGCTAAAATTTCAGCTCAATCGGATGTAAAATAGGGAGTTTTCATACAAACGTAAAACACCCCCCATTCCACTCCAAGAGGGGATGGGGGTCTAAAATTGTTAGCCTGCACCCCCACAGACCATGCTCTACACGATGCAAAAAAATCGCAGCTCTCTAGCTCTTCTGGTTCTTGAGTTATAAAATTTCAGACAGACAGACAGACAGGCGGCAAAGCGGCCACAATAGTGCATTTTTTGGAAAATGCTGAAAATGCACTAAAAATAGACGTATGATGATTGGGTACCATAGAGGTTGTTCCTAGAAGGGAAGGGGTCTGATGAAGGACAATTTAAAGTCACTCACGTCGTTCTCATTGACCTCCAGGACGTTCGAAAGATCCCACTCGATGGACTGGCTCTGGGGGTTGGAGACCACCTTGGCGGCGAGGGCGACGCTGGGAATGCCGTGGTTCCAGAGCGAGTGGATCTCCCACAGCTGGCTCTCAAGAGCCTGTGACTTGAGGGGGTTGCTCTCCTCCATGATGAAGGGATCTCTGGAGACGAATCCGGCGCTCTTGTGGTAGAGCAGCTTGTGAAGTCCGGCGTGTCGGAGGATGAGGTTCCCGACGAAATACAGAATGATGGGGATGTCCTGAGGGGGCGCCACGAGCGCGAGACGGGCGAGTCTCTTGGCGAACGCGGCCACGAGGGCCTCGGGGAGATGACTGGAGCTGAGGAAGATGTCCGCCAGGTAGAACAGACGAGCCTTGAACTTGGTGTGGAAGATCTCTGGCTCGAACATGCTGTAGAGCTTCTCGTAGATGTTGGGGTACGTGAGGTTGTGCTTCTGGATGAGGATGAAGATGCCTTGGAGGGCAAGGAGGCCGATGGCCCCACCCATGTCGAGAGACTCCATGAGGAAGTCCGTCAGTAGAATGGGCTTGTCCAGATGGATGAGGATCTTCTCGAGGAGGATGATGAGGAGCTGCTTGAGGGTCTCTTCGTTGTGGCGCCAGAGAATGACGCAGGACCAGATTTTGTTCAGCGCCTTCCGCACCTCCTGGTACGGGAAGCTGCTCGCTGGCATGCAGAAGTGCTCCGACTCCGTGGTCTCCTTTGTGATGGGCATCACACCGACTAGCTGCAGGAAGTTGGCGGAGTATATCTCGTTTGGAGGCGAGCCTTTGGGGGTCATCTGGAAACCAGAAGTCTCTTAGAAACCCTGAAATCGGGGGAGAACGAGACCTTACCTGAGACAGGATTTTCCAGGAGTGGCTGAGGATATCCGGGTAGCGCGAGTAGTCGGAGTAGCGGGAGATTAGGGCCTCCTTTCTGGAGTCTGAGGAGAGGATTCTCTCCAGCACCATCCGCAGCTTCTCCAGAGGGAATGTTTTAGTGGCTTTGGCCTCGCACCCGATCAGCTTCATGGCCGTGACGAGCGACTGGACGCTCTCTGGCACCTTTGGCATGTCTATTCCCTTGCAGGCGCACGAGAAGGCCGCCTCGTACTCCAGCTGCCAGGACTCGTTTCCATTCGGAACTGCAAAAACGGGTTCCAAGAGGTTAAAAATGGCCGGAGATAAGACGGGGAAAACTCGGTCGTACCTGTTTCGTATCGGCGGAAAAGCTCGGTGAACACCAATTCGATCACTAGGAGGGCCTGAGTGATGGACTCGTCCTTGGCTAGGTTGGTCTGGGGGAAGAAGAGCCGTGAAAAATGAACCCACAATGGCGAACTTTACTCACTTCTAATACACTTATTAACGACTTTAATTCACTATTTTTGGATGTGTTTTGTAGGTAGCTGTGTGCCCTGGCTTTCAATTCTTTACCCTGTGCTTTGCAATACGGTTTTTCTGAGGTAAACATGATTTTTGCGATGAAAAATTCCGGACTTCAAACGAGGTTCGACCAATTTTGACAACTGCTGAACTGTCATGCCTCTTTTGACAGTCTGCGGAAAGACTGCGCTTCAGCCGATTTTGTGAAGAAAACACTTCGACGTCTCTTCGTTCGCTTGAAGGTCGAAAATGGCTAAGCCTGGCAGCGAGCTCGTTCCGTGCCTTTTTTGTGAGGCCTTGTTTGTGTTCCCGAACGGAGAGGCAGAGTACTTGGGCCACTTGTTCCTCAAGCATCGCCTGATAATCGCTGATGTCCAGGTGAGCGAAATCCCTGTTTTGTTTTTTCGTTTTCAGCTCCTCTGTTTTGCAGGAGATCAAGTATCTGGGGGAGTACCTGAGGTACTGGCGGGACATCTTCGAGAAGACCAACATTGAGGAATTCTGCACGACGATGATGCTGAACCAGAAGCCCGATGGGACTCCAAGTTCGGATGAAAAGTACTACCTGCTGAGCGACTGCGTCTCGGAGGACCGAAAGATCCGGGAGAGCCTCGAGACCAAGTTCCTCGCCGAGATCCTAGAACGACACCAGTTCGAGAAGAACGACACGAATTTCACAAAGTAGATATCCTCATTTTCTCCTCCCGAACCTCGAAAATTCACAGTCCTGTCTTTCCAGGGGCTGTCTGTACTGCAGAGACATCATAAACCCCACTAGGGCGGCGTTCGTGGAGCATCTCTACAGCAAGCACTTCCTGCAGCTCGGGAAGGCCGAGAACCTGGTGTTCATAGACGAGCTGATAGACGTGGTGGAGCAGAAGATGACGAGCCTGGTCTGCCTCTACTGCGAGAAGACCTTCAAGGACCGCATGACCCTGAAGGAGCACATGAGGAAGAAGGGCCACAAGCGTATCAACCCGGAGAACAAGTTTTTCGACAAGTTCTTTCTCGTCAACTACTACAAGGACCGCGAGAAGCCAAAGAAACTGAAGGAGGCCCCGCAGAGGCAGCGACAGGACTCCTCCACCGTCTTCCAGCAGAGCGACTCCGACTGGTCCGAGTGGGAGGCCACCGAGAGCGCGACAATCAGGTGTCTCTTCTGCGACGCCACGGAGGTCAAGTTCGAGGACCTGAAGGCTCACATGGCGGCCCAGCACGAGTTCGACTTTGACCGGGAGACGCAGGAGCTGAACTTCTACAAGCGCGTGAAGCTCGTGAATTACATTCGCCACCAGGTGCAGAGCCGGAACTGCGTCAACTGCGATGCCAGCAAGTTCCCAAGCAGCTCCGACCTTCTGAAGCATCTGCGGGAGGAGAGCCACTTTCGGGTGACGGACGAGAGACGCTTCAACCAGCCCGAGTTCTTCTTTCCCACGATCGACGACGACCCGTTTCTGTGCTTCATAGAGGACACCAGCGACGAGACTCGGTCCCCGGAAGACGACAGCGCGATTGTGATCTGCGAGGACGCGCATGTCGGGCTCAACGAGGACGCTGAGAACTTTGTCAAGGAGAACTTTCTCCACTACGACTAATCAGACTTATTCGCTTCTCTTCATTCGCTGCTTGAATCAATAATAAATTATTGCGTTAATTGAGACACAGAACCTTCTCGGGGGCTTCTTCTCAGAGACGTAACTAGGGGGAGAGGGGGGGGCTAGGGTAGGCTTAGCTCCCCTGAGCTTTTTCAGAGAGCCCCGTAGGGCCCCGAAATATTATTATTATTTCAAAGGCCCCGAAAAATATTAATACTAAAATAAGGCCTTTAAAGGGTCCATTTTTTAATTTGAGGGGGCCCCTATTTTTGATTTAAGGGGCCCACCGTCTTATTCGAGGGGTCCCCTTTTTTGAATCAAGGGGCCCACCATCTTATGCGAGGGGGCCCCCATTTTTGATTCAAGGGGCCCACCTTTAAATTCGAAGGGGCCCACTTTTTCAATTAAGGGGGGATAGGATTTAGGAAGGGGGGGCCCACTTTCAAGGTTCAGCCCCCCCGGTTTCCTAGTTACGTCTCTGCTTCTTCTTGGGCTCTGCCAACTGTAAACTGTACAAAGATTCAAATTTAACGTTATCAAATCAAACTGTGCGCAGAGTGGTGTTCGGTTGAAAACAGGTTTGACTGTTCAGGTTTGAGTTCCCCGACTGCCGATCGAGTCGAGTGAAAAACAAAATTCCAGATCGCCAGGAATTCAGGCTCCCAAATTGTGAATCCTTGCTCGAGCATGGTCGGAGATCCGAGTCACTGCGAAAACCTGTAAAGTGATGCAACGCAAAAGGAATTACTTGATAAAAGCTTCAGCAGCGCTGAGATAAATTTGAGGTGAGTTTTCCCAAATTGCTTTCCATCCGAATTCGGACCCTCCAGCCTCGAGTAGGCCTCCGAGCTTCACGGAGAACCGAACGTGTCTCGGAATTACACAACATCGCGAGCTGATTGCAGTTCGTGACCTTATTACGGGGATTTCTGGGAATTACGGCGGAAATTCCTCAGTTGCGAGAGTCGACCGCGATAGTACACAACATAAATAAGGCAGAAGATAAGAAAGTCTGGTGCGAGCAGGTAAATTTCCGAGGCGAGTGAGAAAGATCTGGAGTCGGAAGTCCACGTCAGAGATGTGCGTTATCAACGATCCAGAAGGGGTCAAGTTTTCGTGTGGTGAGGAAAATCGTCGAGAAGTCTCAATGATCGAAAATAACAATTTTCCGACCCATGTGTTAGTGTGTTTGCAAAGTCACGGGAAAGGCCTGATCGTGACCTTCTCGGGCCGACCCGATTTCGAGACTTGAGGGGCTTTTTTAGAAGGAGAACACTTGGCTCTGCGTGGGCGGACAGTCCGAAGAGAAGCCCCCAAATTGGACAAACGGACCCCACTCCGGCAGCCGCGGTGGAAATTCGTGGTTGAGCGGGGAAAAGTGTGCGAAAACACTCGATACTTTATGAATAGAATAAAATGAAGATCTGATGAAAATTCCCCGGTCTGGTCTCGTCGAGTGTGCAGGAGATCGCGCGCGTGAGAGTCGTTGTCTGTGACGTTTTTTGACGTCGTGCATTCCAACCAACACCTCGGGGAATTTTTTGCTGCTTGATTATTTTTCAGTTGTAATAACAAATACAAGAGAAAGAGAGAGAGGTTTGGCGCCTCAACCTGATAAAAGTAGACACCCAGCTATGGAGAAATGTGCCCACACCTCCACACCTATATTTATACAATAATTCACTTTGAAATTGCCAAAATATTTATTTACCGTTCTATGTAAATGATCTAAATATAGCAGAGGCGAAGGCTCTCTCCAGCTCCCAGAGCTTTTTCCCGGGTCCGTGGGTTCCGTGGGGCAAAGTCATCTTCTGCTTGTGTGACAAATCCAATTACTTTTGGCAGGTGACATTTCAATTTAATGCTTCGTGAAGATCGCCCGCCTCAATTTCGCAGTCACAAGGCAGCTTTAGCTTTCATGCCCAAAATTGTTCATTCGCGGCATTTCGCGACGAAAAGCAGAAAATTCGTTGGTAAGTGCGTCAATAAAACTCTTCTGGTGCGCGTGGGAAATTTCCTTTCAGATAATTTGAAAACATTGGGGGTCAAAAAAAATTTTCCATTGACATGGACTTTCAAGGTGACCCTTATGGCGGCCAAGTTAATTGTTTAAAACGGCCAATGAGGTTTAAAAATAGACCCGGGAGCTCAATGAACCATTGAGGCTCTGCAGTTACTTGGTTCGTTCCGGGGGCGGCAGAAATGAGGAAAAGCGCGATAAAATTCGAGGCGAGTTGGTTGAGGAATGCGAGGAATGCCAGAGTGAACTTGTGAAATAGCTGCTTTTCTCAGGGATGGATCGAGAGGCGACAGAGACAGATGTGTTGACAAAGGCAAATGACCTTATTTTCGCGTGTTACACCACACCACATCACACACTTGTTTTCCCACAAAAATGCCAACAGGTGTTCGCGTCTCGGCAGGGGATCTTCGCCCCACGATCTCCTGCTTCCTCATATCTCGAGCTCGTAATTGATTTGTTTTTGCCACGTTATTAATTTGCACAAGTTGGCCGACTTTGATTGAAAGTGCGCGGTTTGCGGGTCAATCCGCGACCCCAATAGCTCTCCCACTTGGACTCGCACGCTCGTGCGCCTCTCGGGAATGTGTTTAGGCGCCAAGAAATGACGTCAAAAGAAGCATATATTTCGGTATCAGACACTCGGTGCTCCTTTCATGCGACAAAAACAATGTTATTTTTAAGATTTATCTCACGCATAAGTCTCCAAGAGCTGTGAATTTGTGCTTTAATTCGAGGCAACGAGAAGGCGCCAAATCGCATCCCATTCGGAGCTTTGAGTGATGGAAAATTAATCCCTGCACGTAAACACGCTGACACTTTTACGGGCTCGATAGGAGAGAGAGAAAAATAAATTTTAATTTTCTGCGAAACCTCAGCTGGGGGCTTCTTAGAAGACCGAAGGAATTCGCCTCACCTGCTTTTGACATTAACGTCTTGCCGGCTTATTTATGGGTGGATCAGAAATGCTTGGGTGCGATAAAAATTTGTCGACGCGCTGATAGTGATTTACGCGAGCTCCGACACGAGGCTGAAGGTCGGTAGACTCGGCTGGAGATTGGAAAACCCCAGGCTCCACTTTGAAGGTGCCAGGGCAGGTGCGTTCATTCACGATTTTCGCAATATTTTTCTCTTTCATCACAGCGAGGCGGCTTTTGCGTTCGCAGATCGCAGAAGTAGACCTACATTTGCCTCATTATTTCATATTTTCCGCTCCTCGATCGATGTTTGGTTGCTTCCCAAATACCTAGGGCCCCCGTTTATTGTTTTTAAAAAAGATTCTTTATGTGGAAAGGGTCTTGGGGATTTTCATTTTACCGAAAAGCCGCCTGGGAAAGTAACCAGAAAGGGTTTCCTGTTGTAAAAAAGTTCCAAAAATTCATCGAGCTGAAATGTCAAAATCTAGAAAATCGTGGAACCACATACGTAACTACGTAACCAGAGACGTTACTAGGATTTGAAACCGGGGAGGGGGGGGGGGGTCTAAACCTTGAGAGTGGGCCCATCTTCCTATCCTCCATTGATTCAAAAAGTGGGCCCCTTTCATTTTAAAAATGGGCCCCTTGAATAAAAAATGAGGGCCCCCTTAAAAGAAAAAACGGGTCCTTTGAAAAAAATCGGACTACTTCGGGGCCTTTGAAATAATAATAAAATTTTGGGGCCCCTACGGAGCCCTCTGAAAAAGCTCGGGGGGGCTAAGCCTACCCTAGCCCCCCCCTCCCCCTAACAGGGACGGAGCTAGGGGCCTTTGAATTGATTTAAAAATATTTCTACTAACCCTACTCTCAAGTACCCCAAAAAGCGATCATCATTCCTCAACATTGTAAATACAGTAGTTTATGGTAGCAGACAATTAATTTGAAGAGGTTCTTGGTTCGAATCTGTGTCGATGTACGAGCACGTGTACCCGAAAGAGCTACCGGGTGCACATCTGCAACAGCTCAGTCCGCACAGGTGACGAAATGCGCTCTCGAAACTCATCGAAGGCGAGAAAAATGTTCTCAGCGGCCGTCTGTTTGTCTCACGGGAGGAAAGTGCCAGGCGACATGGTTGGGATTTCTGCGAATCTCAAAAATAGGAGGTGATTTCGGTGCATTCCCGGTACTGCGGCCGAGTCTCGCGATGCATGCAGCGGAAAAAGCGAAACGGAAACAGAGCCAAGAGGAAAGTGGTACATCTGTATTTGTTGTGTCTTAGAATCTCTCAAAACGAGGCTATTTTTAGGGCACCGAATTTGATTTACTATTTATACGAGCTAAAAATTATCACAGCATATCTTTTGTACACACAATTGCTATTTTTAGCGTTATGACGGCGTTCAGAGCGCAGTGGGACTTTAAACTTGCGCGTAGCACTTGGATGGCGCTTATCAGGTCTGAGATAAAGTGTGTCTTGGGAGTCTTGGGCCGAGTGACAGCTGGCTGGTGGAGAACAAAAGGTTAGGCTAAGGCACAAAAAAGCGAGTGTATGTATTTTTAAAACAATTGCGTCTCTTGTTGATGGTGATGAAAATTGCGCGCACGGTTGGTAGTTTAACAGATAATCAGCAACAAATTAGCGAGAGCGGGACGGGACGGGAGCCGTCAGCAGACATTGAAGACTAGAATGTGGTCGTAAAGATGGAAATCAATATGGTATTGACCTTGGCAGTGCCCAAGCGCTCGGCTCTCGCGTCCATTGAATAACGAGTGGGCGGGAGGGCGTGAAAAATCGCAGCTCTTCTGAATGGGCGAAGTTATCGAGTCAACAAAAATTGCTGTTGTTTTGCCGTTTTGGAATGCGAACGACCGAATCACGTCACGCGGCAAGTCCACGCGAAGAAAGTCCTCGTGGGCGCCCAAATATTTCTGAATCAAAATTTTCACCCGGCCCGGCATTTTTATGTTTTTCGTCGCCAAAAACATCCACAAACATTGCCGCTCGTTTAGCAATAAAAACTCAAAACAAGTCGTCATTAATTCCCGAAATAACATTTTTATAATCGCGAAAGATCGCGTCAAAGTGCCATAAAGTGGAAGGTGAGGTGGGAGTCTCTCTCGCTTCCTTCGGATGCGCTCTTGGCACGCGCTTCCCAACATGTCTGCGAGCTAATCGTCCAGATCGGCGTGCAAATGTTCATCTTTCACTTTTGTAAAATAAAAGTAAGACCGCCATTTATCAGTGAGAGAGTGGAAATTCCGATGATAAGCGGGTTTTTCATGGGAAAAGCCTCTTTTTTCTTCGAAATGGAAAAACCAATTTTTTTCTTCTTCGAAAGAGACCTCTTTTTCTTCAGGAAAGACGTTTTTTCGTTGGAAATGGACTCATTTTTTCTTCAGGAAAAAATCTTTCTCTTCAAGATAAGCTTTTTCTTTTTCGGAAAAAAAGGTCTAATTCTCCATAAAAAACCTAGTCTTCGTCGGGAAAATCGGTTCTTCTTTACATTGTTGTTAAAAAACTCTTTTGTTCTTCGAGAAAGATCTCATGAGTTTGGGAAATCTCTCGAACCAGAGACTTTCCGGGATCCCTTATATTTTTAGCACCAGGGTCAATACCTTCGAGAAAGCAATAAAGCGTTACATAAGAAAAACCCGCGCGTGTCTTCAATTGAAATAAAAATTCCCACAACAAAAGCCGCGGATATAAAAACATGAAAGTTGATTGAGAAAATTTCATCCCACTCTCAGGTACCTTTTAGCGTTTCGCGGAGGCACATATTCTGAACGAGATGTGGTGGTGGTGGTGCTGATGATGATAATTTTAGAGTACTTGCCGAATGTCTCGCAATGTAGTCAGTCCGATACGCAAGTTGAGTGACGGCAGACGTGTAAATTTAAACGTCTTTCGAGCGAAGTAAAAATTTTCAATTTTCGAGCCGATCGCGAAAAGCGAAACCCCCAGATTAGTTCCCCCGTTTTGCCAAAAAACCTCTCAAGTTCACAACCACTGCTCCATGCTGGCGCCCACCTGCATTCAGTCCGTATAGGAAGGCGGGGAAAAAGTGCAAAAACAGTGTCAGCTGAAAATAAGAATAGACTTTTGTCTCACCGTTGTTGCGTCGGTGACTCGCCTTATACACTGGATTATGTAACAAAAAGTAAATTGAGTGATTTGACTCGTTATTTTAAGCATCAACAATCATCGCCGCTGCCGTCGTCAGAATTTATGTCATAAATCGCGTATTTTTTGGGTGAAAAGGCAACAATTGGCGCACACCATAGAAATTGTCGTGTCGCTTGAGAGCCGTGAGAGTCTTCTCAAAGTGTGAAAAATAAAATAAAAAGCGATTTTCATTCAGTTTCTTGCTCTCGAGGCGGTCGAAACGGCGCGATGATTTATAAAGGCACGAAGACGATGATGGCGAGTAATAAGAGCAAAAAGCAATTGTGTACATTTTAGTGAAATTTATCATCAGAATCCATTTGAGAGTAGTGCAAATGTTGCCCCCCGAGGAATGCAAAATATATAATAAATTGCAATCATTTTGGTGCAGTGAGTGACAACATATTTAGCCGCAGCCGCAGGATTAATGAAAGAAAATTTACGAGTGTTGCGGCACCCGAGTCTCAGACAAGGAGAAAGAAAAAGATAAAGCAGAGCAGATAAAAAAGTGTGCAGTGTTATCGTGATTGGCGAGCGGACGGAGCGGAAAACGAGTCGAAAGCGAGGAGCCGACAGCAGGAACAGGAAGAAGAGCGTCGAGCGCGGTGACCTTGAAAGTCTGGTTGGCAGGCAGTTCGTCAAAAGTTGTTGGGAAAGTGAGTTCTCGGGTCCACAGAGGCCTCCGGAGCGCGAGCTAAAACTGGAAATTAATTAATTCACTAATTGACTCTCTTATCTCTCGCTCTCGGCAGTCGCTAGACAAACTAGTTTTATCGCAAGAAAGGGAAGCTGTCAAACGAGTAATATTTTGGTGCGTTTTGGGGCAAACCTTGAATGGAAATGCAAATAGGCCCGAAAAGGTGTCAATCAGCTGCGTAACCTGGGACAGTAAAAGGTCAGTGCAGGCGTAACTGGGTGGTTTTCGTTTATTCATCGATGTAAAAGTTCGTTATAAGGTACTTGTGTGGGGTCTGTATCCTGGGGAGAGCTACTGCTTGTTGAAGAACCGCTTGAGGTCGTCCAGGGACTTGATCGGCACCGCTTTCGGGAGCTCCACCTTCTTAGGGGCCTCAGTGGCGGGCGCAGGGGTCGGCTTGTGGGCTGCTTTGGGGTTCACTTTTGCGATTTTCGCTGGCGTGGGCTTCGGCTCGGACGCTTCGGGAGCCACGGGAGCGGGGGAGGGAGGGGCTCTGTCTTTCAGGAGCTGCTTTGTGCTCTTGGGAAACACCACTTTCGGTCGGGGCTTTTCTTCCGCCGCCACAACAGCCACGAATGCCACGAGAGCAAAGAAATAAATCGCGAATTTCATGTTTCTTTTGGACTTTTTTTTTCTTCGAGACTACACGCACACTTAAATTGCTGCTGCGGCAGATTAGCTGCTAGTTTCTGAACCTCACCCGAATACGGTCGAATTAATACTGATTTACCCAACGGCGTGGCTCAAACATGTAACAGCGCGATCAGAATACCATTCAGCGCCGCTTTTAATACAAATCGCAGCTAGTTTCACGCGAGTAGGCTCGACGCTCGGTTTCGGGACCCCGTTTGTGGGACGTCCCGTGGAGGGAACTTTGTGGTCAGAGGGTGCCCGAGCGAGCATACGACATAATAAGTACTGCAACTCAACTGACAACTAGCTGTGAAAACTGAAACTTTGAAACACGCGTGTGCGCGAGACAGAGCTGGAACCGCCTCAAAGCAGTGCTGTTTTATAACGATCTTTTGTTCGGTACAAAGCAGCTCTCCGCCACGCTTGCCCCATGTCCAATCCATGCCACACGACACTCCGAGTAGCTGGTTTTGCAACTTAATTTATACAAATTGAATAATATGTACGGGCGAGTACGAGCGTGTGCGAGCGAGGGGACAGGTTGGGGCAAAAAAGTCAGTTTTGCACAAAACTAAGGCAATCCACTTTCATTTGAAATGATTTTTTTGCTGAAGCACGCGGTGACAACATTGCGCTCGGTGCACTGGAGACGCCAAAAATCGCGCCCCGAGAAGCTCTATTCCGTGTGTCGAGACCGGACTGGGCTTTGCGCGACAGTTTCCCGCACCCGCGAGCTCGCGAGTCGCTGCGTTTTTTCAAAAAACAATGAAAGTAGTTTAAATCGTGTTTTGCAATAAATAATTGGCATTCGCAAATAAACTAAACTTTTACTTTTGTCGGATCGCTCGTTGCAGATTTCGGTGGTAAAAGCAAGTATGGCAGATTATGGCGGCTAACTTTTCAGGGCAGCTGCCTCCCAACAAAACATCATCCGCACCTCATCAGAATCCTCACCACTCGAGTACAGAGAGCAGCCAGAAGCCGAAGAAGTCTTTTTTTGGGAAAGCTCGAAAGAAACCGAACACGACTTGCTCATGCTCCAACATTCATATAATGCAATTATTTCACGAGATGAAGCAAGAATATCCCACTGTAAGTAGTGACCTTCCAAACCTAGATACACCTAAAAGCAGTGGCGGATTTAACTTGGGGGCCCCCCAGAAATTTCTAAGAGACCCCCTACAAAAAACCAGGCACTCACACCATTTTTGAGGTCGAGGGGGCCCCTTTTCCAGCTGCTAGAGGCCCCTCTTTAAATAAAAAAAAAATTTAAGTTCTTGAGGATTAGGGAGCCCCTTTTCCAGCTACCAGAGGCCCCTTTTTGAGGATGAGGTGGTTCCCCTTTCGGCTAAGAGGCCCTTTTTTTAGCCACAAAAGGGCCCCTTTTGAATCAAAAATAACCATTTTCAAGTTTTAGGAGATGAGTGGAGGAGATTTGGTAAATTGAGGGCTCAAAAATTTCTGCCTTTGGCGGCCGTCACTGTCTAAAAATCTCTCTGGGGTCCTAGATGTCACAACTGCTTCAAGTAGCTTCTAAGTAAAAAATTCTCTTGCAGGTTCCAGACCACGTCGTGTCCCAATTGGTGTCCGAAAATTGCCACGACCGCATAAAATGCATGGAGAAACTGACAGAAGTCGAGGAGGAGTACGTCCAGACCACGCAAGCATTTCCGTCACATTCGATTCGTTACAACAAGCCCCCGACGCCCCCTCGGCGGTGCAAGAACGTCCAGCGCCAGCAGCAGATTTCCCCCGAGACTCCCAGGCGGGTCATCGAGACCCCGAAACCGGAGGCCGTGAGGCCCAACTTTCTCGCTCTCCGCAATGAAGTCAGCCTCCCGTACACCCGCAAGGCCCCCACTCCTCCCAAGCCCACTCGGGCGGCCCCTCCCCCTCCCATATCGGCCACTGCGGCCATCACGACTGACCACGAGCCCCTCAACGTTTCCCTCAACGTGACCGTCTCCCCCGTGCCCCAGCGCCGGAACCCCCCTCGTCACACCTCCGAGCTCAACGTGCAGCCCGAGATGCCCTACTCCCCGGCCCCCAGCTCGCCCTCCGGCTCCTCCCCCCGCAGCTACACCTCCGTGAACTTTACGCTGCGACCCCCGAGCGAGGAGAACGTCCAGTCCCCCATCGACATCTGTGCCGGGCCCAGTCTCACGTACTCCAGCAGTTCCTACGACGCCAGGCAGGGCTACCAGAGCAGCCTCAAGATCACGGTGGGCGGCCCGGCGGGACCGGCAGCATTTAGCGCGATGAGGACCAGGGCTAGGGCGGGGGCTCACGAGGACCCCCAGAATGTGATATCGTCCGTCAACAGGGCGCTGAAGGGGAGCGGCTTCGTCAACTCCGATTCCAGGGGCGTCACGTCACCACTGAGAGAAGGTAAGTGGACTAAGCTTTGTGACTCGTTCTTGGCTCGTTCAAATATTACGTCACGATCTCAGGCCCTATCCCCTCCCTCCTCTGTCAGACCGTGACGTAAGGCTCTTTTCTGGGGGTTCTAAAAATTATCTAGGCTCTACCTTAGGTTTAAGGGGGTCCTGTGTGAGAAAGACATGTTGGGGCCTGAAATTTACAATTCTCTCTGGATTGCTCAAAAGACGAGACCTTCTCGATTGGGGTTGGTTTTTATTACCACTTATCACTGCATTCCAATAAATATAAAAATATCAAGCAAATAACTTAGGATAATACTCGTAAGCCTATCAGTCGCTTCCAGATTGCGTGGATTCTAGTTGAGGGTCGGGCACTTCGGTGGCCGTCACCTCCTCGCTCTCCCGAATCGGCGGAGCTTCTACGGGGACCTTGTCCTCAGTCTCTTGGGTTTGGGGTGGCGGCAGCTCGGGTTGCACTCTCTCCCACACGTAGTTTCCTCCTGCCAGAGGGACCTCGTTGTCGAAGTCAAAGTTGTACTTGCGGACCATCTCCTCGCGCTCCTGCTGCAGCTGCTCGATGAAGTGATTGGCGGAGTTCTGACCATCGTCATCGGCGTTGTCTGTGGCTGGGAAAAGACGTCGACACGCTGGTGATTGATGGTTTTTAGACATTGTGCCGGCGATGTGTGGGCGTCTGGCAGCTCGTCGTCAAGTGACGAGGCTATTTTTAGAGGTTCTCAAGAGTGAATGTCGTCTTGTGATGAGATGCTATCTCCTTTTGGGTGCAAAAATATATCCGCCAGAGAGATCCAAATCTGCGGAGACGAAAATAGAAGAGGCGTCAGAGTCTGAGGTCTAAATAAAATCTACGCTTTTGTTAATGAAACGGGGGAAAATGAATATGGGCAGAATTAGGGTGAATGCATGCAGTTCTGTACCTTCCGCGACCCGAACTAACGTCGTCAGTGTGTTTTCATGTGTTACGTACGGGACTCTAAATTTAAATGCCCCTCGCATGTGTACGCTGCTGCGTGGGACTCTGTGGTGTGTAACGATGACGACACCGTGAATGAAACTGAGTTCCCGCACAGCTGAGTGAACTTGATCATGCGCATTCGTCGTCATGGGGTGCATTTTTATTAGACTCGCATCGTATTCATTCAAGTCGGCAGCTCGTTGGCCGCGTCAGATGTTGAAAAAGGTTCTTGAGTACCCGACATTCCCATCAGAACGCAATGCACTGCCCTAATTCTGAATGTGCGCGATGAGACCGAGATTGTTTATTTAATTATTATCAGAGAGCACCATTTTGAGCAGGCGAAAGTGCAATGCTCGGGGGTCAACGGCCTCTGAAGCGAAGATATCACGCTTTAGGGTTTCTTTTCCTCCAGTGGGTCGCAAGTTCTTCCAGTGGGTCTGAGAAGTTTCCCCAGAGGAAAAACTTCTCAGAGACCCCTAGATGACCTTGAAAAGTGCAATGTCAATGAATCCGATAGCCCATGGCCCGAGTGTAGGAGTAGAGCCGTGATTCTCTTTGTCCGTGACCACCCATCCGAGAAATGCCGAACGAGAATATATGCAGTCACGTCTGCGCCTCGATAATTGCAAATTAATTAGATGATATTCGCTACCGCTAAATGGGACTTCTCGGAGTGAAAAAAAGAACGATATTATAAACAAGGAGAGGTCGACGAGACGAGAAACCCACTCCGGCGCACTATAATTGACTTATCACTTGTGCAAGTGTTAATGTGGTCATGTGTGTTTGTCAATTAATGAGCCTTTAGCAGCTTAGTGGTGCTCGGAACAAAAGAAGTCACGAATGCGGCGAGTTATTGTTTACTGAATGCGTAAATCGACGATGAAATGTTATGATTGGATTGTTTAAAAAAAAGTTGCATGACAGGGGGGCTAGAAAGGAGTCTAAAAACTCATAGACAAAAAAGAGGCCAATTACGACCTCAATTATGAAAGCGGCTGGAAGTACGCGAGAGAAGACGAAGGTGAAAGACCACTCAAACTTGTTCTGACTCGTCTATTCTCCTCACGAATACACCAACTCTTCTCATCACGGTCGCTCAGCCATAAAAAGTACAGTTATATTCGCTTGAGCGAGAGTCGAGGCTCTGCTGAAATTGCTAGCAAAATTGCAATTGAATGACATAACTCGCGCTGCAGAACAATGAAGGTCACTCGGCACTTACTCACTTCTAGAGACCGAGCGCTTTTTGCTGCCGGCTCCTCTGGCTCATGAATTAAAGTGTCTGTTTTTGCGCCTCAAATCTCCGAGTTGAAACTCCAAGGTCTAGCAAGTCTCGGTGCAACTGAATAAATTTTTGTTCCTGCACTTTTCGCCCGGCCCGTCGCAAACGCGTGTGTTTTCTAGCGAACTCAATCAACGACTGAATGGCCGTATGTACGAGGGGACTGTGTGAGCGTACGGCGCTTTGATTTCCACCACAACATCATCGCTCGATCCCCAACTTACATTGAATCAAAACGTGTGTAATTCTATAAAATTCCACACAATGGGGCACTCAGAAGAACGCGATGCAAAGAGGGGCCAGAACATCTCGGATCATAGATACATAGAACTCGCCTCGCGAGTACATTAGAAGTGGAGATCATGCGGCAGTAAAAAAGTATGTGGCGGTTGGAATTCTCTAACGTCTCTTCCTCTGGCTCTTATTTATAGGCTGCGAGTCGTGGCACTGTGGGCGACTGGAATTTCTTTGTCTCCACATTGTTCTTGGCACTGGTAGGGCCCCTCATTGTTTGGAGTGATAGTTTCTTATCAGTTATCAGGTGATTAAGCAAATTGCGTTCTAAGTAGTCTGTCTGCCCTTCTGCATTCTCCATGCAGTCTACACTTAATGAATAATTCAGCTGGAAGGGAAATCAATAGTCGGTTTATTTATGAGGCCGAAAAAGGCGTCAGGAGGGAGAGGTCAGCTCGTAAATCATAACGAAATTAGAAGCTCTGGAGCCATTTCGTCACTCTAGCGGGCGATTTCGCTCCCATGAATGACGGTTTGTAGTACGTCGGAACGATGAGAATGTAGGTAGTGAACGAATACAGAAGAAGCACACACGAAGTAACGTCAGTCGACCAAAAGCCCTCTTTCAATGTGGTAGTTATCGCTCAGCTGCGAAATAATATTCCCATTTGACTTTATTTCGAGTTTTCTCCATGAAATCCAGGCGAGATCCGCGAGTCTGGTCGTGAGAATTTTTCTGCGAGCCCCAGAACCCCCCGAAGTAGAGACCTGGAGAGCGCAAAGTCGCGTGAAATTGCGCACTTTGGAATATGGTGGAAAACAATAATAACAAAAGCCTGTCTCTCAACCTTTTTCGCCCAGATGAAGTGGTTCGAAGACAGCTGGATCGGAAGAGGGATCTCGACAACGAGCTGCAGCGGGACAAGCACAACCAGGAGAACATCGAGTACGAGATACTGATCCTGCAGGCCAAGTTCTCGACGTCGGACCTCGAAAGACTGATTGAGGAGATCAGGTTGCTGCAGCGAGAATGTGACTTCATGACGGATTTGCTGGACAAAAACGGCGTAGTGGCACTGGGTGATACGGCGACTGCGGGTTATTTTAGCAATAATGGTGAGATTACTTCTTCACTCCCTTCTAGCTATCTCACGCATTTTTCCAGTTCTCGGAAACCGCAACATCACGAGCGGAAGTGGAAGCTTGAAGCCCCCCAGACCGCCGTTTCCGGCCGCCTTCCGGACCGTGACGTCGCCCCAGCGCCCCACAGTGGCGCCCCCCTTCTGTCCCTCGCCAACGGCATACAGCTTCAGGCCCTCGGCATTTTTCCCCGAAGACTCTGTCGCCGAATCGGAGCAACCATGGACCTGCAGCGCATGTACATTCCACAACCACCCTCTCCTAAACAAATGTGAGCAATGTGAGGTTCAGCGAGGTCCACCTGGTACAGTTCCTTCCTCCTTGGAGTGCTCACCAATGTTTTCTGCTGCCGCACC
This sequence comes from Forcipomyia taiwana, assembly GCA_963930915.1. Taxonomy (NCBI): domain Eukaryota; kingdom Metazoa; phylum Arthropoda; class Insecta; order Diptera; family Ceratopogonidae; genus Forcipomyia; species Forcipomyia taiwana. Next base: position 2,615,125 of record CAWVOI010000089.1, on the reverse strand, counting down.
ACTGCCCTACTACTCGAACGGCACTGGACCCGCTCCATTCTCGCCCGCTTTTAACAACCTCATGCCTAACCTTCATCCCGAACTAATGCCAGTGAGTGACGCTGCTGTGTGTGATGTGTCTAGTAGTAACACCTCTAACGCCTCAGGGAGTAGTAGTAGGATAGGGAGGAGTGTGGGGGACCTGCCGGCCGCCATCAAGTCCGTGTTCAAGAAGGGCCACCGGCAGACCCCCTCGATGTAGTCCCTCTTGACAAACGATTGTGCTTGAAATTTTAACCAAACATTCCCATTAATTTAAACGAACTATGATAGTTGTAAGAGCAGGAAATAAAACACCTTGTGAAGCATGAATTTGGAGTACTTGCCTTGTGTTTTGCGCCAGCCCGTGCCCGATAAGGAGCCCTTGATAACGTCTCTTTCTTTCTCGCAGTGAGAGTGCAAGCAGGTGATCACAATGTTCACATATTGTTATCAACTGTTATTGGACGCAGTAAGTAGACGCGAGACGAGCCCCTGAGCCCGGGAACTGACGAGCGTTTCTCTCTTCCAGAAATCATACATTCATGGATTGTATAGCAGTCGTCTCCTAGAGTAATATTCCCTTGTTCTCCCATCACTGTTACGAGCTTCAACGAATATAAACAAATTTTGACTAAATAGCAGAGCAGATTTAGAGTTAAATTGTAAGTTAATCTTTGGTACTGGAAATCTTAGGAATCAAATAGGAAGAAAATTTATATGAAACTGAAGTCAACTTAAGCGAAATAAAAATAATACGCCAGTAGGAGTTTCCTTCGCGCGCTCGAGATTCGAATGGTGCGCAGCCAGGACGAAAAGTCGACACTACGCAGCGGCTCTCTGCAGCGCAGTAAAATCAATAATATCCTTGACGGAATCCGAGTGTCGATTTTTCCTCCTTCTTGTGCCAAACCCGAAACCAACCGAGGATGTCGAAGCCTTCCGAAGCCGAGCAGATCAAAGGTGAGTCCGGGACTCATGCGAGGAGCCTCTCCAACTCCCGTTTTCAGACGAGTCCGTGGAGGTTCTCCGCGAGCGCCTCAACACCATGAAGAAGATCATGTCGGAGAAGCAGAAGACGGAGAGCAACAAGGAGTTCTGGAGGCCCCCACACCAGAAGTTGGGCGTCATTGACGGCAACTTTCTCAGCATTGCGTTCGGAGGAGCTCTTCTGGTCATCGTTACGGTCTCCATCTACGCTTTCTACAACTTGTACCACGCGATCCTGAAGAAGTTCCCTTCCAAGCACACCGAGCTCTAAGGAGAGAGAGACAGAGAGACCCAGCAGACGACCTTCATGTTTCTTCCACACTCTCAAATGGTTTTGAATTCTCGTGATTTTCTAGTAAAAGGCGCGCTTTATGCAGAATAAGTATATTGTTTATTTGGAACTGTCTCAGTCCATTAGGTAATGGGGTCCCGGTGGCGTGAAAGACTCCAGCAGCTCCGACAGCTCTCTCTGTTCTTCCACCAGGCGGTAGATGTCCTCCTTCTCCGTCTTCGTCAGCGGCCTGTGCTTTGGCCTGGACGCCTGGAGTCGCTTGTAGTAATCCATTATCTGCAACAAAAAAAGTCTTAGAGCTTTGGAACTAGATGGGTCTCGAGTGGGTTTCGAAAAAGGTGTTCAAAAAATCTCAGAAGAGAACCATAGAGCTTAGGGGCTAGACGAGGAGGGTAGAGGGGCTAGGGGAAGGGAGTTTTTGAGGCTGGAGGTTCCACAAAGTTTGAGCACCCTCAATGATTCCTAAAAAGAGAGTTTTTAGAGGCTGGAGGTTCTACTAAAAAATAGCTTAAAGGAGCCAAACTTTGAGCACCCTCTATGGTTCCTCACCTCGTCGTCTTTGGCGTCCAGCCGCTTCTTGATCTCGAGCCGCTTCATCTCCTCCACGGCTGCCGTGTGCAGCTTCTTCAGCTCGCTAGCGTTGTACTCTCCAATGGCCTGCAGCTCGTTCCGGACCCGCTTGATCTCGATCAGGATCTCGTCGTCCTCCTCCTTCACGTCCTCCGCATCGAGGATTCCCTGCTCCACCAGCTCCTGCTTCAGCCTTTTCTCGATATTGATGCCGTTCTTCAGGGGCTGCTGCGACTCGTTCCGGTGCGACTCGGTCGCCCCGTTGCTCGCGTGGTCTGCATTCACGAGGTTCTCCTCCATGAGGGCGCTCACGAGTCTCTGCGTCAGAGGACCCAAGCAGCCATCTCCCATCGCCTTCTCCTTTTTCGGAGTCACGTGCCCATTCTCCTTCTTCGTCGTCGTCTTGCTGTCCTGGTCCGCCTTGATCTCCTCCATGGCCCAGCGCACGCTGTAGTGGGACCCGAGATCAGGAATCGGCGGTAGAACCGTGCCCGTGTACTCCTCGATGAGATCGTCGAGCAGCTTGATGTCCTCCTGCGTGATGGGCATGCAGTAGGGCTCTACGGAGAGCCAGAACTTGTTCGGAATATCGTTGCGGGGGAGGAGGAGCTTGTTGGACTCCTGGCTGGAACGCAAGCCCCCCGATTGCAAGTGAGGGGCCGCTTCCATGGAGTCCTCGTGGGACGATGAGGGGGCTGGAGAGCTGGAGACCGTGTTGTTTTTCAGCTTGGTGGACTGCAGACGATGGGTGTTGTTGAAGAGCTTGCCGCTGTTCTCGCGCTTTCGCTCCTCAAACTTGCGCTTTTTGTTGGGCGACTGACTCTCCTTCGGCATGAACCGACCTCGCTTGTCCCGGCTCTCCTCTGCCTTGTCGATGCTCTCTATCTCGGACTTCAGGACCCTGTAGCGCAAAGCCACGGTCGACAGTAGGTTCTCAAGCTCCAGCTGAATGGCATCGAGGTCCTCGGCTGGCAGGATCTCTTCTGCGGGCCGCACCAGACTGGCTGCGTACTTGGGAAGCACCTTGGCGTTGTCGGCTGTCTTGATGTGTGGGATTAGGGGCGAGGGGGAGTCGCACTTGGCTGGTATTTTGCGTTTCGCGTTCATTTTCACTTCGGCTTTATCCGGAGATGTAAACAAACCGACTTCCTCTCAATTACGGGGTCTTTCGATGGTTTTCCAGTAGCCTGGTGTGTCTTATTTATTTTCGGGCCATTTGAAGACCATTTTGACGCTTAAAAAGTAACAATATTGATGGGAAAGAAAATTAAATATTTTGAATTTCTGTTTTACGAATCTGTTATAACTTGAGCCAAACTGTCATAACTGTCATAGCTCTCGCGGAACGCAGGCCACAGCTGATACTTCTGTCAGGTCGTCGCGTAAACATAAAATCGAAGAGAATTTTGCTGTATGATATTTGCTCTAAAACACTAGCTAAACTATGAATTAATCAGTGGAAGAGGTGAAAATGAGTGACGGAAAGGGAGAAGCATCGGGAGTCAGCACAGGCGATCTGCAGAAAAGTCCTCGAAAGCGATTTGCAGATTACTTTGTTATTTGCGGACTCGAGCCTTTCAATCCGGATTTGGAGCCCGAGGTCCACGGAAGTGAGTAGACGCACGATTGAGAGCTGGCACGTCAGCAATTGCGACATCCGGAGACCCCGAGATAAGGCGAAACTCCGTCTTTGATGATAACAAAAAAAGAGAAAAACTTTCTCCGGAGCGACGTGCCAGTTAACGTTCACTCGGTCGGGGTTTAATTAGCTGTAACAATCGGCGTCAATCAGAGCATTTATGTTTTATGCAGATGAGATAATTGAATGGAGCGTTTGGTAATTTTTCAGATGACAACCTCAGCTGCTCGCCGCTGGAGAGGTCGTACAAGGCCAAAGTGCTGGCTCACTATCCCGAGCAGGTGTCGTACAACCCCTTTGACCCCGCGGGCATCTGCATGCTGTCTCTGCCACATGGTCTGAAGTTTAAGACGCAAAAACACAGCCTTGATCCGAAATTCCACTCGTTCGCAACGACGCGCGAGGACGGGAAGCGATGCCACGGATTCAGCCTGGTGTTCTACGAAGAAGTGCGTAACACGAACATCACAAGCGCCATGCATACGCTTCAGGTAAAGGACGATGAGTCATACAGAAATCTCCCTCGCGCCTTTTGCGAATAATGAGAATCGGAAGTTCCTCCCACGGCCTTTCACTAGGGTTGCCGAGTTTTCCAATTTTTAAAGTCCCGGGAATTTAAAGTACACTTTCCCTTGTCTCTTGAGGTCTTTGTCTGTCTGTAGGTCTAAAACGTTATAACTCAAGAACTTTAAGAGCTGGAGAGCTGCGGTTTTTTGCATCGTGTTAAACGTCAGGATTTTAAGACCTCTAACCCCCTTTCATGAAAGTTCCTTATATAACATCCGATTGAGTTCAAATTTTAATATGTTGTAGTCTGTTTAAAATCTAGCAAATCATGGTTCCACATGTGACCCTTGTCACGTTCAGAGACGGAGCTAAGGGCCCCCAAAGTTTCTGTGAAAAAAAAATTATTCCATTCAAAATGCTTAATTTTTTAAAGTCCCAATAAATTTTTCTTCCAGGCAATGTTCATAACGGAGCTCTCTAGCGGCCAAACTCCTCCCAGCTTGCGACGCGTGAAGGAGAACGAGAGCTTGAGCAAGTCGCTACCACGGCACTTCAAGATCGTCCAGAGCCCGCAGTCGGCGCAGAGCTACTACGACATCGGAAAGGACAAGCTGTTCGTGACGAAGGCCATCTCCATCGTGTGCCAGACGGCTTACGCCCACGCGGCCCAGATATTTCTTGAGAATCTCTTCAAGTGTCTTCCGCGCTCCCCCGGGCCCGGACTGAGCCTCGAGAGCTACGTCTACAACATCCTGTACGAAGTGTGCGTGCCGGCCCCGGGCAAGTCGATCCGCATCTACCTGCCCCCGGAACAGCCCCAGAATCCACCGATCCCGTTCGTGCTGCAGCAGCCAGACAGCAGCGAGTTGCCATTCCTCGACTTCCCCGTCCGGAGTCTCTTCACCCTCCTCGGCGTCGACTGCGTCCTGCAGCTCTTCACGTGCGTCCTGCTCGAGCACCAGGTCCTACTCCGCTCCAGCGACTACCAGCGTCTCATGATCGTGGCCGAGAGCATCACCTCGCTGCTCTTCCCCTTCTCCTGGCAGCACGTCTACGCCCCCATCCTGCCCGGAGCGCTTTTCCACTTCCTCGACGCCCCCGTCCCCTTCATCATGGGCCTCCACTCGGACGCCGAGAGCTCCGTTCGCATCGGCAGCGAGGCCACGCTCTGCTACGTCGACATCGACAAGAAGCTCGTCCAGCTGCCCGAGGAGCTGCCCATGTTCCCCCACAGAAGCGAGTTCTCGAACGAAATCACGACCATTCTCGAGCGTTACCGCGTGATTCTGGACAAGAAGTCGAGCATCCTGTCGCCCAAGCCGACCCAGAAGGAGAACGACCTCATGACGACGAGCTGCACGCTTCCCAGCAGCGGAGGGGGCCACTTTGGACGCCGGAGCAAGCTCTCGTACCGCAACGGGTACGACGACCGACTCAACAGTGAGCGCGAGAGTCTTCTCTCGAGACCCGAGTCGCCGCGGAGGAGCATCTCGAGGGGCACGGATGAGGTGGACGACGTCATGCCGTCCAGCACTGGCCGCAGCAGCGAGCCCCTGAACTCGGAAGAGGCGTACTCGGAGGCCCTGAAGATCAACAACTCCATCCGCGAGATCTTCCTCAACCGTTTCGTGCAGACCTTTGCCTCGTACGAGCACTTTGTGATCTTCCCCTCCCAGAGCAAGGACGACTGGCTCTCGAACCGCGAGTCCCTCCAGAACTTCGACAAGGCCTCGTTCCTGTCCGAGCACCCGCAGCACCACAGGCCCTTCCTCTCCCGCTTCCTCGAGAGCCAGATGTTCGCCACCTTCATCGACAACAAGATCATGATGTTCTACGAGAGACAGCGGGGCGAGACGCAGTACCCCGAGATCGCGCTCATCGACCAAAGAATCAAGAACCTCAGGTGAGAGTGATTCCTATTTCCTTCTTCAAGGCCTTAAGAATTTTTTGCTTCCAGGAAACGGTACGGAGGAGACGCCCTCATCCGGACGGTCAACTACGAGCCCTGCATCCACGCCCGAGACACCCAGAAGCTCCTCGAGAAGCGCCTCACGAACGTCGACATGGAGGTCACGAAGCCGTGCGAGATCCTGCCCCATCGCCCGGCCTACTTCCGGAGCTTCCCGATCCTCGACAAGTCCGTGCTGAGCCAAGAGTGCCCATCAAGGTACAAAAAGTTGCTAAGCCAACTGAAAAACCGCATTAATAGCGCCCTTTGATTATTTCTGCCTGCCCGTTTACGTCTTCCTATATTTGTATATTTTATGTTACTTTGCATGACGTTCAAACTGACCTTGTAAATGCTCAAAACATTCCAAAAGCCGCATAACCGCAATAATCCGTCTGTGATCGATGACGTTTTGATCGTTTTGATTAAAAAGAAGCAAACCTGACTAAACCTTAATTTTAGTTCTGTGACATAAAAATTAAATATTTTATTTACTTTTTGATCGTTGCGAGTTTTTCTGTTCTCGTTCCCTCTGTGTCTGTCTGCATGCTGCATGAAAATCGTCCGGCGGTCTCGGTGCAAAGTTCTATGCTTCCACACTCGTCCAACCCCAGCGACTCCCTGCTTCGCGGTTTTTCACTTATCTAAACTCCAAACTTCTCAAGTTTAGCGTTTTTGTGTAAATTTTTCCCGACTTCTGAAGAAATATTGCACCGACACCTTGTAAATCGCCACGAAATCCGCACACGATGGTGCCGTGACGCCCTTGAAGGCCAGGTAAATATGATTTGCGTTATTGTTTCCGTTTTATTTGCATTTTTGACCTTCTCGTGTTCCCGTGGTTATCCATAATTTGGCTAATTAGCGCTCCCTGGGCCGCTTCCTAAGTAACTTGTGTGAAATGCAGGGGCAACAGTCTCAGACGCATCAAGAACGGGACGAACAAGTGGAAGCTGCAGGAGATATCGCTCGAAGGGGGCGAAGTAGGGCTCCCGCCCAACCCGAGCTCCCTCAAGAACATCGGGAACAAGGGCGAGGCAAGTCCGGCTCTCAAAGCCCAGGCCAACTGGACCTTCATAGAGAAACTCCTCAAGGTACGAATTTTTTTTCACACTCAAAAGAAAAAGTCTCTTGAGCGCGTGTTTTCAGGACTGCAAGAGCAAGACGAAGAGAATGCTGGTGGAGAAGATGGACACGGAAGCTGCCAACATCGGTCTCAACACGGAGGTCACGATCTCCGGAATTGAGGAGAACACCCTCATAGCGTCTCTCTGCGACCTGCTGGAGAAGATCTGGTCCCACGGACTGCAGAGCAAGCAGGGCAAGTCGGGTCTGTGGACACACCTCATGAGCTACCTCGAAGTCTCCGAATGCCAAAGCAGGAGCCCCGTTCGCATCGATACCACCTACTTAACGCCAGGTGAGTCCTTTAAAGTCTCCCAAACTTTCTCTTAAAAACTCGCTAAATCACGGAATGCAGCCTTAGCATGGTGCGCCATGAAAAACCGGATGGACTGTACGTAGCCTCTTCAGACCTTCAGGAGTCCTTGGAACTAAAGTTGTCTGCCAAATTTTCAGATCTCGCGACGCTCAAGATGGAGCCGGGGAACACCGACTCCTTGCGGGGCCGGGCCAAGTCCCGGGAGCGCAAGAACTCGTGCGTGGACCTCCTGAAGCCGCTCCCGGAGTCCCTCGAGTTCGACATCAAGAACATCCTGGCCATCACGGACATCAAGACCGAGATCGGGTACGCCCGCGCGTGGATCCGGCTGGCCCTGGAGAAGAAAATGCTCTCGAAGCACCTCAAGACTCTGATCTCGGACGCCGTCATCCTCAAGAGCTTGTACAAGAGGTCGGCGTTCCTCAGGTGCGAGGACGAGAAGGAGCAGTTTCTCGTCCACCTTCTCACTCTCAACGCTGTCAACTACTTCTGCTTCACGAACACTTACAACAACACCAGTAAGAGACTTGGACTGAAGAGGTCAGCTCTACAGAGACTCTTTTCAGATATCCCTTACCGGGTAGCCATATTTCCTGCCAAGAAGACGGTTGTGTCGAACATCCCCACGAACATCTGGGTCACGATTTACGGGAGCTTCGGGGGAACGAAGAAAATCTCTGTGCCAAAACACACTCTGGAATTTATTATTCATGTGAGTCGACCCACTAAAAGCCACCCATTTATCTCACCCTCTCGTTTGCAGCACAAGAACCTGGGCATCCTGACGTCCCTCCGCATCGGGCAGGAAGAGGACACGGCGTCGTTCAGGTGGCTCCTGGACACCGTAGTAGTAAGGAACGAAGTTACCGGAACCGTTTACAAGTAAGTCCTGTCTCCCCCCAACGAGCTCGTCCTCAAGAGTTTCCCTGCAGGTTCCACAGCGGTCGCTGGCTCGGCCGAGGCGTGGACGACGAGTCAATTGAGCGACTCCTGATCGGCGAAATCGTGCCAAGGGTCGTCGAGAGCGAGTCGGGGTCACGCGAGAACACCCTGGAACGCTTCAAGACTCCCCCCAGAACCCGCAGTCCCAGCGTTACCCGGATCGAGTACAAGCCGGCGGACATTCAGCACATGCTAGGAAACTGCGTCAACTCCATCGTCAAGTGGCACTACAAGCCGACTCGAGACCGTGACCCCAGCACTCTCACAAAGCTGCTATGTGGCGAGGGTGAGTATTGGCTGATTTCGAACCAACCTGAGAAGAGCTGTTTTCCCCAGACGGACTCGTGAAATGCCTCGAGAACGCCTTCATGTGCGGCTTCAAGTCCTCCCGCATCTTCAGCCGCAACCTCTATATCTGGGACTACCTGATGAAGGTGAGGGAGCAGTTTGACTCCTACCTGGCCGAGTTCTCGAGCAGCACGTCCGAGTCGAGCTACGACGAGGTGCAGAACGTGAATGCGACAATCTGGCGGTGCTACTGCCACCTGATGAACGAGATCAACAACGTGACTCAGACGCTCGGGAAGGACGGCAAGTTCCAGCTCTTTGTGTGTCTGAGTTTGAGGTGAGACCTCGCGAGTTTCGACTTTTTCGAGCTCAAAATGGTTGGTTTTTCAGAGAGCACATGCTCCATCGGGTGCTGGTGCCGATGGCCCAGACGAAGGTCACGCACGAGATGTACGAGGAGGAGAGCTTTCTCCGCAAGCGGGGGCTCCTGACCTTCCTGCGCCAGATCCTGGAGCCGCTGGACGAGTTCCACATCGTTCTCGAGAACTCGATCACTCACGGCATTCCCTCCCACTGCTAAATGTGTTATGTTACGGAATATACTCAATGTACAATCGCGGAATCAAATCAAAAAAGCTGATAAAGAGAATTTTATGCAGATCTGAAACTTATTGCAATACGAAATCTGTGACATGTCCTCTCTATTGATTCGTTTTGTAAAGATAATGGACGAAATGACGTTTTAAAAGTTGCTAGTCGACACAATGTATCTTGCCAAAGATTTTTCCTTTTTATTAGGGATTAAGGACTATGCTGAGATTATTATAGACGTGTACCCGTGATGTAGATGATATATGAATATTTTTATGAGCAAGCGGACGCGAGAGATGTTTATGGAAACCAAAGAAGAGTCGAAGTAATAAAGTCTGAATGTCATAAAAGTAGGCGTTTTCCTAGAGCCAAAGATGAGCCTTCTACTGGATTGCATACTTCCAGGGGCAGTCAAAACAGTAAGTCCTGACCTTTCGTCGCCATCAGGTCACTCGAGAATACGAGCAATCTAACGAGCAAATTAAAAACTTAATTCGATTTCTTGCGGCATCAAATTTGCATCTGAATCTCCACAATGAAACGTGTTCAATAAGTGTCACGCTGGGGCATGAGGCATTTGGAGTGCATGCAGCTGCCCCAGTCTGGATGAGTGATATGGCTATTAGATGGGCGCCAGCAGTGCATCAAAGCGATTAGAGCTAAGTTTTTAATGCGTTGCCAAACAGAAGCACATGTCGAAGCCATTTTAATTAGATATCGCCTATTGACACCTCTCTGACGCACGTATTTGTCACTTGTGATTCGTGAGGAAAATCCCCAGGAACTACCGGGAAACATGACAGCCTTGGCCTTGCGATACCATCGAATTGATGACAAATGGCTCCCCGCATCGTTAGCTATCTCACTCGTCATCGTTCATCGGCCGCCCTCTCACCTCCTTTCAGATTTTCACGACCCATTAAACCGTCCAACCGTGGGTGATTTGTCATGAAGATTGTCCGACACTACGGAGAGCCGATGGGTCATATCGTGAGTCGGCCACATGCCTCGGCTCCGTGATTAAAAGATGGGGTTAACACAAGTTTCCAATTTGAACTACAAACATTCATCAAGATCCCTGCAGTCCAGAGAATCGGTCCATGCGCCAGTTTCTAGTTCGTCATGTTTACTTCTGGGCGGCAATCTCATGATTTCCACATGGTGCCAAGTCATCAAACAATCAATGCATAGGCGAGTCTGGGCTGCACCATAAACCTGCAAGGGACGCTGGATTTTGTTTGCTTCGCTATTAAAGGCTGCAGTCAAGGTTGGCGTGTCTCGTGAGGCTTCATTTTTTCCGCCCTCAAAAGCCTAGAATAATTACTTTGGACTGTCTCTGAAAGGGTTAACATTTTTCCTTCGTTAATTTTTCCACCCTCAAAAGCTTAACCTAACAGCCTTAGAAAAATTACTTAGGACTGTCTCTGAAAGGGTTAACATTTTTTCTTCGTTCGTTCAAGATAACTGATTTTTATCTTTTCTAGAAAGAAAACGAATATCTCATGCCAGCTTTCCATGTGTTTGTGTTGAGTTTTCTTGCACTTCCCACGAGCGCCCAGTTATGAATGAAACGCACCAGCCACCAACACACGCAAGTCCATTTCCCTTCCAGTTTTCCATTCCACGCGATTTAGATCACTCGTTGGTATAAAAAGGCTGGCTCCTCGCCGAGATTCAACAGTTGGATTCAGTTGAAGAGGTGAAATCATCTCTCTTTGCGAAAATAAAACACTTCCTGGACTGCAAACTTAGCAATAACCCCCACTAACTCAGACTCCGAAGGTTCAGAGAAAGTCAGTGAAATGAAAATCTCAGTTGCGTTTGTCGTCCTGGCCCTGCTCGGGTTCTGCTCCGCCGTTCCCTCGGGTCTGACTAATCAGGTGCGAAAAAGTCCCCCCACGAGGGAAAATTTAAATTGTGTGAGTGGATAACAAATGGCCCCCTTTCTTTTGTGCTCGCTCGCAGGACCTGGATGTGGACGAATTGATTAATAGGCTCCAGCAGTGGCGGCAAAGTCTGAGTGATGGTAAGTTCTTAGCGCTACTTTTAGTCCGAAATTCATTGATGAAACCCCGCACCAGACAACAGACGGTGGTGGTGGTGTGACGTCCGTGTATCGTCTCTGGTGGCGGGAGAGTCTTTTGGGACTCGCGAAAGTACAAAGTTGATTAAAGGCACATTAAAATTACTTCGAGGGATTTTCTCCTCAAGTTTTCCAATCAAGCAAAGCCGTTAAATCATTTTTTATCTTCAATGGCCGTCAAATGAGTCTCCAGATGCCCTTGAAGGTTAAATTGGCTTTCCGCAATTGCGTAACTTCCTAGACATCGTGTTCCGAGAAGATTCTCAGCAAGGGGGGGCAAATCAGTTCTCTTCTCCTTTAAACTTGCTCCTAAGTAGCTCGGTCGTCGGCCATCAGGAGAAGCACAACGTGCCTCGCAGACTTGGGATATTGATATTGTTCGTAAGTTTGAACGGCGAGCAATTAAAAATGAGGCATTGTGTTGCTCCGGGGAACTTTGGCCATTAGCGCAAAACTTCAACTCTCAGAGATGTCGGGAAGTCGATCGAGGAGTTATTTTTCCCGAGCGAAACTGAATTACTTTGTAATCTGTTGGAGAAACGTGGGTTTACGTCATGATTCCGGGAACCTCTTAAAAGCCAAGTCCCCTTACGCAAATGAAATCAATCGTTTATGAAATTCGATTGACTGGAGCGGGCTCGCTGACATCTTCTGCTTCAAAGGTAATTCTATATCTCTCAGTGGCGTGCTGAGGAAAGGGAAGGCTAAATATGGTGGCCTTTTATTTCAGCTCTGAGGAGCCTGTTTTATGTCTGAGGACGCCCATTCAGATTCTAGAGGGGTTCCGAGGAACGTATTGTAACTCTGAGAGCTAACTAAATTAAATATCAGCACCAAAAAATGAAGATGAGCCCCAGCAACACCCCTGACATCTCCTACCAAAAACCACCATCCCTTGAGTCTGAGCACTCAACCGCATTAACATCAATCGTCTTCAATTGGCGAAACTCCGAGATCGCGAAATCCGCAGAGTAACGAGTTGTGGAAGATAAAGAGACGGACTGTACCCTCGGTTTCTTTTACTGGCCAATTCTACTGCGCCTCAGCCCAGCAAATATGAGCTCGTAGCCCAAATGTTTGTTTCTCGTTATCCCCTTTGTACGAAAATTTGCTCCTCGAGTTTTACGAGCAGGAATGTGAAAAAAGCTGGCGAGCCGAGAGCCGGAATGACAACAAGGTAGTAAATTTAATTGAGTGGAATTCCGACACTTATCTAATTAAGTCCTGGGCGTCCGTTTCCCAAAGTTGAAAACACGCAATGAATTGATTTATGGCCACGGTGACTTGAAATGCGGCCAAAGGTCAGCGTGGCTCGTGAAAATTCGCCTCTAAATCGGGTGCCAATAAACGTAAGTACTTGAAAAGTTTCATGGATGTTTAGGCTTGCTTCCTGCTTTGTTTACCCGCCCGCCCAACGCCTTCAAAGCGAAGCTACAATAACTACAAATCAATGTGCTTATCGCCTACCATCTCTCTGCCTCTACCTCCCATCGCCATCAGTGTTAAATATTATTTACCTGCCATCAAAGGGGCTTCTGTGTTCTCATAAATGATTCACCTGACATAAAGGTTTGTCGTCCCGTTGTTGTCTTTGACGATTAAAACGGATGCCTAACCTTCACGTGAAACATCGAATCAAATACCTACGAGCGACAACAGACTCGGCTAATTGGAAGAATTGGTATCAAAGAATGGGATGAACATGAACACGGCAAACGGTTTGGAAAACAGCAAACTGCGGAGTCGTAAGCCGTGGAAAATTCGAGAGATAACATATACGTAATTGAGATATTGGCTCAAAAAGTTCGTGCTCACTCTTCGGAAGACGGGAGACTGAGGAGGTGGGAGGGAAAATGGGAGGCACCGGAGCAAGTCCTGACTGCTTCTCGGGCTGTTTGCTCTCTGGAAATTTGGCCGACTGTTTGAAGAGGTCACGCTCTGGGCTTCACGCTCCAAAAGCTCTTACTGAAATGCAATTAGGGGGGCAATGAACTGTCACCCGTGCCGAGTGAACCGGAGGCGAGAGCCGGAGCGAAGTGGGCACTGAGGGATGTGAGGCAAAGCCGAAAATATTCACGTTGCATAATGGCTCAAAATCTCGCGGCTGGGGGTAATTTTATGTCAGTGGAGAGCTAACATATTCCACTTGTGTGGAGACGCGTCGGGCATAAAACAACGGGCTACCACCAGTGGCGAGAAGAATGAGATTCTGGCTTTAATATTGCTGCCTCGATGGTCGCTGTCTTGCCGGAGTTCCGCGAAATGTGACGTCATAAAGTTTTTAATTTCGCCTCTTTATGAGGGAGGGGGATTCGGGCCCAAGGTCGGGAGGGTGGGAAAAAATGTGCGTAGGCCGGGAATCGAACCCGGATCAACTGCTTGGAAGGCAACTATGCTGACCATTACACCACCAACGCTTGTGGCTTATCGCGAGCTTTCACTGAGCCAAGCCGAGCATGCGATTGTGAAGCGGCGGCAAAAAACTGAATTTCGTTGCTGACGCGCGACTTTTTGGGTCTCACGAGTCTTCACCTGCTGAGACTGCTGACACGTGTAAGTCGTTGATTTTTCCTTCGTTGGAGTTTCGAGGAGATTTCCTTCTTCACGTGGGCTGCCATCAGAGGCGTAACTAGGTCTCTCAACTAGGCTTCGAGTGTGGGGCTCTTATCTTCGAATGAAATCAATATGAAACCCTCTCAGTCAGAATAAGAAAGTAGGAGTCTTCTCTGGCGTACTCCTGTGGTTGCCATGGCCTGCTAATTTAATCAAGAAAAGTTTGAGTAAGTATGAATGTCGTATCTGCTTCAACGATGCTTCTTGCTTGTCTTCTCGTCCTGAGAACCCCGACTCGCGCTCTGCTGCTGAACATTTTAGTTTGCGCAAAAACTGGCTTGAGAATTCCTTCTCCACAGGCTCCTCTGACGCCATTCCCTTCATTGTAGAGTACGAGAACGAGATGCCCCAGCTGCTCCAAAGAATGCAGAGAGCCCCGCACCAGCGCTTCAACTACCCACCCCTCCAATCTCTGCCATACCGCGGGTTCCTCTTCGGAGAGCGCTCGCACCGCAGCCTGGATTCCTTGGGAGGTAAGATCTTCTGCAGGAAACCACGCAGGAGCTAATTACTGCCTCTTCCGCAGGTGGAAATTTGCTCAAGCGCTCGCCCGTGGACCAGCACTAAGCGCCCCAGTTCGTCCATCAAGTTTTGCTTAAATTTCCCCTTTCCTATTTGGTGTCAATTAGATTTAGGAAGCTTTGCGCGGCATCGAGGCAGTCAATTAAAATAAACAGAGACAGGGAATGCGGCAGGAGATAAGCCGCAGTTCCGGAAAAGGTCGGCGAGCGAAGATTCAAAATCAACAGAATTGTTTTTCTTGTGTATTTTAAAGAGATGGAAATGAGGCACATAATAAACCTTGAATCACGTCTCGACTTATTCCTGATTTCCACCTTTCATAATCTAGATGAGTTCAATAATTTGTTATTATGGATTTAGAGAAGGAGCTGACCGACGGGGCGCACCGCAACGGACCAGGACCTAATCCGCCACTCGGGTACGTAATTGCCATCTCCTGCGGGGGATGAGTCCTTTGTAGCTTGCCAAATGAGACGTAAATTTTCATTCCGATGAAAGGTTCCCTCTCTAGGCTGAATAATTCATTCAATTACTCGACTCATCACTTTCCATTTGCCTCGCAGAAAGAGCCACCCGGTCTACCTGAATCTCAACAAGAGGCTCGACCCCAGCGACCGCAACCTCCTCCTCTACAGCTACTTCAACCGCATGGGACCGTCCTTCGACAAGCGCCTCATCCGATCCAGCTTCGACGACGTCTACGAGATGGACAAGCGGAACTTTGACGAGATCGACGGGTCCGCCTTCAGCCCCTTCAAGCGCCAGATCGCGAGACACTGATGCGAGAGCGGACTCAGGACCAAGGACGGCAGACTTCTCGCACGCTAATTTTCTTATTCACTTTATTGATATTATTTTGTGAGCAATATACACATCTTTTGGTCTCTCAATCTCTCTCTTTACAAATTACTTTGAGGCATTCCGAAATGTATCCTTCTCATCATTAACACTACCGCTAAGATCAACAGAACACTACGCAGACTTAGAGCTCCATAACACCATCAGAGACTATCACCAAGGAAAATAATAAATATTAAATTGGATGTTGATAAAATGTCATGTAAAATACTTGTTTAATTGCCAGCCAAATTAGTGCTTAATATTGTCGTGATGTTGGGGCTGGAGGCCGTTAAAATCGCTTAAAAGTAATTATTTTGTAATGTGGTTTGAGTCTCTACTAAGTCAATAAAACTATGAAAACTAAAACTTTGAACGCTACTCAGCTCCCCCGACTTCCTTCTCTGCCACGCGGACTATATGGAGCAAGTTGTCTCGAGATTGGAAACGTAGAAGATGCCGGGTGTTGAACGTGCCGATTGGAAAATAGGTCGCGACACGGCACGGATCTTAGAGCTGACTTCTGAAGACGGGGAGGAAATCGATGGGAAAAATGAAGACAAAGGTCAATCTAATGCGTGGCTGTCAATTTTTTGGTAAACCATAGTGACTGATATACTAGAGTGGGTCCTGACTATGACTCTATGGTTTTCCTCTTTTTTCTTGGAAGTGAAATGTTTATCTTTAAAGCTTAAGGGGTATGTTTTAGAAGCGTTACATTGAAGAGTTCAAATATCGAATCTCTCTAGTAGACACGTCTCTATGGTCTTCCTACTAAATATTGGAGCCACACAAAGCCAAATTGCTCAATTTCCCAACCATAATGACTCGCTTTATAGTCCACGCAGCAGAGGCCTCGGGCGGGAGAAATTAATTTTCTGGGACTTTGATTCAATTATTCATAAATACGCGTATTGAGGCAATTTACTTTCTAATAGCCCATAATTCAACAAAGTATTAACCAGATTTGCACCTCAGACCGAGACGTCACCGCGTGGGAGGCCCACAATCGCGGAGCTTAGCAAACTAGGCGTCATTTTGTGATTCCCACGAGCTCCTCCATGAGCCCGTCGTCGTCCTCCAGCCCGTGCTCGTTTGACCGCGGTGACGGAATGATGATGAGCGGCGACGGGGCCGGGGACTTTACCACAGTGGCGTGCACGCTGTGCGACGGAGTGGGGGCTCGGGGCTTGGTCGCGGGGGGCGTCATCGAGAAGTCCATGACATTGTCCATGGTCTTGTCGGAGCTGCCGTCGGAGCTGTGGTGAAGGGGCGACGGGAAGGGCGACGACGAGGAGATTGGAATGATGCGGTTGTACGTCTCCAGACTCATGGCCTCCCGCGTGTCCGCCTGGCTGCTGTACTTGGGCGAGCTGGCAACGGCCATCTTGTTTATCGCGGCCGAGGGGACGTGCATGGGAGAGATGTCGCCCGGGAGCTTGGAGGCGTTCGAGTACGAGAACTGGTACTTGCTGAACTCGGGCAGGATCTTGGCCAGCGAGTCCGAGCTGGTGGAGGGCGTGCCTGGAGCCGAGCTCGAGGACTTGCCGCTCTCCTCCTTGGCCGTGGGCCGCGCCGAGATCTTGGGGATCTGGAACTTGGTGGATTTCATGAAGCTCTCGGCCGCGTGCACGTTCGCTGGATACCCCAGCATCTTCATAAAGTCACTTGTGTGTTTGTACTTGTCGATGACCTTCTTCTTCTCCTTGTCCCCCTTGCTGCCGAGTCCCGAGGAGCCGGACTTCTGACCCCCTGAGCTCGCTCCCTTGGAGGGCGAGTACGACTTGGACGAGGGGAGGTTGCCCGACGAGATGGACTTCTGGAACGGAAGCTTGCTCGAGAAGCTCTTGACGCTGGAGCTCGAGGGCTTCTTGCTGGCGGGTCCGGAGTTGACTCCCGGCTTCAGTCCCGTGTGCGTCTTGGGAGAGCTGGAGCCGGAGCTGAAGGACGCGCTTTTTTGGAGCCCGCTGGCACTCGAAGAAGAAGAGAGCTTTTCCTTGGATTTGGTCTTGTTGATGGTGATCTTCATGCCGTCCGAGCTGTGCTTCACCATATACTCAGAACTCTTATTGGATGAAGTACCTGGGGAAGAGGCGTGATTGGAGATGAAAATTCGGGTCGCAAATGGGAGGAGTGAGTGTTTGAAAGGAGGAAATCTGTTACCCAAATGAAGCCAACTGCAAAACACGAAACAAACATTTATAAAAAGCCTCAAAGCAAGCAGTGAAGGTGGTGATTTTAACACAAAATGTACATGAGATGTTGTTAGATACCCCGAAATGAGATCTCTGAGGTCAGAGGCGTAACTTCCCAAGTTACACCTCTGATCACTGTTCAAAGGTCACTTGATTTCTGCTTGGCTTTACCCCCTCTCAGGCACTTTCCCCAAATTTGGACTCCCCAGAACTAAGGCGCCTGAAAATAATAGAATCAAAGTGATGCGAGAGGTCTTACTGGATGAGCCTGATGAGGGCGGCGCATTGCCCACCAGAGTGCTACTGGCAAGAGCGGCAGAGTAAAGTGGCTGAGGTGTAGATGTGGAGGATGTGAGAGAGGAGGCAGAAGAAGAGGTGATTAACGACGACGGAGTGTTAACACTAGCAACATTTATGTTTGGCGGTGAGGAGGATTGTGCAACACACGTGGTGGCCGAAGAAGGTGTCAGAACATCGTCTGGCACTTGGGCCAGTTTTAGCTTATCAATGACAGCGGTTAGTGAGCCCTTGCTTTGCCGATTTTTCACCTGAGCTGCCGCCTGCTGCGACAATGGAGACATTTTTTCGCTGCCCCCCACAAGCCCACTACTCCCACTGCCATTGTCTGCGGTGCTGGCGGTGCTGTGCGGCGGCGTAGACCGGGGTGACGTGGCGGCGGACTTAAGTGCGGACATACTGGGTTTCCCACCTGGCTGGCACGCGACGAGACCCCCCGAGAAGTGGTGCTTCGGCGACGAGACGGCGTGCTTGGGGCTCGTGATGTGCTTCGGGCTCGTTCCGTGGTGCACCGGCGAGTGCTTAGGACTCTGCTTCACCCGATTGGGGGACGACGAGGCCAGCGAGTGCTTGTTGAGGGGGTCCATGGGGGGTCCCATAGGCGAGTCACCCCGTCGTCTCTTCTTCTTCGTCTTCTCCTGGCCCCCCTTCTCGTCCCGCAGCTTCTTCGAGCTCTGCTTCTTCTCCTTGCTGCTGCTCGAGTTGATGGGCGTGATCGTGATCGACGCTGGCAGGTCCTTGGCGGTGGCCGAGGACAGGGGGATGATCTCGATGCCGGAGCGTCGGTCGAAGGAGATGGGGGAGGCGGAGATGGGCGTGATGCTGACGGCACTCGAGAGATCCACGATCTTGGGCTCCGTCTTGGCTCTCTTCGGGACGCTCTCGGGCTCCAGCTCCGGTCCCCCCGAGCTGTCTCCCCCCAGGGTGTACGAGTCACCCGTGTTCTCGTCGAACAGCACGTCATCGTCCATCTCATCCTGCGCCGGGCTGAAGAAGCTGTCGAAGGTGGGCTCCTTCTTGAACTGCGTCTTGTCCTCGCTCCCGTTAGAGTATCCCCGCCCCCCAACTCCAAACTCCGCCCCGTTTCGGCTACTCCCTTCGTTGCTGCTGGGAGCCAGTGGGTCGTACTCCTGCGAGTCGTGGTCGTCAAAGACCTGGCTGGCGTCCGAGTCGAACTTCTTGAGGTTGGAACGGGCGTACTCCGTGTGCCAGATGCGGGTGAGGTAACGCATGGTGACGGGGATCGACATGCAGGTCTGCATGATCTTGGCGACCTTGGAGGCCACACTGCTCTGCTGCATGCCGCAGTAGATGGTGCAGGAGACGTTGCTGACGTCGCTGAGGTCGAACTCGATGGTCGTGAGCTGCTGCTGGTACGGGTGCTCGAGGATGATGGAGAGGTACTGGTGCGAGAGGGCACTCACCTCGAAGGTCTGGGCTGTCTCAGAGTCCTGCTTGGCCCCGACTCTCACGCAGCTGGCGATCAGCGTGTTGAAGAGCGCCTGCTGGCGCAAAATGGCGATGAGCTTGGGCACGTGCTGGGGCTCCGAGAACGGGATGCTGCTCACCATGTAGCCGCAGAGGTTGTTGCTCTCCGTGAGGAAGTAGCAGTGCGACTGCTCCGGAAGCGACACGAAGAGTCCCTTGCCGAGCTCCTGGACGGCCCCAGCGGACTCGCAGTGGGCCACCAGAGACATGATGGGGACGGGAGTCCGCGTGCAGGAGATCTTCTGGTCCGTGATGGCCTCGATCGTCTCCACGAGCTTCACGCAGATCGGCGTGGGTTTGTTCAGCTTCAGCACAAAGGTCGCAGGCAGGAGCATGGAGTTGCTGGCACTCATGGGCTCGTATACCGGAGACGTCCTGCCCTGGAGGTCGTGGTTGTTCAGCACCAGCAGCGGCTGGATCTGGAGCTTGGTGGCGGCTGAGGCTTCCAAGTTGACGGTCACGTTGAAGCCGATTTTCTTGCTGTTGACGAGATCGGAGCTGAGAGTGAGGTTCAGCTGCTTCTTCTCGAGGTCGATGAGGTCGTAGGAGGACACAAAGTAGGTGATCTGCATGGGGTGGCCACCGCGTCGGGTGCTGAGAAGACCGAGAGGCGAGTGCATGCAGGTCTGGTAGGTGTCCTTGGTGATGGAGGCCTGACGCATGGAGAGATAGTGCAGGTCGGTTTCGAGGGCCTGGAGAGCCACGAAGGCCTTGCACTTGATGCTCTTCTCAGCGTTGATCTGGTAGATGGAGATGAGGCCCTCGAGCTGGGCCGTGAGGTCCACGAAGTCGCCCTTTGATATGGCAGAGACGAGCTCCTCGCAGGGGTAGGGAGCGGAGGCTCCCTCGTGCTGCACATGGACCTGCTTGACGGAGTCGTCTGGTTTGAGACAGATCTCTATGTAGAACATGTCGGAGGAAATGAAGAGGCTGTTCTGGTTGTCGATGTTGAACTTGAGGCCCAGCTGCCGGGAGAGGCTGTCTAGTCGCTCCACCAGCCACGACCGGCTTATGTTCTTCACCTGGATGTAGTTCTGCATGTTGTCTAGCGTCTTCTGCAGGATCGCTTTCTCCACGGCGTCGATGGCGTATCGCTTCTCCTGAAAATCCAGCAAGTTAATTCCGGCCACCATGACTTTCTCTAGGGACTTACGAGCAGCGACATCCGGACCGACTTGGAGAGGTCCAGGAAGGACTTGTTCTGCTGCTGGAGTCTCAGGCGTTCGAGCAGGAAGTCCAGGTGCCACTTGTTTTTCTCCGAACCCACTCCAGCCAGCTTGGGGGCTGCAGGAGCTGAAATTTCCATGATCGTCAATTAAACCAATAATTTTCACGCTCTAGCACTGAAGCTCTACTCACTGGTTGATTTGGAAGCCATTTCAGCTCTGTCGGGTCGCTTATGTAGCCGATTATTGGTTTTATTCTCTCGATTCGATGGCGACGTCGAACTCGGATCAGAAAGTAAACATGTCAAACGAGCGAACTGTCAAAATCTTCCATCTCGCTCTTTCTTTCTGAAACGTCATCGAGGAAGTCGGACGCTCAGCACGTGGACTCCGCAATAAAATGGTAAATTCTTGTCCAATCGCCCCGAAAAACGAGCCAAAAAGCGTTCCAAAGTGTAGAGCAGGAGTCAGGCTCTCGATTGGTGCGTGTTTCGGGGGCTGGGACGTGGAATTGGGGGAGAAACAGGCGATGACTGACGATTTGTTTTGCTTTTCAGGCCGCTCATAAAACCTTCCGTATCAAGCAGAAGCTTGCAAAGAAATTGAAGCAGAATCGCCCCATTCCTCAGTGGATCCGTCTCCGAACTGGAAACTCGATCAGGTGAAGTAGATTTTCTAGCTCCAACTTCGGGATGTCTGAAGTCAAGATCTGTACTAATGAGGGACTTCTTTTGCAGATACAACGCTAAGAGACGTCACTGGCGCCGCACCAAGCTCAAGTTGTAAGCCCCCAATACCGAAAGGACGGCTCAAGGACCACCGGAAAGACCGTTTGTCAGATTCGGAATACACACGAATGTACTGAGTTGAATTTGAATAAATTTATTGGTTCTTGAGTTTAAAGCGATCTTTTTCGATTTGTCGTTTTGTTGAGGCTGAAAATTATCCCGTTTCAGGGGAAAATTGATGAAATAAAAAATTCAAGAATAGTTCCTAAATCGGCCGCTTAGAATTTAGCGCCAGCAGAAATTTTCTTGCAGCGGACAAGAAGTGCCTCCATTTGGACTCATTCCCAGCCGATCGTGGTTTTTTCCCAGCTGCAAATTATACCAAATAAATTTCTACTTTTCGTCAGAAACGACTTTGTGCAGAGAAAAGGCTGGCTGCCATTGTGAAAATCGAAAATTGAAAATGGGCAATAAAAGTGATTGAAAAGGCTTCGAGAAGGCAAAATTCATTGTAAAACGCTCACTGACGTGTCCGGGTACCCAGTTTAAGTGTTAATTGTACGTGGATTCGAGTGCAGCGAGCTGAAATCGCTCATAAGTGTCACCACCTCGACCAAAGGTAATTTTTTCTTCATCCTCCTTCGCTTTGCTAGCTTTTTTTGCTGGCGATTCGCTTGCTGCGGTGGCTTCGTTGCCATTCGGTGTTTTTTGCAAGCCCGTCGCCTAGCGTGAGAGGCTGAGTAAAAGGGTGTCAGAATAATGGCTTTCTACGGGCACCTCTGTGGAGTTTTGAGGGCTATTGATTATTTTCGTTCAACAGTGAATCTCTGTGTATGTAATGTACACAAGACGAAGTAAAATAATGCCTGCAAGAGTGCAGTGAATGAACGGAAGAGGAGTAAAAATTGGATTAGACAGGTGCGAATTCGAGCTTCTAGCGGGAGAGTTCTTTGTTTGGAGGCTGCCCCAACTTCCCCCACGGTGGAAGGAGGAAATTCGTGGTTACACGCATAGCTGCTCTGATTGGTCTTACACAACCCGTGCCGAATACCAGCAGCCCAAAAACTACGAGTCGAATTGAATGTCAAACTTATAGCTTGTAAGAGGAGACCAATTACCGCGAGTCGGGCCTCCTGGGAATTGCCCGAAATCATGAGTCACTGGACGAGCTCAGAATCTGCACATTTTTCAAGGTAGTCAAAAGTTCCTTGAGGCCATTTTCAGGGTAGTCCTGAATATCGAGGGTTCTTAATAGGGCCTACAAAAATTCTTAAACACCATTTTTTGGTCCCAGAGACTACACGAAACTGCAGATGCTGGGCCCATGTACTGGTGCTGGGCTCGGGAAGAGCGAAAAGTGTGATGATAAAGAGGAAGAAAAAAGTGCCTATAATGTGCACAATGAATTCGCGCATAAAAACAGACCCAACATCAGCAGAATTGTCGATTGAGGCTGACTGTCCCATATTTTACCGTTCGCCGCCGACGTTCGGTGCGCTGATGTATGGAGAACGAAACGAAATGCATCACAATAAGTTAGCGCTCAACAATAATGATCATCACCGGCAAATTTATTGGCGCTCCGGAGAGGAAGAGGGGGTCCAAAAGGCTGTCAGGAGGCAATTGAGCGATTGCAATGATTGTTATTATGAGCGTGCGAGCGAGGCGCATTTTTGTAGTAAAAATAGTACGCACATATGCTGCCAGTTCGTCGGGAGGCTGACAGAATTTTGTCAGTTGGTGTTTTTTCCTAACACCCGAGCGACGGTAGCCACGGCGATGATGTTGAGCTTTCCCAAATAATTCTTTAAATAGTTCACCCGGGAAGAAACGGGCCAGAAGGTTTGAGAGAACCTACGAGTCATAAATTGCAGCCATCCGCGTGCGGTGAGGCCGAGAAACCTGTTCTTCTTTGCAATACTCCTCTCCTCTTCCTCCGTTCTGTGCTGCGTCTTTTCTTCGACTTCGTCCCATGTTGTGTGATTCATCAATTCATCCGGTTGGCTGGTCTCTCACACGCTGCTGCAACGTAATAATTTGTGTAGTTCTCTCGTGTGTCCCTCCCGAGTCTCAGTGTCTTTTCTCCCAACCTCGCAACCCGTCCACGACCAGCACATTATTTTTAGTCACGTTCCGAGCACGATTATCTACCGCATCAAAATATTAAAGTTGAGCCCCAAAACTTGCGTTTATTTGACTTTACTACAAAATATCTACGAATAACGTACAGACATATTTCGGGGTACCAAGAGAACAATGTCATGAATATGGAATTTGAATTTCCTTGCGAGATATGCTACAAAGTTTCGCCCGGGGCAATTTTCTCGAATGCGAGGGACATGACATGCACTTGTGCAAATAAGTGGAGCTCGAAGTGGAGCAGGTGGAGCCCGAACTTTTCAACTCCCGGAAGCGATGAAACTTTTTCGTCATGACAATGTGGCGAGTCGTCAAAAATAACGACCAATTTTCCAGGGCGCCGCCGTACGGACAAAGTTGGGCGCTTTTGGGTGGATTTGAGAAAAGTGCACTCGTGGAAATTCTGATAATAATCTCCAATTATGTGCTTGCCTGCTGAAAGTCATTTCAGATACGACGGTGAACTGGTACTGCCACTATAAATAAGCTTGCGCGTGGCTCCCACCGACTGCCGAGTCCGTTCTCCGTCGAGTCTCGGTTCGGCCGCAAATCCATCCAAAGTACATACACGAACATTGCAGAAAATCAATCGCCGAGCGGCAGCAAAGCGGCAAAAAATTGCTTGAGCCCCGTTTCCGACTTTCCATCCATCTATCTCCTCAAAGCGTGGCAACTACTGGCAAAATGCGCTCGTAACTAAATACAGGTTGCTCAACCATTATGTAAAACATAGAATTAGTGCTTGATTTACGTTTTGCCCGCTCGCTATCGTTTTTGCACCTCATAAATAATAACCTAGCCTAAAATGGGATCTCTTGAGGCGAGATGTGTCTGTCTTGAGTGTAAATGAATGATTATTATTTGCTTTGATTCGTCTGTTTCTCAGGATTGAGAGGCTTTAAAGCTTCCCAAACATCCACTTTTTAAGCCCAAAATTCCTGGAATTTGCTGTGGACTTAAACATAGCTGTTTCAACGCTACTGGAACCGTCTATTTATGACAAAAATAATTGACAGTAGGTTTTGTAAATTTCAAGTTTTTTGTGAAAAATTTCTTTCCTCAAATTCCCACTTTTTTGGTCTAAAAACCTCTGGAATGTCTTTCATACAGGTAAATTAAGGTCTTTCAAGGCTACAAGGATCATTTTTGAGACAAACATCATTTGGCAAAATTTATAAAGTCAAGATTTTCTTAATTCAAAGGTAAAGTGGAACATTTCAAAAAATCTCAACCAGCAAATTGAGTCATTTTCAAAACTCGGGAGTTCATATTTCTCAGCGAAATCTCGGATTCGTATCAGTTTTGCCATTTTATGAGTGTAAAAAGTAAATTAACTTCAAAGAGGAGCTAATAAGATTGTTTGAATATGCCATTTTGGTAAGCGCTCGCGCCTCCGTGGTTTCGCAAGTCTCTCAACGTCCGGGCGTGTGTCAGCCGCATCGCTTTTGGTCGTTTAAACTGGGCTATATTGCTCGGTAACCGCAGCTCGGGTCTGAGGAGTTAATGAAACATCAAAATTCATTAATCAGCCGCTCTGTAAACGTAAAGTTTGTTTTAAAAACACCAGCTTGTGTCAATATCATGCAGCGCGAGTGGACTTTGGACGTGGGAGTGGGATTTGTCTAATCTGTCTTTCATTCACAGTGATCTGCTCTCGCGGCTGCCCGGTGTGGTGAAGTTTGGGACCAAAACAACGTTGGCGCGAGAAATTATTGGAGCACAAAGTGAATAGAGTTTGTGAACGGTCGCAAAAAATTGTAAATCTGTCAGCGTTGCCGGAGTTGGTAGAAGTTTTTGGCTAATGGATGATGGGACATGTTTCGAGAGCGGGCTTGCCTTTCTGGGCACCGAGAAGTCGACTTTGCAGTGACCGCTTTCAAGGTCACGTAGCAGCTCCCTTTGTTCTCGACACGTCGCCCAGGAGGAAGTTCATGCTCAGAACCAATTTATTCCATCTCCAGCGGATAGCACGTGCCGATGTATAGAACGGTTTCCAGTAATTTTTATAACTTCCTCTCAATTTCCTCATTTCAACTCCGGAACCGCACATGTCCTGCTGGCTATCCCGGCCAATCAGCTGGCTTTTCCCGCTAAAATTGAATTTCAGCTCGAGCCCATTTCACCAGAAAGCAGCTAATAAGCGCTACCATGGTGGCAGTTGTTATCACTAGCGCGCTGCATCCACCCTAGAATCAGCAGTTCAAGGTTGCTCTCACCTGTGTTCTGTCATTCTGCGCACAGCACAGACGTCATATCAATTTGGAGCCGCAGGGCTCAGAGAACAAGAGGGGAGCAATTGTGCTCCGGTGGTGCGGAATAAAAAGAGGATTTGTTGACAGTGTTCGTGATGGAAATTGGATTTAAAATCAAATAAGGCTTTGAGGTGGCTGCCTCGTGTACATATATGTTGACTGCGCTCGTCGGGAGGTCGGGGAGGCAGCGAGCAAAGTTCTAAGTGATACGGCACGAAATGAGTATTTATAACACAAAAACTTTTTTGATCACCATCAGCCATCACATTCGCTATTAGGCTATTACATTAACATGGCACGTTTTTTGCCGGTTCGGGCTCCGAGTGGAACTGAGTACTCGGCTGGTTTCCGACCCGGTTTCGGGTCACTTGAGTTGTAGGTCAGCGGAATCGGGATGACCTTAATTTGGGGATTCTTAAAGGGTTCCTGGAGGGTCTGTCTAAAGGTCTATTTTAAGAGATCCTCAAAAAGGCTAAGAGGTCTTAATTTTAATTCCACAAAGCAGTCAAGAGAAGCAGCTGAGGGGGCGTAATTCCGGAATTCGTGAACGTGATGTGCAGCCCCTTCATCTTCCACTGAAAGTCGTTAATTACAGGCGACGGACTGTTTACATTTCCAATCGATGTTGACAGGTAGATAACACCTTTGGAGGACGCGTTTAAATTGGCGTGTTCTTTGTGTCTGCGGATGATTCGGTTTTAATTGACGTTGCCGGTTGCACAACACACTTGGTCTATTTGCCAGCTCGGGCATTAATTGAATGTGCGAGAGGTTTGTCAAATATGGCAGCCATTAGAGCGCCGAACATTTCCATCAATGGACAGCGAGCTGACTTATTTATATGCAACCTAAATCGTATCACGTTCGGCGACATCCGGAAGAATCAATTGATTGAGTGGAAGAGAAGAAAAAGAGGTGCTTGATTGCGACATTGTAGTCCCATCATTACTCGATAATGCCGCGGTAATTACTCCTTTGGCACTCGGAGAGCATATAAAAATGCACGCTAAGCGGTGGTTGCAATGTGGCGATTATATTTCCGCTCTGCAGTGGTCCATAATGACTGAAACGGCGCTCGGCATGCCCGATGGCAGCGAGTCCCCATTGAGGAAACGACAGACAATCGGTGGCGGGTGGAGCACTTTAGCGCTGCCAGACGCGAAAAGTACGTGATAATGCAGCAGCGCAAATATTATCATTGCAAATGACCCAGGCCGCTTTAGACGAAGGCAGCGAGGGTTGTAACTGCATTAAATAACCCATTTTCTCTCGGGCTGTGATTAAAATTTTATTCAGAAGAATAAAGTGTGTACTCTAGAGGCTCTCAGAGGTTGTTTAAAAGACCCCCAGGGTATGGAGGAGCTCTCAGGGGTCCTCAAATTTCCTCAGAGGTCCCTAAAGGTTTCCTAGAGGTCCTTAATAAACACACCACTGGGAGAAAATGGGTCAAATATTACGCCAGGCCATTCGATAGCAGGCGGAAAATAGGCTAATGGCAGGCTCAGCAGGACACCAAGATGTGTCATGTCGATGAGCTCAATTGGATCCGAAGGTCGGGGGTTAATGATGGGGAAGGAGTTGATGTCAACTTCCTGTGAGCGGGAATGGGAGCAATTAGAGTGCTTCCTCTCGACCGAGGGACGAATCTGGCTTTGTGATTCGTGTTGAATAACCTCTTCTGAAGGCACCTGACCCACAGCGAAGGCGTGGAGGTAGCGGAGAAGAAACCTTGTACAAAAGCGTTGTTCGCTGAATAATGAATTTCCATTTAGATGGAAAGGAAGCCTTAGAGAGTAATAGAAATCTTTTTTATCTTCATAACGTCTTTTGTTGTTACGTAAAGAAGAATACAGACGCTTCTTGTGGCATCTCGACTTCGATTAAGGTCATTTGGGTGTCTCTGAAAAGATCGAATTTGCAGGAAACTCTAATGCCTTTTCTCTCTATTTCAGCTATCTTGGTCGCTTCAGCACGTCGTCGTTGGAAAATACAATTTTTAAGCAATCAGCTCGGTCTATACGGACTACGGATCGCCATCCTGTACGCTCGTTGAACCTCTGCAGTCGTGTATCATCTTCGCTGCCGCGTGGATGTCTCTTGGCCGAGTTGCTCTCTAATATAAAGTACACGCTGTATAGTGAATCGTAGTAGTGAACGCACGTTGCCGCAGCACTATCGCAGCCACGGTCAGCCGCGAATGATTCATGGTTATTGAACTGCGTGTCTGTGTGCCCGCAAAGAGTGTACAGAAAGCAGAAAACAGTTTGCAAGCTGACTTCTTTTCGGCTCGGCATTAGCGAAAATACAAAGAGTTTACGAAACAAAAGATTCTTGTGATAGCGAGTGACCACTACGAGAGTGCCGGAGTGAAAAGAAGAGCCGGAGTGGAAAAGGTGGAAAGAAGAACCGCAAGTAGCTGACTTGCCGCTCAAGAAGAAGAAGAAGTAGAAGAAGAAAAGTGATAAACTCCCGAAAGCGAGTGGGAAAAGTGTTTGAGTGAGTGAGTGAAAGAAATGTCAACCACGATGAGAACCACGCTGCAGACCGTTCCCGAATCCCTGCCCGTCACCGATGCACATACACCAGCAACAACAAACACGACCACGAGTATCACCGGTGGAGCGTCGGAAAGTAAAAGTCAATCGCACTCTACATCAGTGGCTCCAATTAAAACCCGTTCATCATCTACTACAAAGGTAAGTGATCTCTCCGTTTCTTCGCTCTTTCACTCATTTTACCGCTTTTTTATGTGTTTCTCAAAATTTCGTATTCGCCTTTTGAAATGGTGATCGAGACGGACGAAGCTTGCTTGTGCATAAAGGCGTCTCTCCGCACTAATCGACCGACAGACGCATTAGCAATCATACTGTTTTCTGTCTGCTTGTGACGTTCGTCGTGTGTGACTTTGTACGTGTTTACCTCATTGTCTTTCCATTAAGCGTGAAAGATGTGCGTTCGCAAAAACGTCATGTGAACCGCAAATTGATTAAAAGTCGCTCCTTAGACTCACGACTCACTCTCAGGTGGAATGAACGTAGGGGCTTACGTAAAACAGCTGCTTAATTTATGGTCATGTCTTGGAATAATTTGGTGCCGCAGCCCGTAGCTCGCAGACCCGCAATAGAGCAAATGCAAATGGAGACAAAAGCCCATGCTCGACGACGTCTGCCTGACCCAATGTTTGTTGGCGATAAAATGTGGATGCTTCACTTTCGTTTGTTTTGTCAATCAGTGCCGGCCCTAATTTGAATAATGTAGGAGATAAGAGACATGGTCGTTTGATGTCTGGCGTATTTCTCCCATCCGCGGTCCGGAAGACGCGTCTTGGTGGGTGAGTCATGTGTTTTCTCTTTTTTCGTCCGAGCACTGACCTTCCTCGGAGCCATCCCAGACGCAATTTCAGAAACTGCAGTTGCCTCTAATCCCCTCTCGTCAGGGCCGTAGAGAGGGGAGGGGTCTAGGTCTTCTCCCATTGTCCAAAACCTTGGCTACAGACCTGCCTTTTATCTCTCCAATTTCTCGAAATAACTGACCCTTTCCATCGCGTGAACCCTCTTGATGATACACCAGATGATGATAGACAACAACACGTCTTCATGCGATCGAGATTGGGGGGCGATAAATCATCAGAGAAAGCGTTTCAATTTCGTCATTTACGTACTCATTAGAGGAACTTTGCAAGTGGGTTCAGCAAATACTGGTCGTTCGCCTGCTCGCTGTCTGACGTTCCGAATCGAGCGAACTCCAGTGTGGATTACGCAGTAATCTCTTGTCAGAGCTGCGCAGCGAAATTAGCTGGGCCATCACATGGAGGCAGAAATCTAGAGAGCATTAAACTTTCAATCATTTACGGATAAATTACATTTTCTCTCTCTCACTCCTCCAACAAGTTTCCGAAGGCCCTGCCGGTGTTGTGGTGTAAAAATAAAATAATTAACGAGTTTCTCGAGTGCGAAGTTGTCAAAAGAAGCGTTGAAAGTGTGCAAGTTACCTTTTGGAACTGAAAAATGAAGACATGCACGAGAGATAAAAGGCGTCGATAGTGCTTTTACTTTGATTCATAACGCCTGTTCGTACATCGTTTTGTTGTCATATTTGCTTATCTCCTCTCCGTCGTTCGCGAGCTCTATTCTCCCGTCGCACATCATAATTACTTGGCATGTTTTGCATTAACATAATGAGATCTGAGAACAAACATGGAAAATTGTTGGAAGGGCCTGGAAAAACCGCAGTCAGCCCAAATCTGCATCACCGTGTAAACGCACCTTAAGGCCATTAGGCTAAGCTCATTCTGGGGCAATAAACTCCCGCTCCCGTCTGAAACGCGATGCACACGATACGGCTTCCATATCCGTTCCAGAAGTGCCGCCAACGCGCGCAAAGGAAGCGAGGTATAAAGTGACGCAAGTCTTCGTGCGACAATGGATGGTGACGGCACATGGGGGAGCGATAAAATTTAAACTCAGATAAAGCTAGGATGCGCAGTTACGGCGCTGGCCGGAGCGGAGTCTGCCCCAGTTGTGACGTAATATTTGCTCTGCGGTTTTGTGAAATAGTATAAATCAATTTCGAGAGCTATGCATACTGATTTATCTGCGAGCTTGCGTCTGTCTATGAGCATAATGGCGAGCGAAGTGGAAACCAGATGCCGGGTGCATGCATGAAGAGTCAGGAGCGTCGGTGTGGTTTTTGAGATACAAATATTTGTATTTTATAACGCAAAACGCAAGGTGGAGAGAGAAAACGGAAAATCGGGTTTAAAGGGTAGCATGAATAATGTCGAGCTTGCGAGTGTATCAATTAACTTTTTGCCTTATTCACGAGGCGACTGTTGGGGATGAAAATTCCTTTGCATGCCCGAAAAGTAGGTCAGGCGCGGTCCGAGGAGCGCCAATTCTATGCTGGCATTTATTTGGGATTCCCATCAACATTTTTCACACGCCCACCAACAAGTTTACTCACTTACATCAGCTTGTGAGCGAACAATTCGCATATTTGAGAATAGTTGTCTATTTATAGTCGCCTCCTCCTCACATCGCGGCGTATGACATTTGGGAAATCCGGAAAAAATCGCCCCAGTCCCCAGTCCCTTCCATGCCAGTAATCACCTGCACATTATCCGCGTTTACTGGGCGGATTTTGCGGTTTCGCGTAGAATTAGAAGCTTGCTGGCGTAGAAAGTAGCACAAACGACCGCCAATTTATCTTAATATCGAGGGAACAGACATTTTGCACCGTGCTCGCCATTGAAAAGAGCCGTAATAAAAATAATAATGCCATGCCGTGCCGATTGCCGAGCGCTGTAGAGTAGAGGAGCACAATAAAAATGTAACGAGCGTCGACATCGAGCTCGGAAAGTAATTAGTTCACGGTTCCATCTCGATGAGCGCCGTTATTATTTAGCTATTTTGCCGTTTGATGTGCGTTTTTGCTAGATCTAAGTTCCTTCTTCCAATGAATTCTAATACTCGAGTTCTCTCGCATTTCTCCGCTGACGTCATCACTTTTCACCGCCTGTGCCTGTGTGTACGCAGGGCGGAGAGCGAATCGGATGCTGTGAGCCCCGAAAGAAGAGAGAGAGAAAATAGTTGGGCTCGGAGGGCATCATATGGCTTGCGCCGACGTCATAAAAGTGCTGATACTGCCAGCAGTATCGAGAGTGTCGCGTTTATTGATCACACAGAGGAGGCAGGAGCAGGATGTTTTGTTTGGAACGGAGGAGCTGCTAGTACTAGACTATGATCTGGCGTGAGAGGAGGGTGAATGGACAGAGGTGAAGAGGAGAACTGAGCAACAGTAAGTACGATTGAAAAGTTCAAGGTGGCCCTGCTAAAATCGTCGATGGCCGTTGGCTAAAAATACAGTGACAACAATAATAATTATCACCTCTCTTTGATGGGTGATAGAAGGAGGCCCCGTCTCGGATCTCGCAGGTGCGAGTGTGAGCCCACAAAAGATGCATGCCCACAAGGCCGGGAGTGGACAGAAAGTCGTGATCGCATGATTTAAAAGACATTGTAATTTGTTTATAGTTTGCGTTTCTTGCTTACTTTGATTACTTTTGTCGTATCAGCAGAAACATGACGATTCCATTTGCAACCTAACCTATTTAAGGAATTTCGTGCCGAACACAAAGTCAGACGTCGCCATTTTCTTCTGCGGCTCCCGAAAGTGTCCTTGCCGCCGACCGACCAATTTTTCAATGTCAACTGCTATCCTTCTCCCTCCTCTGTCCCCGTGCCGAACTCGCCAGAGAAGGATATAAATTCATTAAGGCAACATGCTTTTAATTAAATTACGGATATGCCCTCGTGTTGTCGTGGTCTATTATATGGTGACTGTCGAAACGATTGCAACGGGACTGTCGAAAAAAAGGACTCCTTCCGATTCAAAGCCCAAGCTACTCGGACAGACAGACAAATTTGTGATTTGTTATGTAGAAAATTGCAGAAAAATTCGTTCGTAATCGCATTCAAATGTATTACAATGATGAAGGAAAGAGTCGATGGTAAATGGCTGGCAATCAGTCACTCCCCCATTGCACAAAAATTGCGGAGCAAGAATAGATACAGCCGTCGATTTCGCAACCTTGAGGCTTGTTTTTCTTGCTTTCATGACGAGCAGGCATGAAAATTTATGAACTGTTCTTGGAACCGAAAAAGCGAGGTAGGGCCCAGGTGGAGGGGGAGATTTCATTGAGAAAGGCATCCACAGGGTCGTAAAAAATTGTGCTAATTAATAAAGCGGAACATTGAGAGTTGTGTCACGTTGAGAGGGGAAAAGTTCATGAAAATAGCCACCAGCTTGTTACCCGGTGTGTGCCGTGCTTCCCGTTCCCGGGTTAGGGCCCTGCTCGGTCGACCAGAAGAACGTAACGAGACGACGAGATAACCGCCCACATGTTAACTCACTCACTGTGTATTTACTTATCTCCTGTGCCTGCGCATAAGCCGACCGTCTCTCCACAGTTCAAGTTTCGAACGTACACCTTTGAGGTTACTTGCTAAACTCAACCTCAAGTTCTCTCCTCGTGAATTGGTAATTGGGTCCTTTTGTGTATCTTGTGAGGAAGCGAGGGACGAGGAGCAAGCGTATCATCGCGTCAAAGGGATGGCTATAAAAAGGTTTTCAATGGAGCCTGAGTGCCTCTTGAATAATTTGTGGAACATGCGGAGCGACCTTGTAGCTTGCAGCCTAATTATTCGATTTACATGCCGGGAGTGGTGGGATCTTTTGTTCTTCTTAAAATCCTTTACCTCATCAAAAGTTGCTTCCTGAGCCGGGCTCAATTAGCATAATGAAAGGTCGGCAAAGTGACTCGAAAGGGATCTCTGATTGCTCAATCGCCCGAGTCGTGCTCCCGCATAAATTTGGGGTCAGGCTCGTCCATGTGTCATTTGGAGATAATGAATAATTAAGGAGGCATGCATTATTGGGCGGGCTGGTAATTGACGTCAGCTGCATAATGGAAGACCTTCGCTCTGTGATTTCAGTTTTACCTATTTATGGCCATATTTGCTGGCCATCGTTCCACCAGAGGTCGAAGGAAGCGCCCCAGACGAAGTATCAATATCGCAAGGAATTTACGAGCCTCCAAGTTTCATTAGAGCTTATCAAATATTTACTGCGGCTGATGAGTCCTGCGGAAGCGAGTTAAAAGTGCCTATTGTAGCGGCGATAAAGGGAATTTTATATCAAAACGCGATGTAGAATGATAATGTAATTTCTTGTGAAAGCACCAGAGATTGTTTACACCCCATCCGACCGAGCCGAGGCACCCAAGGTTGGTCGTAAAGCTCGTCAATATTTAGCTCCGATTTGCACGTTCGGGTGAAATCGATTCAAGGCAAACAAATTCCCCAAATATTTCCGTCTGTCTTGCGGGCCTGCACCCAAAAATAGGATCCGAAATTTCCGCTCGGAATCACCCCAGGACATCATTAAGCTTATTAATTTCCAGAATGGAGTGGAATCGATTCGGGCCAGCATAAATATGGCGCGCCATCAGTCACCGTCACGTACTGGCTAGATGAAAATTGATCAATTTAATCATCGTGATAGTTGACAAATTTGCTAACTGGCACAAGCTGGTAATGCGATATGAGTGCGGTTTAACGAGTGTCCCTCGACCAGGCCTCCATTGCTGTAAATCAATTAGCACTTGACGGAGCTGGAGGAGAGCTCATGCCCGATTTCCGCCAGTGCCTTGCATGCAAAGGCTGGCATTGAAAGTTGCTGTCGAGCACGAATGTGTATGCAAGCCAAAATAATGTTTTCAAGTTCATTGTGTAACTCTCGGCGTTTTCACTACAAGTCGGATCCAGTTTCCGTGCAATTTGCACAATAGATTGCCAATCAAACTCCCTGCCGAGAGTGCGCGAGTACCTAACCTATGTACAATTTATTTATTTATATGCATAACTGGTACTGACACCTCATAAATGTCGATATAGAGGGAAAAAATAACTCGGCTAAGAGCGCGCGAGAGTAGGCAAGTTTCTTTGTCTAGATTGTTTTTGTTGAATCAATTTGAAATAGTTGGTGAAGAAAATATAACGTAATTTCGTTGATTGTCCATCAAAACTTTCTCCGTGCTCCAGTTTGCCCCCTCAGAAACTGGGTAACGACTTGAGTTGGGAGGTGGAGTGCGGGATGTGTGCCTCCTAAAGGTATGCAATGTGGCCCCTTGAGCTATGCAATGAGCTCCTCCATTTTTCTTCGTCGAGCCTGAAAAAGCGTCCCATTTGCGACGGGCTCCATTTCGCATGCAAAAATGCCACATTTAACGGTTTTGAAAGCCCGAATTGCCGTCATAAATCTCCGCTTTTCCGAGTCTCTCGGCGTGTCTCCCAAACAAAGTGTCTGAAGCAGGAAATCTAGGTCACAATGATGTGGAAATCGTTATTTAAAGAATCAAAAATTGGGTTAAAATGGATGGAAAAGCGATTCAATTACAGTAAGTGCATTTTCCACGCACCATCCGACCGCACTAACGTTTTAATTAACAGCCCGCGGACGTCGGATTGATTGGAAGCTGGAGTAGTGCGACTACAAATTGAGCTAGGGTTATGTCAGGTGCGGTGGGCGGGCGCGAGAGAATTGCATCGCAAATTGCAGCATGACTTCGCGGTAATGCTTGCAAGTGACGCAGCGGCTTGGCTCCGTTTTGTAATTCCGCAATTACATGACACGGTCGGATCTCGGTCGCTCGCTCGCTCGCAAGAAGTAGAGTGTCATTTTCGTGGGACACAAAGGCGAACTCGCCTCTCGTAGTGGAAGGTCAGTGCTGGGGTTTATTTTGACACGCAGTGAGATATTCGACAAAACAGAAATAAAGCAGGCCTGTGAAATGACGAAATCGAGAAAAATGTATGTACTTGCGGCAGATTCGGATTATTTATTACATGCCCGGGCGATTAAGATTAGAAATGTAAGCTGTCTTATTAAGACGTCGTCGTGTCGGCGTGATGCTCGGGAGTCTGTATTTACAGAGGGATTAGGTATAAATAGCAATACTGTTCCTCTCCATGAAGCTCTGTGACCTTGCGAAATTATAATTATTTTGTCTTCTTGGATGGATACATCAAACCCCTACAAGTGCAGCCTCATCATCACACACGCGACTGACTTGTTTCACATGTGTGTTCGTGCCTCCGATGATGTCAATGAAATGGGACTCAAAAATGCGTAGTTCTCATTGACGTGACTCGATTTGTGATTGTGAGTAGGAATGGAAAATCACCTGCTCACGGAATTCCGAGAAAACGCGTCGCTTTCCGAGTCTGACGAGAATCATGTTGACCTTTCGAATTTGAGTCAATCTGCTGATGAGATTTCCGAGACAACAAGCTTGAATGAGTCCGAAACTGTGAAATTCATGAGACACACCCTACCTGCTGCTACTCGGGTGATAGGGTCTCTCCACAGCACCGATTAAATCTCTAGTGACAACCCAATCATTTCCATGTGTCTGCCGTGCACACAGACCTATCGGATCAAGTACCTGAAGCAAATCGTCAAATTATCATAAAAACAATCAGACTGACAAACACCGAAGCGCGGCAAGAGAGAGACATAGTTC
Source organism: Forcipomyia taiwana (assembly GCA_963930915.1). Lineage (NCBI taxonomy): Eukaryota > Metazoa > Arthropoda > Insecta > Diptera > Ceratopogonidae > Forcipomyia > Forcipomyia taiwana. The sequence continues at coordinate 2,579,498 of CAWVOI010000089.1, read as the reverse complement.
GAGCTCGCTCGTGAGTATGCTCACTCGAATGGAGAGCGAAGCAAACCAAAAAGCTCAAAACGGCCGAAATATGCGGAATGCGAGTGTGTAGGGTGAGGCTCTGCAGCTCTCTCGGAACCCACAAAATGTTTGGAAAGCACCCTCGGAGGGGGAAGTTTTTGGACCAGTGCCAGGCTAGCGTCAATTCACGAGGGGGAATCGGGAATGAACGTTTTTGGGGTCAGGAAAAAATACCCTCTGAGGGAAAAGTTTTAGAACGATCTGACCCTGACATAGACGCAATTTTTGATGACCGACATTTTTGTACGAACATTAAGCGTTTTGGAAAAATAACTTCATGGCTTGAAAAATTATTCGGGGACTAAAATATTTTCTAGGTTGAAAACTAGGACTTGTAGGGTTTGGAAAAATAAGTTAATGGCTTCAAAAAAATTATTCCAGGACGGTAAAAAAATCGTCGTTGGAAACTAGAGCTTGAAAAAATAATCCCCAATCTCAGAAAAATTATTTAGTCATTCGGAAAACTTTCTGTACCACCTGTGAGTGCAAGCGGCGTTCTAAGAACTCAGAGCTAGCACTGGCAAAACACGTAAAATACACATTGCCGTGTGCTTTGTAGTTTATATCCGCCGTCGTGTACAACATTATAAAAATGTTTCTCTTTTCTGTTGGGACTTGAGCGTCAGCGTCAGTCGTGAGTCGCAGTGGTGGTGCCTTAGTAGTTTCGTAGTCGTGTATACAATGCGGCAGAGTGCAGGAACATTACAATATTTGTGGAAACACGTACGTTCGTCGCGCTCATACACGCTATTCGCGTGTTTCTCATCCACTCAGCAGTAGTGTTTTTAAGTTTTTGACTTTACTTTGTGAGTGATGGTCGCAGAGGTCGGTACACATTTTACAAGTGCTGCCTCCTTCCCTCGTCGACGCTCCAACATCAATATATGCAAATCGACGCGCGCGTTGAGTCCAAATTTCATCGGAATTCGTACGCTTGCGACCATAAACTTGGAATTCGACGTTGCCGTGAATCGAATAAGTGAAGGCACCTGCAGTGATCGAAGTGAAACATAAAGGTGCATGTTATCTGTTGGCAGAAAGCAGAAAAGTGAAAGCGAGAAAAGTCGAAAAGTCAGAGTGCAAACCCAGAAGTGACTGCGACCCGAAAAGTGAGAAAGAAAGCGAGAATATTTTTAGTTTTCTTCGTTGCTACTCGACTCCGAGCACATAATGTATTGCTAATTGGATTATCTACATAACACTAATCATCTTCAATACCTTTGTGTGTATCTCTCGCCTATGTACTGCGAGCAGACGGGCTAGCAAGCATTTTGCTGCAACAACAAAACATGATATCGTGGAATTCGCGCTACATAAGCTACCCAGTACCCATACATGCGTGCGGGGACGTTGTGGGAGCGGAGTTTGGGGCCGAATTTCTCGGGAACGGGGATGCTGAAGGTCAGAAACTCGCGGCTCAGAGGGTGTATCAATTGAATGAAACGAAATATAAATGCTAATAAGCAGCGATTAAGGTATATACTCTCATGCCACCACTTGTGATCATTTGATTAAGTTTGATGACTGTGAGTTAGCCATATCGATGTGTTTGTGGGATGCCTTCCTTTTGAGGAGCCGCGATCCGCAGAGAAAGAACGACGTTTCCTTGCGCATAAATCTTCATCTCCGACGATGGAGGGCACTGCAGAGGTGTACGGGCGTGCATGCGGACTCTGCGGATGGGTGCAATGATGAGTTGACGGCATTGAGTCTGAACTTATTCAGGTCAAGTAAAATTCAATTCAAAAATTCCATTAGCTTCGCAGCTCTTCTCAGACTCGTCTTATCTGTCTTCCCGTCTCTGAGATTTACGAGCAGGCTCGAAATAGCTGTGACATTGAGAATCATATGATTCCGCGTCTTTCTTGCCGGTTCGGTTCTCGGAGGGTGGCAAAACTCGTTCTCGAAATCCCATTATGAGGAAACGCGGAGCGGTGGCGCGAAATTTATTTAATTTATCAAAAAATTACTGGCTGGTTCACAAGTGAATAATGTCGGCAATTTCGGTTCCTTACCGTCGTCTCGTCGCCCAGAAACGTTAGATAACGATCCCGAGATAACTTTCAAAAGTCACATCAAAAAGTTCCGCAAGTCTCTCGAGAGTTTAGTAGCTAATGGAGATTGCCCAGGGAGCATCCAGATGAAGAGTTTTCTTGTCGAAAGTTTGTACGCGGCATCTGATGGGGTAAAAAATTTAAACTCAGCGAAAATGTCTTATCTCTGTTTGTTTGCAATAAATCGCGCCAGGGATAATGCACCGTCTGCAGTTCGCCCGCCTTATTTAGTTTATTTATCGCTTCCTGTTCTGGAACGCCGAGTTCGAGCTTTCTTGCGACCCGGACGTCTTTCAATGTCAAGTGGTTTCGGTCCATCGATCGGTTTGGGGAAAGTTGGAAATTGAAAAAAGGGGCAAGAAACTCAAGTGGCCGAATGAATCGTTGGGTTGTCCCAGAGGAGCAGACCGCATTTAACCCTCTAATGCATGAATTAATTTTTTTGTCTTAATCACTTTGAAAACTTTGTTGTTCTCCATCTGATTGAGCTGAAATTTTAGTATGTTATAGTTGGCACAAAATTTAGCAAATCATGCAACAACACCATGACTCTATCACGTAAGGGGGAGGAGCTGGGGCTTCTCTAAGTAAATGGAAAAAATTTTCTCCAAAAAACCTTGATGTCGCATTAGAGGGTTAAGGCTAGATTATGCAATCGAAAATGAGTGATTCGACACTTTTTCTTATATCATAATCTCATTATCGGATCGTCCCATCCGCACGAGCCTGGCCCGAGTACGCTCGCGTCAATTAAAAATAATTCGAGCTAATCCTTGTCATTATTTGAAGAGACTTCTTCTTTGTCACAACGTGAAGAGTATGCGCTGGAGAAGGAGAAGAGCTCTGGCGCAAGCCGCAGTTTATAAATAGCGCACGTTCTCATATATTGGATGACTATGAGGGATAACCTTGAAGAACCTTGCCTTGTCACTTAATATTTGCTGCTCAATTTTGTAATCATCGTCTTCTCCGCACACAATCGCATTATGTTCTAACTCTCTGCCCACCAACTGATGCCTCGACTGCCGCAAAATGCGGACAAAGGTTGTGTGTCTTAATACTCGTATAATTGAAAATTGCTCATTGTTTCGGTATCGTGCACGCCGTCCAAAGCTGATTTTGATGATGACGACAATGTGCCACTTAATATTCAAATTTTATTGGTTAGTGTGTGAAGTGCATGTGGAGAGTCTCCGAGAGTTTCCGTCTGGAAACGCGTGTGTGTGGAAGCAAAACTTTTTAGACAGCCTGTCTCACCACAAACATCTATTGTAGGCACGCTACTGAGGCTTCAATTAAAAGCGTATTTGTTGGGTGCAATTCAAGTACCCACGCTGCATTGTGAGGTAAATCAAATGCAATTAACTGCGATAGACGTCAGATGGAGCTCGGACCTTGGCTCATGGGTCGCTTTTAATTACTCTGAAGATGGCGATTAATCCTACCTGCTGTGCCCGAGAGGACCTTTCATCGAACCCACCCGAAAGCTGCACAAAAAGCGAGATAAAGCGAGACGATGAAAGAACGATAAATCAGGTCTCCCCCCCATCCCCTAATCACGCGCTCCGGATGGTCGTAAATCCAATTTCTCCCACTTTAGAGCGAAGAAGTGGTTCTAGGCTGCTCATTATTATTAATGGGATGATCAAGTTAGCTAAACGTCGACCTTGAAATCTAATTACACATTACTCGAGCTTAACCCCTTGCTTACCGAGCGTTTGTTCGCCGTGGAGATACTCGGAGCGCTGAGTAATGGGTTGATTACGTGAGATGCCTGTGAGTTTCACTTTGATGGCTGTGAGACGTGAGGAACATTCTGATAAGTAGGTGGCGTTTGAAAGTTTCGATTGAAGATTGTTTACATTTCACGATTCCTCCCCGAGAAAGCATAAAATGTTAATGCAATACCTGTTTCAACATTCCACGGGTGGTTGCCGAGCGATTGTTTACAGAATGGTGCGTCTGGCCCCACATCTTCTTCATCAGCTATTGGAATTTTGAAACATCGGCAGCAAGCGCTGAGTTATTGATTTATTGTTTGGCAATCGGAGCGAGTGAGCGGGCGGCTATTTTTGAGCGCTCTTGCTATTTTTACCCTGGCGAGGCACAATGTCTTGAGAGCGGCGTGCGCCCACATTTTGGTGCAAGCAGTTGCCGCGAGTGATGTCATGATTGTGTGTGTGCGCGAGAACCGGTAAAATTAATTTCTTCTCATCGCCTGCCTTTCGTTACCAAATTCGCTCAAAGCCGGTTTTCGCGGCTCACAGAAGAGTGGAATGGGGGAACCGAAACTCGAGGATGGGCTCAAAAATTTTCCTGCGAGTCAAAAATAGTTCCTGAGGTGACCTAGTTTGAGACATGTGCCGTCACCGTTGTCGTCACCAAGGAGACTAAAAATACCTGGATCCATTACTTAATGGACAATTTTATTTATTTTGTTGTTTTTCCTAACTTCCGTCCGTCAACGGCTGCCACGAGGCGCGTCAGCTGTTCCCGATACCGAATTCGATTTTTTGCGTCGTCGTCGGGGGTTCCACGGCTCATGTAAATTGAATCAAAAAGCGCCTTGTCTAGAAATTAATTTAAATTGTTCGCATGCCTGTTTCTGACGGGCGCAAAATAAGGAAAATAATTAGGGAAAAAATAACACCGACACCGTTTTTCGTCGCTTTTATTTTCGTCCAATGCGTGAGAAGATTTGATGGGTGCATCTCTATGTTCCGCGTCTGGCGGAATGGCGGCACCAGAACACGTGTGACCCAGTTGGGAACCATTCTCGTAAAGAGGCAGCCATTTCCTAATGAATGTGTCCTCATTACATTCTCGCAAGTGCAGGAAGTCACACTTGAGCGCTCTCAGGACATCTCGAGCCCTTTTGTTTGTGCACTCAAGTGCAGCTAGCGTGAGTTCTGTGAGCTTTTGCGCGCGCAAGTGTAGTGGTGAGTTGCATAAACATTGAAAACCTGTTTGGCGCTGCAATAATTGCTGCTTTTGTGACATATGCACTGAGCAAGGGGCTCTATTATGGTGCTCGAGTGCAGGAAAAGTGAATGAAAATGACCTTCAAGAAGTGGGAGAGCAGCATTGCATAAGAAGCGGGGATTTGAATGGAATGCGAGAACGAAGAAGAATGGATGGGTGTGTTCGGCTGGATATGCATAATTAAGTACGGTATCAGAGGCGCTGGATCTTGAACTTTTTCGGGGCGTAGTCGAGTCAAGATATCCGCCACATTTCCTAGCCGAATGACGGAATGTCAAAGGTCTCGAAGAGCTAAAAATACCTATCGATTGGAATCGCTGGACGTCAGTGGTCGTGGGAAGGGTAGGCTGCAGCAACTTGAGCCTGAAGTGGCGCAAAATATGCAGCACTCACTCGTATAAATCGATAAACACGCAGCTCACGTTTCAGTGTGTCTCTCTCGCGAGTCTCTCGAGCTGTCAGTTGCAACGTGAGACTCAACAAGCACTAATTGAATTTGAACCGAGCGCCAAAAATACACCCCGAGACTCACTTGACATATTCGACTTTTCCATTAAGGCTTTCAGTGGGACCTGTTTGGGTAATTAAAGTCGAAGGTCAAGGCTCGTGAATGTACGTCAGAAGTCCCCTTCGTGCGGCCATTTCCGTCCACCTGGCGCCTCGTTCGAAAGCGAGTCCGAGCGCCAAGGACAAAGGCGGGTCGACAACCCAGCGTTGAGAAATTTAAATGCGAGACATCAAAAATTTAAGTATACTGCTGTCACGCCTCCCACATGTGCGCTCAATGTTACAGAAATAAACGTAATTCGATTGGCAATACATTATGGACGACGAGTTTGGATGTCGGAGTCGAGAGTGAGTTCGAATTCTATTGCAGGTCGGAGTGAAATAGTGCGAAATAGCGGGTCGTAAAGTTGGGAGTTGCAGCAACACGCGACACAATAAACACTAATCTATTTTGAAAGTCAAATGGAAATGTTTGCCAACAACAATAGCAGCAGCAAGTACGGCAGAGAGGTAGCGGCAGCAGCAGAAGTAACATCAATAACAGTAGTAGCTTTGTTATTCGGCCATCACCAGGAGAATGTTTGAGGTAGCAACACTGAGTGGTAACAAAATAGATTCAGCGTGTGCATTAAAAGCAAAAACAAAGACGATAATGGGTCAGATAATAGGAACCACGACGAAGGGGAGCGCGACGAGCGGCAGCGACAGGGGTATCAAGTTGCCGGGGCGCCAGTCGTCTTTCCGCAAGTCCAAGAGGAGCTCGTCGCGCACCAACGAGTCCATCCTGCGCGCCAAAAACGAGACGAATCGTGCCAAAGACCAGATTTTCGCGACGCCCAACGGCCAGATCAAGCCGTTGCCGGACCGCCCGGTCACCATAAACGCCTTCGACCTCCTCGAGAAGGAGGGGGCGGGCAAGAACTCGAGCGTGGAGTCCACCTCGTCCATCTCGAAGAAGCCCCTCGCCATGGAGTTCTACACCTCCGGCGAGGGCTACCACAAAACCGACGTGTGCTACTACAAGACCCTCACGGGGGCCTACCAGAAGCTACCTCACGACTCGTACCACAAGATCACGGGCAACTGCCACGTGAAGCTGAACGACGGCAGCTACCGTCGCTTCTCGGACATCAATGGATCCCTGAATGAGAGCACAGAGGACGATCAGGTGCAGTTGCGCGTCAAGAGCCACGTGAAGCGCTTCCTGAACCGCTCCAAGTCCCACACGCCCGCGACAATCAAGGAGATGCAGCTGAACCAGCGCGAGAAGGAACGTCTGGAGTCTTCCAATGCCACGGGTACGGGTCTCCCCACCGACACGCCTCCCACCAACCAGTCCACGACGGCGGCCCCGCAGAACCGGCGCGTCATGGTGACGATGATCGAGGGCGGGATGCCCGTGGTGGCCACCAGCAAGGCGGGCACGAAGGGCGCCGTGAAGAACAAGAACCGCAACTCCACGGGAAACAAGGTAGGCAAACGAGAATGGTCTTAAAGTGCAACATATGTTCAGAAATTCTTGACGATCTCCAGAAACGTCTGAAGGCTCTTTTAGGTCTTTAAAAAATGTCAATAGGGATCTATTTCAGAACAGAAGAGCCAGTCAGTCAATTTTACTCCACCAAAAGTATTTTTCGAATTTTGCTCAGAAATTTTTGACGATCTCTAGAAACGTCCAGAAGCTCTTCAAGAGCTCTGAGAAATATTTCCAGGAGACATTAAATATTAGGGCTCATTTTAAGGCTTTTTAAGAGCCAGTCATTCATTGCTTAAAACTATGGAATAGAATCTTTGGACGTAGGAAGAACAGGTTTGACTCGACACAACGGCCTTGACGACACTCGAAATGCGCGTGATTCACCGATCTTCGGAGAAGACTTCTCCATCTCGATGACCCCTCGATTGACTCACGCTCACACAAGAAGTGCTAATTTAATAATTGTTTGGTCTCGCGAATTTCAGCAGTCATGGGGAATTTAAATATTTAATTGCTAGAAATGTACATTGTTGATTCAAGTGGTGATGATGGTTGGGCGGCAGCTCCTTGGACCCCCAATGCTACCTTTCCTCGCATGTCAGTCCGATTATCATAAATGCGCGCACCCGATTCGAGTCGACTTCCTGCAAAATTGCAAACAATGAACACGACACGTGTATCTACGAGTGTCATCCATTGTTTCCCTGCTCATGTGTGGCAGCCTACTTGTACGCAGTTTGTCATTTATTATTATGACGTTCTATATTGCGGACATTTAAGTAGCTGCTGTTTTCAATTATTTATTTTCTCACAGCTTGAACGTCGAACGAGGGTCGTGATGTAAAAATTGAAAAATCGATAGTAGGCACGTTTTCTTGATGGAAAATCGGAAAATTAGTCGATGTTTTCCGGAAAAGTCACACTTTGGACCTTCATCTCAGACTTGTCGAGGTAGTTTCCCGGAAAAGCTGGAAAATTTATGATTTTCTGACAGACAGAAAAATTAATTGCGGTGAAACTACGCAGTCAGAAGCGAAAGAAAGAGGCTTGTGTGAGGGAAAAACAAAATTCTGCGAAGAGGCGGACGACGAACGGAAAACAAGGGGCGACGAGAGGTCTGCGAGAGTGGAAATAAATTTTCCGCGCTGACGCCAAGGGAACAATGTACTCGAAATCACGCACTCACGACCCCGGTGAGAACAAAGAGCCCGCGACTCTTCACTGGGGTGGCATTTGAGCAATTAGGAGCAACCGCACGAGCCACTTGCGGATCAGTGGCTTGACTTGTAGTGCTTCGTGAGACTGAGTTCAGTGAGAGAGTATCGATCCGTGTGCTAAAATTGGAGCGGATTCAATGGAATCGGAGATTATCCCCGGGTATTTTTAGACCCGAGAAAAGCGTCGTGTTTTGTCACAAAATAATTCGAACCAAGGTGCTAATGCACCGAGATAAAGCCGGCGAGTCTGTGTAAGTTTGCTCTGGAGGGTTTTTTTTGTAACTTTTGTTTACAGTCGCGGTCTGCTCTCGCTATCTAATCTGGGTATCGCGGTGACGCGGTTTGGAGAGCGAGCTCCGAGAGAGGCGCGGAAAAAGGCACTTCCTAGAGCCTTGAATTATCGTCTCCGGTGACAACAATGCTCGACCCCAGACGAATAGAGTCTCGTCAATAGAATGGAAAGCAATTTCCTGTAGTTTTAATTAGCCTCGGTTTCCTATCTGATCGCCCTGATTGAGGCATTCGCTCGACTAGTGCGGACTCATGCCATCAACAAGTGATTAAGATGGATTATGTTACTGCCACTATGCTGGAAAATGTCGTACTTGTCGCTCGTTGCCGGCTTCTAGCTCTCTTTGTCGCCGTAAAGTATTTTTACCACCGCAATGTGTGAGTTGAGTAATACACATAGTTGCCAGGGACGGCGGCTCCGGCGAGGTATGACGCGATTGTGAGGAGCGGGTGAGGTGCCATCTCTGTGACACGGCTGAGTAAAAAAGTAAATATGTCAGTTTGGTAAATGACACACGCGAGAGACGGAGGCGAGTGTGGGAAAAAGTGTGAAAAGTTGCTAAATGGGAGATTTGAAATACCGATGACGGCGCGCAATTGTCATTTTCTGAAAAACATCTCGATTTCTCGGCCAGAAAGCTGGTATCGATAGAACGAAGAGACTTTCACGCCTTTGTAGCATTTAAAATAAAATAAAAATACCATCACGTTCGAGAGCTACAAATTTGGACTTCTTGAATCCATTTAAAAATGCACTCAATTTTTTTTCAAAAAGTATCATAAATACATACACACACTTATGATGTGTTAGTGACGGCATGACCTCCGGCACCGAAGCGGAGCATTACTCATCGGCTCATCGTGAATCAGCCCCTATTCAGCCTTCATTATTGCTTCATCCAAGAACCGACTGTGTTGTCCGCACTATCACTTAGCCATGTGCCGTTATCGGGTCGGAGATAAGACCGTTTGTGTAAATGTCTATGTAGTACAGTCTCTTTCTTTGTCAAAAGTCTTCGTAGTCGTTGCTTCTTTGGGCTGGAGACGCCCAGCGGAGACGGGATCTATGTGGAGCTTCATGGTGATGATTTGGGATCAGCGTTCTCTCACAGTTTCAATCCCGACATTTTGGCTTTCAGAACTAGAACTGCATACAACGACCACGCAGCTAGACGCCCACAGGTGTACGTACAAAGTCGATAGGCGCAGACATATTGAACTTTATCAGACACCAGTGCTGATTAGACCCCGATAGCAGGAGGTAGTGCGAGCTAAGTCTGCGAAAAAAAATAATAAATGGAGTTCGAGAGGAACCAAGTGGGCCGGAAGGGGGTCTTCGTGAGGCACAAGAAGCCCCAGGCGCCGGCCCCTCCCCCGGCATCTCCGGCTGAAGCCAAGGTGGAGGTCGAGAACAGCATCAATCTCGCGAAGATCGGGGTGGTTCCGAAGGAGGAAGACTCCTCACTGGACCTGCTGAGTCGGCTGGAACAGCACATCAACCGGATCGAGTTCGACACCAAGACGGCCCCGAAGGACGCCGAGAAGCCCTCCTTCAACCCCATCTTCAAGAAGCCAGTGCACTACACGGGCATGGAGACGCTCCTGAACTCGGGGGTGAGCGACGTGGCGACCGAGGGGGGCATCGGGTACTTCGAGAAGGACCCCGAGGAGGACCTCAGGATCCGCGAGAGCGCGTTCAAGCGCAACCAAGATGGCCGGCAGTCCGTTAACGGGCCCACGGAAACGTACGCAGTGCCTCCGAGACCCACGAAACCAGTCGCAAGAACCGCATCCGACTCGAGAAACATGAAGGAGCTCGCTCTTTCGAAATTCGAGGCACTACGCAGTGCAGCAGATAGCAGTTCTGGTGCAGCCAAGAGCAGTAACAACAAGTACGCCGTCACAAGTCCTCCCATGGCTCAGCAGCAGCAGCAACAGAGCGTAGTGACTGCGTCAGCAACGCCTGCACCTCGGAATGGCGGGCTGCGAGACTGGCAAGAGGCACTCAGGCAACAGGGAACAGGCAAGGTAACACAGAAACTGATATTTTGCGTCATTGAAGGCCACGACACTCGCAAGTGCAGCTCGAGTGAATGGGAAAGGCCGGGCGATACCTTTTATCAGGATGTAATCCTCGAGAAATCCTCAAATTGAATCTCTCCGCGATAACGGAAATACGCGTTTGGCGGTATCGATTTCGGATTCGGCATTAAGTGGAAGCCAATCACGTGTAATGTAATTTTAGCAGGCTCTGGTCGATAAATCTCCGCTGAGTGTGTAATCGCGTTACCGCTGATTCAATTTGGCGCATGCACCCGCTTCTTTTCGATTCCCCTTAATTACTTGTGGTGGAGCAAAAATTGTCCGTCTGTCTGATTATGAGCTGCCACCCCATCATTATCGTAATGCTGCAGATCTCACGCAAAAAGATACTGAATGACGCAAATTGGAGTGAAAGTGAGTGTTGCTGGCAATTCCGCATTATTTCGGTCGTGGAGGCCTCTCCCGATTAGCGACTTAATGTCGCTCTAATTTCACGTCAGGTGCAGCAAAATTGCACGGAAGTGCATCGCTATGTAAAGCGGCTTATGTGTTTTAATTAGCGGCTGATTTGCATAAAATTTAGTTTAGAGTAGCGGGAAATGGCAACCTTGGCAGTACGGTGCGTTGTTGGAAAGAAAGCGAGTCGTGACGGAAGCAGAGGTTCGTGTTGGAGAGACGTTATTCGGAGAGTTTGATTGCGATCACAAATTCGGTTATAAAAGTAAAAACAAAACTCCGAGGCAGTGGTTACGCAAGCCAGAGGGAGTACCCGGGTCGCGTCCACCCGGCTCGTGCAAGAGAGAGCGGTACGCCTCTGGGCACCCTCGGCTCTTAATAATACCATTAGAAACGTATAATAATTCCTTTGTTTGCCTTATCCGTCCCGAGCCCACTTTATTGCTGTTTTACAACTTGTTCCTTATTTTCTCTCGTCAGTTGTCGCAAGTGCACACGCAAATGCTTACATGTCTGTACATATTTCTCCAAAAGTGCCATGCAATGGGCCGTAAAAAGCATAACAGTGAACACTACAGCCACCTGTTGGCACTCGGGTTGTCTGGAAAATCCGTTTCTCATGCAGGATTGTGCAATTTCGTCCCGTCTCTGAATACCTGCCGCGGGTGCAGTAGTCCCAAATCGACAACTCGCTCGTTAATGTCGCCGTTAAACGACGGCAAAATCATCTTTATTGCCAAGAGACGGGCGACGAAGGCAGGCAGAAAACAAAACCGTCAGTCAATCCCTGCTCGAATTTCTTTCAGGTTGGCTTCATTCCCAGCATTTTTGCTCACCTCTTTTTGCTTTCCACTTTCAGAGCTCGCCCAACATGGCGCTGCGAGGTGGTCAACGATGGCGGCCCACGGAGGAGCACATTGGCAAATACAAGCTGCTGAAGACCATCGGAAAGGGCAACTTTGCGAAAGTCAAATTGGCCAAGCACGTTCCCACGGGGAAGGAGGTTGCCATCAAAATTATTGATAAAACACAATTGAATTCCTCATCCCTACAAAAGCTATTTCGCGAGGTGAGTACCTTTGGCCTTTTTGAGAGCTATTTTTGGATGATATTTTTCCACTTTCTGAGCCCAAAATCCTATTCAATGTCATTTTGAGTGCTTTCTCGACAAAATTTTGGACCAAAATGAAAGATTCTGGACGAGTGTAGGTCTCGCCATTTTTAGAAATTTTCCATGAAAATTTGTATTAGATTATTTTCACTTTTTTGACTCAAAAACCTTGTAAATGTGTCTTGAGGGGAAAATTTAGACGATTTATAGCTTCAGAACAAAAATTTGTGTTCGAAAATTCCGAAATTGATTTTTCTTCAACGAGCTGGGGTTTGGTTAAAATGCACATTTTAGATGAAAATATTTTCATTCCCAAATTTCCAAATTTTTCGGCCCAAAACCTTAAAAATGTACTTCTTATGGAAAATCTAGTCATTTCAGGGCTTCAGGGACCAATTTCACGACAAAAAATTTTCCATCCAATCCTAAAATCGTGTTTTCCCTAACGAATGGAATTTTCGTCAAATTTCATAGGATACAAATTTTAGGCCCAATATTCCACCCTTTATGCCCTTCAACTCCTAAAAAGCTTCTGTGGACATAGTAACTGTCATTTGAAGGCTTCTGGGAACCTTTTCAGTAAAAGCTTTCTCTTGACCTCCACAAGGCCACCAGTAAAAACTCGTGACTTGCATAACGCAATCGCGTTTTAGCAGAAAACATTCGTACGGAAGCGCTCTGCTCCAATTCACACGTGCTCATCACAATCTGACACTTCCACTTTTGTCGACAGCCTCATAATAGCCTCGTCGGCCTTGGGCCCGAGCATGCACGTAGACTCAGTCGCCATCGTGATGTGCAAGAGCCTGTGTGACAGTAATTAATTTTAAATTAAACATTGTTATCACTTTCGTGAAATTCGCCCGCTGGCGAAACGAAACAAGTGACTTATTTGCACTTCCGTCATTCCCGCAGGTCCGAATCATGAAGATGCTGGACCATCCAAACATCGTGAAGCTGTTCCAGGTCATCGAGACGGACAAGACGCTGTACCTGGTGATGGAGTACGCGTCGGGAGGAGAGGTCTTCGACTACCTAGTGCTGCACGGCCGGATGAAGGAGAAGGAGGCTCGAGCTAAATTTAGACAAATAGTATCAGCTGTACAGTACTGCCACCAAAAAAGGATAATCCACAGGTAAGAGCGCCGTTTTCATCGACTTTGGAGTTACCGAGACGTTCGTGTCTTGCAGGGATTTGAAGGCGGAGAACCTCCTCCTGGACAGCGAGATGAACATCAAGATAGCTGATTTCGGGTTCTCGAACGAGTTCACGCCCGGCTCAAAACTCGATACATTTTGTGGTAGCCCACCATATGCGGCGCCCGAGCTGTTCCAGGGCAAGAAATATGATGGGCCTGAGGTTGATGTGTGGTCCCTAGGTGTAATCTTGTATACTTTAGTAAGTGGCTCGCTGCCGTTTGACGGTTCAACGCTTAGAGAGTTAAGGGAACGAGTACTGAGAGGAAAATACAGGTACGTGGAAGGCACTCGTTTGGAGGGTTCCGGCTAAACCGTTTGCTTGTTCGCAGAATTCCTTTTTATATGTCGACAGACTGCGAAAACCTCCTACGTAAATTTCTCGTGTTGAATCCAGCTAAGCGTGCTAGCTTGGAGACAATAATGAAGGACAAGTGGATGAATATGGGATACGAGGATGATGAACTGAAACCTTACATTGAACCGCTACCAGATCTCAAAGACCAGAAGCGGATAGGTAAGACGGGTACTGTATACAAATTTTACTATTTTTCACTCACTGTTGTTCGTTGTTAAATGTTCATTTTTCGTGTTGTGTCGTTTGACTGTAATCTTAGAAGATTACTAGAGCTTGATCTGAGTGCCCCCCGTGACCACCAAGTACCAGTCGCTCTCCTTTGTTGTTTTTCCAAATTGTTTCGTAGACCACAGAGACGTATGGACTAGAGGTTCTCCATTTTTCAAAGTACTTTAGTCATTGGCCTCTGTGAATATTTTTCGGAATTGTTTCGTAGAGGACTAGAGATTGCCACTCATGAATGGCAGTTGTTTTCCAAATTTTCTCCGTAGACCATAGAGGAATACAGACTAGACCTCCAGTCTGTATCATCTATGGCAAGTGATTGTTCTTGATTGGCCTAATTCGTGGCACAACTAAGCTAGGTGCTAAAAGCAGAGTTCGAGGTCCGAAACGTGCTAAAAGCTGTGGTAACCCAATGTTTCATTCAACAGTCGAGTGAAAAATAACGTAGGCTTTAAAACGTAAGGTACACAATGCTAATAACACACCGGTTGAAGGTAGAAACATTTGATTGCTAACCAGTAATACTCAGTAGGGTAATGGGAATGGTAAAAGTAGCTTGCTTTAATTTTCCCGAGAACAGGCAATTCTCCGAACCGTTTTGCTTCCCCCTGCAACTTTCATGGACTTTAGCGAAATCGCCGCTCCGGGGCAAGTCGAAGCAAACAAAGCCGGGTTTTGTACATATTTTCCCAGATAATGACCGCCGGAGGGAGCCGAGTTAAAGTCCATGGGGTTGGGGTGGAGAGTTTTGGATTTTGACTACCTAGGACGCGAGGATGCACCTCGAGCTTCGTAACCGTCGGAAGTGTAAAAAGCTTGCTGTCCCTTCGACTCGTTCTTGCCATTGTTTCGCACCATTTTGATACTCTAACCTCTATGACCTCTACTCTCTCTTTTATATTACATTTCTTATACCAATGTAGAGACTAAAAAATGGAATATTGTAAAGATTAGAATAAAAAGTGCTTCGGAATTGCAAGTAAGTAGTTCCTCCACTTGGTCTTTTGCCTCTTTTCCTTTTTCCTAAATGTCACTCTGAAGTCCGAACTGTGACACGGGAGGAGTTCAGAGATGTGTCAACAGTTGCTTTTCTTTTCTTCACTTTTACTCATTTTTATGTCTACTTATAATATACGTATTTGATTCGATCGAACTAGTCCATTGAGAGTCAAAGAGTCATGTAAAAATGTTGCACAGAATAGAGATCTCAAATGTAATATTTCCATTTTTTACATCTCTATAAAAATACGTAGAGTTTGCCAATTCTGGCGCGCCATCAAAAAGTTTATTGTAGTGCAAAAACGCCGCTTGTCGCATTGGCACTTTTTGGTTCACGGACGTCACATCGCTTAATTTTCTTTTCATCCTCGACGAGCTTGAGAGCTCGAGAGCGGCGATAAAGCATTACAACTTTGCAAGATGCGCCCGGCTCTCGGCTTATTTATCCTCGTGCAAAGCGCTATAGCGAAATCAACAGTTTTATGAATTTGTAATCTTGGAAAGTTTATGTTTCTTCATCTAATGGCTTTTCTTTCGACACGACACTGAAAATAATGAGCTACAACTTTGCCCTATTTTCTCTTATTTAAACAACTTCCCGACTGCTTTTCCCAAGAGCCTCAATGCAACTCTCCTTTCCGGCAAGAAACAAGTAGGCACATAATTAGTTTATGTTTGTTTCCTAGGACTACTTATTTTATAACGTAAAGGCAAAATCCTAGAGCATGATAGGAGTAGCTAGAGCGAATCTGGGTCAGCCCGGAGAGCTAAGTAGTTTTGCATGTCGGTGTTAGATGAAAATAAACGCCTGAACTCGGCCACTCTGACTAAATCCGTGCCTCTTCTCCTTTCCTCTTGTAGAAGCGCTAGTTCAAATGGGATACAACCGACAAGACATAGAAGACTCCCTCGCCCAGAACAAATATGACGATGTCTTCGCCACGTATTTGCTCCTAGGCCGGAAAAACACAGACGTAAGTAGTCCCTGGTTTCCACGAAAAAGCTCCCGAGACTGACAGAGCCTGCTTTCAGCCCGAATCTGACGGCTCCCGATCCGGTTCATCGCTGTCCCTCCGCAACATTGCGGGCAACGAGGCCAATGCCGTGGGAGGAACCGCTTCCGTGCAGAGTCCCACGCACCGCGGTGTCCACAGAAGCATCTCGGCCACCAGCACGAAGCCGAGCCGACGAGCGTCCAGCGGCGCCGAGACACTTCGTAAGTAGATCGAGCCCCCGTGCACTCTGGCTTTTTAACACCCCCTTTCAAGGCCGCTCTGAAAAGAAAAATCGAACGTCAGCTTGTAATTTAAGAGCAGGCGAGATAAGATAAGGCCGCAAGGTGATGGGTCATTAATTCACTCGGCTCTCGCAATCACGCGCTAGATTCGCCTTATCAGTTCAGAAGCCTTTTTGTAACGTCCCCCTATCTGTCGCGTGGAAGTTTCCTCTGTTGTTCTCCCTCTCTGTCTCGAAAAAGTTCAAGAGAGTTCCCCTTGAAAAATTCCTTTCTTGACTAACCCGGAAATTTGACTAACCCTGACCCCTCCGATACTAACCTCCATGGGCCAAACCCTCCAAAGTGCTTCCTAAATCCGTTAAAATCAGATATATTCGAACTTTTTATCACAGGTGTGGGTCCTCCCGCAACGGCTGCGACCAACAATGCCAACAACAATGGAACCAGCACGAACAGCGGCACATCAGAGCGATCAACGATGTGAGTAGACATTTCCTTGTTTTCCTTTGGGTCTCGGAGTAAACGATGGGTTTTGCAGAAGCGGAAACTTCAAGCGACAGAACACGATCGACTCGGCCACAATCAAGGAGAACACGGCTCGCTTGGCGGCGCAGAATCAGAGGCCGACCTCAGCTCAACCGAAACCCGTAGCTTCTAATGATAGCAGTGAGTAGACTGGTTGGCATCCTGAAGGCAGTCCTAAAATATTTTCCCCACCCCTTTAGACATAGCTTCGAGTCCAGCCAAGCCCCGCAGTGCGTACAAGTACGAGCCCTCGAACGGAGCGCGCACAGTCGGCCCGAGCAGCGGCATGAGTATCCCCCGTCGCTCCACGACGCTGTACGAGAAGAACGCGTCGAACGAGAAGACCAACGTTTCCACAGATACCACGTACGTACTAGCTCTGGTTGCCAGGTTTCGCTTTTTGGTTATTAACACGCTTCCGACATAACATAACGTTTCGTTTCATTTGGAAGAAGAAACAAGCCATCTCTCATTCCTCATCAATTCAAATTTTTAACATGTTCCGCGCGAAATGTGGTGGTACTAACCAGCTCCCATTTGATATACATGCAGCATAAACAACAAATACAGAGAACTTCATGTTTCTGATTGTTAGTCATTAAGGTTTTGGACAGTAGTAGTGAATGGCTTTGATAAGTGTCTAATGTTGTTGAATCCAGAACAAAACACAGACGCAGACGTTAAAATTTGAATAGGATGAACTCTCACCCGTTCGACCCATATTTTCGCAATCATTTCCGAGTCCGAGTACTCGTATGAGAAAGTAAAAAAAGTTTTTCCTTTCTTTCTCGACTCTCTCAAGGCACCGAAGACACTCTTACACGTAAAGTAACTTGTTCACTAGTATTGGAAACCGGAAACTCGGCTCCTCGGAGCCGGTTCTGGCGCTTATCACCCATGACCTAGACTGGGCGAACCCTGGGACTAAATCTCCGGTTGGCCCAACCTAGGTCCCTGCACTCACCTCAAGTTTTCCGCTTTGGTTTTTTTCTCTGTTGTTTTCGCCTCTTTAAGTTGCCATTTTGTTGAAAAAAAAAGAAAACCCATCATGAAATTTTCAATGATTTTCCAATGAATAATTTTGTGTAGTACGAGCACTGAATTAAAACGAGTTGGCTCCACTGGTGGAAGTGGCGGTAGCGGTAGTGCAGGTTCCACTGCGGCAAGTAGTGGTAAGGGACACGTAAAAAGTGCTTCCGTGTCGAGTCCCAGCTCATCGACAGATAATGGCGGTGGTAATGGGGCACCAACAGACCCACTAAGACAAAGGTACTCGTATTGATTTAAAAACAAAACAAAAATCGAACAGAAAACACAATCGCTAAAACGCAACACAAAAGACACTGAAACTCAAGATTGGAATACGATTAAGTTTTGTTTGGTTTTCTTTCCTATTTTCCGTTGAAAGTTTCGTGATTGTTTTAGAAAATTGGAGTAGAGTAGCGATTGGCGAAACCCCGAAGAACTGGGCTGACTGACTTTCATTCAGTAGCAGGGATCGCGTATTTTTGAAGTTCATTTTGAATTTTTACATTTTTGGTTTCCACACCAGTCATTAAAATTAACATCAAAGCTCAGACACAACCTGTGGACTGGTCTGCAGTTTGAGTCTGAGCATCCAGTGCATGCTGCGAATGAAGACGAGCCATGCATTTTGGTGAAGTTAACGAAATTTTTTTCTCTCTTCCACCCACTTCCACGACCAAATGCCACCTTTTGTGTGTCGTGAACCGCAAAATAAATAAACCAAATACTTTTTGTGGTGAGTCCTAGAGTCAATGATTTCATTAGCATTTTTTATGAGCCGTAATTAAGCTGCCATGTTTTTGATCATCCTCACTGTTTTTCCCGAAATGAGTTGAAATTGCGTTTTTTAAATAACATTTTGGTTGCCATCGCTTCTGACATGCCTGCAGGCGTGCGTGGATCATATGTGGGAAAAGCATTTCCCTGTCGCATTTTCCACACATTCAGTTTTATTGCGACCCCAAACCGTTTTGATTGACGCGCAAATGCACTTTTATGAATGTGAAGCGCATTATTCGTTCTGACTGACTGCACATGTTTGCATCCCGCTGCTTTTTATGGGGCAGACTTGATTTTTATACCCCTATGTGTTTCGGCAAATTGGCCTAAAATATTGCGTTGTTTGACGTTGATCGGCAAAAGGAGGGGAGGGAATTCCAAACAAGCCATATTTTAAGCCTGCCTGCTGCTCATGATTGCTTCGGAATGGAATGCCTGAAACTTTTCCGCTTCCTCCTCCCGAGTACCACTCTCCCCCAAGAACACTACACAGTAATAAACGTTGTTGTTGAGATTTATAGTGTCAACATAAAACATGTTCCCCAAGCACACTAAACATTAATTTATACTGCATGTGTATATAAAACGGTACGAACCAAAGACATTCAGGACGAGATCTTTGAGTACCTCCCACGCCTGACATTAACGAGGCAACGAGTCGCGAAGAGCAAATAACAGTATTTGGATGATGTGTCGCAATTAACAATGTGGTTGAGGATAAAGTGTTTTACTCAAAGATATTTGAAATGAATTGTCTAGCATCGTTTCACTACATCAGTACTCTCTTTCTCTCCTGTTTCAATATATGATATATGTTATCGTCAATGAATCGATCAATCAATCGTTTTACCCGAATTCATGACTGTAGAATGGCAAATCGCAACAGTCTAACACCAGCCGTTACTTCTTCCAGAACACCAATGGCGTTCCCCAGAAATGTTCCGTCACGATCAACGTTTCATTCAGGTGAGTTTTATTTGCACTTTTTTTTATCCTTAGAAAACTCCTTAAAAAATTCCCTTTGAGAGACCCTTAAATGAAAAACCTCTCTAACGTTATCTGGGAACACTATAAAGTTATCCTCAAAAGACACTCTAAATGACCTTGGGAAAACCTCTCAAAGGACCTTTAGAAAGTTGAAATATTTGACACTAAAATTTTTTTCTCCTCTCCAGGCCAAACGCGACAGCGGAACAACACCGGGTTCTCCCGTACCGGCGCCGTGGCTGAATCTACGCATCCTGGCAAGACTTTCTTACAAAGACTTACTACGAGATTTAGTAAACGGTAAGTCCCAGTTTTGCTACCCGTTGCTGTTGTCACTTTTAGAACTTTCGACGACGAAACCTTTTGTTGTTGTAAATTGAATGAACATATGTATCTAACAACCGACTAACTTTTGCATGTTAATATTTAGGTAAACGCTTCTTCAACTTCTTTTGTTTTCTTTCACGTAATAAGCACCAAAGCATAACTCGTAGCCTTAATCCTAGAGACAGTGACTAACAGGTGTACTTTTGTTAAGTTTGCAATATATATTTTATTGTTTGTAAGGCATAACACACTTTGGCACACACGTAGGCAGGACTTTTTGTTTGAAGCTCTAATCATGAGACGTCTGAGACCCTCGATGCATTTTTGTCCCCTCTCTCGAGAAGATGCGAGACCATTTTGTACATATATGAAGTGTGACCTTTTTAGTTTTAGCATTTTCTATCTATATATTGGCTCCTCTTCATTTTGTTGATATTTTTTCCATTTTGACGCAAACCGAATTTTATCATTTCAGGTTCAGTAAAACGAAATTTACAAACAAAACAAATTTAAAAGAATAACGCGCTGCTTTTGAATTTTGTATCCGGGCTCAAAATGCGTTTAGTCGTAGAAAAATGTCACACCCAAAATTGTAGGAATCAAAGACAGAATTGTAAATAAATATGAATTTTTTGTACATACGAGCACCATTTCCGCACTTAAGGTGCCTTCACACGGGACCTTTCGTTTGGCAGCAAGTCAAATTTTCCAGCGACTTGCCGGCAGAACTCCGTGTGCAGGCACCTTTACAGTTAATTTAAAATTGAGAGAGTAATGAAAGGAAAGTTTCCAGAAGACAGAAACACAAACACTCACTTCATAGCAAGGTTGCACAATCGACAGAGTCTATTTTGTTCTAAACTTCTCCGTTTCCTCGTGCATGCCCTTTCGTATGCTCTGCGGAAGTTTATCTGTTTATGTACGAGACACGAGCTGAACAACTAATATGCTTCTGACACACTGTTCGCTTTCCTAATTTCCAACTGTTTATTACCGTTTTGATAATTCTCGGACGACTCCAGAGAGGTGGATCTGGAGACGGGTAGCTTTCTAGCTTGAAATTGCTTGAGCACACGTAGCTGATATGTATATGGAGGTTTGGGAAACCGGAGCTTGTCCTCCCCCCCAACTGAATTGAAAACGAGTCCCACGAAAGCCCACCGAGATCCGCCTCTGGCTGACACTACCGTATAAATTATTAAAATCACCATACCGAATTGTGCCTGCCAAAACGCAAGTGAAATGAAGTGATGATTGCAGAACATAGATTAAAACTAATAACACAAAGTTACGTATATAAAGTCAATACTTGTTCAAATTTGCAATAATAATCCTATTATGTATCTTTCCTTAGACATTATTTTGTAATTTAAATAGAAACGAGATGAGAGGCGTTTGAAAAGGGGGTCCTTTTGTCCACGTCCACGTCCACGAAAAATGAAAAATCAGCTCCCTGTCCTACGCCTCTGATCGAAACGAAACACACATTTCTTCTCTCTTGTATTTGTTCTTCTCTCTTCACACTCCTGTCCATGTCCTGTCTTTTGTAACATTATTTAGCTATCTCTCCTCTCTCTCAAATTCCAGATTTTACCGAGGTTATTATTTCATTTTTATTTTTTGTATATTTTAGGCTGAATCTTGCATAAAATATTTAAACGCATCTGTCTTCTGTTCTCAAAATAAAACTGAAATATTTACATGCATATATGAAATAATTGAATAACAATAACACTTACACAAATATCTCTTACAAACACATCTTCATGCATCAGCTGTGATTAAAGTGTTACGTCATCGAGAATTGTTACAGTTTAATACTATCTCCATAAAGTTATGTTATAAATATTAAACATCATATTTCTTTTATTTTTGTAAGTTTATTGGTTATAAATTCTTAGGCTACGCAAGCAGTTTTATAGTAAAAATGTTAGCTTGAATTGTTAACGTTACATTACTACTATACAGTTACAAATACAATATTATTATGATTATTATGATTTTCTGTTTCGTTTCCTATCAAAGAAAAAGAAAATTTGAACAAGTATTGGTAGGAGCTACAAAGAGGAAAATTGTAAAAACCGTCAAATCTGCTAGGAGTGAATAAAGTCGAGGATACAGAATGTAGAATAATGATATATCTTACAATTATTTACATAAATTTATCAAGAGCATAAACAGTAATAAATTTGTAAATAAAATCAAAATATGTTTTATTTTCCAATTGAGAGTTTTAATGGGGTTGGCAGGCACAATTTCGATACGTAAACACGTGGTGAATGGTGGTCAAGGTATAGTTTAATTTCTTTATTTTATTTTCTATTATTTAACTCGCTTACTGACGTCACTCGACGAGAACTGAGACTTCGGTCGGTGGAAGGACTTACAAAGGCAAAGACTGGCATTCTAACATATAAGGCACTATATTTTCATTCTTGCATGATAACCGTGTGTTCGGCTCCCCCTGAACTACGCCACTCCCGACTAACGGAAGCGTAATTCTTGGAGACCCGCGACCCAGACCTCATCGCTTTCTCGTATTTTAATTGTAACACAAGTGGCTGGTTTTGATATAGTTCCATTAATTTTAATCCTCTGATTGGCTACTTTCCTAAACCCTATTTTCCGTTTCGACAC
The DNA here is from genome assembly GCA_963930915.1 of Forcipomyia taiwana. Lineage (NCBI taxonomy): Eukaryota > Metazoa > Arthropoda > Insecta > Diptera > Ceratopogonidae > Forcipomyia > Forcipomyia taiwana. The sequence continues at coordinate 2,557,002 of CAWVOI010000089.1, read as the reverse complement.
AAAAATGATGGAAGAGACTACAAGACCCGATTCCGTTTCTGGCGGATTTTCTCTTCTTTTTATAGGCCCTCCAATGGCCAACCAAATCCAAATCAACCAACAAACAACGTGACTAGGTAAATAAATTGAATGTACATTTATAGTTGAAAAAGGAAGGATCTGCGGGGCGGCAGATTTGCGTAGATTTTATCCCCATACACATGATTTTCCAATCAGTAGCAAATGGCCATATTGTTTCCCTTGATTTCGGACACTTTGCATATTGCCATCACGCCAGTCACACAAATATGTGGAAGGTGCAATTTAAGTGTTTGTCAATAATATGATCATCTTTTTTGTGAATCAACCTCACTGGTTTCCATGTGATTCATTATTATCGTTATTGTTTGCAACTGCATGTGCCACATTTGCGAGTCGAGGTCATGAACTAGCGTATAGGAAGAGAGTCCAGGGACTCGTCGGAGGAGTTGCTTATAATTGTGTCGTTTTGTAGCGGTGGTGGCGGAACCAACAGCGACGAGCCGGTGAAACCAAGGGTGCTGCGGTTCACGTGGTCCATGAAGACGACTTCGCCCCGACTGCCGGACGAGATCATGGCGGAGATCCGATCGGTTCTGGACAAGAACAACTGCGACTACGAGCAGCGAGAAAGGTAAACTCCACCGAGGGTGTTCTGTGAAAGATCTAACTCCTTTTCTCGGCAGATTTGTGCTTCTCTGCGTGCATGGGGACCCCAACACTGACTCCCTGGTCCAGTGGGAAATCGAAGTGTGCAAATTACCCCGATTATCTCTCAACGGAGTGAGGTTTAAGCGAATTTCTGGTAAGAAGAAACTTTTGTTGTGGAGAAAAAAGTCTAATTTTGTGTGAAATTGCAGGAACTAGCATTGGCTTCAAGAATATTGCCTCTAAGATAGCATACGAGCTCCGCCTATGACTTGACGCTTCTCAGCAGCAAAATAAAGAAGAACTTCATGCTGACACAAAATCGTTGAAACTACCATCGACATCCGAAAACAAGAAACACAAACGCCAAATGTCCGCTGACAACAATGATCCAACCAGTGCAACAATCACGCCCTCACCGACGGTCGTTGCCGCCGTGACAAAGTCCCCGACGTCCGACACCATCAAGGAGAAGGAGGAAGCCGCCGCTGAGCCCAGTGCAGAGAAGGAGGCTGAGCCCGAGAGGAAGGAGTCGATCGTTCCTCCTCTTGCGGCCCAGGACGACCTCGAGGGGGACGAGAACGCAGACGAGATCGAGCTCCGCGTGGACGACATGAAGACCCCGAAGGGCAGCGAGAGCGCCTCGGAGGCGGGGAAGGAGGCCATCAAGAAGCTCTTCAAGGTCAACCTGAAGGACGAGAAGGGCAAGGGGAAGGGAAAGGGCAAGACCAAGTCGAACACGGAGCTCAGCACCGCGGATATCGTGACGTCCCCGCTGGCAGAAACTAGTCAGAGCAAGGCCAAGAAGTCGTCCTCGAACCGCTCAATCAACAGGAACAATAGCGGCAACAGCGGCGGCAAGGGCTACAACATCTTCAACTTCCTCTTCAACTCGCCAACGGAAAAGTAAGGGGGGAGGCGGAACTGTACTGGTGAATCAGAATTTATCTCGTTAATATCTAGCTGAATTGACACAATATGGTAGTGATAAACACACAGAGACACATGGTAAACGTAAAACGTAGGAATTCAAGTCTTAGGAGAACATTAGCAGCATTTATACACGTAACTTTAGTTGCTCTCGAGGCTCTCTGGTTGACTTTCCGTTTTTCTGGTCCCCGAATCCGCATCCGAAATACGTACCCACTCCTGTATACAGAAACCCATGAGGCCTTTCGGGGGACATTCTAAGGAAAAGAACCTTGGTTTCACTAGGATGTCCCTCTGGGGGCGAAATTGTAAATGTATGCCAAACGTTTCATTAGACATGAGCTATTCTAAAAGAAAATGAACGTTAGTCTAAATATAATATATAAAATGTTACACATAATAATCTTAAATGAGCGTCAAATAGCCAACTTTTGTACATACTTGATTAGAAGGAACTTTGATTGAAGGAATAATCTCACGACTCATCCTAGCGCGTAAGAGAGCACCTCTGTCCATGGGAATCGGAACTTCCGGAGTTCGACTTGCTTATTTCCGTGGAAAAGTGTCGTCAATATGAATGTCATCATCCTCCTCCAAAGCATAAGGTTTACATTACTAATCGTCTAGAATACACTCACACACAATATAGCAAATATATGAACATTTTAAGTTTCCGAGGACATAGAGGTAGATTTTAAAGTTTCTATTGTAAGATTTGGAAGACTACTTAATGTCAAGAAACAATTAAACCCATACAAGCTTAGTGTTATCGAAGGAACAGTGATGGATAAGTTCTCTCCTTTCGTTCAAAGTTTGTCCAGTAAACACATACACTTAATGAAAGTTTAAAACGAAGATAGACTACTGCAGTAGGTTTTTTATCTCTATTGAATAATATACATATTTGACGGTTATCATTGTTTAAGGTCCTGAGTTTTCTTGCGGTTCTTGTGAGATACACACACTTCGACTTCGGTAGATTTCAAGCAAATTTGTATTTAGAATTGATAGGAATGAAATGTTTGAGAAATGAGGAAAATCTTTGAAATTGTGGAAGAAAGAGAAATGAAAATTGTTGATATTAAAGAGCAGAACTTAAATATTGAACTTACGCAAAAGAACATGGTTATAACTATTGAGAAAGAATAATAAAGCTTCACATTTTAAATTTAAATGATAAATAAATATATAATAAAATTGATAAATGTAACATTATTAAAAATACCCGGTTGTTTTCTTTACCTGTTATAGATGACTTCATAAGGAAAATTTCGTGAATCATACATTTTATTTCAGAATACATATAGAATAATATTAATTTTAATTGTAATAAGGTTACAGAATTCTTTTGTGTTTCGTTTGTTTGTATTTGTTGTTTGACGCAGGATACTACACTTAGCTAGTCAACATACACCGATTTCCATCTCTCTTGCTTATGTTTCCCGAAAATTGCTGAGCTTACGTCTACGAGATACGCGGTAATTGTAGAAAAGTCTGAAGCAAACTGGTGCACGTGGGTTTTGTACCGTAATCATACATGAAATGATATCAGAATGGAATCAGGATGCGTCAGCGAGCTTAGATGATTGTTGAGACACGAAAGGGAGGGAGATGCGAGGAGACCTACGCCTTGACGCGGTCGCCCCGGTTGCCGGAGCTGCTTCCGGGGGCTCCTCGCTGGTTGCGGTAGTCGCTGCCGTTGCCGCGCTCTCCCATGCCGCCACGGGACCTCATGAGATCGTTGCGGGGTCCCTTGTAGCCGCCTCCACCGCTCCCATTTCCGTTGGGGTAGTAGGAGCGGTCATTATTCTGGAAGAAGACGCTCGAGCCCCCGTTCTGGTACGCGCCGTTGTTGCTCCGGTTGCCGCGGTACGATGAGCTCCCGTACTTGTCTCCTCCGTACTTGCCGTCTCCGTACTTGTTGCTCACGTACTTGTCAGATCTGCTGAACCCGCCCGAGTTGCGAGGCTTGAAGCGTTGGTAGCCTCCGCTCTCGCCCTCGTTGCTCCAGCTATTGGAGTTGCCGTTGTCGGCGGAGTTGCGGCCTCCATCGTTGCTCCAGTCGGCGTCCTCTTCCTGCGTCTGGAAATTTGAGAAAAAAAGGGTTTTTAAAAATCTCTTGACTAAAAGTTTTTATCAAAAAATGGCCCCTGTAAGTTTCAATCGGCTGAACGAGCTCCTAGAATCACATTTACGAACATTTTGGCCGAAAAAGTGGATAATAGAAAAACAAAATTTTCACCAATAATTAATTCACAGTTCAGCCAAACCTCCGGAGCTAACGAAAACTCGATTTCAAGATTTAAAGCCGAATATTTTTTCCTTAAAAGACACGTTTTTGGGCCGAATTACTAAGTTAAAATTGAAGTAAAGATATTTTTTAATCTAAAATTCTCAAAACGGCCAAACCATTTTTGGAGATTTTCAGCAAAAATTTTTGTCTCAAAACCATTTTAAAAAGTTTCTATACGACTCATTTTTAAAATAAGCCGTAGGAAACCCCAAAGGAAGCCGAAATCCGAGACAAATGGAGCCAAGTAATAACTAGCTCTCAACTCACCTGAACCGCGGGTTTTGGTGCCGGCGTGGCTTTGGGGGCCTCCGAGGTGATGTGCAGCGTGGACTTCAGCTTCTCCGTGAGCGCATTCGTGTCGGGCTGCAGCTGACCCTGCTGGATGATGGTCTGGAGCTGCGCCATTTGTGCGATCTGGGCGGGGTTCTGGACCGGGAATCCGCCCGGGATCTGCTGCATGATCTGCTGCACGGGCTGGGCGAGAGGAACGGAACCGGGAGGCGGGGCGTGGAGTTGCTGGATCTGGGTGGCAAAAGGCGGAATGTGCGGGGGTGGAGCGATGTCCTTGAGGGCGTGGGGCGGGAACTGAGGAGCCTGGGCGAAGGGGGCGTTGGGGGGCAGTACGGGTTGGGCGGTCGGTGGCTGCAGGAGAGGTGCGGTCTGGGGACTAGGTTGTGGGTTCGAGACAAAGTCGTCGGCCGGGTCGATCTCGGAGTCCTGCAGGAAGAAGAAGTTCGCGGGCCCGATGACTTCGTGGATGGGACGCACCTGCGTCTGTAAATACTGTTTCTGCAATCCGTACTCGACGGCTCCGACGGCCACCGCGTTGGGAGGCAGCTGGGGGTAGACGGGAGCCTTCACGGGGACCTGAGGAGGGACCATTCCCATCATCAGCTGCTCCGGGACTGGAACCACCTTGGCGGCAGGGGCCTCGATGAGCTCCGAGGGACCGCTGTCTTCAGTCTTGGTGACGTCGTCCGACTCCACGCCGATGGACTCGGACTCGCCTCCGTCCACCGCGCTCTCGGACTGGGGGTCCTGCAGCTGCAGGATGTCCTTCTCGAAGTAGCCCGAGTCGCGGATGCTCACGAGGATCTCCCTCACGTGCTCGTACGTCGACTCCGCGAAAGGTTTCGGCCGCGAGTCGATGACGGAGGAGAGAGTGTTGGCAGAGTGGTTGGCGCTGGACACGAAGCTCGGCTCGTCGGAGCGCGTGGGGCGCTTCGGGGTCACCTCGACGTACAGCTTCTCCAGGAGATCCATGTCGGCTTGCTCGATTTTCACCGCCCCGTTCGTGCCGTCGAGGAAGTCCTGGCGCACCGAGTCGTCGGCCAGAGATCGGAGGATGTCCTGGATTATCAGCACTTCGCGGACCTTCGCAGACTCCTGCTGGATTTTCAGGAAGGCGTTCTGGAATGTACATGAAAGTTGAGACCCCTTTTCTTCCCCCTCCAGGACTCGACACTCACTCGCTTGCTCTCGCGTTTGGCATCGCGATTCGCCTCCTTCACGATCTGGGAGAACTGCTTGCAGAGGTCCTTCGCAAGCTCCAAGGAATGTAGAACTTCGTCGTACTTCTTGACCGCATCCCGCTGGTCTGAAGTGAGTTTTGTGCCGTTCTTCGAGACCTCTCGCAGGCCGTCGAGTCGGGTCTGCAAAAGAGGAGGAAGATTCTGTGAGTCAGCACGTCGACACAGGCACCATTTGCAATACGGGGCCGTACAACATGGACGGAGGAGTGGAGGAACAAAGAAACAGGTTTCAGACGACGGTTCCGGCGCCCGACCTCGCCGAAGCGCCCCGGGAACTCGGAGGAGGCGTCTCCGAGGGGCTGGGGGGGACGAGAAGGGGGAAATGCGCGACTTACCTTCCGCTTTTCGAGGTTCCGGATCTTGTGCTCTATTATCGTGACGATGGTGTTTAGAGGCTTCTCTTCAGTGGTGCCGGGCTCGACCGGCTTGTCTGTCGACTTGCTGGCATTTGTAGCAGCAGAAGGCATTGTTTTGTAGCAATTTTCAAGGTTTTTTCTTCGGATCTTTAGCGATGGATGGTCAGGACTAAGTTTTGAACTCGCTCCGCAGAGGGGCGCTGCAGCTCTGGTCGCCGCGAGCTTTGAAAAAGGGGCGTTACGACTTGCGAGAGAGGCACAACCCATATGAACGACGCCAAGTAAGGCTCGCCCATCATTTTCCCAGCTCGCGCGAGTAGATTCGCTAAGTTCGGCCGTAACTACAACAAAATCTGAACCATTTCGCCCGAAAGCCTGAGAAGCTACTGGAATATCTCGAGAAGCGGCACAAAATCAGGTACGAGGGGTGGCTCTGCTTCGTTTAACCGTATCATTTGTTTCATTTGAGCTTTGTTTTACAGCCGAAATGCCATAAAAGTTAGGTTTGTCATTTTGAAAATGTTTCACAAATTATTTTCAAAATTAAAGACCACCACCCAAACTGCCTCGACCTCGCTTGTCAATGAGAATAAGCGAGTGAGACGCAGTGAGTCGTTCGACGATGTTGTTTCGGCTACAAAACTCAGGTAATTCCGGCATTTCCTGTGTGCATTTGTCTTCCAGGTTCTTGCCACTTAAATTTCGAGCACAGAGAGAGAATCGAGAATAATAGACCCCGTTTGAAAGAATGGATCGAGTGAATGAGGAGACGATGGATATTGATGAGTCTTCTAGCTTTGGGCTCCCCGTAGTTCCCTATGTCGACGATTCTAACACAAAATTCGCTGATCTCTCGCCCTCGGCAAGGTAACTCCCTCACAGCAGGCCACTTCACGCGCACTTGAAGCACACCTTAACCCGGATGGGCGCGCAATCTAACGCTTATCTCTCGCAGGTTCGTGAAAGTACTTGATGAAATCGATGCCAAAGTTGAGAGCCTGAGAAAGGACGCCATGACCCTTCAATCCCAGGCCGAGATCCTGCAGCTCTCCATCGAGCTGCTGAAGAACCACGAGCACCTGAGAAGCCTCGACGAGTGTAAGTGAACTACATCCTTTTGGTTTGCATTCTCTCAATCTTAAGGGCGCTTTTTCCAGGCGAGCGAGAGGAGATCGAATGCTATGTCCAAAGAATCGGAGGCCGTCTCTCCACAGTCGAGCTGTCGGTCCGCACAGTGCGAGATGGAGCTCAGGAAGACTCCCTGCACCAAGTAAACCAGTTCATCGATGAGCTCCTGATTACCAACAGCGATCCCGCCATGACCCGACAGCGCTGCCAGACGTTCCTGAACGCCTGCAACGACGGATGCATGATGGAGGCGCTTCCGGCGGACAAAAAATTCGAGAGTGCATTGCTGGGCTGCACGATCGACGACCAGAAGCAGATCAAGCGACGCCTTCTGGCCCTCCTCGAGTACTTATCGAAGCAGAGCGTCACCTGCTGAGCCCCACATTTCTGTCTGAACTTCAAGCTGCCTGTATTTCGCAATTAAGAGTAACAAAAAGCTCATATGCAAGAAAGTGGTTTATTTCGATTCAGTTGACCCCCTTCGAGTACCGCTTCCAGTACTTCTTGACGTCGTCGTGGCCGTTCTTCGTCACCACGATGGTTCGAGTGCGCTCGTTTTGCCAGAGCAGGTGCTTCTGGTTCTGCGCGTAGTCTCGGAGGGCATTGAACTCGGTTGTTGACATGAACTGGTTGTACACGACGCCCTCCGTGAACGTGAAGCGGTTTCTCTCGTTCTCCCACAGCTTGATCTGGTCCACGACTGTCGGTGGGAGGGGGTTCTTGCGTCCCTCAGCAGCTCCAATCATCTGAAAGGGAGTCATTATTAGTCCAAGGACGACCTGAAGAGGGGCTGAAAAAAATTTTAATGCATTTTCACCATTTTGCAAAAAATGTACTATTGTGGCCGCTTTGCCGTCTGTCTGAAATTTTATAACTCAAGAACCAGAAAAGCTAGAAAGCTGCGAATTTTGCATCGTGTAGGGCATAGACTGTAGGGGTGCAGGCTAACAATTTTAGACCCCCATTCCTTCTTTGGGGGGGAATGGGGGGTGTTTTACGTTTGTATGAAAACTCCTTATTTTACATCCGATTGAGCTGAAATTTTAGTATGTTGTAGTCTGTGCAAAATCTAGCAAATCATGGTACCCCATACGACCCCTACCAAGTACAGGGACGAAACTAGGGGCCCTCAAAGTTTGGTCTTCTCGAAATCTTTAAAGATGCACCCTTTAGCTTAATTTTTGATTTTGCTTTTTATATGTTTTAACGAGGGAAAAGACCTTGACCCCTTTGAACTTGGACCCCTTTTCAAGCCCACCACTAATCTCAAGAAGTACTCACGTTGTTGTGGACAGTGCTGGCCGAGGTAGCTGATGATCTGGTCCGCCGTGATCCCGCCCCTCAGAGCCGCCCTCACGGAGTCACGCGTGAGCACGCCCACAACCAGGTTGGGGAAGCGGTAGAGGAGCTCCGTGAAGAGCGCCAGGAGAGCCACCTGCAGGTTGGAGTCCGTGTACGCGTACACTCGGTAGTTTGTCTCCACCACGATGTAGCCCTTGTCCTGGTGGTTGTTGTCGTCCGTCGAGATCGGCACGGCATCCTTCGAGGTGATATTGAGAGCCAGTCTGGTGGGGTAGAAGCGACCCGCCTTGCGTTTGCGCTGGTAGACGAGCCCGAACTCGCGCAGGTGCTGCAGGAATGTGAGGAGACCGGGACTCAGGCCCTCGGAGCTGTAGTCCTTGCCGAGCGTCGAGAAGCTTAGCTGGAAGAGCATGGAGAGACACTCGGCCAGGTCGAGACCCCGTTGCTCGCAGGTGTCCAAATACTGAAGCATGAAGTGCCACACCTGCGACTGCGTGTCCAGCAGCAGGAACTGGAAGCCCTGTCGCGTAATCACGGGCGTTCCGTCGGTCTCGTCGCGTCTCATGAGGTTGGCGTAGAGCAGAATTCGGACCGCGTCGGGCGAGATGCCCTCCGAGACGGCATCCCCCTTGGCCACGGCCCCCACCATGTAGTGCAGCACGCACCGCCATCGCGACATGGCGTAGTTGTCGAGGAACTCCACGTCCCGGGCCTTCGTGTCCTGCTCCAGCGCCACCATCGACCACGGCTTCCCTCCTCCGAGCAGGGCAATTTTGAGGTTCTTCTTGAAAGTAGGGGACAGCTCCCACGCTGGCAGTCCACCCGGGATCTGGTTGGCGCGCCAGATGTTGAGCTCGCTGAGGACTCCACAGGCGTGCTGGTGCTCCTTCGCGAACACCTGCGAGCCCCACGAGCTGACCACGGCCTTGGGGACCGCCTGTTCCACAAAGAGGATTCTGATCACAAACTGGCGCGCTATCTCAGGTAGCTCGCGGTAGACGGCCAGGCAGATGGCCGGGAAGTTGTAGAGCCGCTCCATCACCTCGGGAGGTCTGGTTCGGAGATATTCGTGGAAATCCTTGCACTCGAGGTTCTGCGGCTTCGGGATGCCGCCGGACTTGGAACTCTTTGCCTCACTCATGCCGACGCGCTTGTGTCCTAAAATACCGTACTTTTCATTAAAATCGCTCGAAACTGCGACGAAAGCGAACTTTGTTTACTCTCGAGAGCTGTCAAAGACAGCGCCTCTAGCGGCCGGTAGAGCAAACTAAGGCTCAAAACATCTGGGTCCGAGGGAGAGGGAAGACGAGTGCGAGTGAATAAAAAGAGTGTTGAAGTATGAAAAACCAAAGCTCCCCCAAATTTCAGGAATAAATCACGCGGAAACCCCCAAATCCTCACTCAAAAGTCATTTTGCTGGAAGTATGGTCGCACTGCTCGCGGCGGAGGTGTAAGAGTAGCCCCGGAAGTAGTGAAAGCGAGTGAAATTCGGCGAAACATCGGCAACGCATGGCATTTTTCGAGCAGTCGGGAGTCGCAATACGCATTTAGTGAGAAAGTTTCGAGAGATTCCCGTGGAAATGGACCAAAATGTCGCTGAGCTGGCCGCCGAGCTGGCTCGGGCAGTGGAGATCACGCTGTCGGACCAGGCCTCCCAGGAGCAGCGCATGGCAGCCTATGTGGCATGCGAAAAGTGAGTCTCCCCATTCGCGAGTCGCGACAAAATGGCCAAGTTTCGTCATCAAATTGCAAACTTTCCCTTTGCAGGTTCAAGGAGGTGTCCCCTCTCTGTCCCCAGGCCGGCTTCTTCCTGGTCCAGAGCCAGTACTCGGCAGTCGTGAAGCACTTCGGTCTGCAGCTCATCGAACACACGATCAAGTTCAACTGGAACAGCATCTCGCAGCCGGAGAAGGTGTTCATTAAGGAGAACACCATGAAGCTGCTGTCAGCGGGGGTGGGACCAGCCCACGATGCGAGTCTGACGCACATCAAGGACGCGCTGTCGCGCATCATCGTGGAGATGGTGAAGCGCGAGTGGCCCCAGCAGTGGACTACGCTGCTGTCGGAGCTGTCGGACGCGAGTGCCAAGGGAGAGGCCCAGACGGAGCTCGTTCTGCTCGTTTTCCTGCGACTCGTCGAGGACGTGGCTCTGCTGCAGACCATCGAGTCGACGCAAAGACGCAAGGACATCTATCACGCGCTCACGACCCACATGGCCGAGATCTTCGAGTTCTTTCTGCGTCTCATCGAGCTCCACGTCGGCGAGTTCCGGAAGAGCGTGGAGATGCGGCACCAGGAGAAGGCCCTCAGTCACAGTCGTGTGGTCCAGGTGTGTCTGCTGACGCTCACGGGGTTCGTCGAGTGGGTCTCCATCACGCACATCATGGCCTCCAACGGCCGACTGCTCCAAATTCTGTGCATTCTGCTGAACGACAATGAGTTCCAGCTCCCGGCCGCCGAGTGTCTCCTCCAGATCGTGAACCGGAGAGGCTCGCTGAAGGACCGGCTGCCTCTGCTGCTGCTGTTTAGCGAGGATGCCATGAGCTACATCTACCGGAGCGCCTGTCAGACCGACAGGATGCTGCTGGAGCCGTACTATCAGTTCCTGAAGAAGCTGACCCTCGTGCTGGGAGGCATGGCGACGCAGCTGACGAGTCTGTGGGGCAAGGAGGACACCAGCGCAGTGCGTCCGGCTCATTTCAGGTGAGATGTCGTAGACGGAACATGCTTTGAAAGCAGATAGAACTAATGTGAGTCAAATTTCAGGATCTTTCTGGAGACAGCCCTCAACCTCCTGCGGCACTCGAGCATCACAATCAGCCACGGCATCGCCCTCATCTGGGTGGGACTCCTGAAGCACGACCAGGTGTCGAAGGACGCCTCGTTCCTCGAGTACATCCCGCAGCTCATCGACCTCGTGGGCCCGAAGATCATCAAGACCCCGTACCCGGCCAACCGGCCCAGGACAATAACCATGACGACCGAGGCCTTCGCCAGCCTGGACTACGACTCGGAGGAGGAGTACCTGCAGTTCTTCTACCGCGCCCGAGCCGACTTCCTGGACATTTTCCGGCAGGCAACGCTGGTGGTGCCCCTCACGACCTTCGCCTACTGCGAGCAGTGGATGGTGCTGCGACTCACAAAGTCTGGCACCGAGAGGACCACCTGCAGCATCCTGGACCCCGTCTACCTCGAGTGGGACGCCCTCGTGAGCACCCTCGAAAGTGTTCTGAGTCGCGTCTTGATGGTGACCGAGAGGCCCAGCGTCGCCACGGGGCTCAAGCTGCTCGAGAACTGCCTCAAGGTGGAGTCCAGCGACCCCCTCATCGTCTCCATCCTGCTGAGCGCCATCTCGTCGCTGTTTGTGTTCCTCAGCATGAGCTCGTGCCAGATCACGGTGACGAACTGCGTCGCCATGACGGGCGTGGCGCTGCTCCCAAAGGTCCTGGACAAGATCTTCGCCACGCTGCTCTTCGCTGAGCCCAGCGGAGAGGCTCGCTCCATCGCCGTCGTGAACCTCAGAAGACACGCGGCAGCCCTCATGGTGAAGATCGCCCTCAAGTACCCGCTCCTGCTGCTCCCCATATTCGATCAAATCCACGCCTCCGTGCAGAACCTGGCCCGACAGACGGACCAGCTGTCCAACATGGAGATCGTGAGTCTGCAGGAGGCCCTACTCCTCATATCCAACCACTTCTGCGACTACGAGAGACAGCACACGTTCATCACGGAGGTCATCAGGCCCGCCAACACGCAGTGGATGACGCTGAGCGCCGTCATGAAGAGTCCCCAGGCCTTCATTGAGTTCGTGGGGCTGTCTCGGGCCCCCGCCAACCCTCCGATCCAGGACGCCTACAGCATGAACAGGTCCCAGATCAGCATGGCGGTGACCCTCGTGCTGGGTATCATCAAGCGGTGCACGTGGCCTGATGACCCGGACAAGGCGCAGAGAGGAGGCTTCGTCGTGGGCTACACCGAGTCCGGCAACCCCATCTGCCGGAACCCCGCGACTCCTCACGTGGTACCGCTGCTACCTCATATCCTGGCCCTCATGAAGGTCCTGAACGAGCTCTTCAAGCCGGAAGCCTCCGTTTCCGTGCACGAGGGGTTCAAGAGCGCCAACCAGATGCTGGACTCGGAGAAGAAGGTGCTGCTGGGGGGCCCCCTGAACCCCACGGACCCCATGGATCCGGGCCAGAAGAAGGCTCAGACGGCGCAGGAGAAGATGCAGAAGTTCCTCAACTACATCTACGAGTCCTGCTACCACTTCATGGGAAGCTCTGGTGAGATATGGGGAACTTGGAATTGAAAGATCAGCTCTAATACAATTTATTTCAGGCCCCGCACTCGGAAGGGACCTATACTCGATCCCAGGGCTGGCCAACGTGCTGATCGAGTCGATCTTCTCGAGTCTCGAGCACATTCCCGACTACCGACTGAGACCTATAATCCGGGTCTTCTTCAAGCCCTTCGTCTACTCGTGTCCCCCGGCGTGCCACGACCTCGTCCTGCTGCCAATGTTTGCCCACCTGGCGCCCCTCAGTAAGTGCCCTATCTTCATGCAGAAGCTCTCTTTCTGACGTCCTGATTTTAGTGCTTTCCCGTTTGACTGCGCGCTGGCAATACATAACTCAACTGTATGAGACTGGAGAACTCGGCGAAGACGTGAATGATACTCAAGAAGTGATTGAAGACATGCTGAATCGCTGCCAGACGCGGGAGTACATCGATGTGCTGAAGATAGCGCTGGTGGGAGGCTCTCTGGGGAACGGAGGGTCTTCCGAGACGAACGCATCGCAGGGTGTCGAGGCCACTGGCATGGATATGACTGACGAAACGTCGATGGACGGGGCTCCTCCGGCGGTGTCGAGAGCTACTCAGAACGCCATAAACAGCGATGTGATAAACGACCTGGGGGCCAAGCTACTCAAGTGTCCGTACACCCTCTCTCCCATCGTCATGACTGTTTTGAGGTGAGCTCTAAACTCTAGAAAGGGTCCAAATTTTTTAACCCTTCTCTATTTCTAGCGCCCTATCGTGGAACGACAGCCCGACCTGTCTGAAGGCCACTCAGCTGACGGCCCCAATCATCAGGTTTCTGGCCACAGAGCAGCTCATTTCGCCCTCCCTGGCGTCCGAAATATTCATCGCCATCCTCAGGGGTCTGCAGCTCCACGGCCAGCACGACTCCAACCAGATCCCCCTCATCACGCTCGGCGTCCAGGCGTACGAGATTCTGCGGCCAAAGTTCCCCAACGTACTGGAGGTCCTGCAGCAGATCCCCAACATCAACCTGTCCGATATCCACAAGCTGGACGAGAAGATTGCGGTGCAGCAGACGAAGGGGAACAAGGTGGACAAGGCGAAGAAGGAGCTGTTCCGCAAAATCACCTCCCAGATCATCAACAAGCGGGTCGGTGAGCTCTTCAAGAAGGACCAGGTGCAGTACCTGAACCTGGGTGCCATCCAGAGGCCCAACAGCGGGCTCACTCACCAGATTTCGAATATCCTGGACACGAGCAAGGAGTCGGGCATCCCGAAGCTGTTCTCGTCTTAAGGCGAGTTGTCGTCGAGTTTGTTAATTTTGTCTAATTTTAATTTATTAAATCCGCTGACAGAAGCGAGGTGAATCCAAATCATTTTTGTACATAGTGAGAATTACCAGCCAATAAATTGAGAAACTTGAGTTAGATTTGGAGGCGATGAGCGACTTTTTCAAAAGTTCCCGCCAAAGGTCGGTGCTCGGAAGGTGGCGCCAGTAGCGGGAGAAGAGGCAACTTAAAATTTGAGGTTAGAAAAAATACTCGGAACGTAGAAGAGAGCAGGCATTTTGTTGGAACTGTTTCTCTAAAAGCTTCCCAGAAATTCTGAATATCTCCAAACCCCCTCATTTGCCTATGCTGCAGCGCTACCAGTCAAAGTTCCCACTCAACTCGTGTGTTTTCGTCCCCAAAATAGTGTCAAAAGGTCGCCGTGAAATCTTCACACATTTTTTTGAGCCGAAGTGTGTAGCGTGAATTCATCCAGTGGAATGGCTCAAGCGGACCCCAATGCCGTGCTTCAGGGTCGCAACTTGCAGGACATCTTGCGACTGTGGGAGGAGAAGCACAATTCACCCCAGTTCGATCCAGAGCCAATTGTCACTAGGTATGTGTGGGCCATACAGTATACGGGTGGTGCAACTTTGTGAAATGGTTTGTTTTGATTTTGTAGAATCGCCGAGATCCTCGAGGACGAGACGGAAATGTACATGCGGAAGGACCCGGACCCCTTCGATGAGAGACACCCCTCGAGACACTACCCCGACTGCGAGCTGGGCCGCATGCTGAAGGCTCTATTCCGCAAGGACAGCTTCATGAATCGTCTCGTGAACGACTACCTGCGGGACAACTACTTCACGAACATCCAGAACGTCTCCCAGAGCTCCCAGAAGCTCAACATCGCGGCCTGTCGGCTCATCCTCGTCATCATGCCCGGCCTGGACACCTCTGCCGTGTTCCAGGTGAGTTTTGGAGCTTCCTTTGAATGACTTGAACTAAGTGAAATTACGATTCCAGGTTTGAATTCGACCACCTGCTGACCCGTCTATACTCGTGGGCGGAAGAAGCAGAGGAGGCCCCTCCAGAGCTACGCCGTGGGCCTCCTGGGAGCCGCAATGGACGTCCAGGAGATCGCCGTGGCGTTCAGGAACACAACGCCCGACTTCTCCCGATGGCTCTGCGGCGCCTACAACAGCCTGCAGCGCATCTGGAAAGGGCTGGACCCCATCGAGGGCACCAGTGCCGGGGTCCAGTCAATAGATCTCCACGACGAGAGCGCGACCCTGCCTCAGACGAGCACCCTGAAACCCGAATGACGTGGTCGCAGACAGGCCCTTTGCTCACCTGGGGGGCGGATCGGCCCCCGGATCGCCCGATATGGGGTCCAGGGCGGAAGTACGGTGCCTCCCAAGATGAGCGGGATCTTCAAGATGCGCAACAGCACGGAGCTGAACGTCCTGTCGGCCCAGAATAGCCAGCACAGCACGCAAGGAGAGCGTCCCACGAACCCGTGACCATGATCCCCTTCTACCCGCCCACGATCGAGTCCAGCCAACGTCTGATTCCTGCGGTACCTCACTCCCATGGGCGAGTACCAGGAGTTCCTGCCGTTCGTGTTCGAGAACAACGCCATGCAGCTCATCTTCCGGTACATCGACGACATCGATCCAAAAGACACCTGCTTGGCCTTCGAGGCCCTCAAAGTACCTCTCATCTCTCCTCTGCCACAAGAAGTTTACGCTGGAGTTCATCGCCAACGGAGTCTCGACCGCTCCTGAAGGGTGCCTCGTCCTTCTCTAGCTGCCACAGGGCCTCCGTGGCCTTCTACTACCTCGCGTACTGCGAGGAGGCCATGGAGCGAATCTGCCTGATGCCCACAGAAGCTCATCAGAGACCTCATCACGTACGAGCTGGCGCTCCTGGGATGCAACCACGACTCCGGGAGGTGTCACGCCACCATGTTCTTCGGGCTCTCGTTCCAGTTCAAGATCATGCTGGACGAGTTTGACCGCCAGGACGGATTGCGGAACCTCGTGAACGTCATCGCCGTACTACCCATTCTCATGATGCGCAGATGACATGAGCCTGAACGAGGACGAGGAGTGCGCCATGAAACAGGTCATGAGGCACGTCTGCGTCACGCTGAAGAAGTACTTCGAGAGCCACCTGTACTACAAGTACATGTACGTGACAAGGCAGGAGAACCCGCAAATGTCCATCCCGCTTCCAACGTCGGTTTTGAAGGTAAGTTGTTTGAGTTAATATTTCTTTTAGGAATTTTGGAATTACGGAACTTTTACCAGAAGATCTCTTGCTTAGCTCAGAATTGAGAAGTTTTGGGTAGAAAAGTAATCCATTTATTGAAAAATATTCGACTTTAATACTTAAGCGGGTATCCCTTGGGGTAAATATTCGAACCAGGCTGGCCAGCTTCTAGGCGCCACCAATGTTCAGTATCCTTCCGTTCCGGAAGTGGAACTCTGGAGAAAAAGAAACGTTAGGCAATCAATTATTTTATTTAAAAGCTACTAAAAGCCAGATTTCTGAAAAGCCTCCAAGTTGCCGCGTTACTTCTTGCACTTACTGCATCCAATGGAGTCGATGAGGTAGGGACTATCGAGGGCGCCGAGACCGGAGGCCACGCCTCCCTCGTTGGCGGTAGCAGACTTGGTCCGCAGCATGTGGCCCGTCTGCTCGTTGTGGAGGATCT
Organism: Forcipomyia taiwana; assembly: GCA_963930915.1. Taxonomy (NCBI): domain Eukaryota; kingdom Metazoa; phylum Arthropoda; class Insecta; order Diptera; family Ceratopogonidae; genus Forcipomyia; species Forcipomyia taiwana. The sequence continues at coordinate 2,540,545 of CAWVOI010000089.1, read as the reverse complement.
CGGTCTCGGTTCCGATGATGACTCCGAAGATGCCCAGCTCCGAGACGAGGTCGATGGGCTCCTTGGGGATCGGCTGACCCGGACGCACAATCAGGTTCTTCGTCTTAGGGGGCAGAATCGTCTCCATGAGCACCCAGGCGGAGCGCTCGTCGTCGTTCATCTTGGTCAGCACCTCGGGAATGTCGGAGCCGAAGACGTTGTTGCCACCTCCCTCGCGTTGCGGCTTCAGCACGTACCTGTCGGGGTATGTGAGGGCCTTCTTGACCGCCTCGTCGCCCTCTGCGGATTTGTCGAGCGAGAAGATGCCCGTGAAGATCTCCTGGACGGCCAGCACCTTCTTGGGGTCTTTCAGGAAGTGCCCGAGGACCCCCGGAGACGCAAGTTGCTGCTGGACCTTCTTGGTTCCGGCGAGGTGGAAGTAGATGGTGGGGCACTTGATGGCCCGGGAGCGCTCTATGAGCAGCCTGGCGGTCCACTCGTCCTCCGAGGGGTAGTGGGGAGGCTCGTATCCGGCGCGGAAGTAGACGACGTTGACGAGATAGTCGCCGACGTAGAGCTCGCCGTCTCTCAGCTTACCCTGAGTGAAGACTTGCGTGAGAGTCCGACGGAGCACCCTGATATCGGGCCGAGCTTCCCGAATGTAGAATTCGTGGAAGCGCTGGTCGCAAATGTTGTAGGGGATCTCCTCGACGATGAAGAGGATGACGCCTTTGGGGTTCCCGTAGAGCTCCCAGGCCTTTATCATGCCCCCACAGAGTCCCTCGAGGGCCCTGTTCTCGGGCAGGTCCTTCAGCTTGTCCATCTCGCCGAGCTCCCGCAGAACGTACTCCTGGATCTTGCGACTCGCGGGTCCCAGGTGCCCGAATCCACTCGCAATCGTGTTGATCTCGACCTGCTTGAAGCAGCAGTAGAGACACTGGTCCTCGCCCTCCACCTTGCAGTAGGTCCGGGACTCGGGTACGGAGCAGCACGAGGACTCCAACATGAGGTCGGAGCGGATGCAGGCGAGCGAGATGGGCTGGGCGATCCCCTCCCGTCTCACGATCTCGTAGATCTCGAAGAGCTTGGCAGTGAAGGGGTCGACTTTGATGGTGTTGCCGAGGGTGAGGCGGAGGAACTCGTAGTCGTGGGCCACGCGGTGGGTGAGCTCGTTCAGGAGAGGCTGCAGGCTAATGGCCTGCTCGAACTCCTTCCGCGGGAAGGGGCTGGGGGTCAGCACGAAGGGGGCGAACTGGAGGGCGTCCGGGTTGAAGACCTGCTTGTTTCGCATGCAGGCTCCGTGCATGAGGGCGAAGTCCTTCGCTCGCTCCACGAGGGACTGCAGTTCCGACTCGTCCTGAGGTAGATCGAAGCACCGCTTGAAGTAGGAAGACATGGCTTCTGTGCTCTGCAACGGCAAGAAAGGTTATGATAGCGACTCTCGTTACCTCTTTTATCAGTCACATTGGCACGGTGCGCAAAAGGGGTATCATAATTTTCACAGTATTATTTACGCGATTGTGCTGCAAGATAAGGCACTTGGTTGTGAAAACTGAACCTTCTAGAGCACCGTGCTCGTGAATCACTGTGATTTGCGTTTATTTTTGTTTTTGAGCTCTCTGAGTCTATCGTCTCAGAATTTAAATAAGACCAAATTTTTATTGGTCTTCTGAAGTTCTGAGTCTTCTTCCTTGAGGCCAAAGGTACTGAGAAGGCTTTTTGAAAAAAACGGCAAGGATTATAGGATAGTAGGATTTTAAGGATAGTAGGATTTTTGAAAAAATAAAATCTAGATGACGTTGTCCTAAAAAAAACCGTTCCTTCCCACAGAAACCTTATTTGAGCTTCAAAAGGGATTCAAAAGTCCAACTAGAAAATATTCCCCTTAATGCAATAGGATTTTTCAACTTGGAGTTCCTATGAAATAATCCAATGTGATTTTAAAGTCCTCTTCCAACGAGATTTCGCGCCAAGGAATCCCACTTCCAGTTCCCTTATCAGAGCTATCAAGTGTGCGCATTGGAAGCCGCAACTGAGCGAATTTCTCTCGCCGGGCTCTGAACTCTACTCCGAATTCTCTGTTTATTTACATTTCCCACACCTCTTTTATCATCTGATTCGCGTGCCTCTACGGTGATTTGTCGGAGAAAACGGAGTGCGCGAGAGAGCACTCGCGTTTTACGTTACGTCGCATTTTTCACAGCCAGACGAACCCTTTTTCGCGAACTGTCAATTGCAAGAGTCCCCGAGGGAGCTCAAACCAACGTCATCGTGCGGCTGACAGAGAGCTCTAGTCAATTCCATGGCTACTTACAGAGTTTCGAGTGGTTTTGAGGGGAAAAAAGCATTGACCTAGAAACGAAAAATGTCCACGTTTTCGGCGCTTTCCGACTCGTTGCTGAGTCAACTGTGCGATTTTCTCCGGCTTGCGGCACTGGTAGTGGCTTCTGGGGGCAAATTAATCGCGATACTTGCAGATTGTATGCGTTGTTTGTGAATTTGGAAGCAAATTTGACCAAAAGGGGAGGAAACACGTCTGAACTCTTCGCGGCCTACTCGCGTACTAGCAGAGTGAAGGCGAACTGCGCACTTTTATATTATGGATGGATTTCCGCACACACACGGCATGGTGCTCTTCGCATTGAAACCTGACGCCGCACTGAGTTGTTTTCTTCAGAAGCACTGTTCTTGGGTTACTAAACCCCGTTCGCGAGATAAGGCCCTTTGCGGGTCAGAAGGAGTTACATGGCCGTTTGTGTATGCGCTGACAGTACATACTAATCATGACTTCTCAGAAGGAAGTGGATATTAGAGAAGAAATCTAATTCAATCCAATCCAATTTATTTATTTCAATAAAAGTCACGACTCATGCTATTTACCGTTGACTCCTTTGAAAAATGAAACTTTAGAAACCGCTTTCACATAATAACCGGAAATACTTTAGGAAACAAAAATCAAAATTTTCTGGTCTTGAGTTACGCCACTGAGAAAAAATGGGTTAATAAATTTTTCCTGAAGAAAATTCTTGAAAAAGAAACATTTCTTACCTAGCTGAAGTACTCTGCGTTGATACCACTGCTTGAGTAGAAAGTTCTAGTTCTATATAAATGCTCCTGGGAGAAAATTCTGAAGAAATTTTTGAGGAGGAGGAGAAAGTTCTAGTTCTACAGAAACGTTCCTGGAGAAATTTCTGAAGAAAATGTTTGAAAAAAAGTTCCTTATTTAGCTGAAAACTTCCTGAAAAGTATAGTTTTTTCAGGATAAAAGTCCGAGCTTTTTGGTTTTAAAAAACGCCTTTGGGAGAAAATGGGTTTCCCAAAAAACAAGGTTCCTGAATGCTTTCCTTCTTGCAGGCCCCAAAGAGCTCCATGGACGTGATAAACGAGCAGATCCACTGCCTGCAGGAGACGATGCCCATGCGCTCGCACTGGCAGCCAATGGACGAGTTCATCCGCCTCGGAGGAGTCACCATGATGCTGCGGATCATCGCGATGTCCTACGAGTGGAGTCCCTCCCGCACCTGCACGGCCGAGACGGTCCGGTCGTCACTAGACGTGCTGAACGTGGGCTGCGTCATACCCATCGTACACCAGATCTTCTGCGACCGCATCGACTTCCCGACGAGGCGTCCGCTGCCGGCCTCAACATCGTTCTGGGGGCCGCAGAGGGCGAGATCGTGACGGACGCGGAGGTCCAGAAGTCCGCCATCTCGGTACTCGTGAACACGGTGTGTGCCCCCATCCACCGAGTGAGCGGGTCAGTGGCTCGTTACGGGTCTGCGAAGAAAAAGACGACCAACAAGTACTCGGAGGAGCTGATCCAGAAGGTGTGGGAGTGCGTGCGGACCAACAATGGGATCATCGTGCTGCTGGTCCTGATGCAGACCAAGACGCCCATCACGGATGCCGACTGCATCCGGGGCATGGCTTGTCGAGCTCTAGCGGGTCTGGCTCGCAGCGAAACGGTCAAGCAGATCATCAGCAAGCTGCCCCTTTTCACCAATGGACAGCTGCAGGCGCTCATGCGAGATCCCATTAGTACTCTGCGTTGATACCACTGCTTACGTGCAGTTCCAGAAGTATGCGCTGGAGCTGATGGAGCGGGTCTCTGGGCGCTCGAAGCCCAACGTGGCCAACGAGATGGACACGTCGCTGATCAACATTCACCGGGCAAACATCGTGGCCCAGACCAAGATCCAGTTCAACGAGCAGCAGCTGAACCAGCTCATCTTCCAGCACCTCAACACGCGCGGCTTCCTCGACACAGCAGCCACTCTCCTGAAGGAGGCCCAGCTGAAGAACGAGCCCTTCTTGAAGCCTCCCCCGACGCCCCTCTCGCCCTTTACCTTCCGCTCCCCCGCCTCCAGTCTCGTTCCGCGGTTCCCGGCTGCGCGGAAAGGTGCTGGAGCACAGCTTCCAGATGACCGCCAGCTCGAGCGACCGGGACATTGACAGCCTCCGCGAGACCATCGTGAGCGAGCTGGAGGAGCCCACGGGCAGTCTGACGCCCATCAAGCTCATCAAGAAGGCCCAGAGCCTGGGCAGCAATCTGCATTTAGTCCATCAGAACCAGAGCAACCACCAGAGGTCGCTTCAGAAACAGGTGAGAGTGAGAGTTAAAAAGTAAACCGAACTAATGGGTTTATTTGCTTCCAGATAAGCGCCGAGACGTTCCTGAACACGGCCCCTCGCTCGGCAGTGACGCAGGAGGAGCGCATCCAGCCGCCCATTACCCTCGACAACATAATCACGGAGTTCCTGGCGAACCAGCACGCCCTCTGCAAGCACCCCATGTCCACGTGTCCCGCCTTCGACCTCTTCCGACCCCACAAGTGCCCCGACCCGCGCTCCAACAAGGTCTTCGGCCTCTCCACGAACTTTTCTGCCCGCTACCGTCAGCGCCAGGCCGGCTTCCAGTCACACCGCCTCGACCGACTGTCTCATCCACTCCTCTTTCGCCGTCACCAAAGTCATTCGCTGCAGCGAGAGCGACACCACCTTCACCTGCACCGACTTCACGCCAGACTCGTCGTGTCTGGTGGTCGGCCTGCAGACCGGGGAGGTCAAGTGCTTCGCGATCAACGAAGGAAGCGAGGAATACAGCTACAACTGTCACGACTCGAACATCACGAGTGTCAAGTTCAACCGGAAGGGCAACCTGCTGCTGACTTCCTCGTCTTGGAGAGCCCCTCTGTCGGCGCTGTGGTGCGTCGACGGCAGACAGATCACGCCAAAGTTCCAGTGGGAGGATCAGGAGAGCTGCGTCTTCAGCAACTGGGTGCAGGACCGGATCCTGGGAACAAAGTCGGAGGAGGCGACGATCTACGACCTCTACACCTGCCAGAAGATCAGTTCCTTAATTCCCCAAAACTACAACCAGTACACGAGGAACCGCGCTGTTTTCGACCCCACAGACGAACTAGTGCTCTCGGACGGCGTGCTGTGGGACGTGAGATCCGCGAAGGAGATCCACAAGTTCGACAAGCTGAACCAGAATCTGTCGGGAGTCTTCCACCCGAACGGCCTCGAAGTCGTCTCGAACACGGAGGTGTGGGACCTGCGGACCTTCCATCTGCTCCGGACCGTCCCGTCCCTCGAGCAGTGCCAAGTCGAGTTCTCCCCCATGGACGTCATGTACGCCATCTCGTCGGAGGTGGAGAACAACATCGACATGGAGAACTACAACAGCTTCGACTCCAGCTTCAAGACCCTCGATGCCCTCAACTACTCCGCCATCTCGACGGTGGACGTGAAGCGACAGATCTACGACCTCAGCGTCAACTCCAACGGCCTCACGATAGCCATCGTGGAGAACCAGGGCGGCTACGACAGCGTCCAGGAGTCCGTGGTGCGGATCTACGCCGTGGGGTGCAAGAAGAGCTCCGAGGACGACATGGTGAGAGTGCAGTTTTTGGTGTTTCGGGACTTAACTCTTTTCTGTTTTCCAGGAAGAAGAAGATGACGAGCCCGACGGATCCGAAGCTTCCGACACTGATAACGACTCAGGTGAGTCCCCGGTCGCTTGTTGTTTTCCTGCGAAATCTAAAATCTTTTCTCGCTTCCAGATCACTCAGACCGAAGCATTGTCCCGGAACAACGCGCTCTGCACCCACGGAACGGAAACGGCGTGAACGAGGACGAGGCGAACGACAACAACTCCTCCCTCGAGGGCTCCTTCTCGCTCGGGGACAGCGACAGCGACGACTCCTGGACCACTGACAACGACGAGGAGTTGGACCCGATACTGGGGAGGCCTTTCTAGAGCTGAGATCCCGGGGGCTTTCAATCGACTGGACCAATCGTGGTGAATCGGGAAGAAGCGACATTGTGATTGTTCTCGTTTTAATTTTCAGCATATTCGTACTCGGAGCAGGCTGAGTCTCTCCCTGGGAGATGTACATTTTATACCGCTAAGAATGAATCGTGGAATAAAGCGTTACAATAAAGCTATGATTTCTGTAAAGGGCAAGTCTTTATTAGTCTCCTTAAATTACAATGTGCTCGTAGAGGTACTTCCGGGCCATGCTCTCGTTCCCGCTGCTGAGGTAGATGGTGTAGATGTTGTAGGCGATCTGCATCTTGAGCGACAGGTGGTCTGGGTTCGCCCGAATCAGCTCATTGTCGAACTCCAGCGCCTTCTCGTAGTTCTCCAGCGCCAGCGAGATCAGTCCGAATTGGTGGAACATCCGCCCGAAGTTGTAGTAAATCTCGTGCAGGACCTCGGGGTGTCTCAGCTTGCGGTACTCCTCCATGTAGGCCATGGCCTGCGTCACCAGGGTCTGCTTGCGGGCCGAGTACTTCTGGCTGGCGATCTGAGTGAGAGTCACGGCGATGCAGAGCGGCACCAGCGGGTCTCTGGGGTACGTCTTGTAGAGCGAGACGTACTCGTTCATGGCGTACTTGTAGGTTCCAGCCATGAGGAAGTAGTTGCCCTGCATGATCTGGACCTGGGGAGGACACACGTTGCGGCGAATCAGGCGGAAGAGGAACCGGTGGTACCGGAAGTTCTCTGCAAAGTGGAGGATCTGGTTGAGGAGGTTCCAGACCTTGTGGTTCGTGGGATGAGCAAAGAGGTAGTCGTGCACGAAGATGTAGGCGAACTCAAAGTCCTTCCTGAAGTAGCTCCCGAGGAACCCGTGGAACGCCAGCTCACGGTAGTGCTTGCCGAAGCGTTTGGAGGACATGGAGGTGAACGTCAGCTTCTGCACGAACTCGAACCTCCCGATGCGGTAGGCCGTCCGCACGAGGTCCAGCAGGAAGGCCCACTCCGTCTCGTGTGAGGGCTCCATCTCGGACTTGGCGAACTCCACCACCTCGTCCTCGGGGTCCTCGCCCTTCTGCCGTCTCATGGCCTTGATCTCCTTCACTCTCTCGTGCTGCTTCACCAGGAAGACCCGCTGGATCTCCTGCCGGTTCCGGAGCTTCACGCAGTCCCGCGTCACCAGCAGATACCCGTCATCCAGGTACTCGTCCAGGTACCCCACTTCCTTCAGCAGCAGGCACCTCTCGTACAGGATGCCCGTGTTGACGACCTCCGTCTCGGGGTCCTGCTTCAGCACCTCCAGGGCCTCGTCCATGTCTCCCTTCTGCTTCAGCAGGGCTGCCAGCGTCAGACGCGCGTCCTGGTGCTGCGCCAGGTTGATGACCTGCCGGTACGAGCGGATGGCCTGCGGGATGTCCCCGATGGCTCTGTGGCAGTCGGCGTGTCGCAGCCACACGGCGGCCAGGCTGAAGTTGCGGGACTGTACCAGGGGCGAGAGCAGCTGCAGGGCCATCTCGAACTTCTCCTCCTTCATGAGCGCCTCGGCGATGTCGAGGTAGCAGTCGCCCGCCTCCTCGATGTCGATGTGCCTGAAGATGTCGTCCATGATGATTTCGAGCAGGTGGAAGCTCTTGAGGTGGATGAGCGCCACGATGAGCTTGGACCGGAAGTCGAGGATGAGGTCGTCGGGGATGGAGATGGCTCTGACCGTGAAGAGGCTATCCACCTCGGAGGTCTTCACGTTGACGTCCGTGTGGCTGGCGAGCGCGTTCACCACCTTCTTGTAGGCCCCGTTCTCGAGCATCAGCTCCAGCAGCAGGTTGATGTCCTCCACCTTGAAGAGATGCGGCACCTTGTCGTAGGCCGCCTCCATGGCGTTCAGGGCGTTGCCCAGGTTCCCCTCGGCGTGGAACTTCTCGGCCACCTTCTTCGCCAGCTGGATCAGGAACTCGCCCTGCTCCGGCGGCACGTGCGGGATCAGGGCGTAGCGACACCTGAAGGCGTACTTCTCCTCCCCAATCGACTCCAGCAGCTCGATTCGGCGCATCCGGATGTCAATGTTCCGGGGATCGGCGTAGATGCCCCTCGTGTAACACGTGATGGCCTTCTTGATATTCTTCTGCTCCACCAGGATGTCCCCGATCTTTGTCCACTGGTCCACGTCCCCGGGGTTCAGGTAGGCCGCAATCAGGCTGAACTGCAGAAACTTTTCCACGTCCTTGTACTCGTAGATCTGCGCCAGGCTGATGAAGGGCTCGTACGCCAGTGGCTCCTGTCGGATGATCTCGAGACACAGCTTCTCCGCGAGGTTGATCTCGCCCCTGGCGTAGCACAGGTTGGCCTGTCCCATCAGCCCCTGCAGAGCCGGCGGAAGGTTCCGTCGCTTTCTCCTCGCCCTTCCCTCGCTCGTGCCCTGCAAGTTGCCCCGCAGGTTGTCACGACGCGACTGCGAGAGCTCCTCGTCGAACTTCAGGGCCGAGTCTTCCTCCAGACGCTTCTCGTCGAAGTCGTCGATGTTCAGCTCGTCCTCGTTTCGGCCCATCCGGGCCGAGTACTGGGCGTACGTGATGTCCCCGTTCACGAGCTTCAGGAGCAGCTGGTCCTCCTCCACGACGTCGTACAGGCCTTCCTGCGAGATGCTCATCTTCTCCTCATTCGAGGTGGAGGCCACGGGCTGGTTGCTCTTCTCCGCTCTTGCCTCCTGGAAATTGGAAATTATGACTGACAGACGGACAAGAGTCAAAGCCTTACCCCCGCTGGCGCCTCATCTGTGTCTGAGATGTTTTCTAGGTCCAGGAACGGCAAGCTGTCGTCAGAATCGGACATTTTATTTCGCGACTCGAGGATCCAATCAATTTAGTTTGTCAACAAATAGCTGTCAAAGTCAGCTGTTTTATCAGCAAAGGCGAAATTTGCGTATTTCGTAAAACTCCGCGGATTCCCCGAGAGCAATAATTCGAGACTGAGACGGAAGTCAGAGTGAAAAGGGTGTAAAAGTGCTGTAATCTTGTGAATAAAAGTGCTGTGAAGGAGATCGAGATCCAGGGACTGAGATAGAAGGTAAGTGCGAATTCGAGAACGTCAAAGAGTCAGCTGCGAAATTGTTTGAGAGCGCAATCAACAGGTTTTTGACCTCTGCGTTGTGGCCTTCATCAGTATTTCGGCTCTCTGCGTCGCTGGCGGGCTCGGTAGCTCCTCTCTTACGGGAGGCGAGGCACTTTCGTCACCGTCACGTGTTATTTTTACGATATTTATCACAGTTTTGCCGCTCTGAATCAGTCGGTCAGAGCGACTGCGCAATAAACTTGGTCGATTTTTCACTTGGAAACCGCGAGACACCGCACCTCGGCACTTTGTAATCTCTGTTTTGTGGTATCTGAGGAATCAGGAGCGAAGCGGAATATTTTTAGAACGCTGCACATTATTTCGTGTTGCGAGACTATTTTGTGTTATTTCTCAATCATGACCGATTAAAAGTGGAGTGAAAATCAAAGGAAAGAGTTCTCGTGCAGTCGATCAAAGGTCGAGTGTGGCAGCTGGAGGTTGATTTATGTAATCACGACAGCCGTAATAAGGAAGCGAGAGACAATGGAGAGAATTGACGTTGACAAGCCGCTGTGGGACTTGAGCACCTTCGCCGGGCGGTTCAAGCACTTCTCGTGGGTCACGGACCCCAGAACGTGTGTCGTGGGAGACGAGGAGCTCCTGAAAGCTAAGCAATTGGTGGAGCAATATCGGGAGGGCAAGGAGCCCAAAGGGACGACCCTGGAGGAGATCAAGTACGCCAAGAAGCTCTACGAGAGCGCCTTCCATCCCGACTCTGGTGACCTGCAGAACGTCTTTGGCCGCATGAGCTTCCAGGTGAGGTCTTGTGAGTCCCTTTCTGAGTGACCCAATTTCGCCATTCGAGGTCCCCGGAGGCATGCTTATCACGGGCGGGATGCTGCAGTGGTACAAGACCACGCAGGCCGTCGTGTTCTGGCAGTGGATCAACCAGTCGTTCAATGCTTGCGTCAATTACACGAACCGCAACGCCAACTCCCCCATCACGACGGCTCAGCTCGGGATCGCGTACGTCAGCGCCACCTCGTCCGCCCTCGTCACAGCAATAGGGTACAAGTCGTGGCTGGCGAAGCGGGCGAGCCCCTTTTTTCAGCGCTACGTCCCGTTCTCGGCCGTAGCCGCTGCCAACTGCGTCAACATTCCACTGATGCGTCAGAACGAGCTGATCGAGGGCATCGACGTCCAGGATGAGAACGGCAATGTGGTTGGCAAGAGCAGGCTAGCAGCGGCCAAGGGAATTTCCCAGGTGAGCAGAAGAGTCTTCGAGCACGGAAATTTTTCAGGTCGGTCGCTCTTCTCATGGAGTAGACAAACAGAGCAAAATTTTCAGCCAAATTTCGTGGAAGTTTGGATTTGAGACAGACTTGGATCTCCCAAAGTACTTAAGTCCGGAGACTCATCTCTTGGTGGCTCTAGTCCCCGTACTTTGGAAGCTAGAGAAAATCGAATTTTTGTGAAATTTTTGTATGGGAAAATTTCACCAAGCTGCGATTTTCGCTAGCTCCCAAAGTACGGGGGCTAGAGCTCCCGTCTTTGGTGACGATTACTAGAGGGACCCCTAGAAACAGCCACCAAGAGATGAGCCTCCGGACTTAAGTACTTTGGGAGATCCGAGTCATCTCAAATCCAGACTTCCACGAAAATTGGCTGAAAATTTTGCTCTGTTTGTCTACTCCATGAGAAGAGCAACCGACCGAAGAAAAGAGTCTATCTGACAACCAGGAACTTCTTCACACCTCCAACTTCCAGGTTGTTTTCTCGAGGATCGTCATGGCAGCTCCCGGAATGCTGCTCCTGCCAGTCATGATGGAGCGGTTCGAGAGGCTGGCCTGGTTCCGGCGGATCTCGGTGCTGCACGGGCCGATCCAGGTGATCATCTGCGGCGGGTTCCTGACCTTCATGGTGCCCACAGCGTGCGCCATTTTCCCCCAACGAGCTTCCTTGTCGACCGACACGATGAGACGCCTGGAACCGGAACTGTACAAGGAGATGCAAGCAAAGACAAACGGAAACATTCCACGCCTCGTTTACTTCAACAAGGGGCTCTAAGCTCAAGAAGACGTGCATTTTGGCGCCAAGTTAGAGTTAGTAGTTTAAGCAAGGGACAATAATGGTAGCGACAAAGTTCACTATTAAAACGTATTGATGGAAAATCTCGCCTCTTAACAGTCAATTTGGGTTTATTTTGGTATCTCTGTCGTTATACTCAGCCCGTGCATCTCCTTGATCTGCTCCTTCAGCGTCTCCGTCACCAGTCTGTGCTGCTTGATCGTCGAGAGGCCCTTGAACTCGACCGTCTCCACCAATATCCTGTACATCGCTCCACATCCCCCCGAAACGTCCTCCACCACGATCTCCTTGGCCTGCGGGAACTTGTCCTTCAGCAGCTTCGTAATGACCAGCTCCTTGCCTGCAGTATTCTGGGCTCCACTCGAACCGGACCACACTCGGGAGAAAACCTGAGAGACACCTCAATTAGCAGACTGAAATGTTACTTAAAAAGACCTTCTTACAGAAATCCACCGAGTCCCGGCTGTTCGAAAGATCCTCGACATCTTGAAGAAGTGTGTTTGCCCTATTAAGTTGGAGATTGTGCTTCAGTGGGAGCAAATAAGCCGCATTGTTGACTTGTTATCTAATCGAAAATAGACGTAGTTCCTGATATTCCCGCGAGAGGGCCGATTTCACCAAATGGTCCAATGTTTTGCTACTAAATTTACTCTTTATTGGCTTTGCACTCAAACATTACGTAGACAGTCACGGGAGGAGAGGTCAGGGAGCTAGTTTTTCTCTATCACAAGTTTGTCGGCGGCGTACAAGTTCCCGACAATCACCTGGAACAAAAAGTTTCAAAATCCATTCCTCATCTCTGAGATAGTTAAAAGAAGTACCTGTCGCTTGATCATCTCCAAGTTCTCCCTGGCGAAGCTGATGGTCTTCTCAATGCTGCTGCTGTCTGTCAAGGCTTTGTTGTCCCGGAAGGCGTCTCGGATTCTCCGGTGTGCGTAGTTTCTGCGGTTCAACTCGAATGAACGTAACTCAGAGACAAAGCGAGGGCTTACCTGAAGTTGTAGGACGAGAACTTGCTCGACTCGCGCAGAAGCTGCTTGTACAGGGCCAAAACCTGATTCTTGCTGGCCATATCTTGGATTTCTGGATTTTAGGTAAACACGGCAAGGTTTGGAGCTTCAAATATATTCCGCCAGAGTTCGATATTCAAAAACGCGGTTGGGTTTCCCGAAGAACCAACGTGGGCTTAAGAATCCTGAAGATTGCGAAATTCCTAGAAAAATTATGACTGGCCTGATAACGATTGAATGGGAATCCCAAAGTATCATAATTTGCCAAAAAGTCAATAAAGTTCTAATCAGCCGCTTATCAGAGAGCAAGATCATGTCATTTAGAAAAGAGGTTCCCCATGAGAAAACGAGAGGATTTATTGCGCTATAATGACAAAAATTATATGCCGAGGCATGAATAGTAAATGAAGATACTGTGCCAAGGAAACTCGACTTGACCCAGTATTTGATGCGATTGCGAGCCGAGCATTTAGCAGTTAGAAAATCGCAAGCAGACCCTCGGACGTGCATTACACACAACCCGTCGACATGCCGAAAGATTAGATATTGAACTCGGTCGATGTAAACAGAGCGATGTTTTGTTCAATATTTATTTGATGTGGCGGCGGAGGTTTCGATTGTGTTTATTTTCGGAACGATGGAAGTCAATGAAATAAATCGAACGGACTTCGGAACGGAAGCCTCTCAGAGCCTTGCTAAAAACAAGCCTATAAATTTGTGAACTCTTCCATTATGTTCCGCAGGCAATGTGTCGCTTATTACGATCTCGTTGGGTAAACAAAAACATGTTTACTTCCATCATTTTACCCCCTCGGAGCTCGACACTCGGCGTCTGTATCGCATCTGGCGCTTTGGTGAGAGAAAAGACCAGGTCCAGGACTGTGTTCAGGGTTCCTGGAAGGCCTCTAAGTGATTGTAGGATCCACAAATAATTTTTAGAGGCTCTTAAACAATTTTGGAGGCCACTTAATAATTCACTTTCTTGACTAGATTTACCCAGGGGCCCAGATTTACCCTATGGTGAGAGAAAAGATCAAGTCCAGACTGTGTTCAGGGTTCCTGGAAGGTCTCTAAGAAATTGTAGGATCCACAAATAATTTTTGGAGGCTCTTAAAAAATTTTAGAGGCCACTCAATAATTCACTTTCTTGACTAGATTTAACCAGGAGCCCAAATTTACCCTATGGTGAGAGAAAAGACCAGGTCCAAGGCTGTGTTCAGGGTTCCTGAAATGTCTCTAAAAAATTGTAGGTTCCACAAATAATTTTTAGAGGCTCTTAAACAATTTTGGAGGCCACTCAATAATTCACTTTCTCGACTAGATTTACCCAGAGGCCTAGATTTACCCTATGGTGAGAGAAAAGACCAGGTTCAGACAGTATTTAGGGTTCCTGGAAGACATCCAGAGGACCCTTAAAATTCTAGGATCCTCTAGGAAAATTAATAAGCCCCTAAATGGCTTTGAAATATTTTTTTGAGGCTCATAAAAAATTTTGGAGGCCTCTGAAAAATCCACTTCCTTGACTAGATCTCAGGGGCCCTCAAAAAGCGACCCTGAAGAGGACAAAGGATGCTCGTCCGAAAAACAGAAGATGCGTAATTCATTCATCGACTTTTGTGGTTCTGCTGCAAGGTGAATGTACTTGGGTATTTATTTTTTACTCTGAAAGTCGACTACATATATGTGTGTTCAGCTTGTTTACATACATTTCGGCACGGAAGAGCGACGTCGCCTGCATATGAACCCGTCACATTTGGCCGCACAGTGGGGCTCGGGCGCTCTGGAATGCTTTCTTCGGCTCCAACTACCGCCGCCACGTGATCGAGCTCCAGTGTCTATGGTACTCATGTTTATTGATACAGGAAAGGACGACGTGAATGCGTACTATATTAAAATAAATAAATCTGGTGGGATTGAATGAAAGTGGATTGCAATTTGATGCGGTTAAGTGCAGTCATAACATAAACAAATATGAATATTAATTGGTGATTGGTTCTGATAAGCGAGTCGTTCTGAGAGGGGCTTAGCAACGTGATTAAGTGTATGTTGTGTCACTCGATACGGGATGCAGGATGGTGCATTATCAGACAGCATCCGGCGAATCACTGACAAATTATCGGAGCTGCCGTGATTCATGGAGAATGCTCTTTGTCTGGTCAGATAACGCGCTTTTAGGGCTTTCAGGGAAATGGGGAATTGATATCAGCTCACATCGGGGCCAAGGGTACAGTAATAGCTCAATTTGCCAAAGTCACATGAGCCGATATAAGCCAATTTTGCCTCGAGTTACAGCAACCTCTTGATTATGTCACGAGTGCTTTTTGCGGGGGCTTCGGTATTTAGTAAAAGTGGAAAGTTATTAATAGCCGACGCCGAGACTTTTCCATGGAAATGATGTAATTGAATTATGTGCGGAGAAGCTTCCTCAATTGGGTCGATTAGCGTTGATTGACGGGCTGCACTGTGGACGAGCGAGCGCGGGTCAAGGCTCAAATCATGATAGTGATTGTTACGATTTTTCGCAAATCAATACAGCGGACGTACTCAATAGTTAATTGAGCTCGGTCCGAAAGTGATAGACATTCACTGGGACAGAGAAACGGAACCTGCTCCTAGACTCGATGAGGAACACGACGCACGATGCAGCCATGCCTCCTGGAATAATGGAGTAATTTCATTGCCTTCATTTCGGACTTCGGTGCTTTCACTCACCTATCAGAATGTAGAAGGCCCCTTTGACCTTTGCAAACTCGACCGAGTACAATTTCACGCCGGCCAGGCACGGAGGCATATCGTCGTAAAACTGGTTACGCACTCTGTGGAGCAGCCCCACCTCGTCCGCTTTCAGCAGCCCGATCATGAAGGCCTGCGTGTACTGGCTGTTCTTCTTCAGGACGTGGTACTGCGGGTGCAGCAGAATGGGCTGCTTCCTGGTCTCGCAGATCTCGTCTGGGGAAAAGTCCTTCTTGATGAAGCTCTGCAGACTCGAGGACTCGCCGCAATACGCCAGACCTCCCGTCCTGACGAGCTTTATGCCCGTCTCGTGGTTGTTGAAGATCACAACTCTCGGTCCCCGGTTCCACTCCGACGGACCCTTTTCGAAGAAGACCTCCTCGTAGCGCCTCCCGGACTTGTTGAATCTGCTCATCAGCTCCAGTCTGATCCCGAACGTGCTGGCGCAGTTGGTTTTGATGCCCGTACGGAGAAGCTGGTCCGCATCGTGGATTTTGTCGCTCTGGGGAGTCAGGAGGACGTTCAGGAGCTGGGAGCCGTAAAAGTTCATGACCAGGATGAAGCAGAAAATGGACACGATAGCTATGAGGCGGTTCTGGCGGATTTCGTAGTGCAGTCCCTGGCCCGTGAAGACCTCCGTGACCTGCAGGACGGCCAGCGAGCCCTCCAGCCGCCTGAACCAGAGAAAGTACGTAACGAAGAACGAAACGGAGAGCAGGACCATGAGCACGAAGAGCACCTGCCAGACTCGTGTCGAGAAAGGCACCAGGAAGGTGATTTTGCCGCTGTTCTGAGCGAGGTCCGGGGTGAGTCGGTAGAAGAGATCAGCACTGAACATCAGTCGGGTGTGGAGAAAATCGAACTCGTCTATTCGGCACAGGAACGGGATGGCTCCCGTCGAGGAGACGTCGGACTCATTTCGCTTGAGGATCCCCAGACCCCCGGGCCGGATCCCCCGGATGTAGACCCCGTTGAGGTCTCGAGCCACTCGGTTCACCCTCGTCTTGAAGTTGTAGAGGTCCTTCAGGAGCCGGCCCAGGTTGTGGTGGAACTTGACGAGCATGAGGGTACCGGGGGCCTTTTTGTCGTCCATCAGCCTGTCGTAGCCTTCGATGGTCCAGTTCTTGAGTCGCTGAGCATGAACCACAGCCTGACGCAGCGTCAGTCCGTTAAAGTTTCCGCGGTAATTCTTGCGGTAGAGCTCCGGTAGCTTGCGCTCTGTCACGATTTCTCGAGCTGCGTCGTCCCAGATGGCGAAACGAGTGAGAGTCAGGTTGAACTCGAGATGTCTGCCGTGGCTGAAGACGTCGACGAGCTCGTTGTTCAGCAGAACGGTGAGCTGGGAGTTGAGGCCGATGTGGTAGACCTGGTTCAGGACGTCGAGCGAGTCGGTTTGGACGAGCCAGAAGTAGGAGGAGTTGAAGTGCTCCCACTGGGAGGCCTGCTGGAGGATGTCGAGGTGGCACTCGGACTCCACAAAGACGCCCCACGGGTCAGTTGCCTCCTTGATGAGGATATTCGTGATGTTCAGGGTCTCCATCTCCTCGGAACGTGCAAAGTTTACGGCGAAAATCCCATGAGTGCTCAGCAGGCCCTGGAGCTGGAGCGCTGGTTCGCAGGTGAAGGCCACGACGTGGTGAACGGGCTTGATTTTGGTGAAGTACTGCAGAATTAAGGAGCTTTCGGACTGGGTTTGGGCGAAGAGCACTAGAAAAGTTAACAAAACCAATATCATGTTGAACGACCTGAAGGACGAAACCAAACTGGCAGTAAAGTTTTTGGGAAAACTAATCAAAATTGCACCCAAGCTGCCTCACTTCCAGTGGCGTAACTGCTGAGAGGGCCAAAATCAAACGAGCTGGTCCCTCGAAGGCGGCCAGCTACGTCGCTGCTCAATTGTCTATTTGGAGAAGTGGCTCCTAAATAATTTCCAGCAGATCGATATTCTGTGGGGAGGACGAGAAGCACATGTGTGCTCGAGCCCAGATAAGATCCTGATGGGAGATGGGTAGGCGGCTGCCAATTAGATAACAAGGCAGAAGCTCATCTCCCATTTCCATTTCAAAGTTTAATGGGCGAGCGCTCGTACCTTTACGGCAGAATCATCCCATTTGCATTCCTTTCCTTTGTCAATAATAATCGCTGTAGTCGTCGTCGTTTCGAGAATAATAAAGTCGTTCTGGAAATCGAAGTGCGATGTGTTATTTTTATTGAGTTGAGGGGGAAAGCCGTGTGCAGGATATGGGGGAGTACTCGTGTATATGCTCATGTAAGCGTGAGCAGAAGATTACTTAAATAAATGGCCTGGCTTTCAGAAATGTACTGTTACGGAATGTGAATGTGGAAAGGCGATAAAATCAATAACGTCTTGTCGGGGGAAAAAAGAGAGCCGAATCTGCCAAGGCCGGGGCTCAGCGACCTCAGGTGGCCCCTATTTTCAGCTTGTGTGCTCAGTTAAATCAATTAATAGAGAAAACAAACATTGGAAAATTCCTACTCCCGGACTCACAAGAAGCTCTTAACCTTGGGCATTTCTGCACGCGTGTGAGGTTCAAATACCTCGCCAGTAGTCAGCTAGTATACTCCATCTAAACGTGCCACATGGCCCAGAGTTGTTTACAAACCAAATCGTCAGTTGCTCGAATAAATTGAGTCTCTTTCAACTCACAAAGTTGCTGCTTGCGGCGCAGAATGTGAACAAAACTAAAGCGTAGTACCTCCAGAGACACGTTTAGGCGAGAAAAGGGTTCGGCACATTACGCTTGGAAACAGCTAGCTCCGACTCACCGAGGAAGTACGTGTGAAACACATGCGTGACCCTGAACCTGAACCACAGGCATTGACCGCGTTTCCAGTGGCCATGAACGGTTCCGTGACTTGCTCTTTGGGAAGGGGGCTATTCTCTCCCCCTAATCCAGTACGGATTTGAAACTTTGAAGCCATAGACCGACCCGGTGTACGTGAGACTGTAATCGAATCAGAGTGCTGATTCAATTACCGATGAATCATGCCAATACCCGTGATTGAGGTGCCCGACTTTGAGTCAGGTCCGGAGAAAGAGGGGTCAAAAACTTTTTCGAAGAATTTTTGTTCGTGTTTTGCTGCCTTAAAATTCTTCTTCGAAAAATTCTTCGAAGAATCCTTCAACGCAACAGCCCTGATCCAATCCACAGTTTGCCGGCTTCGAGAAAGGCTCAGATGCAAAAGTTTTAATCGAATCTTATAAGACTTTCCGAGAAGCCAAGCTACTCTGCATCCCTCAGAAGTAACGCCGACGAGTTTATCCCGGCATGAGGGTCGAGTTGTCGTTTCTAGGAAAAGCGTTATTCACTCAGCTGGTCCCAAAACTAGTTTCTTCAAACATGCGTCTCTTTTTATGCTGCCTCATATACGACTATGCTGAATGGCTTTGTTTGTCTTTCTCAGGTACCTGAAAAAAATAGAGACCGTCTCAAGGATTTCGTAAAAAACTCGATCTTCGTTATCTCCGTCCTGTATTTGCCCGACACGATAATACCTTACGTGACAAACGCGGCAGTAATCCCCTTTCCCCCGGGGTGTCGTCGCACCGCGAAGTCACTGGCAGTTGAGAAACATATTGATTGTACACAAACTTATATAATGTGGCAGCTTGAGTGCAAACATATGATTGTGCGAATCACATGCATTGGCAGGCTTCCTAGCAACTGCCGGCCTGTCGGTGGAGGGTGGTAAATTTGCATTTTGAGCCACCAATTAGCACGTGGCTTTTGTTGGGGAAACAGTAATTGTGTGATTGATAGTTGATTGAATTGATTGTCGTTCGAGGCAGCCTCTGGGAGCCCCATCGCTCGATTGACCGCAAAACGTTGTTTATTGATTCCTATCAAAGGTCGCATTTCATTGGCAAACTCGCACTCGCCTCGAGCTAAAATTAGATGGGTTGTCGCTGCTTCCGCTTCAAGGGCCTCGAAGTAGAAATAAACGGGTTTTTAGTTTTCAAAAATATCTCGTCCTCTAAAGGAGAGGGATGCTAACTCTCTTCCCCGAAGCTCCTGACTCATCGATCGACTCGCGGTATACGTCCAAATTGGGCGCACAAGTTTGTTGTCAAACAGGTGACGCGCAGAAAAAGTGCGTCTTAAGGTCAGCAGTGTATTCACCTCTCGCCAAATTCAAACATTTCTATCGTCTCACCATGAAATTTAGATGTTGGCCGATGTGAGCTCTGCCGAGACAAAAAAGCGGCAAGCAGGTCAGTAACACTAGCATGCTTCGTTGGCCTTCTTCAATGAGCGAACACACGCTTTTGTGTGAGTAAAGTGCGCGATAGGTTTTTAAACTGGCAACGCCGGATTAGAATACTAATCAGCGAGGGCCAGCAGCTGGGTGGCGAGTCGGGCCAGCTCGCGACCCCCCTCCGGTCTGTCTCTGAAGACAAGTGTTCTTTTTGGCAATCAGCACGAACGCATGAATTTGGTCGCGGAAAAAACTTGTCGGAATTTAATGATCGAATCTAAAGTCTAATCTTCTGCGTACTAAGCGTGACCTAATAGGGGGGTTCTATAAACTTTCAAGGCGAGCGAAGAGCTTCGCCAGGAAATGTGACGTCGGGCGGGCGAGAGGCACGTTCGCAGAACGGGAGGAGATTCAAAACAATCCGAAAATAGCGCGGACAGGCACCGTCTTTGTTTTCCCTGGCTCGCTGCTGAGGAGGACAAAGACGCCCGCTTATCTTATCTCGCGTAGAAATACTGTTGCTAAACTTTGTTTACAATTAATCTAAATTGAGTATGACTCAGTTACGTGTGCTTTGCTATCGCGCGCTTATCACTAGTTGTAGATCCAGCGAGATAAGGAGTGGGGGGCCAGAAATGGCGCCGAAGGTTGAGGAATTTTATGTGAGTAATTCGTGGAAATTTACGACGTTTGCATACAGCGGCTGTAAAAAGCGAGTTAAGCACCTTTTAACGGCGCAGCTCGCATTCCAGGGAACTCGAACAAAAGGTGGAAATTTCTCTTCCATCGAGTACGCAGCCAGAGTCCGAGCAGCAGCAGCAGAGTGGCAAATTAGATCGTAATTTTCTCACATATGATCTCATTATTTACCCATTTTGAGGTCATCTTTTGTTCTTCCTTCCCTTCAGCACAATCTCCCAGCCCAGCAGAGGCAGACTCGAATAATAGACACAAAGATTAGGAAATTTAAAATGTAATTACTACTCGTATCTACGCAGTGAGCGACTCGCCATTATTCGACGAGCGGAGGAAAGCGCACACTTTATTGCATCACTCCGAAGTAAACACGTTGCGCCGCTACTTCGACACTTTGTTCTTTCGAAATTCGCAATTCATAAAACGTCTTTGTCATTTGTTGACTTTCCTCAAATTTCCCGCACCGTCGGCGCTTTGGCTTCCTCTTTTCGCAATCTGTTTACTGTGCAATCAGCAAGCGAATAGAACGACCCCATTTTCATATTTTGCCAGTCACGGAGTTAAAGGGGCTTTTGAAAGCTCGAGGTCGACTGGGGAGGACGTGAGTGCTTGGAGTGTCTGTCAGTAACTCATTAGATACCAGGACTTTCAAACTGCGTCCAGCTTCCTTAAATTGATTGTTTTGGTTGAAACAAATTTTTACATGAATAATTCGTAAAAATTAAATTTTTACATTATTTTTTTTGGAAAAGTTACTCATCAAAAACGTAAAACAAAAATATTCCCATAGTTCAAAAATGGGTTAAATCTTTTTAATCAAAAAAATAGTTAGGACTTTACTCTAAGCATTGTAAAAGAAAGTCTTTTCAAATTAGCACGTTCACTATTTTTAATGATTTTTTAAAGTTAAAATTTTTAAATCAAATAGGGCGGCCAAATCGCAAAGTTCACGACTGGCTGCTTTTGCTGCTTTATAAATCAAAATCAAAAAAGTAACTTCCTAAACAATTTAACAAATTTCGAGAGTAGAAAGATGACATTATTTGAAAATGCGCTAGAACTTGCCGGGAATAAATTTTTAAAAGTAGATGGGTCATCAGTGACCCCTCGGTAGCCAACCCTGAATAATAAAATTTTTTGAGAAAATCTTTTTAGACCTTAAACCTTAGGTCTTCTGAGAGCTAGAAATCCCAAACTTCGTAGACCTTTGGAGTGAATCAGCCCGCTCCCTAGTAACTGCTAACCCACGCCCCTGGCCCCAACGTATCAAGTTGCAGTGAGTGGAAAAATCAAGAAGTTTCGAGGCAAATGGAAAAGGGAAATTGTGGCTTGGAGATGTTTACGGAGCTCTCAGGGATAAATAAAACGATGAAAGATTATATTGTGCCTTGTGTGCCCTGCTAATGTTACATTGTTGTGCCAAATGTGTTCTGTGGCAGCGCCACAAATCATGCCATGTTCATAAATCAATTTTGCTCCCCCGAAGTGTGCCTCAACGAAATTTCAGACGAAGTAGGCCGGATGTCATACAATTTTCACCTCGGTTCCTGTTTATTTTGATTAAATTTGTGTTTGCGAGAATCGAATAAATCCATCAATGTCGACGAGAGGAAAGGAGCCCGGCTGCGTTCCTAAGCCAATGTTTCTCCCCTCGAAGTCGGGCGTAGAGTGTCTCGTGAAGAGCGGGCATGCCACAGGTCCTTCGAAGACCGCAGTCAAGAGCATCGTTAGTACGTCAGCGCTCATGTTGACGGGAAGTCCGAGCTTAAGAGCCTCAAACCCGGGCTTTGTCAATTTTCCAAAGCCCCAAAGCGACACCGAGCCTCCCAGGAAGGCGGCTGACGAGAAGAAGTGGGTGAAGAGACTGCCGTGGGGAGGAAGGGGGGTACCAAGAAGGAAATCTCTGGTCGCCAGGACAGTGATTCTCGCATGCAAAGTAGCTCTGACAGCCAGTCTGATGCGGTGGTCGGCCGAAGGAGGACTTTGGGGCAGCTACGACGAGACGAGAGACTTCTACAATGCACTCGGCAAAATATTCCCTTAGTCATCTAAATAAATGTGTGAGAAAATGAAATACGAAGCTTTTGAGGCATCAAGTGCGAGTCTACGAAGTACGGGCAACTCGGAAAGTCGGAACGAAGTAGAATTCCACAAACGGATTCTTCGAAACCATTCTGAAGCTTCTTATGTCGGTTGCTACATCATTAACATGCTTGAACAGGTTTCTGAAGGCGATTCATTCTTTAAAAAGTGAGATACAAAAAGCAAGAGAGTGGAAAGGAAGAGGCCGAAGATACGAGAAGAGCGAAGGGAAAAAACACACACAAGAGATAGATACATACTTTACCGACTCGAATTCCGCTCAAGCCGCGCTGTGTATTCCCCTTTTCTTCGCGCTCGAGATGGTCAAATACGATTCCGATCACGTGGGAACTTGCGAAAGTATCTTACGACAATATTTATCTGCATGTGGCAGACTTTACATTCGTTGGAGAGACATAATTGCGTTATTTTCTTCGTTGCAGCTTGCTACACAGTCTTACGGCCAGAGTGCAATCGAAACCGCTCTGTTTACATTTCCTTATTTGCGAATTTGCGATTCGGATTTTGCTCACAATCTGACTCCTCAAGTCCCTCCTTTGTAGAAACGAACTGGAAGGCAAAGTGCCAGCTCTTCCGTTTGTCTTCGAAGCGAGTGAGCCTCGGGCGGGCCTTCTGTCGGCCGCAGTGCTACAATGTGCAATTTCATATTGTTAACAGCTACGATTATGCGTCACAATCCAATTTGAAGCAGAATATGAAACGGCTTCCTTTTCAAAGAGCTTCGCTTCGATAATGACTCCATTGTTGCAATCCATTTTGCAACTCATCCCAATATTACGGGGCAGTTTTGCAGTAAACAAACAATGCCCTGCACTCTGGCCGCATAAAAGGTGATGTTTTTAACTAGAAAATGAATGAATTATGCCAAATGATGGTCAAGTTGCGAGTGCAACAAAGTAGGTCTGGTCTAGCAGCTTTTTCTACGCGTATGTGGAGCAGAGCGGATAAATGGTGGACATAAAGCTGGTACAAATTGGCCATCGCAGTCGTAAATCGTTTAATTTTACATTGTTTGGGCAGAATTTATGGCACGCAAATGTGTGGCGCTGAGAGACGGACTTGGAACATACAAAGTAGTGATGCGTGGGTGGGAAAATTTTATGGTGTTTTGGGAGCTCGGAAACGGGGCATTTATTCAATTTCCCAAATGTTTCGAGGTTTATTGACGTAGTGTCGTCATGGGAGAGGGCAGTGATTCGGAGCAGCGCCCTCAGAACCAAATAACTCACTCTTATAGCCAAAGTTAGCGCCCCAGAGCTGAAATAGGGGCCTGAAGAGCTTAAATTGTCGCCCTAGGAGGGCTACAATGGGTAAAAAACAACACCTTAGAAGCAAAAATGGTGTTCCTAAAGCTGAAATTGGCGTGCCCGTGAAGTTCAGAGACACCTCAGCACATTCCAGCCCCTCCTTATCTACACCACTGCGCAAAAGAGAGCTGACAGCCATTATAGAAGGTCCCATTTGGGATCTGCGAAATAAACATAAGCACCAATTGGAGTGAAAAATCGCTCAGATATGCAAATAACCTCCCGTGCGTAAGAGCGTTCTGAAAGTCATCCATCACTCATCCGAATCTCGCTGCCTTCGACGCTCTCGATCATGTTTACCGTTGGCACCCGACAGAAACAGAAGGGGCCCAAAGTGCTCCATTCACGCATCTCATATACTGCGAGTCTGTCTGAATGGAACAAGACCACAGGTACAAAGAAGGCAGAGCTCAGCCAAGCAGAGTGATACGCATTATTATCTCCACTACGAGTCAGCCAACTCTGAATGTAATTGCGTTCTTGCCTTTTCCTTCTTCCACGCGGCTGTCTGTCGGCCCGATCCCCTAGGAAGCGGAAAGCGTTGTTCGTTAAAGGTTCTTTATTGAAATTTTTTGTTCGTGCGTGTTCCTCATAGATGTGAACTTTTTCTCTTTGCGCAACTTCGCGATACATAAAATATGCTGTCGACAATATGACTCCCTGCCGAGTGAACGAGCCAATTTTTCCAACCACTGGGATGTGAAGATACGTGAGCGCATGGGTAGAACACAAGACTTGGCGGAGTAAGGTCGGGTGGCAGTCTAACCTTGAACCTGCGTCCCTTTCCTTTGAACGCACACACAAACACTCTTTGTGCTTTGTGCTAAAAACGTGGTACGGCTTGGTTTCGACATAGCGTGGCGCGCTAATCTGAAACGCTTGTTCGGTATCTGGAATAAATTCGCAAGGCGACCTCCTTGAACAACCGAAGCTTGCAGTGTTTTTGTGTCGTAAAAAGCACGTCAATTGCTGAGTTGGTTCCCAGAAATAAACGCTCATGGTTCCCACCAGTGGTTGTTTTTGTTTGCACATGGATCAAATTATCGTTAAACAGCCCAGAGGAAGGGTCTGGCTCCAAAGCGTTCCCATAGGTCACGACGGCGAGAAGAGAACCCCCATGAAAGCAGCACTCATCAAAGTTTCATTTAATTTATTATTTACCAATGATACATTGTTCATCACGAGGCATGATTTTTATCGCATTGCTAGCGTGGTGCTCCTGTACGAGATCACGTACATAAACGCAGGCGCACAGTCATTGTACCGCGTCAAAACAAACCAGCTAGTGAACCCAATGCGAACGAGGCCGTTTTAGTTTCTCGTATATCTAGCTCTAGACACCCGTGGTTGTGTGCGAGAGCCCGAGCCTTACGCTATGAGGCCTGGCAAAAAAGCGTTTCACGATTTGTTTATAAATATACCAACGATTCGTTGGCAGAGTGTTCGGGCCCGTTGACGGCAGTGTTACCATGCTGGGAAGTTCTCTCGTTTCATTAACGTCCATTCACGTTATGTACTCCGGGGCATGTATGGCGGAAAATTGAGCGCGCCAGGCTTGACATGGCTGATGGTGTGATGGATGTTCGTTGATAAATGCGGGGAGGATAGGAATGGAATAAAGGGAAAGGAAAGAGAACCGAGCGAAGACTCATAAAGTGGCAATTGAGGCAGATTGTACTTTCCCATATAAATTTACTATAGGCGTTTTAAGTGGATTAAATTTTGCAAATGGCAGAGCAGTGGCCGTATTTGAGAGCGTGTGTGGTGTGCCGAAATAAGAGCAACATAAAAGAAGGTCAATGTTTCTTCTGTGCGTTCGCATTGCGCTCGTTTTCGCGTTTCAGCCCAAACAAATTTGGCAATGACTGACATTGTTCAGTGGTGGAGCTGACTCTCTAGCTCCAGAAGACGCCACCTAAGCAGCTTATGTTTGCCTAATGAGATCACGCAACTCGTGATGCAGGTGCCACTCGGCGTTCTGTCGAGCTTACATAAGCCTCATTAGAACCAGTGTAATCCGCTTAGATGCACCTAGAGGTAACAAAGCCCTCAAGAGTCTCAGCGTTGCGTCACAGAACGATGCCTTATTAGCTTTTCCGATAAGATTTAATCCACATGTGTGGCGAGTCCCGACAGCTGTGATGGTCCCCAGGGCACGCACTTGAAATAACCATATCGTCACCGCGTTCGGTAAAATTTTTACTGAATCATGTCAACGAATGACGGTACTTCAACCCAGTGTTGAGTCATGGTACGAAGTTTGCTTGGCGTCAAGTTTCTCCAAAGTTTTTGAAGAGCTACCAGCATTCTCATGACTGTTTATAGAAGCTCAAGTTGTGTTTAATTGTCTTATCTCAGTTTTCGTCTGGAAGGTTAATGACTTATCTCTGAAAATATTCTAGACCGATTGAGTCAATATGGGAATTTCAGCAGCGAGACTGAACGACTGCTTTGAAGTTCTCAAGGAACCGCTTTCTGCCACTTTTTCATGTCCTCATTGCTCCGATTGACATCGTTCCCACGAAACCCTATATGACGGCAGCCTTCCCTGTCATGTCGATTAATGTATAGAGAAGAAATCACGCAAAGAGAACATTTGAAGAAGTGGATTCAAAAGCATTAAATTTACGAGCTGCAAATAGCCCAAAGTTGTGACCAATTTATGGCTTTACAGCTCATTTGGTGTCTCCGCTTCAAAGGTATAGGAAGCGTTTGAAAGAAGCCAGTGAACCAAGCTGCGGAGCGGATGGAATTTTTCTTGAGTCCGTTGTGAGCTGAGCGAGCATAGCGCTCGAGTATATAATTAAAAAAATATAAAACAACGTTATGTGCTTATATGCATGGTTTATATGTCTGCCGCAATCCGGCTTCGACAACAACAACAACAACGCAACGCGGACGAGGCAAACTGGCGAGCAAGGGTACATGGTACGGAGTGAGTCAGATCGTGGGTGTGGAACACGCGGGACTGTACGGCGAGCATGCGGTGTGTTTATAAATAAATCGTAAAAATATTGTTAACGTATTGAGAGCGCGGCGAGGAAATACGGGCCTGCATGGTAGCACTGCGGTGTGTCGGGGGCACTGACGAGAGGCAACGAGCAACGGATCGGCAGTCGGCGAGAAACTGTTCAAGAGATAGGACGCATTTTGTTGTGCTCTTGAGCTATAAAATTCACACAGCATACACACAGCCAATACGTTCATTGAAGAAGAAATACGCGCGTGTGTAAAAGAGCGTAGTAAATTGTACCCCATTGATAAACACATACATACCCATAGTTATACACACGTTCACACATAGAAAGCAAAACATTGAGTACGATTCTACATTGAAAACAAGGAGCCCGCAAGAAAATATCTCAAAGTACTCAAGCCAGCCGTAACTGCAACACAAGTTCACTAAATCAAAGGAAATACTAGAAAACACAGAGAAATAATTAGGAGAGTTTCAAAATCAACACAAGTCTAAAATTGCACGGGTTTAGTAGCAAGATAAATCAAAGTGAAACCTTCAACCATTGCTGAGTACAAGGAAGACTTCTCCCACGGCACAAAAATGCCAAGCAAGCAGAGCGACGCCGATGTACTAGCAGTAGAAGAATTGGTACACGAAATACGGGAGAACCTCCGACTCAAAGCGCGGCCGAGCCACCACCCCAACCGCAGCAGACCCTCGCCCTACCACATACCTTGCCGATCCTGGAACGACGCCGTCGTGCCGGCCGGAACGGGAAACAGTGAAAAGCAGCCCGGTTGTCCCGCGAGCGTGCCCACATTGCTGAAACAGAAGAAACAACCACCACCGGAGGAGACAATAGACGACCCCTATGAACTCCTGCAGCAGCTCATAAAAAACAATAGTTTAGTTAAGGAGGCCGTGAGGCGGCTGCAACACAATCTCTACACACCAAAGCAACGCTATTTCTACGAAAGCGACGAGGAGTCTCGCTCACCGATTGTGATGATGTGTCAGCTGGAGTCCTAAGTCTCATCCGCTGTTATTGGTCATGTGTTTGACAAAGTATTTAGTTCTAATATTCTTCAAAAGCTATGAGGAACAGAAGGTGAAAAGTAGTGCGACACCCCTCCGGAGACGTCGGCACGCGAGAAGAAATGTCTCAGTGTAGTTCATGTGAAACAAAACAAAAAATATCTAAATGTGCATTTTGGTCAAGGAAAAGCAGAATCTGGATGTGAATTTTGAACACTTCTTTGGATACATCAAACCCACACACACAATGTTCCCCACCTGAAAAATAGTTTAAAGCAAAATCAGTTCAGTTTGAGTGTCATTTTCAGTTTTATGAAAGGAGATAGTCGTGACGAAAGCAGAGTTAAAGAGCGGTTCAAAATAATAATAATAGAGTAAAACTACCAACACACTCTCAAGCGCGTACCAAATATAAGAGATGAGAATCATGGCGGCCCGACTGCCGTTCAGTTTTTCCAACGCCCTGAACTCCAATAAAGCGGTGCAACACAAAATGCCGTGGAAAAGTTGAGCAATTAGCTGAAAAAGTGTCGAAAGAAGCAGCTCGGAAAAAGTGAAAAGGCCAGGCGCTGCGAAACCATGAATGAAAATCGATAAACGCTGTGAGTGTATGTGTGCATTGTTTACATCGGAAGGCACAACATGGCCGCCATAATGTTTACAAACACACTCACAAATACTATGAGCGAAATACAACTTAGGTAACTTGCTCTGGCGTTCGCAGTTCTGTGACTCCTAAATCAGTTTTTGTGAGCCGTCCTTCTGCCGATAGACTTTAGCCTCGCCAGCTAATGGGGTCACGCGACTCGACGCTGTTCAGTTGCGGAGATAAAATCGAACCTACAAGCTATGATACCATTTCGGAGACAGATAAAATTTGAGTGTGTTTTATGAGGCCATATTCTGGCTCACCTATTTCGGCCCGACCGCGTGCTCTTCCGGGAATAGCTCAGGGTAATTTCTAATTTCAAAATCTTGCAACGAATATTAAACGGGAATTCTTTGGTTTGGGTGGAATGGGAACTAGCCAGCACATGGGAGGGCAGAAATGGGTCAGCTTAAATTACGTTTGGTTCTTGTGAAATCCTTCATCCTACCATTTCTCTCATTGCTTTTTCTCCAAATAAATGTTGAACACACGAAAATAATACAAACACAATACCTGTATTTTTTGTAAATTATTCTGTGTATACAAGAAAAGAAAAAAACAAAATTAGGATTGTAAATACATAAGTTAGGGCTGTAGATTACAAAGCTAGAGGTAGGACTTAGAAGTATTTCTTTTAAACTAGTGCGTTTTTCCTTTTAACGTTAAATTTCTGATACTTCATATTAGGAGCAAGCAAGCAGAAAACCTACTTAGACTGTTTACTATTATAAAAACAAATAATTTACACACGGATGATTTCACTAGATTTATGGCTAAAGTAATAACATAAAAATATGATGCTGAAGTGAAGCAAATTGAATGAGTTTTGTATTAGGTAGTGTAAGCTTTAAAAGTACGGTTCTCTAGACGACTCACGCATACACACTATTTTCGTTATAAATAAAATACAGTGTAACCAAATGCAGAAAAACGTTTCCATATTTTGTTTGGAAAGAAAACCTATGAAAATCTAGCAAATTTGAGTTTCGTGGAAGCACGCGAAGAAAAACTAAAACGGATACGAAGATATAGTTTCCTTTGATTTAACGCATGTCAAAAAGGTCACTTGATTCAAATCATAAATAAGGTAGATAGCTTTCCCTAATAAATTATACCCCTCCTAGTGGTAAAGAAACTTGACTAAAACTTATTTTTAAGTAGGAAAACAATTTAAAATTAAATACACAAAACACTTCACTAATTAACGATAGAGATGATGATAGAGAGAAGAAAGTAAATTGATAACAATGTGTACGCTTATAATTCAATACATAATGAAGGAAAAAAAAATCAATTTTAAGAAAATGAAAATAAAAAATTATAAAATAAAGTGTGATGATAACATCAGACCATGAAAGCATAGTTATGATTTCTTTTATTTTCCTTGGTTCAGCGTTCACTTGACTTTCTTCGTTTGTTATGATTTCCGCCTTGTCGCCCGATGTCCGATGTCCGTTGTCCGGACGCCCGAAGGAGAAAAAGGGGTTGAGACTTCCTAACGTCCTCTTCGCACCGATAATCGTAGCCATAATCGTAAATTACAGCATTAGCGCGATGCCCATACTCGGGAGTGCTTTTTATCGCACGCACTGGACGTGGGCAATAATGAGTTTTGTTATTGTTTGCTTACCAACGCAGAAATATTATTGATTTTATGGGTCATAGAGGCGCGCAAAAGGCTCGTACGTGACTCATTATTCAAAAACATGGAAATACATTCTTGGCGTTTGCGAAAAAAAGTTCTCTACGGTCGGTGGACGTTAATCTCGAATGCATGGAACGTTCCGGGGAGCTATTGTTATCAACTTCCAGGGAATCCAAACAGGCGACATTAAACTTTTCCGTTTAGTAAGTGCAGAACCCGGTCTGAAATCCCAGAGAGTGTTGCTTCATTTGAAAGTTATAAAAAGCAGATGAGAAGAATTACATGTACATTACGAGTAGAGTGTGAATGAGTTGAGGTAGAAAATTGCAGTTGAATACGAGTAGGCACCTTAAGTCGACGTCCCAGTTTGTGTAACGACTTTTAAAAAGAGTTACATTCATGCACACTTGATTAAATATTCTAAAGTTATAATAGACACTAGTTCTGCTATAAATGGATGCGAGCTATAGAGCGCTGAAGGAATGGTACGTGAAGTTCAGAAATAGAGCACCTCCCCGCACCTCATTAAATGCAACGAATTTCAAGTGTATTGAAAACAAATTGAGGTGAAGCGAGCCAGTAACGCTATGCCAGGGCGGATGGGGTGTTGGGGTGGATGATGTCCGATTATTACGCTCCAAAAAGCCTAGTTTTCCCCCGACCTCCACAGCCTAAATCGTAACTAACATTATCCAGTCTATTTCAAGCCTCGCTGAGCCACCATCCGAGGAGCAGGCGGACAGCACAAAACAACAACAAATAATGCGGCGTAAAGTGGAAAGAATGATAATAAAAATAGATACGAGTGAGTATTGCGGAGCGTGAAGTATGCCAGGAAAAACGAGAGCAAGTGGCAAGGGACGTGGAAATTATTGAAAAGGAAAAACAGGCGGCTGAGCTGAGAAAAACACTGTTTTGAGTGGTGCTCGTGTTTTTGTTGTTGTAAGAGGACGAGAAGGAGGCAGGGTGTAAACAAAAAGGGCGCATGTGCGGGTCTCCTGCCTCCTAGGCTCGGGACGGGTGCATTTTTCACGACCAACTCTGGATGACCTTTGAACTCTTGACATTTGGTGTGCATCTTGCTTGGCGACCTTGAATTAGTTCGAGACTTTCCATTTCTAATGGAGCTCGCGGATGAAATTCGACTCCCCAACCCCCAAGGCTTCCATCGATGTGTTTGTGTATCGAGTGAGTGGAAGAAAGAGTGGATATGCGTCACCATAAAAAATTTATTACGTACGTACCTTCGGTTCCATTGTTCGGAAAAGCCCTTCACGACGTGCCTAGCGCCAGGACACGCTAGGCAAGGAAAGGAAACGGAGAGAGTGTAAGGGCATAAAACAATGATGTAATCGCCTAATGTTGCTTTTTGTGCATGTTTTAGTGCATACGACTTGTATCTGTGTATGTATTTTATAACTTCTAGGATATCAGTGGGTAGCAAGGAGTCTAATGTCATGTGAAATTAATGAGTTTTGCATCTACATACAACATATAAACTTTCACGTTGATTGCAATTTCAATAAAATGATTATAATCACATACATATGAGAGATAGACGTACAATGTGCTCGTATATCTTAAACATAGGCTCATGTAATTAAATATGAATTTGATTCACAATGCAAAAGCGCTGCAGTTCACGATTTTATTATTCAAGCGGCGACGAATGAAAATCATCCATTCAGGAGTCCATCAAAACACTGATTATATTCGATGTTTTATTGCTAGGTGGGAAATAAGGTGTGAACCGACCTCACTTTGGATCGTAATTTTAATCAATACTGTCACGTCATCATCTGATTGTAAGAGAATACAAAAATAACTCATAAACACACAACAGGTTGAAAAGCAATGAAGGTTGCATTGATAACGATAATAAATTTGTAATGGTAATAAATAATTATTGAGAACAAATCACCTTATATCAGACAAATGCATCTAGGCCACAACATAGTTTTACGTACTCAATGAAAGATGTCTAAATAATGTAATGAAATATGTAATATTTTGAAACTTGAAGTTAGACTCTGTATTATCAGCAACTGAGTATCATGATATGGAACCTAATAATGTAATAATGATGTTTCATTGTCATTGCATGCGAAAGTCCAAGAGAAAATGATTCAAAAAATATAATAAAAATCTTAATAAAGATTTGGAAGTTCTTAAACCTCAAATCTGGCATTTTAGTTCATCGCTTGGGCAGGTAAATAATTGAAAATGCTGCAATTTGGAAATCGGCTCAGCGTTGCGCGTCAATAATCGGCTCTGGCGAAATTCGGCTACGAGACCTGCAAGCTCACGAGTCCCCTTTGAGAGCGTGGAAAGCGAAAGCACGGCTTTCGCAGTGAATAAATTCAAAGCTGGCTCTTTGTGCACAGCAAATATCAAATTGAATGATATAAAATAAAAACGAAGCACCACTACTGCCGCAGTGATATATTCATATTTAAGTGCCTGCAATATATTTCACGGGTGCACAGTTAGTAGGCATGCAGGCACAGCTCTGGCAGCGTAACATAATGCCACTCTTGCATTTTGTTGTTGCCACCATACATAACCAAATAGCGGATTGAATGAGCGTGTATTGTGGGCTTTGCATTGAAACTTATAATTTGAAACCAAATAACGCAACTTTGCCATTTGTTTTTGCTGGATATTATCTCCACTTGCGCCTACCCGGACCCGTTATTGCACGAGTTGTTTGCAAACAAGTCAGCCAAGCCGCATTGTCGCGTTGTGGCGAAAAAAGTCGGGCTCCGAGTGTCAGCAGAGCTCATTAGGGGGCAGATAATTGGGGTGAGGCCGGAGCTAATGGGCCACCGGTTGGTGTAGACTTCTGAGGCCTCGCTCACATCACACATGATGCATAATTTCGCTGGCGTCAGCGACATAATTGAATTACTAATGATGGTGCAGCTTGTAAGCAGGGATGGGAAGGGGTGAAATGTCGATTTAAATTCTCGTAATTGCCCCTTAAATAATGTATCGCCATGTATCAACAGCCGGTTGGTGCGCAGGTAGGATTAAATTTGCGAATTACTTCGATGGCAGTCGGCAGCGGCAATCAATAATCTGTTATGAGGCGTAGCTTGCATAAAAAGTCGTGCCGGATTCGGTCGATGTTTGTTTTGTTAACTATTTTTGTTGCTGGAAACCTCAGACCCCAAGTGTTACGTAGACCTCTAAGATTTAAGATTTTTCAACCGAAATACGATGAGATGAGTTGGTCTATTTTGGGTCTGAGCTAAACACGTCTGAAGCCAGTCATCTGCAGTCGTGAGCAGAGTTTCACGAGGAAAGTCGTTGCGAAAAGCGTAGCGTAGACAATCGAAATTGAGGAAGCACGGAGAAGAGAAAGACGAATTTGTCAAGGTGAGCTGCAAAAAGCCGAGTTCCCCCCGAGCAGAAACAAAACATCTGCCTGCGGAGTGACCTCAAAATACTCCGTTACATTCAAAATTTACATTTCAATTTGCAGTCGCTTCGGTTCGGGTCGGCCATTAGCCAAGTACAATATATTTCGATTCAGTTCCAACTTTCTGTGACGCCACTACTAACTGCAGAGCCACAGGCACGGTATCTCGCGCATTTTTACAGCTAACTAACTAAATATAATGATATCACCTCTTCAGCTCGTACTTTCCTCTTTTTGCTGGCACTCGCATTTACTGTTTTTTCTTGCATACAAATACGAAAAATTTTTTGCAC
Organism: Forcipomyia taiwana; assembly: GCA_963930915.1. Taxonomy (NCBI): domain Eukaryota; kingdom Metazoa; phylum Arthropoda; class Insecta; order Diptera; family Ceratopogonidae; genus Forcipomyia; species Forcipomyia taiwana. Next base: position 2,507,102 of record CAWVOI010000089.1, on the reverse strand, counting down.
AAATTGTAATTTGTTTTGTTTTTGTTTTCATTGTGTGCCACGAAATGCCAGCTTGCCAGCCTGCCAGTTTCGCACTACGCCGCTCGCGTAAATCGACCAGCCAGCCATGAAAGTGCAAGAAAGGTGAAAAACTATGCAAATGCGGATGGCTGTTTTCTTTGCATTACATCGCACTCGCACGGCAGTTTCTAAATTATACTCACGTACACATAAGTCATAGGCTCCAAGTGGAGCGAGTAATGCTTTCTCCGACTCTGCTATCGCACGGGGAGCTTCGAATTTTGGCAGATTTATATTTGAACGAATGGGAAATTTATGCAGCGAGGGCTACATCTCGGACCAAGGACGGAGAAAAATTCGTGCAGATTTATGGCCGCAGCCAGACACCTCAGGTGCCTGTTCAGCTCGTTCGAGGCTGCCTCGGAAATTAAATTTTTGACTTCACTCGTAAGTTTTCTGATTCATCTCCATAACCCGAGCACGAAATTCCGTTCCTAGACAACATTTTCTCGCATCCGATGAAATTCAAATTAATTCGACTTTGTAGCTGTTGCCTGGAGCTTTGGTGGAATAAAATTGTAACGTGTTCTGCGACGCTGACGATGCAGACGACGTTGCTCAAGTCCCGGATAAACGTCGTTACTCGTGTATCGGCAAAACTACGCAGTCTAGCCGCATATACGCTCGGCTCCGATATATAAATCATGTAGGAAGCGTGCTGCATACTTTCAATCCAATAACCGGGTTTCTTTCCACTATTATCATTACACATTTTGCTGTGTTTACAGTCGAACTCAACTGTTTGTGTTATTTTTCTCGGTAAGTTGGTGTTGCTGCATAGCTGTTATTGGGTCGTAATTGCGTGCGAGGATCGGTATTGCGGAACACGTGGTTTAGTCTGTCTGTCTCGGAACTTTGGGACCCTCTAGCTTCGTTCCTCTACGAGAGAGATGTCACCTTTGGTTCCAAAACATTCTTAACCAGATACGATCAGACCTCTCCAGACCACACATGATGTCATTTAAAAAACTGTTGGTCTCTAGATGTTCTGGTTTCAGACTCAAACAGACAAAAAAGGGTTCACCAAAAACAGGCTGTTTTTTCCGCTTGTCCTCCTTCAGCTCCCTTTCGGTTTGTTGTGATGTTTGCTCGCGACGCGAAGCCAAATTGTGTCTGCACCACTGGTATCGATTGCCGTGCCGCCAGCTGTACGCAAAGCGTAGTTGTTGATGTCGCCGGAAAGTGGGTACAAAATGTATAATGAATGGTATCTGTGTATATTCATTAGGTGTAAAGCGTTTGGCGGGTGATGCAATTGAAACTTGCAAATAAAAAGTTTGTTGTTGTTTACTATTCGGAAACGCGAATGATTTCTGCATGATAGCAGGGGCGTTACCCGGCACATTAGCGGGAAAGCTCTTCCGGCACCGAGTCAATTGGGTTTTCCACGCGACACTCACCTCGTTTCGAGGGAATGAGAGGCTTCTGGGTTGTGCAACTTTGGCAATTAAGGTGGCAGAGAAAGTTGAAACCCTACGCTGGCGGCCTACGGAGCCGCAAGAAGTGGGAAGAGACGAGTAATTGAGGCTGGAGAGAACGACGTCGTCGTGGAGACGAAAGAAATTATATGGGCAGGCGAGGAAGGAGTAGAGGAGTAATAAAATGAAAAGTAAAACAAAGTTCTGCGTGTTGTTTGTTATTTTTCCGGACTCGGGGAACGAGACGGAGACACACCCAAGCAGCGAGTTTCCTCTATTTTCGTCTCTAGGCAGTAGAAATGTATTTTTACTCAAACATGCGGCATTACGAGCATCAGTGTAATCAATTTGGATTTTATTTTGATTACGTGACCCCCACACAAGTGATACCATTGTCTCTCGGCGAGCTGTGTGTGTCAGGAATAGAATGTATCGCGGTTGTTTCGAATCATTACAGTCGGCGAGCAGAGGTTTGTGTACGGAATCGCGGCTTCCAGGAAATGACCATTAACCACGTTCATGCAAATATGCAATCTGCTTTTGGGCGGGAGGTGGGAGCTCTTTGCCATGCAAATTTATGCACAAGCCGACCGCATAGAGGCTGAGCCACAAAGTCACTTTGATTTTTTGAATTTTTCGGAAGGTATTTACAGAGCACTCGTTAGCCAGACCCTCCAGCCTCGTAAAAGCGAAGAAATGTTTACATTTCACGGACCGCGGCTCAACGAAAGGCAGCAGTAGCGAGGTACGATTCCATAAAATGCGATTAGTGTGCAAGGCAAGGAAATTCGAAGAAGAACCATGAAATCCAGTAATTGCTTTTTTGTTGCCCAGGTTTCCGTCCGAAGTCCGTACCATTCCTCGTTAGCCGTAATTAATGTGTTGCGTTTGTTTACTTAGCTCACGCTGGAAAATGGAATCCGAGTGAGTCTGGGCAGTCTCTCGAGAGTCTTGAGATCTCGAGTTGAGGTAAACAAAACGCTCGAAGGTCGAGGTGATGTGATCCCCCATGTTGCTGCATTCCAGCGCAGCATAGGTGAGCGATGAAATCATGTCTTTCCTACGCACGCTGGGGCTAGTTTTATCACGTTCGAAGGCGCAGGCGATGCATTGATAGGGCGAAGAAAGACCGAGAATCATGTTTTATTCATGGCATTTTGCGTCTCGGTCTCGGGTCTCGAGTCTCGGTCTTGGGGATTTTACAATCAGGCGCAATAATGCGTGAAAGACAAGAAAGGTGTTCCACCATCATGTTTCCCAAGACTCCAATTGATGCCATCAACGTGGAACAAGATTAGGCCGTTTCTTTGTCTTCTATTGAGGCTTTGTTATTTTTCAATTACTGCAGACATGCCGATGTGGGAGGAAATTGATTTGAGGCGCTGATTTAGGCTCATTGGTCGTGAGAAGTGCTTTTGAAACTCTGATTTGGGTGTGTTTGTGGGTCTTTTAATGGAACTTTTATTTTTTTTTTCATCCTCAAGCCATTTTCGGGTTTCCCAGGAGACTGTCATTCCCCTCAGAGACCTCACAAAAGACTCAAGAGCCGTTTTTGGGCTACCCAGAAGACTGTCATTCCCCTCAGAGACCTCACAAAAGACTCGAGAGCCGTTTTGAGGTCAGCCTTACCATATGACTGGCGCTCACGACCAGTTGGTAGCTAAATCAGCCACAATTGCCATTCACTCTTTGTGCCACGTTACCTAATATGGTTCTAAACACACGGCCCGTTCGTCGATGATTTTCTAGATCACTTGCGACCGGCTGACCGGCCGTTAGTGCGCCATTCACTTCTAATCAAAACAAATATTTATGCAAAACACGGCAATAAAACAGGTAAAGTGTAAAGTCATCAGCGAGTCGCAATAGGCGGGTTTGGAAATCTCCGGTGGCCGTCCCATATTCGGTCGGAACGAAATTTTGAGAGCAGTTATTCGAGAGAAAAAGGAAACCCATGGAGTCGCCTGATTTTCTGACGAAATGTCGTCTTGAATGAGATAAGCTTTCGTTAATCGTACGAGAACGTCGTAGTAAAGAGACGACCTTGGAGTACTAGCGCTCTTTGACGCAGTTGCCGGAGCTGATAGAGTTATCGGTCACGCGGAGGCTTGGTCGCTCGGAGCCCGGGGTTTCCTGCTAGCGTGCAAGCTGATGCAACCCGCAGCTCGGGAGCCGGTTAAAAATACCAGCAAGTGGGGATTTGTAAACAATGTGACATTTTCGATTACTCTTCTGCGAGACGTCGACACTCGGAACGTCGGCACGCCGCTTGAGAGATTGTATTTTTAGTGTGCGTTTTTGGCACTGTAACACAAATTCTTCGGCCGAAGCAGACTGGTATTGCCACTTCTTTTTTCTCTCGACAGATCTCGACGTCGTGAGCGCGGTCGTTCTAGTTTCTGTCGCTGAAACACTTTCGGAACGCTTTCTATCGACATTGAAACCCTTACGAAACGCGAATTTGGGGTTGCTAGTCTCAGTCACGTGATTGAAAATTCGTTCGCAGAAATCCGGAATCCAGGGCGGGGCGTTACAAAGTAACAGGAACAAGTTTGCGAAAGTTGGTGAACTTTTCACGTGGAAAATGTTCCATAAATCTCCCTTTTGCTCCCGCTGTTTACAAGCAACCCGTTTTCTCGACTGCTTGCGCCACCGCCGGAGTTGATAATTAAATTTCCGTGTCTTAAAGCGGCTCCCAAGTTGGTGTAACATGACTGAACAATTAAAGTGGGTCATTCAAGACGATGCCCCATAACGAATTACTGCGAGAGAGTGGTGGGCGTCCGATTTCGTGCGGCAATAGACGAGCAACATGTTCCTGACACATCACACGACGATAAATTCCTGGAGTGTGTTTAATGGGCGCTCCAACAGGACACTTCCCCCCCCCCCCACCTCCTATCTCCCCCCAAAAAGACGGTGATTAAAGACGTTGCCGTGACGATTTCATCCCCGTTTGGTTGGCAATCCGAACACACAATGAGAGTCTGTCTGCGACGCAAAAGACGCCTAAAATATGGGTGCGGAAGATTAAGCGAAAGCAGCTGGGACGGTCGATTCCGAGAGAAGAACTTCTGTGCCACGCAAAATCTAATCACTCCGGCCTTGATGTGTGTGTTTATTCGTAAATTATCGATGTCCGACCATGACCGTGGCTCTTCCGCCATCTCTTGTCCCGTACGTGTCTCGTGGCGGAAGCGACACTCTAATCTAGCGCCAAGGTCGGCTCCTAGCCCAAATTCTGGTGCGCAAATTTATGAGAACGGCATGGTTAAATTTAGCGTTATCGTGACACTCGATAAATTTCTCTCAGCACATAATTGGACAGACCGTGTGCACAGTGGGGGTCTGGTAGCCTGTGGGGGTTTTTCCTGAATAAACTTGCTTCTACAGAACTTTGTTTTGCGGTCTTGGGATTTTAATAGACTTTTTTAGACAATCTTAGACAGTTTTTCACAACTTTGTTAGACTCCAGAAGGGACATTTTCTGGAAAAATAGAGGTTTTTTCGCTTTAAAAAATTTTTACAAGAGAAATTATGGTCTGAAAATGTCTTAAGTCCCCTTAAAAAACTGCTTTAGGGGAGGAGAAAAAATCTAGGAGAGCTGCTCTTCAGAAAATTTTTTTAAAAAAAACTTTTACGGAGCTCATTAGGCAAATTAGGCACCAAAACCCCCTTTAAAAAGCCAATCTCAGATTTTCACCCCAGATTAGCTAACCCCCAGTGTACTATCGAGGTGATGTGGGACGCGAGATATGTGCCTATGTGCAAAAGCCGTCTTAACGTATGCTAAGAACTCAAGGCTGTGAATTATCGGTCAAGTTGAGTGGAGACATTTGTTTATACAGCACATCTCGCACAAAATAAATACAAAAACGTAATAATGATTACTTTTGGCGCAGAACGCTCAAGGTTCACGTGTGCGGCGATACCCGAAATGCGGCCTCGCTCGTTGATACAATTACCTAACACCCTAACACGCGCCTTTTAGTTTGTTTTGATAACAGAGCGCGTTTCGTGGAAATTTAATTGTTTATCGTTCAGCAAAGAGGAGGGAGGGAGAGAAGTGGGCTGATCGGCTCGAATTTCCAAAATAGGTCAGCGCGGTATTGACGGAGGTAACTTGTCCTTTTTTCCTCGAAACAGGTAACGCAAAGACGGGTACTCGGGTAGCCTATTTATGTTTGCCCTATTTTTTATTCAACTTTATAAGCCGAGCAACTTCAACAAGCGGAATTTAATGGGCCCGCATTCAGAAGCCTGAGAGCCTCTGGGATTAAAATTGCTTCTCCCACATGGCTTATGTACCTGCAGCTTGTTATTTTTTGTCAACACGCTTCGCACCGAAACGAGTCATTGAAGGAATGATAAATTTAATGAAAGCTGTCTCGTATCCACATCCTTTTAGCGCCCACGCCATGTGCGGAGAATTATGTTTCATCATTTATCCGACCTTGGGATCTCGTGCTCATGTCGCCCCGCATCAACGCTTTTTACGGTTACTCCACTTCAGAATTAATGCTATAAAAATATGCGGGGACGCTGCTGGGGTGGGTGATAACAAAATGATGGATTCGAGGATACATAATCACATTATTTCTGGAGAGGTCCCCAGGAAGTCATTTTAACCCTGAAATAAACCAGAAAAATTAAACTTTCGGAGGAGAATTTTTATGATGTCTTTTAGATTGGTTATCTAGCTTTCTAAAATTTTTTGTCGTACACCGTAAGGTAGAAAAAAAGCGAATAAATGTTTTTCTTGACTTTAGGAAGCCCTCATTCCTTTCTCTTAGGCAATAAAAGCATAGTGTTGTTTTGGTGACAGCTTACAGATACTAAAACTCCAGCTCAGTTGGATGAGCCTCGCAATTGACATGCCATAGAGGGTTAAGCCATTGGCTACCGAAGGGTCCCTGGTGACCCATTAACTTTTAAAAATTCATTCCGGGCAAACTTAAAGTTAAGGACATGTTTTGAATGCATTTTCAATCAATTTTATCCTTCTACTCTCGAAATTGGCTACGTTTTTAACAGTAATTTTTAGTTTTTCGTTAGGAGCTACTCGTAAAATTTTTCGGTTTGGCTGCCATATTAGATTTTAAAATTTGAAAAATAGTTAAAAATACTTAACGTGATAATTTCAAAAAACTTTCTTCTATAATATTTAGAGTTTAGTCCGAACTATTTTTTTTAATAAAAAATTTAACCCATTTCGAATTTATAGGGATATTTTAATAGGCATATTTAATGTTACGAATTATTTATATTAAAAATTTGTTTCAACCAAAAGCATCGATTCCAAGAAGCTTTACGCAGTTTGAAAGTCTTGGTAGCCGATGGGCTAAATCCCCCAGGTCGTGTCGGTTGAGAAATAAATAAAAGTCAATAAGCTCTCCCAGCCGATAACTCCGAGTGGCCCGATAAGCAATCTCGCTCGGAGCCCGACCGGAATGCGGGATCAGTGCAGTGTGATTGCCCCGATTAACATCACGACTCTCTTTAATCGGACTCGGGTTCGGCCATCAGTCGCTTTTTGCAGTCGTCGGTTAAGGCAATTTCGTGCTTCACACCTAATTTTGCGCTGATTCAACACTAACGTAAGTGTAGCGTTTCATGCAAATGCAAAAACGCGCTTCGAAAAAGGTTGCAAAGGAAAATAACCCAAGAGCTTGGATAGTAAATAAGTCGAGGCTCGATTTCACAATGTTTGCGAGTTTTATTACAAAAAGGTGGTGCTTGGAGCAGAATGGGCTCATCTGGTGTATGTGCGCACGGGGCTAAGTAATTGCTTGGCTAAACAACGAAATTGAACAGCAAGCGGCACAGGCGGGAGAGACCTAAATAAGCCAAATATTGATTTTGATTCCCCCCGAGCCTCGCTTTTATTTTTAGACCGCGTTTACTCGTTCGAAAGTGGGAAAATTGAATCAAGTCTCTCGTTTCAGGAAGCATGTCGAACAGCAAGTTCCAGCTGGGCCACCACACCCTCGCCATCCCTATGCAGCTGTACCGCGAGAACCGGGAGAAGGTCTTGGCGGAGCTGAAGAAAGTCCCGCACCTCAAAGAGAAGGCGGTTGTGCTGCTTCAGGGCGGCGACAGCATAAACCACTATGATACCGACGTGGAGTACGTTTTCAGGCAGGTGAGCAAAAAGTTAATCACCGAGCCCGGCACCGGGCATGAGCAAACAAAAATTCAACCTTTTCATTTGGGGAGTCGCCCATTGTACACTCTTGATTGGGTTCAATATCAAGGGGAAAGAATGACGAGAGACCCGAGACGAGAAAGGTTGGTGCCCCGGGGCGAAGTGTGCGTGCGTTGAGGCGAACGGAGCGCTGAGCGCTGTGAATTAATTACGACATGGAAGCACGGCAACTATGTAGCATCGAAGAAGTAGCTCGCAGGAGGAAGTGCGGCTTTTCCTTTACACCAGCATAGTTGCGAAAAAGGCTGACGAGGTGTCTGGGAGGGGGGCGAGGTTTTACTCCGGAAATCTCCGGCAATGTGTTTCCTGGGAGAAGTAGAACTAAGCATCCAAGGACAATGTTTTGACAAAAAATCCCGAATTCGAGATTTTCTTAATGAGTGGAGGTTTCGCCATTTTCTGAATTTTAGGTGAATCTTTTTTTCAATTTTCATTTATTCGGCCTTAAAACTCCGCTTACGTGTTTCTAGAGGTTAACTTAGTCGTCTTAACATTTTAAGGAAAATTTATGCCTCAGAACGTTTGTGCCAGAAAACCCTGAAATCGAGTTTTGGTTAACAAGTGGAGGTTTGGCCATTTTAGGTTTGGCCATTTTTATCCTCCAAAATCAATTCTTTTGGCCCAAAAGATCTTGGAAATTTGATTCTGTGGCTAAATTTAGTGGATTTAGGGCTTCAGGGACCATTATCTCTGCAAAAATTGAGATTTTCTAAACAAGAGGAGGTTTGGCCAATTTATGAATTTTAGGAAAAAAATTTTTTTGCTCAAAAATCCACTATTCTAGCTAAAACAGTCCTGAAACGTGTCCAGGAATGGCATACAGTGGACTTTAAGCTCCAAGTACTGTTGATGGTTCTGCATTTGGGCTGAAAATTGCCAATTCAGGCTCCTTTCGCAGCCAGTCGACCGTCATGGAGGCGAGTTGATTGCCGACAAGTCAAAACAAGCAAAGCAAGAGGCATAAATTAAATCCGAGTCTGCCATTACGTGAAACGTGCCGTGCCCATAACTCAATGTCTCAAATGCCGAAGCAAAGGCTAGATGAGAGGCCGAGTTTGCGAAGTTGAAAGCACAAAAAGAAATGTGCACGTTCAATTTGGTTTGATTTGAGCCTTCTCGCTGTAGGTCGCACCTTGCTGGCCATTTCTTCCACAAACAGGTATGAGGTGGCTGGTTTTCGCATGTTGCTTCGTGATTAGATAATAAATTGGGCTCAATTGCGTTTTGTTCGGAAAAAAATTTTTCTCGTGCTTTTGAGCGCTTTTATTGAACACGGCGATGTAAATAATAAATCATGCTGGAACTAGCGCGCTGTTTGGGTGCTCGGCGCTCGCAATCGAGCTTCAGCGGTATTTTTATTATTGTTTTCAATTATTTATTATTGTTTTGAGGCTGCTCTCGGTCGTCGTAGCTGTCGTGCCGGAGTTGAGGCTCGAACAATTGAGCCATTCGCGCTATCTCATGAATTAACGCGCGAGAAATTGAATGTTGTACATCGCGATAAACCACAAAGAAGCAATTAAAAAGGTAGGAGCTGGGTAAATGAGCATTAGGGGGGCGGATGAAGCGTGATGAGGTTTCAAAGAAAGGCTGCCTCCACCGATAGCGGCGGTAATGGAGGTAATTAAACTATAAACCTCGCATTCACCTTGTCTATCATCGCGGTGTCGGCTTGCCATTCCGTTAGACACACAATTTCCAAATCGTGTCACGCAGATTGATTTAAAAAGCACATTTGACTCGAGCTCGGTCGAAGTGACTTGCAAAACTCTCTTTTTGCTCTCTTTCGCTGGGAAAAGTTGCGCGATTGAAAATTTGGCTGCGAGAATGCTTGGCTTTTTGCGAGCGAGATGCCGAATATTTGCCGAGTCATGAAGAAGTTTGTCTTATCTCTGGCACTCCCGAGATTCGGGGTATGATAAAATCGTAAACAGAACAATAGATCAATACGGCTACGGCTGGGGAGGCGAAATCAATAGTCCGAAAAGTTGTTATGTTTTTGCCGTTTCTCCGAACCCGTGTTTTTCGCTTCTTGCTTCTTTTACCGCGAAACGGCGATATTGGCGCGCGGAGGAAAAAACCCCATGATTCAGTCTCACACACATATGTGCGGGACCAAAACAATAACAAGCGAAGAGCTCGTAAAAAGTCCAACTGTTTACTGCTACAGTTACTCATTCGAAACCAAGCTACCGGTAGTTCCATGATACAGTGTCATTGCCTCAGCCGAGGCACTGAGCCACTGACGAAGCAGAGATGCAATAAATGGTGAATGGAGAGACATGGCGCGGTTCCGAGAAGTCATTTTTAATTCATTAGCAAACGGCATCCGATGATGTTGCGTCCATAACAATTAGAGCCAAGTGACTCACGAGTTAGCGGAAGCATGTGTGACATCATCAAGGACTATTATAGGGTTTTGATTCTCAACGTTTTTGAGTTCTCGTTCTCGAAGCACAATTCTCGAGAATTTAGATAATCATTTCCAAATTTTTATTTGATGATTTTACACTTATTTTATTAAAAATTTCATTTTTTAAAGAACTTTTTATAAATCTTTGAATTTGGGATTGTTTGTTTAAAAGCTATTTCACGAACTTAGTGTTAAGGTTTTAAGACGTAAGTGTCTATTTTAAGTACTATCTACTTCTTACCTATCTCTTTGCTCTAAGCAAATGCCACAACATCCATCATCCTGAATTTTTATAATATTCAAAGTTTCCATATTTAACACGAACACCAAATTTTCAATTTTTGGTTCCCTTGTAGATTATGCCTTTGACTCAAATTCTTATCTCTCATCTGTCTCATTTAGTCATTAACATTTACAATTATAGTTGCATCAAATAAAGATGGCCGTAAATTCATAAAATACAAAAAATCACTAAAAAAAGTCTCGTCAAACAGAAAACAAAAGAACAGAGGGACTAGCGAAAAAGAGGCTTCGTCAAAACCTTCAACACCTTATTTTTTTGGATCCTATAACGTTCCAAGAAAAATTAAAAAGCTTTTCTTTAGGAATATTTTGTTAAAAATGGAAAAAAATCAACCAAAAATTTGAGAACGCCACAAAAAAAGTTTCAGGATTGAAAAAATTTGTGACTGAGTTCTTTAATTTAGTGTTGGAAGTTTTTGAAAATTCTAGAGAATTCTCGAGAAATTCTCGAAGCAAACAACAAATTCTCGAGAAATGAAAAAGTCAAAAACCGTTAAACCCTAGATTCTTATCAGAGGAAGAAGCCTAAACATAAAGCAGCTGCTTTTCCCAGCTACTCCCAAAGAGTCGTATGCTTGAGTGACGACCTTCGCATCTTCTCTTCACTCACTTAAGTTTTTATGCATATGTTTATGCAAATTAGAAGAGCTGTAACATTTTTGCATAGAGCTGAGAACTGAGAGGAGTAGCGACTCGGTTACAGGCCGACAAAAACATGTCCCCTGATCCCTCGTTACGCAATAAGACTGCGTGTCACTAGCATATCCCCAATATCTCGCCCTTGACGTGCCCTTGACAGCAACACACATCTTGACGCCTGCTAATTGAGTTTCTTTCGATCCGGCCTCACCCAAACCCCAGCTCGTGCTGCTTTCGCTCGCTGACAAGAATGACATCAACTTGACACCGAATAGCGCTCGCCCAAAGCCACCCGATATTGCGATTTGATGGAGAAAATGGAAATCTATAGAAACGGCTTTCTTTCTCGTCTCTCGCTCATTCGTCATTAACATGTCCTTGAGTCTGATTCGACTGCGGGGGCTGCCGAGGCAACGGCGGGCCTTTGTTCCCGCGATCGGGGGTGATTAGGGAAGGGAAGCGTTGCGAATGGGAGCTCATCCCGCAGGTGCGTGGGCGTAGGCGGAAATTAATTAGACCCATCACTCATCTCGGCACACATTTTTGGCAGAAGGGTCGATGATTCGAGCTTCTTTTGTTTCTTTCAGGAGCCGTTCTTCACGTACCTGTTTGGAGCCACCGAGCCAGGATGTTTCGGGTTGGTGGAAGTGGATTCCGGTCGAGCGACCTTGTTCGTGCCCCGTCTTCCGGACGAGTACGCCGTTTGGATGGGCAGGCTCCTGACGTGCGAGGACTTTAGACGCAAGTACTCGGTGGATGACGTCTTCTTCGTCGACGAGGTAAGCAAAAGTCCCCCCCAGGCCCCACCTCTGGCCAACCAAACAAAACTACGTCCTTGGTTGGTCTGAATGCTTCATATTCCGCTGCGAAATTTCCATTTGCGGAGACGAGATGCACCAGGAGGGATCAAAAGTTTCCCGTAAACTTAATGGAAGTGCCGCCCAAAGACGTCTTCTCGACTGTCCGGGTCAAGATAGTGCCCAGAAGGAGATTATCGGGCTTAGAGTAAAGTTTGGATGTGACTCGTCGCCCTTACGAGATAATCCGACGGGGACTGGAGCAGCCAAAAGACCACCGTGTCTCTTCGTTTGCTCAATTGGTGCCTCGCCCGGTGTTTGCACTTTGCCAGCGAGTAAATAAATTGACGGTAAATAAAGCATAAGTCATGATTAAAGTATTTAAAGAAAAGCCGATAAACGGGAGAGAGAAGGAGAAGGACGGAAAGGGAAAGAGAGAGGGAGAGAGGAATCTATGAAATATGCACGCAGCAGCCAGCGGAGCAGTAATCCCATGAATGCTGTTGGAAGTTAGAAATACGTCTTTTTTGTTGTTCTTGCGACGTGTTTCTTGCGCTGCAGTTGCCCAAGAAGTTGTAACAAAATGTTTGTGGATACATAAACGCTAAGTGAAGGTACATATTTGGTATGGATCGAACAAGCGTTGAACATTTCTTTCGCATCGTATCTCGGGACACGAGGGAAGAATGCGATGTGCGGAGTGCGGAGGGAGAGCTAGCATAAGCCACATTTTTGCTCGTTGCGTGCGTGTTCGGGTCAGGGGCTAGAGGAGGGGTGGGTCTAGCAAAAAAAAATTCTTTCTGGTTCTGAACGAGATTTCCTCAAAAAAACACTTTAAACCTTTTAGAAATAAAAAGTCCTGAAGAGGTCCGTAAATTGAGTGACGAAACAATTACGTCAGCGGGTTAGAGACTACAGGAGGAGGGGGGGTCTAGAATTTTTCCTTTACCCTTAAAATTACAGAAAAAATTTAAACCTTAAATATTTCTGGTTCTGAAGGAAAATTTTCTTAAAAAACTCTTTTAAACTTTTAGAAATAAAAAGTCCTGAAGAGGTCCTTAAATTAAGTGACGAAACCTTGTTTATCCTTAAAATCACCGAAAAAAAATTTTAACCTTAAATCTTTCTGTTTCTGAAAAAAGTTTTTATTAATAACATTTTTTAAGTTTTGAAATAAATTAAATTAAGTGGCGAAAAACAACCAACTTTGACTGAAGCCATTGGCCTAAATCTTGATTTTAAGAATTCTTAAAAACGACATCCTCGCTTGAGAGTCCTCTTTAAAGGTACCCCTCTATAAAACGCCTCTGGTCTTGGCTGTCCGAGGGTCCGGCAGACACATCTGGTCTTTGCTGCCAGGTTTTTGCATCGCCCGTTAGTCGATATATGGTAATTTTGCTACTCTGGTCGGCGACTCGGAGCGCGTTGGAGAGGAGAAGAGGAACGCATAACGAAGTTACAGCAATTTCTTTGTCTTCATGCATCAAATCAAGATTATTGGAATGCTAGCGACGACGTGTTCGAGTCAATTAGACCATAAAACAAAGGCTCTTGGTTTGTTTTCACATCACTGATTCTGATTGGTATCAACTTGCTATGGCGTGCTCTATGAATGAATCTTCGTCGGAGCTCGAGCGGTGGCAGAATGACATTAAAATTTATTTATTGATTGGACTGAAAATAGTGTCTCGGCTCTCGAGAGGTACAGAAATAGCTCGGGCATCTTTTCTTTGTCCGGTGGTCGGTCAGGCCGTCGATTGACCGAAGATGGGTCAAGGGAGGCGCGTTTTACGATCCAACTTTCGTGAAAGCATTTTTAGAGTTACTGGCCCCATAAACTGCAACATAGAAAACTCATTTGCAGTAATTGCACCCCTTTCCCTGCATGATTGCGAGTGCAATAAAACGCTAAAATCCAGCAATTAAAACTTCTTCATCGACCCGAGCAAACACAAGAGTTGAACTGAACGTGCGGTGGAGAAATCGCATTATTTGGTGACAAAAAGTGTCAGGTAACACACAAGTTACTCACTTGGTGCGGGAAAGGTGTGCCTGGAGCAGAGACGGGACAGCCAGGTGGGGAGAGACGGAAGAAGAGACTTCTGGTCACCGTCCCTGGTGCATCAAATAAACACAGAAATGCGATGAATAATGAATATGGCGAGAGAGAGAGGCCATTCAACCTGGGCTCGTGCATCACTGCAGTGGCTGAAGCAGAAGGCAGAAGCAGGCACGATTATGATGTTGACACATCGACGTTTATCAAATGGCGCAAGAGCGGGTGGGGAAGTCAAGACCTCATTTGCGGGAGTCACAAACACAAAAGCCCCCGAAAGAATGCCGCGTGCTTGTGTAATTTCGGCAAAGACTCGTATTCTAACAATTGAATGGCTGCGGGTTAAGGTTGCAGCTCTGCTCTCCGTGTGGTGCAGTGCGGCGGAGCGATGCGAATATATTTGTAAGTAGGTGGTGGGCCGCCACATTGTGTGATTGCAGTTGGTTGCACGGAATTAGGCCGCTCATTATTTACATGCGATTAGCAACAAGCGATAATAGCCAGATGTTGGAGGGTTAGCCTAGATTTTAAGTGACAAATTTCAGCTCAGTGACTTCTCTGATGGAGGGAAGACAGATAAGGGGTTTCCAGATTTATTCAAAGAGGGCTGCTGTCAGGTGGAAAAAAGGAGACTCTTTAAGCTAGAGGGGGGAGGAATTTTTATCTGAAACTCAATGGATTCTTTTCAGCTAACTTAATTTTTCAGAGCTTTAATAAGGCCTCCATTTTTAGCTTTCCCGAGCTTCTCCCTAGAATTTGTCTGCCTCATAAGCTATTGGGAGCCCCCCACTCTTCTTCACTGACCTATTTTGAGCCCTTCCCTGGGCTCTTCTGAGTCTATTTTCTAACTGAAAATCCTTCCTAGCCCCTAGAGTTAAGTTAAGAGAGTTCTCCTGGACCCCTACGATCTGAAAAAAGCCCCCTTAAAAGTTTGATAACCTTGAGCCCCTCCCAAAAACCCCAGAGAAATCGTTGAGGCACGACCAAGATAAATGATGATTCCTCTATTGTCTCTGACAACCCCGCCAGCTCCCCCGAGTTTCCCTGGCTCCTCGCACGCGAGAGCAATAAGCGTAATCCCCGCTTTAATGACGCTCAATTTTCCTTCCTCTATTCCTCAGCTGGACAAAATCGTCGGTGGAAAAGCACCATCCGTCATCCTTACACTGGTAAGTAATTTCCACGCTTTTCTTTTCCAATGACTTGCGTTTTCTTCATTCCCCCAAGTAGCTATTTTCGGAACAGCTTTGCGCGAGAATGAATCGATTAGCCTAATGAGGTGGCCGTGATTCGCTCGCTTATTAATTTTGGGTGATGGGCGAACTGCGAAGCCGGCGAGGAATGAGGAGACGGCTGACATTGGCGTGTTGCTTTTCCAATCAATCAGCCGTCAGTCGCGGAAATTTCCATATTCGAAAGCTCTCTCCGCCAATTTACGAGATTCCAAAGTTTACAATGGAATTAATTTATTTTTTGCTGGCCCTCGCATCTTCTTGGCTCCCATTCTGCGAGCCTCTGCCAGGCGTGAGTAAAAGTGTCATGTTTTTTGGCAGTTTTCCATTTAATTTTGCTGGGTGGTGTAACAAAACACAACAAAAGCGGCATCAGCACTTCGGTACGGAGCTCTGCGATGTTCCACTTTGCTTGCAAGCTGCTATCTGGTTCACTACACTAATTTTTTCCGCTGACGTCGACACACTTCTCAGTTCTCTCGTGCCTTTCATTGTTTGAGCTTTGATTGATCGTCTCACACATGTCGAAGAGCCGAGCCATTAAGTAACCCACGGAACGGGCGTCCGGGTCAGAATGGGTTAAAAGTGGCTCTCCGTCGCCGAGTCGTCGAGTGATCGGTGAAGAGCGAGTACAGTTAATAGATGGTAATCGATCGCAGTTACGATACGAATCACAAGACCACTGTCGTCACCGCTGACGCTGACGCGGAATGTGCGAGAGATAGAGGGTCTATGTAGGTTATCTAGCGCCTCTTGTTTACATTCCTAAACCGTCGTGATGCCAAGCGAGCTCCGTTCCAAGCAAATTGGAATTCATTGAGTGAAAAACGGAGACGAGGAAATCCTGGCCTTAATGGCAGCTCTCGCAGGTGAAGACCACTTGGCTTCCATTCTAACTAAGCCAGAGAAGGCTTACAAAGTTGCTGGAGCAATTTTCTTCCGCACTCCACCTCTTTCCCAGCCCACAAAAACACATTTCCGAGCCCATTGTTGCCACTTTTTCTGCCTCTTTGCAACCAATTAGCACACACATTCTCGAGTTACCTTCTCCCGAAGATTCATTACGCGAGTCACAAACACATCGAGGCAGGCAGGCAGGCGGTATCATAAATTGGAGATGGAATAATTTTTCTCATGGTCGATCGCAATGAATACGTTTGATGTTGTGAATCAACCGCACAGCGGTTTCGCTTCTCTCTCGCGCTTCATTAATTAAACGCTGCTATTTACCTTAGCAAGCGAGCCTCGAGCCCCGCTTCCAGAGTGCGGAGCCACATGTGAGCTGAGAGAAGGGGGCGGAGGTCCGGCCGTTGATAGCAAGAGTCGTGACCGACATCTGTCATCGCCCCAGTCAGATTAGTGCTCTAATTTACTTTCAAATATCTGATAAGTATTTATCGGGAATTTTGAGGCCCGAATTTCTGTCCATCTGTCTGAGCTTCATTGTCACCAGAATTTTTTCTAAGAAAACCAAAAATCCAAGGAAAACTTTTGAATCTTGAACTAGCCGCCATCTTTGGAATATTGGCTGCCATTTTGAATCTTTACATCTAAGGGCTCTTTTAAAAATTACGTCACCGCCATCTTTGAAATATTGGCAGCCATTTTGAATCTTTTCATCTAAAAGCTCGTTTAAAAATTAAGTCATCGCCATCTTTGAAATATTGGCTGCCATTTTGAATCTTTTCATCTAAGGGCTCGTTTGAAAATTACGGCAACGCCATCTTTGAAATATTAGCTGCCATTTTGAATTTTCCCATCTAAGGGCTCGTTTAAAAATTACGTCACGGTAAAAATCGAGATTTTAGACCCCCACCGGAAGCTCCCTGTTCCATACAATAGTTCTTAACTGAGCAGCTGCCCCCTTAAGACCATGACGTAATATTTGAAGCTCCCCTGATAGCTCAATTGAAAATATTGAAAAATCAACTCAACAAAATTTCCTTCAGTAACAATCAAAGTTAACTGTGCCCATAGTGCCGCAGAGGCTTTCTGTGAAAGGAAATACAGAATCAATAGAGTCCATAAATTCAATAAGATTCGGCTCTCCTATAATTTCCCATAAATTGGCGATTTTATGTGCGAACAAAGAGCAGATCCGCAGAAGTCGGAGAAGTCGGCGCTGCGAGCGGAGGAAAGCTAAACGACGAAGCATGCAAACCAGAAAACCATCAAAGAACAATGAAAAAGCCGAGCTAAGCCGCAGTAATAATGCCATGGTCGTGCAGATGTTGTTTTTTATGTCTTCTCGAATGCGTCTCCGTCTTCCTCCTTGACTCTTTGTTGTATAGCCAGCCAGCCATCGTTCTTTCTTTCTCACCGAACGCATCCTTCGTCGTTTTCTCCACCTCAAACGCGCGGTGCAGCGAGCGAGAAATTTATGTATGGACGCACCGACGGAGCTCCGGTGTCCGCAACCGAGCCGGGTCTCTGGTGCGAGATACGTCCTTGCAGGCAGCAGTTGTGCGTCTGCTGGCCCGAAATGAAAGTCGATGCGGCCGGTAACACCGCACCTGCTGATAATAATTTGTTTTTGTACTCGATGGCCAGCAGCAGGCTCTCTTTCGATTCCGCATCGACGTCCTTGCTGCTGACACGTGTTGCGTTGGGAGTTGGAAGCTCGGACTGTGGGAGAGGGAGGGAGTTGAAAACCTATCATGTAAATACTGGGAGCTATTTGCAGGAAGGATTCGTGGAATTTGCATGGATGTGGGCAACAATGAGTGTGTTTGACTGCCTGCTGAGCGCTTTGATTTCAACCGCATTAAAACAATCCAATGTCAGCCATCCCATAGCTTGCGAATTTCCATCTCAAAAGCGTTATTCAGATGCTCGAGCTGAAAAGCTTAACTCCATTTCGCATATTTGTTTGCTTTGTATGAATAAAACAGACTCTCAATCAGTCTATGGTGGGCTGGGAAGAGTTCATTCAGTTTTTTTTTTCGTTTTTGAGGAAAAAGGACCCATCCATCCATGAATAGAGGACCTCTAATTTATGAAAAGAGGGTACTCAGAGCCCTTTGACCCGTTATAGAGCCTACCCGGATACCCTACCCGGATCCATGAATAGAGGACCTCTAATTTATGAAAAGAGGGTTACTCAGAGCCCTCTGACCCGTTATAGAGCCCACCCGGATACAGTTGAGGGACAAACACTGGCCCAAATAACTCTGAGCAGCTCAACCTTTAAGGTATTCGAGCATTTCTGCTTTCTACACACCGAATTTCGGAACCGAGCCGGTTCATTGCTCGTAAGTGATTAACGGTCAATAATTCTGACACGCCACGCCGTACTCCGCGTCGACACTGTGTTTAACGGCGATTAAAAAACTATATGGCGCACGAATTCCAGCGACTACGTCGTGCCTGCCAACGACAGAGACGCGAGCGGCGAGCGGCCAGGCAAATCACATGAGCATTATTTGCACATCGAGTCTACCTACATTCATTCAACCGCCAAATGGCTGTCGCTCGCGTTTTCTACAAATTTTGGCAGTTAAACGAGGAAAACGGGGGACGCGGGAGTTCTCAGACACATCCGGCATGTCTGGTGTGGAGGGAAACTTTCCGCCCAGACGCATGGGCTCACGGATGCATGTGATACCCTAAACTATTTTCGTTTCCTGTACGAGTAACTCTTCTGAATTCTAATGCACATAAATATTGTGTCTGTATCATTCAAATTTCCACAGAGTGGCATCAACTCAGACAGCGGCTTGGCAGCGAAACCTGCGGCGTTTGAGGGAATCGAGAAGTGAGTATAAAAATGCAATAAAACGGTTAAAGTCTGCGATCTCACGCAAATTGCCAAACTCATTCAGAAACCATAATTAGCATTGCGTTCAAGGTGGTGCATTATTTGGTGCATTCACAGGTATCGCTCGCTCGCTCGAACATGTGACCCGCTAAGTGGCAGCCGTCAAGCTGAATGACTCACCGGCTTAATCTCAAAGCAGGTCATGAGCGAGCTCGGGAGCTAAAGTAGTCATTACGAAGTAACGAAGCTCAGAAGCGAAGCCCGCAATTACCTCCCCGCCTTGCCGCGATTGTTTCTGAACGAGCTCCTTGCACAGAGTCCTCTCGCGGAACTTTTTGGCACTTTCTCTCAAAACGGCAGTTTTCAAAATGTTGCTTATTTCAGATACATCTGCGATACTGACGTGCTGCTGCCAATTATCAGTGAATGGTAAGTAAGAAACAATTTTCCGGCGAGCATTTTCGCGGGGAAAACGCGCCGGGCGAAAATTTGAGCTGTCAGCTGTCACAACAAAAGTCAGCTGATCGCGAACTTGAAAAGTGAAAAATGCGAATTTCAAAATACACCTGAAAATCGGCCTCTACAATACCAAAATGTCTCGAGTCTTGCTCAGTCTGGCTCGCAGGAAGTGCAATCACTCCCTGGCAGCGACATTCTGCTCCTCAAAGTTCACAAAGGGAGGCGGAGAGCTGGGCTCCTCCACGATTCTGGTTCAGCAGGGCTGCGATATCCAGGAGCTGCCGGTTCTGGTTCGGCGGCTGGGCCAGGAGCAGTTTGCGATTTTCTGCAACACGCCGAGCAGCAGTCCGGCGAGAACTAGCTCCTCCGACATCTCGTCTGGGAGCGAAAATGGCGGAAGTGGCGATGACCCCAAGAACAAAGAGGAGCCGCAGAGCTTTGTCAACGACGAGGAGGTGGTGAAGAACATCGAGAACTGCCTTACGACGAACGGCATCTTCCTCATCATCGACAGCCTCAGCGACTCCGACCTGCACCCAGAGGTCGCTTTCCACGCGTTCAACAAAATCACGGCCATCGAGACGCTCGTCACCATGCGAAACCTCGAGAGCAGCAAGGTCTTCAGACGCATCATCGACTGTCTGGTCACGAAGGGGGACAACGGCACCCTTATCAGCGTGCTGGGCAGCCTCAAGGCCTACCTGGACCTCGACTGGACCATCACGGCGGTGTGCGAGGAGCTGCTGAGACGCAACATCGACAACCGGCTGTCGATTGAGGAGACATGTGCCACTATCGTGCGCTTCACGGAGGTCAAGAGGAACGCCAGCGCCGAGCAGTTCTGGTCCAGCCTCATAGACCAGGAGCGGGCCATCACGCACCTCAACATCCACCACATCTACTCCGTCCTGCATTTTATCAAGCTGAGTCGCAGGACGCTCATCTCGATTCTGGAGAAGAAGATCACGAGTCTGTGGTGGCAGCTGAGCGCCGAGTCGGCCGTCGAGATCCTGGCGTCTCTGGAAAAGTGCGACCTAGCTCCGTTCCGCACGATGACGTCGTTTGGGAGATGGACCAACACCAACATCCACGCGCTCTCGGAGACCTCGCTGGAGGCCGTGATCGAGTCCTTCACGCGTCTCGGACACACCGACCAGCAGGTGGAGCTCGCAATGGAGCGCTACGTGAAGGCCAAGGGCGTCAAGATCCGGTCCCAGAGCCTGATAGTGGCGCTTCTGAGGCACTGCAGCAAGTTCCGACTCCGGAACCACCACATCCTCAACGGCTGCAGCGAGTACTTTGTCTCGAACGCGGACAACATCGAGCCGGGATACCTAAAGGCCATCTTCTGTCCCTTCGGGTACCTCAACTACCAGCCCCTGAACGCCATGAAGTTCTGGCAGACGCTCGAGGACTTCATAGAGGCGAATTTCGTGAAGATCCCACCGAACGACGTGATCGATGTGATGCTGGCGTGCGTCTTCCTCGAGAAGCATCCCCTTAACTTCGTCAAGCGCATCTTCAACCCGTACTTCCTGGACGTCCTGCACTCCACGAACCCGCCCGAACGCCTCCACAAGATGCGATCCAACCTCAAGCTCTTCGACACGAGTCTCACTCTCGAGTGCGACCGCTACGAGGGCCCGCTCCTTCCCAAGGACCACCTTGCCAAGTCCGTGTGGCAGGACGGCCGCATCAAGCGCATCGTGAACCTGATCTCGGACCAGCTGGCCCAGGTCGCGGGGGGACCAGAGTGCCTCACGAAGAGCGTCGTGATGTACCAGTTCCCTCTCAACGACCTCTACATCATCGACGTCCTGTTTCACCCCAAGGGCATGGCCAACATGTGGAGCTTCAACGTGACGAAGGAGCGAGACATCCACGTGGCCGTGCTGGTGCATCTCCCGGAGCACTTTGACAAGGCTGGCGAGCACCTGGTGGGGCCTCAGGCCACGAGGATCAGGCACTTCCGGAAAATGGGGATGCGGGTCGTGACGCTGCAGTACGACGTCCTGGCGAAGCTCAAGATCTACCCGAAGGACCTGCAGAAGTACCTGGTGGCGAGGATGCGGGAGGCTCTGCCGGCCTCGGAGGCCTGAAGGAACTGAATTTATATTCATTAGCCTAGATACAGTAGACTAGAAGAGAGTTCAAGTTAATAAAAATTAAAGCTATTGACGATTTTAATTCTTTTGAGCTTCAAGGACTTTTTCTGACTAGAAGGTTTTCCTTTCAGTCGAGTCATCAAGTCCCCAAGGGAAATCGAGGTCCTCCGCTACGTGGCCCGCATCTCCTCGGAGGCCCACAAGCGCGTCATGCGAGTGGTTCGTCCCGGGATGACGGAGTTCCAGGCCGAGGCCGAGTTCCTGGCCTACACGTACGCCATCGGAGGCTGTCGCCACACCAGCTACACGTGCATCTGCGGAGTTGGAACCAACAGCGCCATCCTCCACTACGGGCACGCTGGAGCCCCCAACGACAAGGAGATCAGGGACGGCGAGATGTGGTGAGTTTTCTCAAATTTTCCTTTCTGGCCTTCCTTTAAGGCTTTTCTGTCAGTCTCTTTGACATGGGAGCCAACTACGGCGGGTATGCAGCGGACATCACCTGCAGCTTCCCAGCAAACGGCAAGTTCAGCGAGGACCAGAAGATCGTCTACAACGCGGTGCTGGCGGCCAGAAACGCGGTGTTCGCGAGCGCCAAGGAGGGCGTGTCGTGGGTGGAGATGCACCTTCTGGCCAACCGCGTCATGCTGCAGAAGCTGAAGGAGGCTGGACTCCTCAAGGGAGACGTGGAGGACATGATCAAGGCCGGCCTCAATGCCGTGTTCCAGCCCCACGGACTCGGCCACCTCATAGGCCTGGACGTCCACGATGTCGGCGGCTACCTCGACCACTGTCCCCCTCGTCCCTCTGAGCCCGGCGTGAACAGGCTCCGTTTCGCCCGTGACCTCAAGGCGGGCATGTACGTGACTGTCGAGCCCGGCTGCTACTTCATAGACTGCCTGCTGGACAAGGCGCTGGCCAACCCGGAGCAGAGCAAATTCCTGGTGCCGGAGGTACTGGAGCGCTTCAGGAGGTTCGGAGGAGTCCGCATCGAGGATGACGTGCTGGTCCTGAAGGACGGCGTCGAGAACTTTGCCCTCGTTCCCAGAACGTAAGTGAGAACTTCCCTCAAGTATTTTGAAGCTAAGTTGTGAGTTTTCAGAGTCGAGGAGATCGAGGAATGGATGGCTGGAGAGGAGACTCCCATCAAGCCGATCTCCAACTAAAGTCACTTTATTTCCTTATTATTTTTCAAGTATTCAATAAAGCCTATTTCTTGTACTCGTCGCAGAGAACCTGGTTGAACTCGTCGACCTTCCGCATGGCCTCCCTCTTGACCTCCTCGTAGACGTACTCCTTCCTCAGCTGGTCCACAGCGTCCTGCAGGACCTTGTTCTCCTTCAGGAGGTCGCTCAGCTTGTCCTCCAGGTGGGATATCTGCCGATAGACCTCATTGTCCCGGAGGCTTTCCTGCAAATACCATCTCCTCTAGTTATTTAGTCTCTATGGAAGAGAACGCACCTTGATGTTCTTGTTCCGCTTCTGGGCCTCCTGGAAAACCCCCTCCGTGACCCGCTTTTTGTTCTTCAGGTCCTGCAGCAGAGTTCCCAGCTCCTCCGTCTTCTCAGCAGCCGTGTGACGGAGACTCTGAAACGGCTCTTGTGAGCGCCAGAAAGAAATATCAAAAGACTTCAAACCTCAAGGTTGCTGAACTTCTGGATCTGACCCAGGGTCTCCGTTTCCTCGCGTCTCAGATCCATGACCTGCTTGGACGTCCGCTTCTCCATGATCTGCAGCTGCTGGAGCTGGATGCTGAGCTTCTGGTACTCCTTCACGAGGCCGCTCTGGGAGCTGAGGTCGTTCTGCTCCGTGAGCGAGCTCTTCCCGAAAGTGGTCGTGTTGATTCCCTGCAGACTCATCTGCTCGACGGCGTACATGATCTGGTTCTTGAGGGCCGAAATGTCTGCAAAAAAAGGCGATGAGTGGGAGACCTTCGACTTCAAGAACTCACTCTTCTTCTCCTGTTCCATGTTGCTCTGAAAGTTGTCCATGAAAGTCGTCATGACCTCGTCTCTCTTCTTCAGCTCCAAGTACTTGGCGTGTCTCTCGGAGTTACCCTCCTCGAGGTCTTGCTCCACCTGCTGCAGCGTCTCCTTCTTGGCGGCCAGCTGCTCCTCGAGGATCTTCATCTGCCTCCCGATGCTCGCCAAGGACTGGTTGTTGCTTCGTACCTCCTCGATCAGCTTCTCCCTCTCCTGACCCGGAGACAGTCGGCTCATCTCCTCCTCCCTCATGGCGTTCCTCTTGGCCACCAGCTCTCGGAGTCGCGTCTGGAGCCTCACTGCCTCCATGCGTGACTGAGAGTTGAGGATCAGCGGACTCAGCTTCTCCTTCTGCTTGATGTACGCCTCGATCTGGTTGTGGAGTTCCATGTTCTCGTTCCTCAGCTTCTCCACCAGGTTCTGGTACTCCCGGTACTTGATCTGCTCGCTCGGGGGCAACGCGAATATCATCTCAGACATCTTGTTCTTCTCCCGCTCGATCTCCTTCTCGAGACCCCGGTTGCCCTCCTCCTTCGCCTGCCGCTCCCGGAAAGTTGACTCCAGCTGGTTTTGGAGGCTCTCGTTCTTCTCCTTCAGAGCCACCGTCTCCGCTTGCAGCTGCTGCCGGTTGGTTCCCGAGCTGAAAGTATCCAGAGCGAGGTTCATGTCCGTCAGCTTGGACTGAAGATCTGCAAGAAATTCCACATTCAGACCTGAGCTTTCAATGAGTCACCTACTTGTCAGCTCCTTGGCCGCGCTCTTGACCTTCTTCTCGTACAGCTTCTTCGCAGACCTCTCCCGGTCCAGCTTCTTCTTCTCCTCCGCGAGCTTCTGGGTCTCCTGCGAGATCTCCTGGATCTTGGCCTGGAGGATGGCCTGCCAGTACCTCTTGTCCTTCACCTGCCTCATCCCGCTGGCAGTTCCGGTGCGTCGAACCGAGAGCCCCGAGAGCCCACTTTGAGTGATGGGGCGGTCGGTGATGAGCTGAAAGAGGTTCTCGTTTAGATTCGGACTCAGAAGGCTCTGAGCTTACATTTCCGGCGTACTGGACGGCCGTCCCGATCCGCTGGGTCGTCGGAGGAGCAGGGCCCATTCTGGAGCCCATGGCTGAAGCCAGGCGGGATGCTGTTCCCTCTCTGAGACTCGACGGGGGTCGAGCAGAGCCTCTGAAAAGAAGGGGGTGGAGAGAAAAAGTCAGTGGGGCTCGTCTCTTACCGGAAAGCTGTCCCTGGTCTGAGCACTGGGCTGGGAGATGGATTCTCATTGGCGCCTCTTCTGGAGACGGGTCGCTCGGACGGAGGACGGCTGAAATCGCTCATGATCGACTACTTCTCTCGAGGCTTGTGGAATGAAAGTTTGCTTTTCTGGTTGCTAAGTCACTAGCCATGCGCTGAGAAATAACGAAGGTTTTGAGTCACTCAGAAGAGGTCACTCACGAAACAAATGATTCAATCAGTTTACCCGCAAAATCGCCATTCGCCATTCCAAAGGTTGAGTTTTCGTGAATCGCACCAAAATGGATCAATTTCTACTATTCAGAGAGGTTGAAGAGCAATTGCAGATGGACTTCTTTGAACGTGTTGCCAAGAAGATGTCCAAGACCTCGAAGAAACCCGGAAAATCGTCCAAGAGCTCAGCCGGCGAGTCGTCGAAGAAAGCAGGTGAGATAAATTTGTTTTTGTCGGGAGCTGAGGGGTTGACTCTTGCTCGAAATCGGGCTAGAAGATTAAGGGTTCGTCCTTTAAAAGCTTCAGTAACGTCATCGAGCCTGAAGTTTATTATTTAACTGAAAACCCAACGGATCAGTGACACGAAAGATGCTCCTGGCACGTGGTTTGGGGTCTGTTAGAAGTGTCTACTAAGTTAATGGGGGGTTGCCAGGAGCCTACATAACGAAGGAGGTGAAAGTTAAGTCAGCGGGAGTGAAACGAAAATTCCAAGTTTGAAAGTGACATTTCTTTGACGTCTCTGGGGGTTCTGTAAACAAATTGCTAGCCCACACATTTTGAAGTCCGATAGAGCAGAAATTCGCGCAAATACGCTTTTTCCAAGTTGTTTCCAAGCCGGCGTCAATGGAAGGAATAGAGCAGCTCGATTCCATCGCTGCGGAGTCCGCGAGCTCGTCGTCCCGAAGTGGGTGTCACGAATCTCGACTTGCTCAGCCTCGTCACTATCTCGTCTGCTTGTATTTCAGAAAACATAACGTACACTGAGGACAACGTCCCGGTCCGAACGCTGTACGTGGGGGACCTAAAGCCAAAGATCACCGCCGAGCTGTTCCAACGGTACTTTGAGAAGTTCGGCCCGACGGAGGCCATCAAGTTTCACGAGAAGTCCAACTACAAGTACGCCTTCGTCACCTTCAAAAAGTACGAGGACGCTCACTCGGTCCTCAAGTCGCGGTTCCACAAAATAGTCGGCCTCCGTTTGTCAGTGAAGCCGGCGGACACGTGGCACCAGCCGCCGGTCGTGAAGGAGGCGGCCGAGGAGACCTTCAACGAGAACGCCTCTTCTCTCGCAGACCTCAACGACGACTGTCTGCTCCACATCCTCGGGTACTTTGATATAGTGGACCTGCTGTGTGCTCGCGGGATCTGCGGCCGCCTGGACGCCCTTATCGACGGGCTGGCGACCCGATTCAGCACCTTCAGATTCGAGGACCTCGCCAAGGACCGAACTCTGACCCTCATGATCGCCCGAGACATTCTCCAGTTCATCGGGCCGCACTCCAAGAGCCTGCAGATCGGAGGGGACGACTTCCGTACCGGGCACATCCGTCTTCTCGAGTTCGTTGGTCGGTTCTGCACCGTGCTGGAGTCCCTGGAGATCGACGGGTTCCAGCTGAAGCGCCGAAACAGCAACAACTTCATCCCTCTGTTTAAGAATCTCAAGTCCTTCGTTTGCGGATGCACCACCCACATCAACGAGGAGGTCCTGTGCGCCTGCGTATCCACCTCCCACAACCTCAAGCAGCTCACGGTGATCGGGAGCTACGACCTGACCGGCAAGTTTCTCAGCAAATTCAAAAACTTGGAGGTCCTCGTCCTCAACTACTGCGGCAACATCCAGCCTAAGTACTTCACGCAGGGTCTCCTGAACCACAAGGGTCTCCGCCGGCTGGAGATCCAAAGATGTGATAAGCTCAACGGCTCTGTGGCGACCGCCATCGCGAGAGATCTGCCCCAGCTGGAGGAGCTCTCGATCAGCAACAGCTACACCGGCATGGGTACCCAGATGGCCGAGTTCGGCAAGATCCAGAGTCTGCGAAGGCTCACCATCGAGTTCTGCAGCACCTCCGCCCCTGACGGCCTACTGGAGAAGCTCGTGGAGCTCGATCAGCTGGAGGAGTTGTCTATCATTGGGGCCTTCCACGCCGAGCGAACCATGAAGCTCGTGGCGAAGCTGAAGAAGCTCAAGGTGCTCAAGATCGTCTTCAACTTCCTGCTCACCAGCTCGGAGGCGACTCAGATAGAGGCACTGGGGAACCTGGAGAGCATCTCGCTTCCTGGGGCCGCGAAGATCACGAACACCGACGTCATGGCGGTCCTCAAGGGGTGCAAAAAGGCGAGCTTCCTTGACGTCTCGTTGACGGCCGCGAACTCGGATCTCGTGGGCCAGGTCGCGGAGCTCCTGAAGAACGACTTCTCCCGGCCCAAACTCACGCTGGTCCTCCACGGGATCTGCCAGCACGACGGCGTCACGAACCCCGAGCCCGAGCGTCTCCAGCTGTCGTTCAAGGCTCACGCGCAGGAGCCCTCCCAGTTCTACTTCGACCGAGATGACCTGCAGTTCGGCCTCCGTCTCTTCGACCTGCAAGACGACTACGACATGGACGACCTGCTCTTCGACTATTATGACGATGACGATGATGACGGTGAGTTTTCTCTCTAGGTATTTCTTTGCTAATTCTCGAATTTTCACAGACATCGACTTCGATATAGACGCCTGGGGCTACGACCCGTACGACGACGTGGATTACGACGATGATGAATACGATCTAGGGTTGATGGGGTGCGGAAGCCCCGACCACGACTACGATATGTGACCTGCTGTCTCCTCCTACATTTTTCCCTAAGTTATTTTTGAGTACTTTTGAATCGTCGCATAAATTTTGAATTCCAATCATTGAATGAAAAGAAGCGAATAAATCTGATTAATTACTGTGAAAAGCCTTTGAGGAGTTTTTGGAGTCCTCCTTCGTGTACTCTTTTACTAATTGTAAATGCATTTTCAGCATTTTGGCCGTCTGTCTGTCTGTCTGAAATTTTATAACTCAAGAACCAGAAGAGCTAAAAAGCTGCGGATTTTTGCATCGTGTAGAACCTGGTTTGTAGACCCCCATCCCCTCTTAGGGCGGAATGGGGGATGTTTGAGTTTTGTATGAAAACTCCTTATTTTACATCTGATTGAGCTGTTTTTAAAATGTTGTAGGCTGTGCAAAATCTATTAAATCATGGTACCACATGAGACCCCTACCATGTACAGGGTCTAGGGGGCCTCTCTCTCGAAATCTTTGAAAATGCACCCTTTAGCTTAATCTCCAATTTTGCTTTTTATAGTTTTTTTAGTTGATTCTAAATTCAAAGGAAAATCGGTTTTCTCATTTTAGTTTCAGCTGAAAACTTCCTACAAAATCATATGTTTTGATAAATTTAATTCTTTCATTTTCAAAACAAGGTTTAAGAAATTTTTCGCTTCCAGTAAGATTATCTGCGAAAATAAGAGGGGTCTTAATTTTTGGTACCGTTAAAAATTTAAAATGGGAATCATTTTCAGCTTCAGCATGAATAACATTTTTGCCAAATTTAATCTGATCATCTCTGATCTCATTATGAAACCTTCCAACG
Source organism: Forcipomyia taiwana (assembly GCA_963930915.1). NCBI lineage: Eukaryota > Metazoa > Arthropoda > Insecta > Diptera > Ceratopogonidae > Forcipomyia > Forcipomyia taiwana. The sequence continues at coordinate 2,478,829 of CAWVOI010000089.1, read as the reverse complement.
GACGTTTCAAAGGAAGGAACTCAGCCACTCAGTGAGGGCCATTCAAAACCCGGCTGAGAGGCGGCCAAACAATCGCAGTCTGTTCGAACCTGTGGAGCGCTTTGGACGCGAAAGTTTCCGCTCTGCGATCAGTTTTGATAAATTCACAAAATTCGTGAGAAAAAGTGCTCTCATAATTGAAAAATTCTATAGAAATTGCTGATGAATATCAAAATAAGAGGCCATCAAGAGTGAATAATTAGCACGCTCAAAGTCGCATTTGGCTCGAGCGGGGCGAGTTTTGAAGTGAACCAAAGAGTGGAAGAAAAGAAAAATAACAAAAATCTAGCAAAAGCCAAGCGGCTAAAAATAGGCCCGCTGATATTTGCAAACGTTGATGGTCGATGTGTTTATTTAAAATTATTATTGTGTACATCGCGCCCGCGGCCGCGTCTCTCGGTGGTAGTAACGCAGTCGGTAAAAACAACTCGAACACGTAAAAAGCACCAAATTTCGATTTTAATTACATTCTCTCACACATTCTGCGTGCGAGTTTTTATTTTTAATTTTCCAAGGTAGCTTTTTGGAAAAGCGGGTTCGGAAAAGAAAATAAACTCACAATTGGTGAAAAATCCGGGGAATTCGCACGTTCCGACATAAAAGTGTTACAGACTGAGATATAGAAATTGGCGGCATGTGAATGTCCAGGTGGTTTTCGTTCGCAACTCAATCATCATTGTGCTCTCGCCTCGTCTCTCGGTAAGTGAATCTTGAGGGGCTCGCAATTCACGAGTTTCTCGGTCCGTGTGTGGGTTCGGGACGTAGAGAATGGACTAGAGGGGGATGGAGAATTTTAAACTCTTAAGGACGTAAGGGGGGTCCCTATTTTATTTTAGTTTCTAAAAGGGCCTTAGACTTCCCCTCTCTAGTAAAATTCTCTGGGATGGAGAATTTTAGACTCTTAAGGACGTAAGGGGGGTCCCTCTTTTATTTTAGTTTCCAAAAGGGCCTCATACTTCCCCTCTCTAGTAAAAGTCTCTGGGATGGAGAATTTTAAACTCTTAAGGACGTAAAGGGGGTCCCTTTTTTATTTTAGTTTCTAAAAGGGCCTCAGACTTCCCCTCTCTAGTAAAATTCTCTGGGATGGAGAATCTTAGACTCTTACGGACGTAAGGGGGTCCCTCTTTTATTTTCTTCCCCCCTCTAGGAAAAGTCTCTTTGGTTCGAGCAAAGTGCGATCTGGCGTGCGCAATAATCCTCAAGAGCCTCCAGTTATTATCGTCGCACATTAAGTTGTTGAACAACAAGTCTGTTCCGAGAACTCCCAGAGTCTGCGCTATCCGGGTCAAGGTGAAATGAGGGTTTCGGGAGGCTTCGAAAACGCCTCTCAAGTGCTGAGCAAATCTCGGTGCTGTTGAACAAATATCGCATGCAGCAAAACCCGTCTTGATGATCATCTGCGTCTCCTTTTCTCGATTATCTCATCGCTTTTTTCGTTCTTCGGTGTCCTCCATGTTCTCAAATCACATTTTACACCTGGTAGCACCAACGGGCTTGGCCGTATAAATGCGAGAATTATAAATAACAACACAAGCGACGTGAACTTTAAAGCTGGAGTGGAAGGAGAGGAAAGGTGAAAATAAGATCCACATGCATTGGACACGTGGATGCTGGTCCCTCGTCTACATTGTGGAATGAGAAATGATGGCGGTTATTATTATCTCATTATGATGAGTTTCGTATTTTTCGGGATGTCTTCATTTAACCTCGGCTGTCTGTCCGTCTTCAGGTGGCTCCAGCAGATCGGAAGGAAAGCGTTCGACTATAAAAACTTATTTCGCCAATTTATTCGGGGAACAGAAGCCAAATAAATAAAAGCTGTAGGTAGAATGTGCTCTCACGTGTAGCTAACGAGAACGAGATATCGACCATTCCTCCTCGCAGGCAAATGAAGCTGAGCCGAGACCAAATGAGTAAACATGCGCTAAACTAGGGATTCATTGTTCGTCTGGATTGCGTTGCGTTATTACTTGTTGTTAACCAAACAAGGAATTGAGGAAAATTAAATATGTGCACAAGAGAGTCTCTCTGGCGCGATAAACACAGCACGGAGATGATAACCGCTGACCTTGGGTTTTTATCTCAACTTTTTTTCTTTTCACTTTCCTGAAACCAACTTAATATGCGTCGTAAACACTCCATGCTTCTGAGCGAGAGACTCGCCGAGAACCAGATTTCGAACAGCCTTGAATCGCCGAGCAATTCTGGCATTCGGTTTTGTGAGCCTCAGTAAATTGAATTCGCCACAATTTTCAAGTTGCCAATAAATCTCGTGGTGTAGCGCTTGCTCGCTGCATTGGGCTACAATCGCCGGACTGAATCTCCGAGGCCTCAGGTGTTTACACGTTCATGTACGGATACTAATTTTATTGGTATGCGTCAAGCACCTGCAAAGTATCAACTGCAGACAAAACTGGAATATGGTCTCTACTGTGTCGTAAATGCAAAAAAACACATGTTTCGGTTTTCATATGGTGCTGAATGAGGTGTCTTTATGCACGCCATGAGCACGGAAAAAAATAACTTGTTGATCCTCGAGGGAAGGATAGAGACTATGTGCTGGTAGGGCATCCCTTAAAGGACCCACGGGTCATTTGGAAGTCTTCAATTGAGGGAAGTTACTTGAGGTCAATTTTGAAATGTATTGTAATAGAGCTAAGAATTAGAATGACTGATTAAGGCAAAATCTGGCCAACTGATTATTTTTTTTATTATTAATTTTTTTTAATATAAAAAAATCGATCTCAAATTTGAAATTCCTGGGGCTTATTGAGGGTCTCACCTGGTTTCAAATGAATTGTAGGAGCCGCCGGAAAAAAATCTTCTTTTGGACCGGCTGAAATCGGTCCATTAATGGCTTTTCTGGAGGCTTGCAACCTCTTGGTCCTCTTTCCAAAATGCTTTGAACGATTTTTGTTGGAACAGCCGTTGCTGAGAAAAACTGCCCCCAATAAACTACTCAAGTTTTTTTGAAGCTAGCTCCAGAAAAGCCATTTGTGGATCGATTTTAGCCGGTCCAAAAGCAGATTTCTAGTCTGACGGCTTCTTCAGTTTATTTGGAAACAGATTAGACCCTCGAATCTGAGAGGATTATTTTGTAAAAGCAAAATAATCATTTGAAACCTCCTGAAGATAGACCTGGTGAGAGCAATTTTTTCCGTGTACAAGGAGCCATTACGCAGCACTTACCTTGAAGCTTCATATAGAGATCATATCGAGTGCGGTTTCACTTTTGAGCAAAAACCGCGACTCGCTGAGAGGTCTTACGTCTGGAGCCTTTTGGAAATGGGAGGAACGGGACCTCCCTTCATTGTCTCACCCATTAATCGATTGAAATCAGAGAGAGCGCTCGGACGTCGAGAAACACGTTAATCTCCCACTGACAAGTGCCAATCACTTCGGCATGAGCAAGCCAATTGCGGGTTTCCCCTGGGAGCGGCGTGGTTCCGGACAAGCTGCCGCAGGACAAAGAACGACACCCGGGCGGATTCCCATCTTTGTACGGTCCACAGAGTAGACAAAAGGGAGGTGACTGGAGGCTTGATATCCTGTCTTCCCACTCGTGATGGATATCGCTCGTATTGATGTTTTATAGTCGTTGCATGTCATTGTCAGTTGGCTCAATATATATTCATCATCGCGTCGCCCGCGTGTCAGTTGGCTGTGGCTCCGTGCGTTCTGTTCTGACGAGGAGAAAAACATCATCGCATCATGCAATAAATTGTGAGTGACTGATGTATTTATGTATTTTTAAGTACGCTCTATAGCCCATACATTTAAATATTCAATATTTCGCTGTCGAACGAGATAGAGTCTAATACTGCACAGCTGGCGAATGCTCCGGGGGAGTCAAGGATATTTGTGTGCTGCATCCAGGTCGCAGTCGAACAAAGAGGGGCGCTTTGTGCGGGGGAATTCAATTAAAAAGTTGTTGTGACGCAATTACGGAGGCTTAATGGGAATCCTTTGCGCTCCATATTGAGTTAGTTACAGAAATGGAAGCCTACTTTCCCTGTTGCATCACGGACGGTTGCCAAGAATGACAAAAATGCGCACAAAAATCACGGATTCGGTCCAAAGGTGAGGTTTCGCATATGCAAATGGGTTTTTTCCGACACCCAGTCCGTCTCGCGGATGACCTATTGGCGGTGCCAAATTTTTTACGATCTCGCGCAGTGTTTTTTTTTGTGCCCGCTTAATTTCCATTCGCGAGACATCATCGTCGGCTCGAGAGAGTCTCGAGAAAGGTGCACACACCCATCATGTTTTTAAGCATATGCGAAAGACAAATCACCTGATTACCATAATCTCCCCTGAGCACACAAATATGGCAGCACGTTTGGCATACCAATAAAAGTGTGGCTGGCCGGGGACAATATAAGTTCGCGCGACAGCTCGTAAATATCACATTCGCGACGATGTAATAATAAAATCGTAATTGAGTATGCAAAATGGATTATGGACGGTTGGGGAAAGGGGGAGAGACCATAGAGCTCTACCTAAGGATTTTATTGAGTCTTAATATTTTTGGGTTTTAAAATTTAAGGCTGGCCAGGCTCTGGAAGTGCTAAATTAGTCATAACTGAAGCTTAGAAGGTAACTGAAAGCATTTTGGGTCTCTAAAATTTTAATTGATTTTAAAGAAGTTTTTTTAAATTTAATCCCAATATTAAAAACTGGTCAGTAAAGAGTTAAATAGGCTCTAGAAGGCGTGAATTAGTCAATAATGAAGCTAAAAAGGCATCTGAAAGCTTCTTGGGTCTCTGGAAATTTTTATTTTATTTCAAAGAAGTTTTTTGATTTAATCCCAAAATTAAAAACTGGTCAGTAAAGAGTTAAATAGGCTCTTAAAGTCGTGAATTAGTCAAAAATGAAACTAAGAAGGCATCTGTAAGCTTCTTGGGTCACTAGAATCTTTTTCTAAAATAAAAATCGCAACTTTCGATATTTGAAAAATTCTTTTTTTAAGTCCTGAGACCTGAAAATGTCCTAAAATGATTGAAGGAGGCTCAATCGAGACCTTATGGATGCTAGCCCTCTAGATCAAGTCTCTATGGTCCCTCCACTCACCGGTTCACGCAGGTTCTGCCTCACTTTGCGGCCGTTGGTGCTCGCGATCAGTCGCCTATTGTGTCGCGGGGAACGGCAACGAGTCGGAGGCAAAAAGTGGAATAAAAAATCCGGACGACCGACCACAAGAGTCAAGACATACATAAGAAGAATTCGCAATAAGCAGGTTATTAATATTCTGAGTTGTATCGTTGGGACTGGTGATATTGTGAAGTAAGTGGCAGATAGTTAGAAGTGAGCTGAACAAGTTTCTTGCTTTCGTTTACATCGTGCTAGCGTATCGTCGTATCGCATCACAAACAGAATTCATTAACTCGCCAATAATAAATAAACGCAGTGCCTCGACGGAATGAAAGCCTGTGACTTTGTTGTGGCTCGGCTTGTGACTTTATTGTTTGCTTGCAAAGCCCTTTTGAAGGCTGCTGGCGCATTCCTGGGCTGATTCAGACTTCAGAGTTGATTCAGTCGAGAGAGATATCACTCCAAAAGCAGAAATGCCTAATTAAGGCGCCCTCCATATACATTTGTAAATTCACCTGGTTACGAGAGCCGTTAACGTTAATAGCAGTTTTATGAAAATTTTTAAATAACTCACTTTATTGCGCAATGAATTTGGGTAGACACAAAAAGTCAACAAAACGACTCCGGACGCTAATAAAAGTTGTCTCGTTGTTTGTGAAAAACGTATAAAATTATTACATTAAATATTTACGAGGTTTGTCATCATTAAAATTCAATAACATTTATTATTTATATCAACAAATTGTTAAACTTCCTAAAATGTCACCGACGGCATAGTTCTGGTGGATGGGAGACGCCCACGCCCGTTCTGGCACGCTTGAGCGCCCTCTCCTTTCTCGAAATCGTGCGAAAGAACCCGCCGAGAACCGGTTTTAAATGCCCCTCTGCCGCTCCGGGATCGCTGGGCCGTGAAAAATTTCGAGCTCGGCGGAGTGACGTCAGCGGCAGGGAGAGATCAAGGACATTGCAGGTCTGCCGTTCCCCCCAGTCTTCGTGTCATAATTATGCACATGCAACATGCCCATTTCTAGTCAGAGCCAGAGTCATACATTTCCCGCGAGCAACAGTCACTCGGAGCGAAGTTCTCTAAAACAATGGCTCGCATGACGTTGTTTGCGATTATTATGAAAACATGTATGCATATAATTAAAAGAAGACGGCAGCTGGATGGAGGTTCTAAATATAACCCGTCCGGAGCAGCTACACAAAAAGACGAGCGACAAAGTAAAATGCAGCCAGGGTCATGTTGCTGTCATAAAGTTTCATGTGACAAGAATACACGAGTGGAAGGTGCTCGGGCTCAATCGGCTGTGAGTAATCCAGCTCACTCTCGGCAGGTTTTTAATTGGTACGAGCTTGTGCTGGGAAGGTAGAAACCATTTTATGGCCAGAGAGAATGTTTATTGAGGCTTAGTGAGGTTCAAGGTCCCGTCGCTCGACCCCAGAATCTAAGCATGTGCTTCCAAGCGCTCGGAATCGTCAATAATGGGCTATAATTAGTCCCACTCGCACTCCCTCGAGACCTCCTCTGCTGGAGTCTTGTAATTCAGAAGAAAGCGCAGACGTCATCGAGTCAATAAAAATAGATGACGGATGGGGGAATGACGCCGTTTTCGGGCCAACGTCACCACTAAATGTGACAGCTTTATATGCAAATTTCGCCCAAAACTCTCTAACGCACTCGTATATCAATCACTGGCACACATGTTTGAAATAATTTCGCGACGATATGAGCGGCATCTGCGGACGATATAGTTGGGGACGAGCTGCATCGTGACGGGCCGAGTCGAGATAGGGAAGAACGGTGATGAATGATGATAAATGGAGGAATTAGGAGTCACCATAAGTTCATTAACTCTGGCGATGTTACACAAGTTGGGCGTCGCGCGGCTGACCTAGCAGCCGAAACACACGTAATTATTTTCATTTTCGTGTATCTCAAAATGTAAACAATTACTGCGCGTCTGAGTGTAGCGGAAAGGTAAAAATGCGTTTACCGGTCCGTCTGGTTTCGGCGCGCGTATTCGATTTCCTGTAGAGTCTGTGCTTCACCGGCCCTAAACCAATTATTGGTCGTGTGGTTGAGTTCAGAACTGGGTGTCAGAGCTGGTCCCTGAGTTGCTATGCCAGTTCAAAGAATTTTGACTCGCGCATGCGCAGAACAGGGGCTTGAGAAGCCTTGTTCTTGTGGCTGCCAGGAGAAAGGAAACCTACTGGAAGGGCTTCCGTCAAGATTTCCCTAGAGATAATGTCCTTTAGGATCCTTAAGATCAACTCTCCGTTCTGCGCATGCGCAAACCAAAACTTCTTGAAGTGGATATAGCCCAAATAGCCCCTCCCTTCCTGGGCTTTACCTGACCTTCAAGTCGTACAGCAGCACGACAAGAAAGTCGCACATGTTACGCGAATTCGTGAGAAGCTGCGTTGCCCGATAATGTGCAAGTTCCAGTATGTTTCGAATGCCTCCACGTAACTCTCGTTACTACACGGCGGAGATAAAGCTGATGGCTCCTCCGTTGCATATATTTTGCAGGCTAATTGTGAAAGTGAAAACGGCACGTAATGTCTTTTTCTCTGCTACACTTTCCTGCCGTTTATTGACACAAAATAAATGTAAAATGTAAAGCAGCTTTTATCGCCGGCCAGACTGCATGCAGTCATGTGAGTGCGTCGGATCTTAATTATTTATTACCGCATCTCGAATTTAGCGCGAATTGGATAATGCGAGTGAGTTTTATGGGGAATTGAGGCGAGAGTCTTGCGCTCATGTGAATCATTTCCGGTGAAGCAGCGACTGACAATTCCGACAACGCGGGTACATTCCGATGGTGATAAAACATAAATAAACCGTAAATTGGTGCAGAGGCAATCAAATTTTTTGAGAAAATTTATCGCCCAGCCACCGCCACCGCGAACCGCCCACGGGCTCAACGAAAGTGGTCGCGAGCGGCCGAAAGTAAATTGCACTGCACTTCCCGTGATTTATAAGCATTAATGGCCCCAACTCTTTTTGTGTCTTTTCAGGAAGCCAATTATCGGAGAGGGCAGCAATTCATCATTCCTGAATTGAATCAGAAACCAGAATCGACCCACAATGTGATAACAATCAGCGGAATGCCCATGATAACCGCAAGAGTGCTGTAAATTTCATTTGATTCCGATTAGAGTGTGTTTTCGATTTTATTACAAAACAATAAATCTGAGCTGTGCCATTGTTTTGTCCCAATTGAATTCAATTAAGAGTCGAATATATATCGCAAAAATATTGGCGGAGAGAAAGTCGGAACGTAAATAAAGTATTAATGAAGCCATGAAAACAATGCAAAAGTGAAAGAGAGGCAGTTTGGAAAAGTTCTCAAGTGAATAAAAAATAAGAAAAAGCACGAAGCATCACGATGAACGGGGTAACGGCGATGGACGAGAACGGAGAGGACATCAAGAGCCCGATCAAGCGGCTGGGGTCTACGAGAAAGCTCCTCCTCTTCAACAGTAAGTACCAGACTGAATGTACGGTGTTTGCGATCCAAAAAGGCGAAAAAATGTAGCTCACGAGTTATCTCGGTTAATTGCGGCCCTAAATCAGCCAGACCAGGAATGCGCATCGTGGCATCACAATGGCAAAGTCTATTTTTGTGCAATTGTCGGTTGGATTCTGTTTTTCGCACTCTAAAAATACCCGCCTCCGAGTCTAAATATGCTCTCGCGTATGAATTTGATGTAAATCTTTTGTTAATTACAAAATATCTTATGCATCGGCGGAATCACATGAGGGAACGATGACGCAGTTCGGATTGCCTTCGAAATAAGTTTTTACGATTTCGCTGAAGGCAATGAAGAGGCACCGACTTGGCTCATGTTTATTTGTGTGTATTTATTTCTCGAGTTTGTGTTTCGAGATTCGGAATAAAAGAGGTGATGAAAAGAGGGCGGTTGCGAAGGCAAAAATTTCGCTGAGTCGCCAGCAGACACTTGTGGCTTCTTTTGATCTGCTTCTGAGTTACCCTCACAATGGAAAATTAGCTCCTGAAACCAACTTTTCTTGACTAATTTAGGATTGCTGATCACGAAAATCAAGACTTTTTAGCTTTTGAGGTAGAGCCCCCAACTATCTCCGTAGGGGGTTGCGGTTCCTACCAACTTTGAACGAGCATAGCGGCGTCAGTTGATGACCGATTCCTCTGATCTTTTTGTAGTCTTGGAGGTAATGGGCTACAGTTTCAAAATGTTTTCAGTATCAGTGCTCTCAGACACCGGGAAACAGGCTCAAATTTGCAAAAAGTCAATTATTTTTCCAAATTTTCGACATTTTGCCGATTTTGACCTAGTTTCCATTATTTTAGAATCTCCAATGCTGTACATTTTTAAAACTACAGTTCATTATCTTTTGAATAAAAAAAAATCAGGGAGATCGGTTGGTTTTTAACCAAGTTATGGTATTCCAAAGCCAAGGGTCCGTCGCGAGGTCTCAGGAAAAGGGTACTACTTCGAAATATTTAAATGCCTAGCTCCGAAAGGAAGTAATAAATGAAGCTCTGAATAGACACGCAAACATGTTTACAAAAATCACGAAAGACGCACTTGAGACAACCCTGAGACCTCAAACAGATCATGGGACTCCCAATCAATCTTGGCAGACGAAATCCTCTCTAGTTTATGATCCCCTATGCCCCAGCAAGAGCTCGAGAGAAAAGGAAAACAAATTCTATTACTTAACGCTTTGTTGGATGTCGGTGAAATGGTAATTAAATTTCGCTTTAATTCAAATTAATTTAGCACGTTCGCGCCGCCTCCCGAGAAAATCGCTGTAACACGCCGCCACACCGCACTTCTCGATATGACGTCAAATCTGATCTGATTTCGTGTGCATGGGCTACGATGCTAGATGCCGTGCTCGAGTTTAAATTGGATTAGCGGACGTATTTTTAGACTATGATTTCTATAAATACGAAATTTGTTTCCCTTCGGCATGCTTTGTCCTCCACGCCGAATATTTTGAGGCGACACAGTGCCTAAGGTGAGGCGAGACGTCATCAGGGAGAAGTATTTTGGTCAGAGAGACGGACTAGAGCTGGGCCAAATGAATGTAATGTTTCCGTCATTTCAATTCTGATTAATTAGTACAATCATAAAGCATGGACGCAGCTCTGGCATTTGCCTGGCGCGCGAACGTGAAGAGCAAAAAGTCGATGATGAAATCTAGGACAAAGAGACGGCTCGGCGTTGTGCGACAATTTTGATTGCAGTTCATTAGAGCCAATTAAGAGCTTCCAGGCGCGATGGAGCGATAGCCGGCGTCCCCGAATTTGCTGGTTTTGTCCCCGTTCCGTGGGGCTTCTGGCGTGACACCGATTAGTTTGTGTCTAGCTCGCAAGAGTCACCTTTGGTATTGTTGCGGCTTCTACCGGCTGGCCCGGCCGTCACACGATGATGATGGAAAATTTAATAAGCAAGGTTATCGTGACTCGTATCGATCCATATTGTATTTCGACCCGTAAAGGGTTAACGAGCGAATTTGAGGCCCCCTCGCAGGTTTTGTGATCCAATAAACCTCATCACGTCAGTCAGAATAAAAACCGGCGAGGTGCATCGGACCCCTGTGGCGTCCAAATTGAGTCCAAAGAGATCGTGTTTCGGTGCAATCAAGAGACGAGACTGCGTTCATTAGACGAGTTGAGGAAAGCGCAATAAAAAGGTCGTAAATTTGTCGCCTCGCTCCGTGAGTCTCATTAATGTGCGCTTTACGGCCTCAGATTTAAGGATCTCTCAATCTCGCGCAGGTCAACGACTTTGGCGTGGCGGTGTCGCGAGTCGGGTGCAGAGATTCCGCGTAAATCACGGAGCTCCACCAATTAGCGAATCGCTGACAGATGATGCAACATCGCAGATGCTCGTCAATCGCAAATTGCAATCGAAGGCTTTGAAGCTCTTCCGCTAATGTGGGGATGCAATCATCGACACCAGATCGGTGTGATGCAACGGAGATTCCACAACACACCACTGGAATTTTTCCTCGGTGCTTTGATTGATTGCGAGGCAGCTGGCCGGAGAGAAGTCTGAGACAAATGAGTCACGACCGCACGTGGACTGGAGCCTTAACTTTGTGTTTTATGTCTGGCAGCCCGAGAGGAGCTCGTAATACCGACCTGCGGCAACAAGAGCCGTCGTAAACGGCAGGTTTATATTCCAGTGAAAGCTTTTAGTCGGGTTACGATGGAGCGCTCGGGCAGACGAACCCATTCCCAAAGCCGGATTTCGCACGAACTCAATTAATTTTGGGTGCTCTGAATTTCCCGATCGAGGTCAGCTCGGAAAACGTCTTCCTCCTTTCAGATCTCTGATTTACGATCCGTAACTCGCCGTTTATCGCCACTCCAGTCATGATATTTTGAGCTTTGTTTCAAATTTGAATGAGCTCTTAAACCCAGGCGAACACACATGTGGGAGTCGTAAATACCTGAAAATGATGATGACGACGACGTTGTTGAAGTACCGTAAGGTTGTTTGACTTAACGCATAAGCCCATTAAGATAAACGATTTTAGTAGCATTTCTCTCCGAATTCGATGCTGAGGTTCCCAGGGGACGGCCGACGGACGGATAGAGCTCGTAATCAAGTACTTATATAATATTTGCAAATATTTGATAAAAACTACCTTCAATATATATTTTGTGTTCTTGCATGATTAAGCACAAAACCGACAATGCTTCATGGATTTTGCTTTTTGCAAGTCAAATAATGAGTAAACTTGGATTAGTTTGAAACTTTCTTGTACCCAGAAACTTCATCAGATTTGTTGGGCTTATTTTTAAGTTTCTAATTTTTTAAAGAACACCTTTATTCTTCACGGGGTATCTGAGAAAAATATAATATGCGGGGGTCCGGAGGGAAATAGTGGAGAACGGGCATTTTGATGGTCCTCCAAGGAAACTCCCAGAGCTCTGGGGCCTCGCAGAACCCCGGTCGGAACTATAGCCTCTGCATCCGTTGAAGAGTGTCTGCAACTTTTAAGCCATCACTGGCCTTTCTATCTACGTGGCCTGGGAGCTGAGATCAATGGACATAAAGTTGCCCCATAAAATTCATGACTACTCATAAATAAAAGAAATAAAATTTTTTTTTGCAACAATCTAAGGAAACAAAGAAATGTACTAACGATATTGCTCCAAAGAGCCAGGAAATTGCAGAAAGGGGATGAAAAATGTTATTTAAAATTGACCTGCTTTGGCAAATAAAAATTCAAAACTATGTTGGTTTGTAACTTTTGTTGAAATATGGGCCAAAAAATATTTGAAAATTACCAAAAAAAAATTATTTGATTGATATTTGTTTGTTTGCAAATATTTAATAGTTTAATACCGCTCTACAGACAGACAAGTGCGTCGAAAAAGGAGGTGATTTATAGCGATCATTTTACGGAATTTAGGGAACTCGTAAATCAGAACCGATTTCGGGGCCGTGAATTTTGCATAATCCAAGCTTAGCCCCGAAGTGAGGTCGTCGAATCTGGCTCATGTCGCGCTCTCCAGAGCCAGTGATTGAATACGTCGATTGGCATGTGCGAATTCGATCGACGCAAAGTCAATAAATTGCAATGTGTGTTGGCGATTATCATCTTTCAATATTTATATTTATACTGTGCTCCAGATCCAGACCATAACAATCACTTTGAATCGTGTACGAGTGTGTCGAGCGAGCAAATCGATTGTGGACTTGAACTTGAGATTTACGGATACGACCGTATTGACATTGTTGTCAATTTCCCCATAAATCAATGCGTAAGTACACAAAGGCACAACCTGGAGCGGCGATGAGCGATTGTTCTTGTTCCAGATAAGTGAACCGAACCGGGAATATGCCGGAGAGAGAGCCATGCCCGTGCACAATGCCGGCCTTGGGTTATAATTGCATCTCAGTGGCGCAGCTTCCTCATGCGATATAAACAACACGTGCTGGCCAACGCGAAGGCAATCAAGTGGCTTCCTGTGACAGAAACTTGGAGTTCCGCTGAACGTCTATTCCTGGAACTGGGACAATCTTGAGTGACGTGGCCTTCTGGGTGTCTGTTTGTCCCTTCAACGATGAACTATCCTTTCTTTCTTGCTTTTTTCCAACTCGACTTTTTCTCAAGAAAAGTACCCTTTTCTTTTTTTTTGAAGAAAGCTCCCCCTGGCCTTCTCTGCTTTCCAGAGATGAGGAGATTTGTCTGTTTTTTTTAAAAGAAGAGTCTTCTCTAGAGTGGAAGGAGGTACTATCCCCCTTTTTCTCAAATTGCCCTCCCTTCCCCTTTGAAATTAGAACTTGACCAAAGCTAACTTCAATGTCTGAGCTTTTCAGAAAGAAAACTCTTATATTTCTTTTTGGAAGGAAACCCTCTTCCCTTGCTCCCTATCCAGTGTGAACAAGTCTGTCCGCGGCCAGTATGGAGCGGACAGACTGCCGACAGACTCAAGTCTGTCAGCGAGTCTTTCGGCGCGGACAGACTGGGAAAAACTTGGACAGGCCGGGTCAATTTTAAGATCGGAAGTAAAATTTAAGGCAGAAATGCTTTCTAAATTTTACTTCCGGACCGAAAATAGGACGACACAAAGTTGAGAACAAACCAAAAATGTACATCTCTTACTAATTCTTAGCCCCCCTTTTCTTAATAGCCTTTCTTTAAGATCTACTTTGAGCCTTAACAAAACTCGACTTTATTAAAAAATATCTGAAATTCTGGGCTTTATCTCAAAACAGAGTCTCTCAGTGGCACTTCATTCATTTGACAAAAGAACGAGATCTTCATCTCTCATGTTCGTGCGTCTCAGGGTGGGTCCCTCCGACCATCTTGTTCTTAACCTTCATAATGCACATAAAAAGCACGCGAGATAAACGAACGCGGCATAAAAGAGATATGAAATTGAATATGGGAACGGAAGACATTCGGTCGAAAAAGTGAGCCGATGAACCGTTGCAGCCATGTCCTTGATAACTCCTTCGCACGAACCGGATCCCCGCTCTAACGCCTTCGGAATGTGGGTCAGCGCCGATTTCACGCTGCTTCGGCCATTATTGGGGAGAAAATGTGTCAATGGGGGTCGTTAATCACGGGAAAAGCGACTGAAAGGGCCTTTTGTGGCCGCTCATTATGCGGCAGGAATGTGCTGGAAAGCGTAGAGTAATTACCTCTGAACCTTTGCACTTTCTTCTCTCGCTGCGAGTCTCGGACTCTCGGACGTGAATGCAGTTCATTAAATGAGCCGTTAAATTCAAAATGAAATGATGCGATGCAAATATAATAACTATGATGATGGTGCGGATCGCAGATTGCTGATTGAAAAAGCGGGCAAATGGGGGGTTTTAATGAGACGAGAAGGGGGTCAAGAGAAGAGCTGGAAATGTCACATGTGGCCACCACATTTCGTCTCACTCTCACGACGCGAAATTAGCATTCCATAATCGTTTGCAAATTCACAGACTTCTTGCCATTCAGAAGACGCGGTGTCAATAATTCGCGTTGCGGTAGAAAAACGTGCTTGTCGCTCGACTCCGAGCTGCCGCTGGTCTGCAGAATTGATTTGGTGGTCGATCAATTAGCGCCATATCCGAATATCCGAGGGACGTCAGAGTTGTGACATTTGGAATTGAAATCACGCGAAAATATGTTGGAATTTGGAGAGAGAGTGACGGCAATTAGGTGGCTCCATGTTTACTCTCTAGCTGCGATTGCTGCAGAAGCAGAGTCGGTCGCTTGATTGCAGTGTTTAGTGTCGAGAATTAAAAATTAACATCCGTCCGGCAAGCACAGCGGCAAATGGCGCAGCGAAGGCAAACAAAGAGGATAATGCGAAGAACGAGTAAGCTCGTAAAGCGCCATTTTAATTGCCTGGCCGGATTCCCTTCCCCGGTCTCCCCAGTGGAGAGGTGTAAGCCCTCTGTGAGTGGAATTGCCTTGAAACTGGCAGCCAGAGTGTCGCTTGTTTATTATTTGCCGAGCAGAAGTGGAAAATGCTGTGGGACTGGCAGATGAGCAGGTGAACGAAATACCGACCTAGTTCAAGGTAGGCCGCTGAGTAACAGAATGGTCTTGTTTTTTGGCAGACAGACGGACGGACATTCTTCAAAAATTCTTCAGAGATCCACCATTTCAAAAATAAATTAACCAATTTTAGGTAAATTAATGGCTGTAATAACGTACTCTTCTCTACCGACAGACAGATAAATCTTCGAATCTTACAAGTGGCTGACATGCCCTTATATAACGGTCCAATTTGCCGCCCACAAACCCCCAACTTCCGGTAGAAACCACTGAGAAATATGCAACTGAAATTTACTCGCGTTCCGTATGCGGGACTCAAGTCAATTGCTAGTTGGTCTACTCGCCGCTAGTCCGCATTCAAAATAGTCGTTGCATTGTCAAAAATGGGCCAAACTTGTTCAGCAACTGTCAATAGTGGGGCTAACTTATTCAGCCGTATTTTGTGTAGACGGCCGCTGTTTGTGAACGAGCCCATCGCTCATTCAAAACAGTTCGAGAAATCATTTCGCGGCGGACGGTCGTGTCTCGATTCCGTGGACCTAAAATTGTATTGTTTTTATAGAAAATTACAGTAATTTCAATAATAGTTCCCAGATAATCGTGCACGCACACTCTAGTTGCATCAGGCAGTGACTTTGTGCAAGGAATTGGATGGAAAAATAAACAAAACAGTGAAGAGGCAGGAAAAACAGAGAACCGCATAAAGTGCGCAAGCTTGATAAACGCGGCGACGAGGAGAAAAGTGTGAAACAAAACCAAGAATCTTCATCTGAGAGACTCGGATTGAGAAGAAAATATACGAAAAGTAGTGCTAGAGCGTAGCTAAACAAACATGGCGGTTTTAATTGAATCGCTTGTGGTGAAGTGACCTGCTGAGAGGCGACAAAGAGTAGTTGAAGCTGAAAAAGTGTGAAAATCGGATTTATGAACCCGAAAAAAGGTACAGCTCAATCTTGTTGGATTTCAGCCATCTCTCTGTGACCATCAAAAATCACGTTCGCGGTGAGAAAGAGGAAGTAGCTGTGTGTGAGTTCCTGGAAAGACCGAGAGACGAGAGAACACTAGACTTGACCCCGAGAAGCGAAACTGCGATAGGGAAGGGTGTTTCCCCATTCATGTCCTCACTCACACAGACTCATATTGCGCTCCTGCGATTCCGTGGCGGCCTTATCTCGTGCCCCCATTCATAATATTTGTGCACACAGAAAATACGCCGTATGATTTTCATCAATTTGCGTGGGCGAGCGATGTTTTTCTTCCCTCCGCCAACCAGCCAGAGCTCTTCATTCATAACGCGGGGCGCTCAGGATCTCTGTTGACAATCGACATCCATCTGTCTTGTGGTTAAATAGGCGGTTCGTGGAAAACTGCGCCGCAACTTTTTTTGCGCTCTTCCGATTTCAAGGCCTCGCACTTGACATTTTCCGAGTCGCGAGTCGAGGGGACTGGGGAAGGACAAAACTTTAAGTTTTTTCCTCCCCTGCACGAGTGAGGGAAATTTATGCAAATGGACCGACTCAGGGGGGTGCCATTACGCTGTTCTCGAAAGCAATTTTCGCGGATTGTGTGCGTCAGCTTCCTCTGGCTTTGGCGTCGAATTATGACATCTCAATCTACGCGCTTCAAAGGCACGCCGAAGCCGAGTAAGGGCACGAGTAATTGTTGTGAGTTTCGTGGCAGCTGGCAGGAGCGAAAAAAAGTTAATTGATCGAGGCTGGAGCGACCTTGAACGTGTCGGTCTCCCAAATATGCGCTCGTAGACGCAGATTTCGTGACCATTTCCAGCTCCACGGAATACCACAGTGTTTATTCCTTAATTGGCTAATTGCAGTTGCAAACAAAGTAGCATTAATGATGCGATGATAAATATTAACGAGTCAGCAGGCAGGCAACGGCCGAATTGGAGTTGAAGAAACCGGTTGCGAGCAAAGTCAGCATAAAATTTGAGCAAAATGGCTTTATCGTGATTGCCAAAGAGGCGAATTCAGATGATTTAGCAGACACAAGCGGAGTTGAAGGAACGGGATAAGCGGAGCAGGTGGCGACAGCTTTGGTCGTCTTCTTCTCGAACCTCGAACGAGGCTAATAAAATTTATTGGAGTTTGACTGTCTTCGATAAGAGCATATCGAACTCGTTGGTCAGATAAACGAGCCCATATTTCAACACAGGTAGAACTGGCTGGATTTTAAGGGTTAAAATTTCCTGATCAGAATTCACATTGGCTAACAAGATTGTTAAATCATAAACATTAAATTTTGAAAAAAATTTTTGGAGAATGTAAAACAAAATATGCCCAAAGTTCAAAAATGGGTTAAATTATTTAAAAAAATTTCTATGACAAAAATAGTTTGGGCTTAACTCTAAATATTGTAGAAGAAAGTTTTGGTGAAATAATCACGTTCAGTATTTTTAATGATTTTTCAAAAGTGAATTTTTAAAATTAAATAGTGCGACCAAACCGAAAAATTTAACGACTAGCTGCTTAGCCAAAATCTGAAAATGACTGTC
Organism: Forcipomyia taiwana; assembly: GCA_963930915.1. NCBI lineage: Eukaryota > Metazoa > Arthropoda > Insecta > Diptera > Ceratopogonidae > Forcipomyia > Forcipomyia taiwana. The sequence goes on along the minus strand of CAWVOI010000089.1, from coordinate 2,461,175 downwards.
AAAAAAATGTAGCCAATTTCAAGAGTAGAAAGATGAAATTCAAACCTTGTCCTTAACTTGTAATTTGTCCACCAGTGACCCCTCGGTAGCCAATGGGTTAAGGCAAAAATGAAAGAGCTAAAATAGCCCCATAAGGGTTAAAATATAAAGGCACTAGAGGTCTGGTTTAGGTTAAAAATCAAGGTAAAAGAGAAGCCACGGATTAATTTGCTAAAACGTCAATAGAAAAGAAAGGAAGGAGCAAAAAGAGCAGGCAGAATGTTTAATTAAAGCTGAAACTGATACGGCACTCGAGGAGGAAGCCGGGCTGCAGCTGACATGTGACTCACGGAGAGCGAGCGGGCGTTGATGGACGGCCGGTGTCCCCCGAAAACAGCACTTTCATTTTATCGCTGGGCAGTAAACATTTCATTGAGGCGATAAAATCTGCTCTTGACTTTTAAACGATCGTGTGTATCGATTCAGCTCAGTCCACCGGTAGTTAATGCTCTTCATGCGTATCAGGTGTATTTTTAGCCCAGCTTGTTTGTTGTTTTTGTCTTGTGTCCACCGTGATTTGCGATTGTTTTTATGTCATCGCTACCGCCGACACGCCGTTCAATGTCTACAATCTCGTGCGACGGGGAAATTGATGCTTGGCAAACACGGCCGAGCCTCTGGTCAGTAGACTCGCGGGAGAAAATTCATTATCTGGTTCGTATTGAGGCGCGCCAGCCGGCGAGATAAGAGAAGACCTCGTTTGCGCCTACTTCCTGCAGTAGATAAAGAGACGAGAATGCGACGCATCTTCCAGAGGCAGCAGAAGCCGTTCCAAGGTAATTCCCAGTGGCTTGGCATGTCGAGAAGATTTTGAAGCTGCCCTTTTTTGGCGTTGGCGGCCCCCTAGAACCTAGCTCGTAACTCACCTCTCTGCCTGCCAGCACTTTTTGTCGTTGCAATCGTGAAAAGTCGTGTCGTAGCGGAAGTCAACTAGGTCAGCCGGTTTCAAAGCGGAGACTCGGGGCGTACTGAGGTGTCTGTTTGTCCGGGAACTCGGTGCTGGGCTTTTGTCGCACCAGTGGCACTTGTCTCGTAAGCTAATGACTCAATTCACTTTGTTTATCGTTGAAAAAGCTCATAAAAACGTTAGTCGGTCACAACTCGCGAGTTATGCAACGAATGGTCGTGTTTGGGCGTCTCGGAGTTATCAACATCGACCGCGAGCATCAAAATAAAATCAGATATGTATTTTTAAAAATTATCTCACTCCCGCACGACAAAGCTAGGGCGATTATGGCGTGTGGGGGCTACCCCACGTCATTCTCGAAGTGACGAGTAATTAAAGGTTGTTTTTAAATGAGCACACACGCGTGAGATATTGGCAACCGGAATGTCGGGGGTTTCCGCACTAGATGAGGATGGGGGAGTTGCGCAAGACGTGGAAGTCTCGATGACTCTGAAGTTGAATAATTTAATGAAATGCCACCAGCATAACTTTTCAATTCATCACATCCATCGTGAGCGCAGCATAATAAACCCTTTCGCTGCCAAGCCGAACAATGAACGGAGATAGAGTGCGATGGATTTTTAATTTCGGTCTCAATAGAGCGCGTTAACAGTTTTTGTTATGACGCATCTCGATTTGTATTTTTATGGTGCAGCTCTCCAATCTCCGATCCTTCATTGTCCCTCTCTCACGATGTGTGGCACATGCTGTTCATCGCCATATTCCCCTTTGTAATAAAAATATTAATATCCCTCAGCGGCTCGGCTCGGCTTCTCGAGAGCAGATGAAATTTCAAGCGAGAAGTAAATAAATTCCCGTCTTTTCGGTCCACATAATTATGTTGTAATCTGGTCACCAGAACACGCTCGAGTCCCGCACACACTGCGCTTAATCCGGTGTTTTGGGTGTGCGGCACGAATCTCTGGTATTTCGAGAGTTGCACTTCAAAGAAAAATCGAGCTGCCACCCACGCCTCGACAGTTCCGCCAATTATGCCTCCTTTTCGTCATCGTGGGGAAAAATGAGCCTCCGAGATGTGGGAGTCTTCTGGGTGTTCTAGCGAGTTTGTGCTAAATCACCGATTCAATCGGAGATAATTGGATTGTGTACGTAATTGCCTTTCTTTTCTGCACTGGCTGGCCACCGAGGAGCCGCCACAGTGCCGTTCAACGACCGAATCGGCATTACACAAAGTTTGTAAAATCGTCAATAATAATAACGAATGCTCGAGGCCAATGTGAGCTGCAATGTCCCCGATTTTTTTTGGCACATCCAGGCCCATCGATTGTCTACTCGCTCGTGCAAATCTAGCGCTCCGAGGACGGAAGAAAGTGCGGGGGAAGATGCAGCTAGACAAATAAATTTAATTAAATACCCCATTTGTCATCATAACGAAGTTATTTTTGAGGAAATGGCGTGGCGTTGCCGCCTATGAAGCCTAGAAGAAACCGACATCTTATTTTCCGCAAACCACAATTTACATTACATCTTTGATAACGATCTTAATCGCCAGTTGCAAAATGACAGTCCGACGTAATAATATTGTGATCCAGTCAAGCGAATGTGATACGGCGTAAACCGTTTGACCGTGCGGCTGCGGCCAGATTGATGGCAATGGCTCTGTTTCTGCACGAAACCCGAGATAGCCAGCAAAGTATTATGCAAATTGTGGACAAGCTCATTTCACTTTCGAGATGGTGGAAGACGAAATTAATTTCGGCTGGTCGCTTAACCGCCAAAATGCGAGCCAGCAGCGGTCAGTTACCACGATTACTTCATTGTGAGGCTGAAGCTGTGTGCGTTTAATGCCGATTACGTGCGAGCGCAGTTGACTCGGAGCAAATTTATCGACGAGCCAGTCTCACGATCGCGTCTCATGTGGTGATACTTTTATCTCCTCGTCATGATCTCCCCGTAGCGTGCGAGATGGAGCCGAGGATTTGACGGCTGCTGACCGGCAGAAACGGAGAAGAGGAGAGGTAATGCGACGTATTGATCTTGGTTTCTCCCATTCAAGTGTCGCCTCGGTCGCGTCTCCTGGAGACTCGCTACAATGTAGGATGAGCTGTTCCGATTTGATTGAATTTTAAATGACTATTAACCCTCTAATGCTGCTTTAAGGAAGAAAATCGTGTGAAAAAGTTTTTTTTGATTAACCTTAGGGAATCTCAGCTCGTCCTCTTTAGATGATAGAGCCTCGGTACTGAGTTTTGGTGTCAGCTACAAAATACTAAAACTTCAAGCTCGATCTGATGAAGTATAAAACAGATTTCATACATAAAAAGCCGAAAAATCAAAGGTTTTTTTGATTGCTAAAATCAGAAAAGTCAAGAAAATAATTACTTCATGCATTAGAGGGTTAAACGGCAAACGGTGACGATTATTGGATCGCCATGAAAATTAAATAGAATGGTTATTGGTGCAAGAGAAAATGGATTCCGATGAAATTGCGAGAAATCTTATCGCCGTGTGGCTGCCATTGGATTCCGGGAACTCTAGTGTGCTCTACATAGTTTTAGGCCGCAAACAAATAGACTGACCCAATTCGCATTTCACGAAATTTCAATCAAACGCAAATCGAATGGCCGCTAAAAAACGCAGCTCTGGGATATGATTGAAAACTGATTAAGCATGAAAACAATTAACCCGATTCTGATTTTTCCTGTCTATGCTGCATGCCATTGCATCAGGCTTTGTGTGCATTCATTTGCAATTACCTACCTATTTCCAATTGGAATTGGCAAATTGGCTGCTGATGATTTTCACTTTGCAACCTCGAGTCTCGGCTCAATGTCCGTGCTTGTGCATTTTTATAAAGGCAACAGCAATAGCAACAGCGTGGAGCAAACAAACAATAAGCAATAAAAAAGCTCAAGCAAAATTAAAGGCTGAAAGAGAGATACAAAGAGTTCTTTATTACTATTCGCTTTTTGCACACTCGCCCCTCCACTCGACTCGACTCGGCACTTTATGAGCAGTGTAGCTCACTCAGCCTCTTCCCCCTTGACTTGAGACCAGAGACGAGCCAAACAACGGACAAACAAAGACATATTTTGCAAGCAAGATGAATTACACGCCGTTTACAAGTTGTTAGCTGGCTGATTTTTTGTGTTCGGCGGACTCCAGCAAGCCATAGTCTCAATATAATGGCTCGGTGGTACATCATTAACATAGCTCTGCCACCGCGACGAGCACGGAGAAGCAGCGATTGTGGAGAAGAACAAAAGCGTATCATTTACCCTCAGCTCGAGCTGGAGGAATTAAAACTGGAAAGCAAGACAAAAGAGCTCATCTTCGATTGGGAAACCACGGCGCTGGAGTGTTTCCAAACGACACGCAAAACAATGGGTTGCACGACTCTGCTCCCAATTTCCAATATCTTGCGACAGCCTTCGCGGTGTTGACACTTTCCCAGCCTCGACACGTCCAGCGTTGCCGCTTAAATCATCCTCCCACGCGCGTCACGAAAATAGCAAAAATTTACTGGTGATTGACAAATCCTTCCGCCGTGTCGCGGCGCTTCGTGGAAGTCGGTGTCACTGGCTCGGGCTCGGGGGGATTAATGTGAGCCTTTGAAAGTGCATGAGTGCATTACGGATGCAATTATTTTATCATTTATACGCTGATTGAATTTTAATGCGGAGTACAAGTGGCTTGGTTACAGATTTTCTGGAGAGCCATGAACCAGGATTATTTTTTCGTGGATCCCTTTTTCCTTGCAGCTCTTTCTGAGCCTCCCTTGACCAATGCTTCTGATTATAGGCTTGTAGAGGTTTCGAAAGCCGAAATTAGGATCCATTTTAGGGCCCTCATTTAAAAGAAAAGTCTTCATTTCAGGAATGTCTCTCTCTTTGAAGCACTTTCTGAGCCTCTTCCTTCCTAATTTCGAGTTCTTCGGAGTCTCTCTTGACCAAAGCTTCTGATTAGAGGTTTGTAAAGGCTTCGAAAGCTAAAATTAAGTTAACTCCTAATTAATTAAAAATTTACTCCTCATTTGGGAGAAAAGTCTTCATTAACGTAGAAAAAACGCGAAAAAAACGAAAGATGGTGACATTTTCCCGGAAATCGATAAAATTGCCTGATAGAGGGTTAAACGATTTGCCTGTAAGTCACGCTATACCACCACCCCAAATGCCAAGCGGAATTAGAAATTTCTCTTGGCTCCCTGACATGACATGCGTTTGCAATTAAAATGTCTCTCACCGCAAATTTTCCAATTACAAGCCACGACTCTATTATAAGGCAGAAATAAATTGAACCTGACCAAAACGCATGTAGCTTATGATTATAAATCGCATAGATCGCATCATCGACATGCACTATTATCACTAATCGAAATCTAATGCATTATTAATTCCGTGTGCCGCGCCAGAGTCCCAGGAGTGAGTGCTGCTCACATTCCGGTGCATATTTTCCGCCACTTCATTAAATGCGCATAAATCATAGCGAGTTTATCAAACATACACGAACAAAACATATTTATAACATGACATTAACATTAACATCAAAATTTATGTATTTTCCAACTTCAGCCGATAATAAATGCGCGCCCATGTTATTGATTATTATTTAACAACTCGATCAGATTTACCGCGGACTTTCTTCTCCCGCGCTGCTGCATCTAGCGGGACCGTTTGTGATAAACGGATGAATTAGCGATATGCGATTTCATTATAGTTTATAGAGAACTGAGCTCTAACATCATGGGAAACACTGGCAGTGCTCTCATATTTCTCATTTCACAAAATGATGGATTTAATGGCTAATAACTTTATCCTCAAGCGGCACCGCTTCGCTGGGCCCAACTTGCACCGCTCATACGTGAGCAAACAAATTTCTTCTGCACGCTGCAGCGGAGATTGGAAATGGAAATGCTATGATAACAATGTGAAAAGTAACGTTTCGCTTTTTGCGAATTTAATTGAAACTCTCGCTTTCGAGCAATTTGCCTCGATCATGTTACTCTTATTGGTCATTACGGGCGCTCAGGTGGCCTCCACTCGGACGAGATAATGAGCATCATTCGAAACTATGTCAATAAATCTTGCCTCTAGTCGACCCTATTTGGTCAAAATATGGAATTAATTATGAGCCGATACCCAGAAGCAGACGCAACGCAGACTCTTCGCGGAATTGAGGGCTATAATTTGAGTGAGTCACGCATAGAGAACTTCATACTAGAAGTATACCGAGTAGCTGAGTCAGGCCAAAAAAATTATAACTCTATTTTGATACATGAAGTCTGATTTGAATTTTACGATGGCGCCCCGACGATCCACTGCATCTGTAGTCTCCAGACGTCTCCAGGTCTTGGCGATCAATAAACACGATTTTTTTTCGAGAGTCATGGTGTGGGCGAGGCGAGGCGAGTCTGACAATTAACGAATGTTTTACGTTCCGTGCATTATAATCTGCTCAATTGAATGAGCGCAATCAGCTAGCGTCGGAGTCTGAATGAAAAAGTAAAATAAATAAATGGATGTTCGTACAAGAAAGGTCTAACTAATCCAGCAAAAGGTTATCACGAGCAGGAAACATTTTCTAAGTCATCTTCTGAATTCAAAGATTGAAGTGTTATTGTTTATAATATTGTGATGATGATAGTTGTAGCGCGGTTTAATGAAGTGAAAACGAGATGCTCCATTGTTTTGTTGAGTTTCGCTCTCGGTGATGTCAGATGTAGTTGATTAGAGGTCAATGTTTTCGAAATTGAAGGTAACATAAATTTTGAGGAGAGCGCCTTTCGGGTTATACGACATTTCCGGTGGCATAGTTGTGTGAAAGGACAACTTCAACTTCGACAATGGGGTTGACTTTTGAAAGGACCGGAAGCAGGAGGGCGCCGTATCGGAAGTTTCATTTCCGCCGAAGGGATTATGGAGAGACACCTCCCGAGAGCGCGACACCAGTTTGCTTTTACCGAAATTGCCTCTCTGCAGCAAAATGGCGAATAAAACGACGCAATAATTTCATAAATTCATGCCCCCATTCCCATGTCGTCTTCGCAGTGGCAGTGACGCGTTCTGGCTTCTCGTGTTTCGGAGTTTTTGCAACCCGGAGTTCTTGATTGTGTCTCAAAATGTTGCCATAGTCCAAAGCAGAAATTGAAAACAGATTGAGTGGAAAAAGGGGGGTCCAAGTGCGAGTTGGTCTGGCGAGGAGCCAGAAATCGGAGCCGCACTCGCAGAAGCCTAATTAAGCCTGCGGTTTAGTGCGACCGGTCGCTGTTTGTGTTGTGTTTGCTTTTTGTCCCCATTAAGTCAAACTGAGCCGTGCATGTTTTTCTCTGAACTCCGTAATGTTCATCAATGTCATGCAATTTGAATGTGTATGAGCGTTCCCTCGTTGAAAAGGCTGTCACGCGTTATGAGGTTACGACAGTACGAGAAATGAAATGGGGTGTCTGGCAGTTTTGGTTTTAATTTTGTTGAAAGGTCGGTCGGACGCGGCCTCTCCTTCGAGCTGCAAGATTTTATATTAAAATGAATAAATGTGGTTTGCGGTCGAGTCGCATGCATACACGCCCTTTCGAGTTTTCAAAATGAAAATGAACATGTTGGGGGTTCAATTAGGAACCGGGCTCGTTAATATTGCATTCGGTGCGAGCGGCAATTAAATCAGTAAAACATCATCGCTGCAGTGCAAACAGACATCATGTTCTGTAATTTGTACAGAGCAAATATGTGCACAAGATCGCGAGGAAGCTTGTCTATAAAATTAGCGTGAAGCGCACAACGTTAATGGTAATTGCCGAGCCTCGTGTCATCGATCCTAATGGGCTCTTCTTGGTTTCTTCTTCTTCTTGCATGTCTAGGAATCTTGACCTGTCTTAACTAGGCAGGTTTTTGACCTTCTACGTTGAAGCATCCGAGTCAAGAGAGAGGTTGGGGGACTTGCAGCTTCGGGACATGCTACGTGTCAAAGTGGCTGTGGTTTGAGGACTCACAGTGATAGCAAAAGAGTTCTGAGGCATTAGTCACTTCATCGACCGCATTTTAAAGTACTTTGATAACAAGAATGAAACAAACAAAGGCTTCAAATAACACATAACGTGTCTGAATAGTCCAGATGAAAGACCAGAAACCACCACAGAAACCAAAAACAGAGTAGAGAGTCCCAGGAAACGCTCCTGTGTCCCAGAGTGCGCTCATAACCAGAAATCGGGGGAGGTCAGTGATGAATGGCGTTGCAATTTGTAAGCTAAACCCCACCGGAGCCCGACGAGGCACCGGTAGCAGACGTTTATGATAGTCTCAAGACGGGCCCAACTAAAACATATCAATTAATGTGTCAGAGTGTTACTTATTGTGCCGTTCATCACGCCGTCTTACCTCTCGGCTATGCACCAGCTCATTATTGCGAGGACCTGAGATATATTAGCTCGTGTCAAAGTCCGTAGCCTGTTCCGATTAATTTGAAATATGAGCACTAATTGAAATTAATTGAACGGGCGAGTACACAATCACGGACGTGCCAGCTCGCACTCTGACCTATTGAAATCGAGTTGCAATAAATTCGAGATTCTACGAGGCCATGAATATTCATTCGTGATCTAGTTTCAAAGGCCCGAAATGTCCCCTAATGAAAAGCTAAAGATCGTGTTTAACACTCCCTCACCTCGCAGTCTTGCACAGACGAGATAATTAAATAGCTGACGATGAGAAAGATGGAGAAAAATTTACAAAACAAATCATAATTAAGTACGTGTAGCTCGAGCGGGGAAAAAAGAGAAACTTTCTCTGGTGCGATTGGAACTGCATTTGATCCAGTTCTGCGATGTGCTGCGATGTGTTGCACTCGCACGCAGATAGAAGAAAAGTGAAAGAGAGTCGACACCAGGAAGACGTAAACCTCATCATCGTCATACACTCTCTAATCAATTACACATTTCTCTGGTACCTACATCAAAGGTAATGGCATTATTACTGCAATTACATGCATGCAGAGGAGAAGAAAGTGCAGCTGGGGTCTTTGTTAGACGTTCGTGACCGGCGGAGGTGCCCAATTCTCGCTAATTGATTGGCGAGTCGTGAGAAGGGGCCTCATTAGCATGGCTTTGATGTCGGGGGGAGCTAAGAATAGGCCGTCCTTGACGCAGGATTACCTCGCAGCGGGCCATTAAGGAGATAAAGTGCAGCCAGGCGGACGACGAACGAGATTAAAACGCAGTAATGGCAGCTGAGAGGCTCAGATCTCATGTTCTCCCGTCATATTTACGTGCATAAATCAGCCTCACTGCAGCACAGGCAGGTTCGTGCAATCTCGTGTCATTTCAGCCGAGAAATAGCAAGGAGAGAAAATGAAGGGAAAGAAGAAAAGGTGCAGAGTGCGCAATTTTGTAGCTCTCAAGTTCTTTTGTCTTAATTAAATGACTTGCAGACGGAACGGATCGATTTTCACGCTCTCGAGGAGCTCCCTAATTGAAAAATAACCCTTTCCGGTAGGCTCGCTTCCGCCCCAGACAGACAGACCGACTGAAAACTAATCGAAACGTCCATCAAAGCCCGCTGCTCGCGAAGAAAGTCGAAGTGCATTGACCCAGAGTCTCACGTGAACATCGTACTGCGGGTGTACAGAACTAGGCACTAGGCACTGGCATGGCAATTGAACGAACAATATTAACATTTATTTCAGTCAGGTTTTTATACCACTGCGCTGCATTGGGGAGCTGAATAATAATCCGGGAAAGTACTAAGTGCGGCTCATTTTGGTCTATTATAGGCATTCTGACAGTCCCAGGAGACTCCCCCAGCTGCCGCCAGAGCACGAAAAATAGTAATTACTCGTGGAATGTGCAATTCACTTTCGGGCCGGGGCCCAGGAACACGGCTGGAAATTATTACATCACACTATTGAGTCGAGTCGTGAGCGTAACAGTGAGTGCCTCAATGGGATGGCTCGAGCACGACAAGTCACCTCTAATGAGTGCTACGCGGTGTGAAAATCGCAAGCCACACGCGGTTTCGGGGCTGCCAGTCATGCGTGGCTTTGCAGCGAGCGGAAGTGGCTGAGTTGCGATTCTTGAATTTTTAATCGGCATCTCAGTGAATTGAGTCGTATGAGAGAGTATTTTGACGTGAGCTGTCCGACGCATTTCTGATTGCCCCGAGCTGCACGTTCGCTGGGTGCAAGACATCCAAAGTCGAGCTGAATTGACGATAATTGAATTTCCTCTTCTCTTCTGCGGCTCCGTTCCGAAGAGATGGTCACAGAGATGGTTGCCAGACTCCCCCCCTAATTTTCTTTTGGCCTTTCAGAAACCAAGAAATCGACATGTCAACGAATTTTACGAGAATTGCGCAACTAGCAGGAAGTGATGTGCTGCAACTCGATGTGATTTGGATGTGAATTGATTAGTAGAAAGTAAAATTTATTACAGACTTGCCAATTGTGAAGTCGAAGTCGGGTTATTTAGTTGCAAAGATGTAAAACAAACGAACCGATCTGAATATGCTTGAACCGCAGGTCATCAGCATGTAGCGCGGGCATATAATAGAGTCGAGAGGAAACGAGAGAGAGAGAAGCAGTAGTTGACGCTTAACATTATAATCATCATTAATCATTGCATTTAGCAAAAAGCAAAAAGAGCGTGGCAAGTAAAAAGTAAAAAAGGAAAGGAAAGTACCCAACGAAACCAAAAGTTGTGATTTTATGCTCTCTATCTACGAGGTGTGCGTGCGTCTCTCGTGAATGTTTAGTACAATTATAATAAAATCAGCGGCCGCAACAATCAATCACAAGTGGAGTGATTAATTCGATTACTAAATTACGTCTTCACTCTGATCATCAGAAACGAATAGAAAAAGCATCAAAAATGTTTCAATGCATTATACAACAACGAAACGGATGGATTCATGCGCCCAATCCCGAGTTTCGGGACGTGTTTCCAGGTAACTTTTTCCTCATCTATCGCTCTTAGTTTCAGATTAATGGCCATTGTGGCGGAGAAAGTAGTATCGCAGGTCAAAACAGTATCGGCTGACGTAAGGAAATCGTGATCTCTGAAATCTGATACATTTAGTCTCTGGGCGTGAACTTGAAGTAGCCCAGCTCCTGGCCCTTCTCGATGAGGCGGTGCAGCGAGATGAAGATCTCCTGCGAGTTGGGCACGATCTGGTCGGCGGGGAGGATGAACCCGTAGCGGCCGGTGTCGCGCATCTCGTAGGTGTAGGAGAGCGGGATCTTGTGGAAGCCCTTGGCCCAGTCCCTCGAGCCCCCGGAGGTGGTGTCTGAAAGGGTGTTTTTAGCCACAGCAAAAAAAAAATAAATAGCGGGTCTTACATAGAACTTTCTCAGCATTTCCGACCTCATACTTGGTTCCGTGCACGCCCTCTAGCGCCTGTCCCGCAGCTCTGGCGATCTCGTCGGCGTCCCGGACGTTCTCGAAGGGCTCCTGGGTGTGGCCATAGGGGTACATGAGGAGCTGGCTGTACGAGTGGAAGGACAGGTAGAGCTCGACGTCCTTGGCGATGACGCCGAAGAAGTCAGAGATGGCCTTGGTCTCCCTCTCGGAGTAAGGGGTGGGGCCCATGTAGGTGTCGCTGCAGGGAGAAGAAGACGAGCCTCCCTCTGAAACGGAAAAAAAACTACTCAGCATCGAGGGACACAAACTAGGGACTTCTTACTGTTCCAGGAGTAGTGGAAGTTCCTGTTTCCGTCGACTCCAACGCAGGTGGTTCCGTTCTGGGTCGAGCGGGTCTTGCGCCACATCCGGTCGGTGTTCTGTGAGTAGTAGAGGCCGTCGGGGTTGACGGTGGGGATGATGTACCAGGTGAACCGGCGCATGTCCCGACCCCTGGGTCCGTCGGCGTTCAGGATGTGGTCGATGATCCAGCAGGTGGACTCCACGGCGATGAACTCGCGCGAGTGGATGTTGGCCTCCACGAAGATAGAGGTTTTCTCCTTGTTCTGAAAAGGACCACAGAGGTTTGTACTAGAGGGTGAACGAAACACTACCCATTTCTTCTCTCGGAAATTAAGCGGAGATTAAGCTTAAGGGTGCATTTTCAAAGATTTCGAAAGACCAAACTTTGAGGGCCCCTAGCTCCGTCCCTGAACATTATAGGGGATACATGTGGTACTATGATTCGCTAGATTTGACATGGACTACAACATACTAAAATTTCAGCTCAATCGGATGTAATATAAGGAGTTTTCAGACCATGCCCTACACGATTCAAAAAACCGCAGCTCTCTAGCTCTTCTGGTTCTTCAGTTATAAAATTTTATTATTATTATTATTATTATTCATAAAAAAATTAGGAGCGCGCAATTGCATTATGCTCCTTTAGGATACAATAAAAGTCGCATTTCCAGTCCTAAGGCCCTAATTGCAAAGGAATTTACAATTTTTTCAGTAAAAAAGAGATATATTTGAAATGGGTTGCTCAAAGAATAATATAAGGTCACCGCAATATCATGCGGGAAGTTTCAGGTTCGGAATCGATACACAAAAAACAAGCATAGTTTTCTGTCGGGCAAATCAAATGAAAGCAAGATTGCGAAGTGAGTGAGGAATTAAGCAACAAGGTTTCAGATTTGTTTGTAATATCCGATCGTTTTCATAAATTCGATTATGTTAGCGTGAAGTCCGGTGTCTCCCAAGTCACAGGTGTACCCAGTCAGTCTGCAGTCGCGTCTCTGGTCAACAAGTCCCAGGCAGTCCTGGAGGATGTGTCGTACGGACACACATGCCCCGCAAAATTCGCATACAGGCCTGGAGCCTTCTCTCTCCATCAGCCACCCGTGAGTGAGCCTCGTGTGGCCCAAGCGCAATCGAGAAATAACCACGTCGTCTCTGCGCTTTCCCAGGGCTCTCCTTCTCTCATAGATCCGAGGTTGCCAGCTCTTCGCAAAGTTCTGCCCGTCGACTTGTTCCCACGCGAGGGAGACAGACGACTGCGTCCTTACCCTGAACATGCGCTTTGCGTCGTCGAGTGAGAGGTAGCGACTCCAAGACGTGCTTGGGTCCGCAATGGCTGTCTTCGCCAGCTGGTCTGCGTGTTCGTTTCCCGCAATCCCTACGTGCCCGGGTACCCAGACGACGGAGAAATTCCTGTTGAGAACGAGAAGTTCCTGGATGTTCTGAATCAGAGGGTCTCTGGATGAGAGCTGCGAGATTGCGCTCAAACAGCTCAGAGAGTCGGTTGCGAAAGCTGTCTTCTGGTGGGGATCTGGGGCGGAGTCGTTTGCAAATCTCAAGGAGAAGTACAGAGCGGCTGCCTCCCCATGGAAAACCGAGGTCTCGGGTCTGAGTCGTGCCTGAAAAGTCATTTCCTGCGAGTGAGCGGCTATGCCGACTCCAGAAGGGCTCTTCGAGGCGTCGGAGTAAAAAATCCTCTGGTACTCTGACAGGACGGAGAGAGTCTGGAGCCTGAGAACTTTTGGACTCGTCTTGTTCTTCTCGGTGAAGTGGATCCGCTGGTCTGTCTGTTCCTCGACAGTGATGTATGGAGGGAGCCACTGCGCGGGCTCCTGGAACACGAAGTCGAGTGGGTCGAGGTTGAGGGCATTGAGAGCAGAGACGAATCTGCTGGCGAATGAACCCAGAATGGGGTTCTCGAAGAACCCTGGGCTCTTGATACGTCGATTCAAGACACGTGTCCCATAGTTCAACACTCTGTTCTCCCGTCTGGCTCTGAGAGTTGGCACGTGGGCTTCCGCAAGGAGGCTCTCGATCGGTGAGGTCCGGAACGCTCCAAGAGCTCGCCGGATTCCCTCATTGTGGACCGCGTCGAGGCTTTTCAGGGTAGTCTCTGTCGCTCCACTGTATAACTCAGCACCGAATTCGAGGGTTGGCAGGGTGAGAGCCGAGTGGGCTCCCAGAAGTATGTCGCGGTGGGCTCCCCAGTTTGAACCTGAGATGAGCTGCAAGATCCTCAAGGCGCTCTTGGCCTTGGCCTTCCGTTCTCTCACGTGAGTCTTCCACTTCAGCTCGGAGTCGAACACCATCCCCAGGATCTTTGCCTCGCGGACGACTGAGATCTCGTGCTCACCGAGCTCTACGTCAACTCCCTTGCAGCGTGAGATAGCCCTGCAACAGTGCAGGACTTTCGTCTTCTCGTAAGCGAGCTCCAGACCTCGCTCGGACATCCATGTGTCGACAAAGTCCATGCCAGCCTGAAGGGCTCTATTCGTGGTCTTGGTTCTGTAACTTCCTGTCACGGCCAGGAAAAGGTCGTCCGCGAAAAAGCCGGCGTCGATACGTAAATCTGGGAACTCGGAGCCCAGGAAGTCGAGTAGCTCGGAAATGAGGTCGTTGACGACGAGAATGAAAAAGAGGACAGAAATGACGGACCCCTGTGGAACCCCGTTCCTTATCGAGAATGCACTCGATAGGAAGCCCCCGTTGCTGACCCTGATTGATCGTGACCCGAGAAAGTTCCTTGCAAAATGGACGATATTCCCTCCGTACCCCAGACTGAGAAGCTTGTCGACAACCAGACGACCCCACACCCTGTCGTACGCACTCTTGACGTCGAAGAGCCCCACCAGAGTGTGACGTTTCTTGGCGTGCCCCCAAAGAATCTGGCTCTCCAGCTCGATGAGGTTGTCCAGGACGCACCTCCCCGAACGGAAAGCGCTCTGTTTTTCGCACAACAGGGATCGTGCTTCAAGATCTGTCTGCAGCCTTCTCTTGATGATTCTCTCAAAGATCTTGCAGAGCACGCTCGTAAGGGAGATCGGTCGGTAGCTGGATGCGTTGCCGATTGGTTTGCCAGGCTTCGGGATTGGGACAATTATCGACTCGGACCAGGTTGTGGGGATAACTCTGGACTCGAAAAGGCGGTTGAATATCTTGAGAAGGAAGGTCCTTGCAGAAAGGTGCAGGTTTTCGACCATGGAGTACGTGACCCCGTCCGGGCCAGCTGATTTGCCTTTCCCAGCAGCAACCGCGTGGCAGAACTCACTCCAAGTAAATGGGGAGTTCAGAGGGTCAAGGGATTCGGGGATCTGAAGAGGGCGCATCTCGAGCTCGAGTTTTCTGATTCGTGAGGTGAGAGAATATTTTGAGTCGGCTGAATTCTCCTGGAAGGTGCGAGCGAGAATGTCGGAGATTTCGCGTGGGTCAGAGCTCGTCTGCCCGTCGTGTGCCAGGTTCTGGACTACGTTCTTCCTTCTGCGGCCTCGAAGGGCATTCAGCTTCTTCCACGAGTCGTGGAGGCCGTTAAGGGGGTTCATCGAGCACACGAAGTCCTGCCAGGACTCCCGTTTTGCAGTGATAATGGCTCTCTGGAGTGCCTTGGTTGCCTCCTTCATCTTGGCAAAGTTCTCCAGGTCTCGATTTCGCTTGAATCTCCTGAACAGGGTTTTTCTCCTTCTCCAGAGAACCCGAATCTCGTCGCTCCACCAGGGAACGTTGTGACGGTAGTTCCCTGGGCGCAAGACTGGGATTGATTCGCGCGCCGCACCGATAACAAAGCCGACAAACTGCCCGTAAATGGAAAGGACGTCCTCTCCAGGCTGGATCGCTGTGGGAAAGTCCCCGCGTGTCTTCTCCCGAAAGAGTTCCCAGTTGGCTCGCCCCACGTTGAAGCGAGTCACGTCGTTTCCCACCCGGAAGTCGTCTCTTCCATACGTGAGAATGATCGGAAGGTGGTCGCTGGTGTTCTGGCCCTCGTAAGTGCGCCACGAAAAAAGCGATGTGAGAGACTGGGAGCAGATAGAGAGGTCGAGGGTGCTGGCTTTGCCGGTGCGATCGTCCATGTAAGTAAATTCGTCGTCGTTGTTCAGTAGGTGGAGTGAAAAGTCTTCCATAAAGTCGGTCAAGATATTCCCAAGTCTGTCGTCGTGTTCGGAACCCCAAAGGGCGTGATGTCCGTTGAAGTCCCCAAGAATCAAGAAATCTCCCGTCAGTTGGTCGTGAAGGTCCTTCAGTTCGTCGTAAGTCACGTTGTCGTGGGCTTGCGTGTAAACTGAGCAAATGGTCATTTTCCGCGGGAGGGTGATCTCGACCGCGATCGCTTGCAGTCTTGTCGAAAGCACGGTCTCAGAGGGGCAGAGGCTGCTCTTGCAAAGAACAGCAACTCCGCCCTTAGAGTTTCCGTATGAGTTCAGTGATTTCGCGAAAGTCTCAAAGTCTCGGAATTTATAGTCGTCAGAGGGGTGAAGTTTTGTCTCTTGCACAACAAAGATGTCCACGTTTTCGTCCGTCAAAATGTGTCTCAAATCTGCACCCTTGTTCCTAATGCCTCTGCAGTTCCATTGAACGATCTTCATAATGGAAAAAGCAGGATAGGTTGGGTGGGGTCAGGGGAGGACAGAAAACAATGCAGGGGTTAGGGTTTTTAGAAAAATAAAAGGAAAATAATAATGTCTTGAAAGAAAGTAACGAAAAAAGAAAATTGAATCGCGGTAAAATCGTAAGAGCAACGCATTTGAAATATTTACATAAATAGGGATTACAAGTCCATATCATTGTACTCAATATCAGAAATTTCAATTATTCCTTTGCATCTATCGTGATAAAATCTAGCTATCTTACCCTGATCCTTCAGCTCCTTCTTCTTGGCCTTGTAGCTCTTCTTGATGTTGTCTGGGAACATCGCGACGTTGTCGTCAGTGATTTCCTC
The DNA here is from genome assembly GCA_963930915.1 of Forcipomyia taiwana. NCBI lineage: Eukaryota > Metazoa > Arthropoda > Insecta > Diptera > Ceratopogonidae > Forcipomyia > Forcipomyia taiwana. The sequence goes on along the minus strand of CAWVOI010000089.1, from coordinate 2,444,618 downwards.
CTTTGGCTCGTCTTCGTCGTCGGTTTTCGGGGGCTCGCTGGTTCTCTGACTCTTTCGTTTAGGCTGGGGGGTTGCAGTGCTGCTGTGTGTTCTGCTGGCTCGTAGTTCCTCGATGATGCTCTTCAGCTCCTTGATCTCGTCGTCCTTGGATTTGAGCTTAAGGCCAATTTCTTTCCTGAGGCTCTCTAGCTCAGCCTTGAGGACGTCGTTTTCGCGTAGCTGCTGGGACTTCACGATTCCTGCCAGTTGCGAGGTTGCGGGGGCGTTTTCCTTCTCCATCACTGCCTTTGCCTTTCCGTAGGGCCATCCGTGGTCTATCTGAAGTTTCTTTATTGCCTTTTCTTTTATGAATTCTGGGCATTTCGGGTCAGAAGAGACATGGTGGCCATTACAGTTTACGCACTTGTTTTCGTTGCATGCGTGTGGAGCTGCTGCGTCATCGTCTGGAAGCGGTTCGGCACACTTGTAGCATATGCTTACTTGTGAGGGGCAGTGGTTCTTCGTATGTTTCAGTTTCTGGCATTTCCTACAGCGCAGCGGGTTGTCGTAGTATTGGCGTACAGATACGGTTCTTAGAAACATCGAAATTGAGGTGGGGAGCTGGGTCGTGTTGAAGGTCAAGATGATGAGCGAGGAGTCGACGAGTTGGCCGTTCTTCTTGGTCTGGATCTTGCGAACCTCCTTTACTCCTTGGTCTGCTAGCAGGCTCAAAATATCCTCTTCCTTCTCTTTGGCCAGGCGTTCGTTGAAAATAACTCCTTTGCTCTGATTAAGCTGGACGTGGGCGGTGATCGTGATGGTGAGGGTCTCGTTTGGGAGGGTTAGCTTATGCGTTCCGGTCTCGATGGCTTTTTCGGCTTTCCTGGTGTCGATGGCTCTCACAAGCATGTCTCCGTTGCGTAGGGCACTTACTCTTGAAGTCTTGCCGACCGTTGCTTCGGTGAATTTTTTCAGCAGGAACAGATTTTGCTCCTCTAGCTTCCTCTTGTCGTCGTTCAGGTGCATAACAAGGAACTTCCCGTTCTCTTGCTCTGCTCCCCATGCAGGGAAGGCTCCCTGGCTCGCCATGCCTCCTAGAACTCGGCTAGGCACGGCTTCGATCGTCACGTGGGATCACTAATCTATTGAATTCCTGGATCGCTGGGGCTCACAAGGGATGTAGGTTGGTGAAAGATGGGTCTCTCTGGTGAGATTTGCCGAAAATTCGGGCTAGAATACGCTTTTTCACTGGTTGGCGTTTCGCCTCACAATTTAAGGTTTTGTTTCTTAAAATCAGCACAGTGCAGAGAACACGTCTGCTTAGCACGACTGCGCTGTTAGAACTGTATAAAATTTTAGACAGACAGAAGCGGCCACAAAAAATACTCACCAGTCCAAAGTCAATCTTGATGCCTCGAAGAGGACGTCCCTCGAAGGAATACCCCAGGGTGATGCGAGTCGCCACATCCGAGTGATTGGCGATGGTCTCGTCCAGCCAGGCGTGCACCTCCTCCAGGCTGCGATAGCGATCCCAGGCGAAATTCGCGCTCCTTATCTTCGGCTGCTCGTTATCAATCAGGCTGAATTGCAAAATGCGTGTTTACTCACTTACGTAAGATGACAGGGGGTCAGAGGGCACTTACTTTTGCAAATTCTCGGCAAAAACGCGGTTCTTGAAAGCAAACTTGTTAATGGCCTCCCGGAAGTCCCGGAGACGGGCTGGCGGAACCACGACCTCGACGGTCTGGCCCAGGCGAGAGGGCTGCTTCCAGAAGGAGACCTCGTTCTCGTTGAGGAAGAGGTCGTGCAGGAAGTCGAGCTGCTCCCTGGAGTCGATTTTCAGCGACCAGACCTGGTGGCCGTCGTATGTGACCTTCTCGGCGCCTGAGGCTGCCACGAAGGCGAGGAGAGCGATGCAAGCTAGGACCTTCATTGCTGGGGGCTCCTGTGAAACTGGGCCGTGTTTTTTAGGCTTGAAGCTACTCAGATTAGTTCCTTATCGGCAGTGACGAGGCTGAAACGGGGAAATTCTGAGATAAGATTTCTAATCCGTCAATAACGCGATATACCGTAATTGGTGCCGCGGGCAAAAGAGACACTTGCACGCGATGACGAGTTCGTTGAACCACTTTTCCTTTCCTCGTCACTGCGGTGGGTGACACGTCGGCAAACTTCACCCACTCCGATATCCCTCGGAGCGTCGTGTCACTCATAATGCTGATTTATTTCCCCAAAATTATATACATCTCATCCAAATTTAAATGATTGATTGCTTCATTCCCCCCGAAATGCAATACGGAAACGTTAATTTCACACTCAAAGTTCGTGTCGCCTCTCACATATCTCCGAGTATTAAAGTAATTGGATTCAGCATTTCAATTTTGGTGTGTGACTTGCGGGAAAGTTGAAGAAGAAAAGTCATAAATCTCGAGTTGCAGGGAGCTGAGCCACTTTTTGTTCCTATAAATAGCTCGCTGATGTCGGCCGGCGCAGCTTGACGTCATAAATCCCGAGAAAAGAATGGTCCGGGTCAACGGCCCGGGTTCCGTTTTTCTTGACGAATTTCGACGACCGACAGCTGCACTCGACTGATTAAAATTCAATTAAATCGCGCTTCCCCACATCCCTATTTGGTCATGTTCTAGCTCGTCAGAGTCGAGAGTGGAGGAGATTAATTAGTGCCCATGTTATCAGATACGGAACGCATGTAAATCGTCACATGTGTCCTCTCCATGGGCGGAAATGTGCTCTGGCACGGAGGGAAAAATTTCATCTCAGCTTCCCCAGATGACCATAAGCCGTGCGGTGACGTCAAAAAAGGGGTAATGTATGCATCGAGATTAAGGTTCAAATCCCCGGAGCCGCCTGCCTCGGATAATGTCAATGTCAAGCTTTGTTGTTCCATTAGCGCGACTCCATTTCGTGTGATTTATTCAACCCAGTTCTCATGTGCGACTCTCAAAGCTCGCCATTGTTAAAAATTCACGTCTTCGTGCGGTCGCTGGACCTCTCTCAAGACGCTCTCGATATTATTGACAGCGAGCGGGCCGTACCCTTGACGTTGGAACTCCATTTCCTACCATGATTGATTTCGAGCACTTAATGGGTCTCTTGAACTTGTCAGAGAGGCGTTCCTCGAATGTTTATCTTACAGTTTTTCTCCACGCGACGCGGCTTGGAGCGACCGCGGAGGAAAAAATCGTGAATCATTGGAATTGGCGTGAAGAAAGTCAATTAAAATTGCGGGAGCCGTCGAGAAAATAAAAGCGCTAATAAGTGTCGCGTCTCTTGATGAGCCTCTTTGTCTCTTGACTTGAGTGAAATTTGCATTTATGACTTCTCTAATTAGCTGCTTTTTGAGCTCTTGAAAATTCCGTTTGAGACAGAACTTGAGTAAAATTTCTTTTCCTTGGAGCTTCAAATGGTTTCGAAGATTTTGGACCAAAAAAGGGAAATTGAAGAAAAAAAAAATTGTTCATGAAAAATTAGTAAAATAGAGAAACCTACAGCCAAACATGTTATCTCGAGAAACGATTCCTCAAGCCTTAGTACGATTAATTCCGAGGTTTTAGGGCCAAAAGAGAGGATTTTGGAAAAACAAAAATTTCACCTAAAATTCATAAAATGGCCAAACCTCCGCTCGTTAAGAAAATCCCAATTTTAGGTCCGTCTAAACGGTCCGTAGAGGCTTAGTTTTACCTCAAGAAACACGTTTCTGGAGATTTTGGTCCGAAAAAGTGAGAATCAGGGGAAAAAAAGCCTCTGGAAATTAATTGAAAATTGCCAATTTCACGCCTGAGAGGTGACACCGAATTGAACCTCGTGTGGTTCCAATTTAATTAAATTAATGACATGCACTGCGTTCACCTTGAGCTCAAGTGACATCACTCCGAGCTCCGAGTCCCGAAACGCGCAGATCCAGAAGTGCCGAGGGATTGTTTATGCTCGTAAATGATGATTCATGGGTTTGTTTTTCATGCTTTTCTCTCGTCTTCTTTATCTCCGCGCCACGTACTCTGCCGCCCCGCAAGACCGTTCTTGACGGATGACTCATCGTTGTTCTTCATCCGTCTTTGAGTGCGAGAACACATGCAAAAGGGGGAGACGTTAGTCGGTCGAGTGGCAACCGATGGGGTGGGACTCTATGCACTCGTGCTGAAACTGTGTGCCGCTGAACCCGACAATCGTTTGCATGCCAGTGGGCCGTATCCATGAAAGAGATCGCCTTACGGGGCACATTTGTTATTCCGTGCTGTGTTTCGAGCAAATTGACTCCGAAACAAAGCATTTTTCCTGGCAATTACGCCGGCGTGGGGCTCACGGAAAGTGCAGTGACTGCAGTGTTTGCTCTTTTGCGCTCTAAATCACACTTGGAGGGAGGAAATGTTTGAACTAGGGGGAGTTGAACTCTTTAATATCTCTTAATGGGGGGACGGGGGCATTTCTGGACGGGGATACAGTTGTTGCTGGCGTCTCTGGTGTATCCCTTGATGCAGTCGCATCCTTCGTTGCAGACCAGGAAGGCGCAGCTGGACCCCGTCGTCTTGACCTCGCAGGTGTTGCAGATATCAACGCAGGTCGAGTAAGCCTGGTAAAGAGGGCAGGAAGCTGCAAGGGATAAGAGTTAGCGTCGCTCGAGGTCTGGGAGCTGACTCACGTTTGGGAGGGTGGCAGGTCTCGGTCGGGACGCAGACTCCCTCGTCGTTCCGGGAGTAGCCCTTGACGCAGTCACATCCTCGCGTACAGACATCGGGCCTGCTGCAGAGCTTCCCGGACTTGATGGTCTCGCAGGTGTTGCAGACGTTGAGACACTCGGAGTGCTCCTCGTAGGGTCCACATAGGCCTGTCCGAAGAGCGAAGTCAGGAGATGTTCCTAGAGAAAAGGCAGAAGAGACTCACATTTGTCGAGGGGGACTGACGATGAGGCGGCCAGAGCCACGAAGGCGAGGAAAACGACTACTCCTTTCATGATTTAGTGCGAGCTCTGAAGGTTCACTGAAGGAGCCCGAGGCTTCCCGGCCTTTTAAAGGGCCCTAGCGAGCCGAGTCTCTTTGTCTCGGACTATCGGAGGACGTGCGAATATTCGCTGTAGGTGCAGCAGCTTGCGAGTGCCTTAGAGCCCAGGAGAAAATCTGATTTTCTCCATAAATCATGCTTATCTCTATAGCCGTCGCAGAAACTGAGACATTCTAATTATAATTTACTGCACCGCTCCTTTGGAGCCCGAGAAACAATGCACTGGAGATTAGAAACACAATAAATTAGCAGTCAGAGGCGGCTCCTGGGTGTCCGGGGCCCGAGCTTGGAAGCACGACTCTCGCCTTCCGTCCCACACTAAGACTTCCACGACCAAACTATTTTTAAAATTTAGCTCAAAAATCTAGTTTCCGAAAATATTTAAGGTCAAAGGAGGTCTAAGTGATTTTTTGAAGGTATTTTTCTAGTAACATATATCTTCGGAAGTTTTTTACCAAACTCAAACTTACACAATCAAACTATTTTTAAAATTTAGAACAAAACATCTAGTCTCTAAAAATTTATAGTTTGCTACGGTCAAAAAAGGTCTAAGTATAGTTATGATTTTTCAAATGTACAACTCCCCCCGAGCTTGGAGGCTCGACTCCCCCCTCCCGTCCCTGCCGAACCATTTGGCATAATCAATGGTGCAAAACGACTCACATGCATATTCATAAATTTCTCCATAAAACTGCTGTCTTTGAAGCCTGGCAAACAACAATATCCGTGGCGCTTGGAATTAACTCTGTCACGGCCACTTACGCGGGTTGTCTTATATGGGCGTGACGGGGAATTCGCAAGGGTTAAAATCCGCGACTAGTAACGCGATATGCAGTAATCCCCTTGTATTTATCGTTATTGGTGCAATAAAGAGCTCAGAGAGGGCTTTAAAAATAGTTGCGTTCAACCTGTTGGCCGCTGCACTCCATAACACGAGTTTCGGAAGTAGGAGATGAGTGACTCAGCGACATATGCTGCACAAGCCACTCGGCAATCAATCGTCGGCGGCCATTAGCGGTGGGCAGAAGCAAAAACATCCCAGCTCTGTGTCTGAGTGCCTTTTTTGCTTGCTGAATTGGCGTGGATCCGTGTGGAGGAAGAAGAGCGAAAAGTCGTGGCTAAAAATAGGACCTGAAATGGATAGACAGCGCCTACGCCTTGAAGATAAAATAATCATTAGCCGAGGTGAGCAAGTAGGCGCGCTTTCCCTCTCGACGACTACCCCAAAATAATTTTAATTGTCTTTATGAGCGTTCGAGGCACGCCTCACACCCATCAGCTTCTCTGGAGGGTATTTTTAGACACGGACCCATTCATCATTCATTAGATGATTGTTACGTATTCCTCCCTCCGTTCGTTGGCTCACTCGGAAATGCAAATTCCCATTCACTGGCAATCTAATCTGGAGAGTAATTGCAGCTCCTGGCCACCAGGATTCAATTAGAGACCATTAGGGGACAATGCAAGACGTCATCTCCCCATGCAATAATAATTGGGATCACCAGTGTCGGTGAATAATGCAATTTTCCAGCCGTTCCACATGCCCAAGCGTCTCTGGCGTGCTAAAAATAGGCGGAACGGCGTGGCAGAAAAGTCGAGCTGGCACGTGACGATTCCGGGCTCCACCGTGAGATGGACGGGACGGCTCTGCGACTTGATAAATGCGTGAAAGATAAATGAGAAGGATGCAGCTGCACTGCAGAAGGGAGCGACATCATATTTCATATTCTCTCGTATCTCGATTCTCGTCTCGGGAAGAGACTATTTGCCTAGCGCGAATGTATCTGAGCAAACAAACACAACACTAATAAATTTGTCGATAGATTCACTCTCCGGGCCGTCTGACGAGCGAGTTTCTGGCCCGAGTAAAGCCAATAAGAGCCAAAACAATGTTGATTAAATAATAACACACACGATATATAAAATGAATACAAATTCGATGGCTGGCAGGCAGAAAGCAAATAGAAACTGTTTATCTTCCATAAATAGTTTGCTCTGCTGCGCTGCAGTCTGTGAATGTCATTATGGAGAGGCTGGAACTGCACACACTTCGCACCGCGGAGAGTCTATTGGGAGCAAAAGAGTACGCCATTGCCATATAAATTGTGAGCTCGACAGATTTATTATGGATTTGGATTGTAGATTACTGCCGCGACTGTGTCTTTGACACCACTTTTCTGATTGGCCCTAATTTGAAGATTTATTGACGTGGATATATTTTTTCCTCTCTCGCAGACATTCGCTTGCAACTGAACGAGCAGCTACGATGTCTCGACGTTCGGATGGAATCTCAAGTGGCCATGATACAGGAGCTGCAGGACTTTTTCCGGCGGCGAGGCGAAGTGGAGCTGGACTACAGCAAGAGTCTCGACAAGCTGGCCAAGAGTCTGCAGCTGCGGCACAAGGAACAGAAGCAGAAGCGGGAGCAGTGGCCCCTCTTCTCCTCCTACACCTGCTGGCAGCAGCTCGTGAACCAGACAAAGTCGCTGTCGAAGGACCACGCGGCTCTCTCGGAGATCTACTCGACCCATTTGGTGGCGAGACTCCAGACCGTCTGCGAAGACGTCCAGCGGATCTACCGACGAGTAAGTTCTCACGATCGACTTGCCTATATAAGCTCCACTAATCCCCCCGATAACATCGCTGGAGCGAATCAATCATCTTGCTCTTTTGGTTGATAAATGGTTAATAACTGGTTGATAAAATCTTTTAATTTGTTTTTCTTCTGATAAGAAATTAGTTGATAAATAGTTTATAAGTGGTTGGTAAAATCTTTTCAATTAATTGATAGCTTCTTAGTTTTCTGTTCTCGAAAGATCTCTGGTTGAAAATTAGCTAATAAGCTGGTTGATTCAAAACCTTTTCCCCAAGCTAGCTTTATCTCCACTAACGCTCGTTTACCCAACAGTGTCGTGAAATTGGATACGAAACGCATGAGGAGATACTGCGTGTACTGCAAGAGCTGCACACAACAATGAAAACCTATCACACGTACCAGACAGACTGTAAAGAGGCTGAGAAAAAGTTGAGGTCTGCAGAGAATCAGCGGACCAAGTTGCAGCAGACGGTACCAAAAGAGAAGCTAGAGCGTAGTAAGAAGTTTAAGTTAATTGAAAAGGAAGTGCTCAAGGTGAGTGACGAGGCTTGGGAGAGTTTCTCCAGGAATGTCGGCTACTTTTGTTCGTTTTAGCGCAAAACAAAATACACAGACGCAAGACTGAAGGCCCTGAAGGCCAAAAATGAATATCAGCTGTGCTTGGAGGCATCCAATACGACCATTCACAAGTACTTTGTAGAGGATTTGAGTGATTTGATTGATGTAAGTTTTTTTTCACAGAGTCCCTAGTATGAGTCTCTAACCTTCTTCTCTCCTCAGTGCATGGACTTAGGGTTCCAGTCCGTCGTGTCCCGGGCCCTGCTGCTGCACGTGTCTGCCGACCAGGGCCGCTGCCGAGCGGTCCTCACGAACGCCGAGACGCTCTCGCACATCGTTCACGCCATGGACAGCCGGGCGGATAAGCAGAAGTTCCTGGAGCAGCACCACGGGGCGTTCATGATCCCCAAGAGACTCGAGTTCCAGGGCCAGCAGGACGAGGTGGAGCCGGAGCTGCAGAAGGCCCTGCACCAGGAGATGGAGTCGCGACTGCAGCACCTGGAGCAGCGTGTCAACAATCTGCGAATGGAGTCGGAGGAGATATGGAAGACGCTGGAGACGGCCGAGACGAACTTGATTGAGATCCTGAACACGAAGGACTACGATTGCAGCGCCCTCTTCGGGGACACGCAGTTCAACAAGCTCGAGACCATCACGCCCAAGCAGATCGCGGACAAGCAGGAGATTGAGGAGTTTTACATAACGGTGAGTGTTGGGGAATTTTTCCGGTTGGAAAGTGCTAATGTTGCGCGTTTCAGAAAATTCGCGAGTACATTCTGTGCACGTCGAGGATTGCGCGGTTGGACTCGAAGGCGGAGTTTCTGCGGAATGCGCTGGTTAAGGAAACGGCTCTGAACAACAGTATTACAGTGAAAGCGAATGCACAGAAGCGGTAAGCGGAAATCTACTCAATTTCCATTAACCTCAGGGGCTGTACAAGTCGATTGTACAAGTTTTGCAGCCAAGTGACTTGGAAAGCTTTCTTGAATTCAAATTTAATGGAAGAAGCTTCTTTTAACATTTTGTCTAATATTCCAGGAAGAGAATTGGACGCATGAATATGTCGGGAAGGCCCAAGCTGTTCGGGGGCTCCTTAGAGGAGTACCTGGAGGTAACGGGCGAGGACATTCCACTGATCATGAGGAGCTGCATCCGGGTCATCAATCTCTTCGGGCTGCACCACCAGGGGATATTCCGAGTATCGGGATCGCAGGTCGAGATCAGCAACTTCCGGGAGTGGTTCGAGCGCGGAGACGACCCGTTGGCCGACACAACGGACGCTTCGGACATCAACTCGGTGGCGGGGGTCCTGAAGCTGTATCTGCGTGAGCTGCGAGAGCCCATTTTCCCCATCATCTTCTTCGACCACTTGCTCTCCATCGCTCGTGAGTTTTTGTCTCATTTATGGCTTGAAAGTCTTGTAACGCTCTTGATTCTCCTCAGAACTGGACACGAAACAAGACATGATAAACGGCATCCGGAAGTTCCTTCTGAATCTCCCCCGCTCCACTGTGGTAGTCGTGCGATATCTGTTTGCCTTTTTGAACCAGTAAGTAGCCTCCCAGTGACCTCTGGAGCCCCTTTTGACTGTCTCGCTGTGTAGCCTTTCAGAGTACTCCGACGAGAACATGATGGACGCCTACAACTTGGCCATCTGCTTCGGCCCCACGCTGATGCCCGCCCCGGAAGACAAGGACCAAGTCCAGTATCAGAACCAAGTGAGTCCCTGAAGCGGCTTTTCCGAGTCAGACTTTGACGCCCCTCCGATTGCAGGTCAATGAGCTAATCAAAAACATCATCGTCTACCACGACGAGGTCTTCCCGAAGGACCTGGCGGGCACGTTCTACGAGAAGTACATCTCGAGTGAGCCGTTTGAAGAGTAAGTGAGACGCTAAAAAGGGAGCCAGAGTCTAACAATTTGCGGCTTTCAGTGACGTCGGCGACTCCCCGACCGACCAGGCTCCCGAGGACCCGGACTCTGAGGTGTACCCGTCGGAGGACGAGTCGGACACGTTCGAGGCGACTGTGCAGTTCGACTTCAACGCGCGCTCCGACCGCGAGCTGACCCTCCGGAAGGGCGAGAACGTGACGCTCTTCAACCAGGTAGGGCCCCTGTCTCCTCTCTGTACATAAACCGGGCTTGTAGGCGAGCTTTTGTCCTGTGGTCGTGACTCTCAATGTTGGTACTGCTTTGCAGGTGTCGAACGACTGGTGGCGAGGGGCTGTGAATGGCAAGAACGGGCTCATTCCCGACAAGTACATTTCGATCAAGATCAAGTAAGTGGCTTCTAGGCGTTTTTGTGTGTCTTTTCGTGACCCCTAGAGCCTTGAAGAGCGCTAACTTGCGGGTCGTTTCAGGGACGAGGACCGGGAGAAGTCGAGTGACCACCTGAAGTCGTCCAGCTCGGAGGAATCGGTGAGGAAGAGGCGTCCCAGCGGCAACCTCTCCCTCAACAGCCAGCTCTCGATCAGCACCCAGAACTCCAACACCCTCTCCAACATCACGTACGGCAGTGACTACACCACTTCGACGGTCAGCGCCAGCATCCCTGCCCCCGTACTGCCAAAGGCGCTCCAGCAGCACGACGAGAACAATCATCACCACCACCTGCACCACAAGGACCGGAATGGGCTGAAGGAGACGGACTTTCCGCAGTACGAGAACACGGAGAACCTGAAGAAGGGCGGCTCCTACGTCTACCACGACGAGCCGCACTCGTTCGAGAACACGATCGAGTTCATGGAGGACGCCACGCACTTCACTTACGAGGTACTGGAAACCACTGTTTAGCCTTGCTCTCTACCTTTAGCTCTTGTTTGTGTGTCTTGTCTTGTCTCTCATGCTCATCTCTCCTCTCGCTACCCTCTGCACATCCATTTCATTTTACGCTATGTAGCATCGTGTTTCAGCTGATGACTTATTTTTAAAAGATGTTTTTATTCGTATTTTAGGAGACTCAATTTTAGTTATGTGCGTGTTAGTTTTAGTCCTTATTCATTGTAAACATACTGCCCCCTCCCAAAAGCTGCGCTGTCTCGAAGTCTAGTGTAAGGTAGAGAAGTAAGCTTTCCCCGGAATAACGCTCATTGTTCATCACGATGGAGAGTAGCCGATAAGCCCTAGAATTAGTAGCAGCTTGTAGTATCACCTTCTCATGGAGCAGAGTGAAAGTTTTTCGTTGTAAATACAAATTTTTACAAGAGTCTGAAAGAAAGTTTCTCCAATGCGCGATTGTTTAAAGATTCTCACGCGCCAGCTCCATCCACCGCCACGCCACGTCTCTGCTCCGCTCTGCCAGTTTCGGTCGGACATCTGACTTGCACATAGCCTTTCCTCTTTAAATAATTGCATGCATTGGAGTTTGTGTTTTATTTTGCTGTTTTGTGATTCACCGCATCCCGACTTGTGCCCGTTCTGTGTCTCAACATTGACTTCATTTCTTTACACCTTTTTGTTTCTTTTGATATTTTGCAGTATAAGTAAAGTGAGGTTTACTGTATTTAAGAGTTCAATAATTTGTAAGTTAAGTATAGAAGAGTCGATATTCAACAGAATCCACAAAAGGTGAGGACGAATCCAGACTTATTTAAATGGATGTACCTAAACCATTAACCTACCAGTAAAACCAAGTGTACAGTAGCACCCCGATCGAAGGAGGCTTAACCAACTAACCTCACGACTCTCACGAGTATTATTTTTCGCGAATATCGACGCTTCCTGTTGGGATTACTTTTTAAGTTCGGCCTAATGTGTGATTATTTGTGTCCTTCTAACCTGCACGACCCTGCATCTGAACCTCTAACTCCCCCTTCCTTCCCCCGTAACTCGCTCCAGCACCGCACTAACCGGCCTCGTCTTTGCAGCACAAGCGCCCCGAGCCCATCTACGCCGAGCCCACGAAGATCACCCTCCCGTCGTCGTCCAAGGACTCCGAGGACTCGTCCTTCGAGGAGGTCGTCCTGCGTCCCAAGAGCGAGGACTCCAAGAAGCTAGACGCGCCCAAGCTCTCCCTCTACCGCAACAGCGCCGAGGGCATAGACGTCGACATGCCGGCCCCCACGGACGAGAAGCGACGCAGCGCCGAGGCTCCCCCCAAGGCGTCTGAAGAGGAGCCTCGGCGACGCTACCACTCCAAGAGCCTCAGTCTGTCCGAGAACCGCGTGGCGCTGGGCATCACCAACCTCTTCCAGCAGAACCGCGACCTGTGGCAGCAGAGGGCGGCGGGCAAGTCGACCCAGAGCCTCACGACTCCCCGCATCCTGTCCCGGAACCGCATCGCCCCCGACCTAGTCATGGATCTCCCAGTCGCCACGGACCCTGGGATCTCCGCCTCACGCGAGTCCCTCGACTCCGAGGCGGGGGGCGAGGAGGTCACGAGTGCCGAGCGATTCGCTAGTCAGAACCAGTGCACGCTGAAGAAGAACGAGCGGTTCGGGGACCTCGAGGTGGGCAAGAAGGAGGTGAGACTCGACTCCAAGAACCAGGAGAAGCCCAAGGCGGAGGTCAAGCCGCATCTGGAGGCCGCCAAGGCGCCCACCATCGAGGTGGAGGAGAGCAAGGAGGAGGTGCAGCTGCACATCGACGAGATGGGCCGCGACCGGGAACTCTCCAAGAGCCCCATCCCGCTCCACAACACCCAGAAGTTCGCCTCGCAGTTCGCGGGCCTGCATCTCACGGGCGGCTGCTTCAGCAAGGCCGACTCCGTTCCCAGCTCCAGCCAGACGCTCAGCTCCTTCAAGCCCCAGGTCAAGGTCAAGCCGCAGATCCTGAAGAAACCCCTCGTGCTTCCCCCCTCCACGCCAGAGCTGGCGCGTCGCAACCAGGAGTAGACTTCCCCCACGAGACGACGTCCTTCAAAGTAGGAACAACACCAATCAAGTAGAGCTTAGAATAGTCCTCGCTCCCCACTTACTGGATGTTTTAAAATTTTTCCCGACTCCCAAGCTGTTTAGACGTAAGGACTAGAAGGCAAGACTGGGTTTACACTTACATATATATTAGCGTTAGAGCGAAGGAAGGGATTGAGTACAATGCAACAGAGAAACACCGAATGTTCCAGGCCATCACTTTCCGAGATCGAATATGCGAGCTGTCCAAAAGGGAAGAGTAGCGATAAACATCCCACCACCATCTAGAGGCCCTCTCCTCCATTTTATACCTCAAGAGCTTCTTACCCCCAGAAATACATACATAGAACTAAAGGCTTATGAACTAAAGGTCGTTTAGCTGAGACACGAACCATAGCGAGAGAATCAAAGGTAGAAGAGGTGTAAGCTGTAAGCTAGGCGAGGAGGCAGAGAAGAAATATTTTTATAGAAAGTGTTTACCAAATTTCGTACTCATTCGTTTTTGAGATGTTTAAGGACGTGAAGTCGTAGACTAATTGGGTTTATATATCAGAATACTAGGCTACTACCCGTAGAGTTAGAGAATTGGCGCGTCTTGATTCCTTTAAGTACCGACTTTGATTGTGTCTTACAAACTTTCCTCGAAACTTCCTACACATTAGCCCGATCTCGAGTTTCCACACGAAGATTTTAGCAACGGCAGTTGCGGTCGATATAAATTTTATTGAGTTGAGAGCTTCAACCAAGTGCTAGAAAGAACAACATAATTTATTTTTAAAACTCACAAAATACATATAGAAAAAGTTAAGTTCTCAAAATTTTATCAACTCGTACATCCAGCATGGAATTAATTACAGATTTAAGTTAGTTGTTATATGCAAGGTGAAGAATAATATCAACATAAAATACAAATACGTTTCTAAGTCTGTCTTTAGGTGATCATTATCTCGTATTACTCAATATATTGAAAGCAAAAGCAAGGAATTTTAAGAAAGTTAAATTTAAATTTTAGTTCTTAACTAAGAGATGAGTCGCGTAGACAAAGTTTAGAATACCTTATACCCCACAATAATTAATCAACAATAAGCCAATAATAATAGTAATACTACTGATAAATTTACTAAGTATTAGACCATGATTAACTACTTGTCATTCAAAATTATACAACAAACAACTACATATATAATATGAATATCAATGTGACCAATAAATAAATATGAATTAAAGAGGACTTACCTGACAAAAATGAGCGACTTCATTGATTTTTCAAGCACATTTTATTCTGTAAATTTTCATTACACGTTTTTATTTCCTTGTTACTTTAATTTCTCTATACATTTTAGCTTACGATTCCTCATTTTCTACACTTTTGGCTCCTTTTAATCATTTAATTTTCCTTTTATCATATATTGTAAACGGTGAGTGACAGACAAATTTAGCTGGTTAATGGGATTGAGCATAAGAAGGCTCTCTAAGGAGGGGAAACTTTACACGATCATAGACATCTTAAGAGCTAAAATCCTATGTACACGCGACCTTTCAGAGGAGGATCATTTTGGAAACCGAGAAAAGTGTGGGTTGAAGGACGTCGGTGTCGGTGTCGCCTAAAACTTACTAACCATAAAAATATACAAAATTCTAAAAAGCACATTGTGGAATATTTGATAGTTAATCATTACTTTTGGACCATTTCCTCGCTATGCTACGTGTAAGTAAAGCCCTGTGGTGAGAACTGGGCACACAGAAGATTTTAGTATTTCCACAATTGACATCAACATTCTGATAGACATCGATTAGCCATGTTTTTACAGTTCTTGAGCATTTTTCATCTTTAAAATCTTCTTAAAATCACAAAAAGTAATAAAGACTCGGGGTCTGGGGATGAGGATGAGGAGGAGGTTACGTATCTGGGGAACAAATTCAACTAAAATTATTTGCTATGATGGCAGCTCGATGAAGATTGGTGATGACCCGCCTGGGGGCCCAAAACTGGAGAAGGAAGGAAGTCTTGAGACAGGAATACGCACCAGAAAGAACATCGTTCCTTGGAATTAGTAGAAATATTTGCCGTCTGTTAAATACTCTAGCTTACTACCTTTATGTTATTGTATAGTAATGGTTGGTTCGCGTTTCTTCACTTTATTGTTATTTAGTTGCTATATAGGTTCCATATAAATCATTAATTTGTCGTTACAAAAATTTCCAAGCTTAAAATTACTGACTTATACCGTTGATCACGTTATTTCTGGATTTTAGGTTGTAAAATAGAGGAGGCGGGGCCCAGGGAGGGGCGGGACTCGCGTGGATCAAAAGGACTCCCGGTCGGAACTTAGGCCTCGTCCCGACCCTCCCGCCGGCCCCCCAATTTTGTCTTGTCTCACTACGCCACGATTACTATGTAGGTTCTATAAAGTGCTCCTTTCCTGCTCTTCAAACAGCATCCACAAAATAATAATCTTTCTTCCGTATGAGTTGCATACTTCTATTTATATATCATAGAAAACTTTAAACATAAATTTAAAATACTTAGAAAGCTAATATAATATTATAATAATCTTTCTCTAATGCCACTTCTATAACAAAGTACAACAACAATAATTTTTTTTGTGACGCTTCTCCTGCGTCATGTTCATTTCGCGCACAACTGTTGCGAATACTTCGTTCACATTTAGGCGGTCTTTAGCTGAGGTTTCAATGAAGGGGCAGTCCCACATTTCGGCTAGCGCGTTTCCTGCAACGACACAACTTTTATCATCATCGGATTCGCAATCTCGAGGAGCGTCTTCGAAGTTTCAGTGCAGAACCAGGTATTGTGAAGGTACTGGCAAATTGAAAATCAATTCAGAAGATGCAGACAAAGACGACAATTTATCAAGTGTTCCTTCTCCCGATTCCGATTCTTGCGCACGTCAAGATAAGCTGTGACTGAGCTCGCAAACGGTAGTTGCTGCTATGCCTCAGTTGATGCAATTTGCCACAGATTGAGCAGGCGGAGGAGAGAAGTGATAGACAAGTTGATGGCGGTTACAGGATTGGGATCGTGTGTGAGGATCCCGTTACTTTCGCCAGGGCCGCATTAACCAAATGGGCCTTGTTTCGCAGGGCCCCTTTGTGTTCTGGGGGATTCCAAATTCTCCTAACGAGTCCTCAGAAGTTTAAGGAGCCAGATAAACATTCAAGGGACTCTTCAAACATTCAAAAGCGCCCTAAAAAGATCCTCTAGGGACCTTAAAAAACCATCAAATAATTCTAGAGCTTCTAAAAGCTCTATTTCTATTCAGTGAATAAGTTTCTAGAGTCCCATGAGTTGCAAATAAGGCCCTGAATTTTTTCGCTTGGGGGCCCTTTGTGTTTTAAGGGAATCCGAATTCTCCAAATAATTTTACGTGCCTCTCAAAAATCAAAGGGGGCCTTTAAAAAAATTTAAGGGTTCCCTCAATAATTTTTAAAGGGCCCTCAAAAGTTCAAGGAGCCATATAAAATTTCAGGAAGTCTCCTAAATAATTTAAGGGACTCCTTCTAGCTTCAAAAGACCTCAAAGAGACCCACTGTTCATTTACTTGGGCTTGTTATAAATTATAAGGACCCTACAAAATTTTAAAAAGGCTCTCTCAAAACCCTAGGGGCCTCTTAAAGCTCCAGAGTCCCATGAGTTGCAAATGCGCCCCTGGATTTTTTCGCTTGAGTGGGATTTAAATGTGATTAATGGTAGAATGGTCTGAGGGAAGGGGTTCAGGAGTCTCTCTCCCCTGAAAGTGGACCGGAAGCGGCCCCGGAAGCAGAAATGGCAACGCAAGTTTGTAGCGAGTGAGCGAAAAAAAACGACACAAAGAAACTCTGTGATTGATGAGACTACATGAAATCGCTGCGGTTTCCCGATGAGCTGTGACATTGATTACATTTGACATACTCGCGGCTCGACTATCGTTCAGCCGCACTCGGACAGCTCTGCCGGGCGATGATGATGAATGGGGGAGCGAGAGGTGAACTCTCGAGTTATTTTGCCACAATTTAGCTGTTTGTCTTTCGGTTTCACTTTAAAAGAGAGACGCGGGAGAGTAAGTGGATGTCATAATTCCCAAACCCAATAAGCAAAGTGCGCTCTGCCGTTCAATCAGAGGATCAATATTTGCGCTCGCTTGAATCAATTACGGCGTTATATAGGCTGGAGAGGGAGAGAGGGCCTGGAACTACGATTGTCTGAAGTCTCAATCGAACTCAATTTCTATTTCAATCAACACAAAATTGCATTTTCTTCGTCTCTCCTCCCCACCTCCAGAATCAATCTTTTCCTAGTGAAATAATTGAAAACGAATGGTGCATCTCGAGAACTTTTGTTTCGCCGTCTTTCAAACACGCCATATCTCTTCCGAGTAAATCCAATCTGACGTGCATTAAGATCTCCATATCAAGGCGGTTCAGTCTCGCGGAGTCGAGAGAGACGGCAAAGGGAACTAGTTTTTGAATACTTTTTCCCCATTTCCAGGAACGACGAAGTTGTCAATTCCTTTGAGAGATGCATTTTGCATATTGATAGCGACACTGCGCCCGTGGATGTAACGTCGGGGACTATTTGGAGCTCGGTGTGGCCGACAACTCCGAATTCGATCTGAAGTCGTGCGCCTGCCAATCGGAAGCCAGCGAACAAAGCAATTTGGAAACGATGATTCATGAGTTATTGTCTGCCTTTTCATCTTCTCTGATCTCTTGCTCTCCCATCTCTCTACCAAGACGCTGTATAAATCAAATTTCTGAATCACGGAGGACTGCACTGAGAGACACTCGAAGGAGGAAGTGGGTGACATGGCAATATGAGGACTTACCTTCTTGCGTTGATACTTCTCTTTGGCATTCTAAATCTAATTTATTGGCGACTAGGAGGATTGGAGCTGGTTGACTACCTTTGACCCGACTTATTACATTTCTCATACCCGAGATGTCCTGCAAAATGGAGAGAAATGGTGAGGAAAACGCTGAATAATTGCTGAAACATAATCCGATTTTACAGAAAAGCTGCACCCACGTTCAATATTTGATTTCACGATTCACGACTGCGGACATGGGCTTTATCCCCCGCTTTCCCGCACACAAAAGAGCAAAAATTAATAATGAAGCCTGTTAGTGACCACTTGTGATGCGAGAAGTGGGTTATGTGAACGCAAACATGTGCGCAACCTGAGCTCCCTCCTCTCCCCGGATTCCGGCGAGTTTGAAAGCGAGCTTGATGATGATACCACTGGACACAGAGGATACCAGAGTGAGATATAAAAAGCAATGGACTCTGCAGATTATTAACTTATATCTGTGCATTTCTAGAAGCACCAGCTGCCGCTGAATCACGATTTAATTGGGATTCAGGGATGCCGAGGATTGAGATTTATTCAATTAGAGAGCCTGAATCTGGGCCACTCTCATTCGATTACTGTGACAGGTATCATTTGATTGAAATTTAAACGTGACAGGGCCCTAGAGGATTGTACTAGAGGGGGAATGGAGATGGAGGTTTTCCCATTTTGAATTTCCATGGAGGCGAATTTTCTTAGCCACCATTAACTTTGGAATTTTTGTCTAAATATTTAATCTTTTGTGTTTCTTTCATGGAGGGAATTTTTTTCCCCCGAAGCTCTTTAAATCAGCTTTTCAGGCTTTTGAAAATGCGGATTTTTCGAACATATTTTTGAAAATTAAGTTTGAAAAAAACTTAAACAACTCAAAGACTAACAGTCAAATCTTACGTGAAAGAGAAGTTTTTCCAAAATGAGCCTTTTCAAAGGCTCAATCTAGGCTTCAAAAGTTAATGATGACAAAAAACTTTTTTGTGCATTATACATATGTATGATATATGTATGTTTTATATAGTTGAAATTTATGGAAAAAATACGAACATCACATTTTTCATCTGAGAGCCATAAGAGGCTAAAATTTCTAAAATTAACTAAATCGTACGAAATGGGTTAAGGATGAAGCTTTCTATAGCGGACAATTTCGGAAAATACCCCTCTATGACGTAGATACTCACTTGAAATGTTTGGTGATTTGTTAATGAATACATTACAATAAAGCCATGACCATTTTTAATGTACAAGTCTCGCATGGAGGCGAACTGCTCCGTTCCTGCGGTATCCAGGATCTCCAGAACGCACGGTGAGCCATCAACCTGCAAATAGAGAGAGGGGAGAATATTGAAAGCTAGGCCACAGACATCGGGTTCAAATAAATTGATTAATACTGAAAATGTAGCTGCGAAGTATAAACATTGTTAGCCCCAATTGCGTCTTGGAGGCGCTGCACCACCTCCGCTGGCGTATTGAGCTCATGTTTTTGTTGATAAAGTGCAAATTGTGCCAATGTGGAACGACTGGCTCTCTTTACGTAATCCGAATTCCACTTTGCTGGCGTGCAGAGATATATGTGAGCTGTGAGAGATTGCATTGTGTGTGTTTTCTTTACAGCTTCATCGCTTTATTAGTATGGTAATTGCAAATTGGGTTTTTGCTACGTGCGATTCAGCTTGGAGGTGGAGTGGCGAGTAGCCTAGCTCGTAATTAAATTATTGCAAATGGGCTCTCGTCTTTCGTCATAATTTCGCGGTAATTGAGTAGTCCGACCCCTTGAGTATTTTCCCCTTTCAGGCCAATGACGGGTTGAAATTACCGTTCTTAGCTCTTTTATTTACAGTTCTAGGATTTCATAGGCATAATTAAAAATCAGAGAATTTCCACACCACTTTCTACAGGCTCCAATGGGGCCAGCCTTTCGAGTTGGAACTGATAAAAATTTAAATAAATTAAAGACGTCAAACAAACTTTTTCTAGCACCAATATTGTCTCCCCAATCTTTTAAAATTTTCAGGGCATAAAAGGTGGCCAAATTATGGCTCAAATACCAGAAAAACAGACAAGTCATGGCGCCCTCAAACACAACAACCGCTCTCTAACTGATGACGGTCTTCTAAATGGCATTTTCATGCGCTCAAATCCTCATAAAATGCTCTGTTTTCACATGCAGCACATTCAGATAATCTTGAAAAGCTTCCCGTGTCTGCGTCGCGTGTAAAATTTCCACAGCTCGGAATATTCTTGGCTCAAGCAACCGCGTTTATTAACACTTTCGAGTGAGATTATTATTACAGCATAGCTCTGCCTCATGATTTACGGCCTGCATTTACTTCTCGCCTGCTTTTTGCTCTCGTTCCCGCTATGTACGTTCTGCTAATTCTAGCTCGCCCACAAGGTTACCATTAACCCGACCTTAAAAACTTTTTTGCCAATCCACGGGCTCATTATGCGGCCGCTATTAATTCCACCGGTCGAGCGACATTGCAATCGCGACTCTAGGATCAATTATACGGCAGCTTAACGAGAGGGCTTGCTCAAAGTGGAGCGGCAAAGTGGTCGTTAAATGGGAAATTGCTAGATGACAGAGCCGTCGCTCCGCATGTGGTGTATTTTTTGCGGGCATGGGCACGGGCACGAGGATGGGGGGTCAGACTGGCGGGTGTGGCGATCGAAAGCAATTTGCAGTTTGTAATTACAAGGGCTGGAGCGTGCGCAGGCTCTCGTGGAAGCGAAAGCGCTATTTGTTACACCAAATTGGGCCGTAATGAAGATATTTTGGCAGAGATCTCCATTCACCAACGGCAACCGGATTAGGAAGACTGAGAGGCATGCAAAACCTGACCCGCATTGAACTCGATTTTCAACGCCTCATAAGCCATAAAGAATCAATTTGGTTAGCAGCTGCTGCCGAACAAATTGCCCCCAATTGCAGCTTTATCTCCATCTTTCGTTCTCCATCTCGCAAAACTACAAATTATGCATTATAATAATATTGTTTCCGAGAACATGCCTCGACCTGGGCAGCATGCCGCGCTGCCTTATCAGTTGCCAATGCGATTTCCCGTTCCACAGCCAGGGATGTGCTTCCAGTGAGGGCTAGAATTTTTCTTCCCAATTTAAGGACTCACATTAAACTTTTTGGCATGAAAGTTGACGCTAAACATCATAATATTAAATTAGGAGCATTTCGACAGGTTGACACATTCATCGGCTCTCATTTCCAAACCACTTGACATAGAGCTCTGAGCTTTGGTACACATAATTTTTGACTCAAAGTTAGTAAGAATTTGAAAAGATTGATTTTTAGCGTCCCCTGGGGGGAAGTTATTAACCAATAGGTCCATTTTCCCATACAAAATGGACCAAAAACGTAGAATTTTGGTCTAAAAATAACTACTAGTGGTAGCTTCATAATACTTGGCACAAGTGTTGAGTCTGATAAGGTCCTAAATTTCCTTGAAGGACACTTGGATAGAAAAAAAGTTATACGAGGGAAAAAAAATCTCCTTGAAAAGTTGTAATTTTCAGTGGAAGGAGTAAAAAAAATCACAAATTCACCTGTTTTCGGCCACATAAAATCCAATAGACAACAGTGCTCCCTAAATACTTTTCATAAACTTTCTCGGGAGTAAATAAGTATGTTATGATTTGTGCTAAGTTTCAGCTTCCTAAGTCAACTTTTCATGATTTCATATATCCTCAATAACTCTGTATTATATTGTACTTGAGTGTCCTCCATAAGAAATAGTAATAGTAAATCCTTTAAAATATGTACCGACATCCCATCCCTGGCCATAACATTGTATGCCTGTTAAATTGCACAGCTACCATTGCGAACCAATCCGTCCCATTCGTCGTGATCCAACAATCAATTATGAGCTGTGGTCATGGACGCATTGTCTTACAAAATACCGCAGAGTGGTACATTGCTACTATGCATGAGCGAGGGACGCAGAGGAGGCTGCACCAGTAAGACGATGGAGTCGTAAAATGGCACGTTCTTGTGTCTTGTCTCGCTGCACCACGCTCCACTGATCCGAGATGCAACACCGCGCCATAAACCTATTGACTATCGTCTTTATGACGGACACATTTTACACCGCGTCACTCGCAGCTCGGGTAATTTTTCATCCCGTTCCAGTCGCGAACTCGGTGGGACAGAAAAGTCTGCCAAGGAGCCCCCCACAGTCCGGCCCTGGGTCCTCCTATTGCACCTTTTCTCTCCCCGCTGGTTCGCGTTTGTCAGGCGGTGATTGAAGCACTTTCACGGGTACACGCTGCGGTTAGAGCGAACATTGTTATGTAAATTGACGCTTTATAAAATATGGAAAATAGAGGCAGCCGGTCATGGTGGCCCTCCGAAGAGTCAAGTGGCGTGCAGAATTTTTCCGACAACCCACAAATTGCCACATCACGACTCCTGCCAGAAGATGGACGCCGACACGCGGTCGAGCAATTTCGTTTTTTTAAAGCGTTTTTTTTGCATACGATGAGGCCCTGCAGGGATCATTTTGCGAGAAGCGGGAGATACAGAAGTGCAAATTCGGCCATTCCCTTGCGAAAACGACCACGGAGCTATGACTGAAAGTTGATATGGACGAGTATTCAAATTGCGCAATGCCGAGCCAAACGGCGGCAAATGCGAAAAAAGCTCATTTGAATAAATTTTAAAGTTATCTCTCGTGTTCATGTTAGTCCCGATATTATCTCCAGAGAATCATGAGTCTATTTGAAATATGTTAGATGTGGGATTTTATGAAATATGCCTCTGTTGCGCGAGGCTAAATGGGGATTAGGGAAATCGTGGAGTTTTTTCGGGAGCCTTTCTTGGCACCTGTTGCCGGGCCGAAGCTGTCATGCATCGGTAATGAGCGAAATACGCAGTAATTGCCGCTATTAAATGATCACGAAGGCATGCTCTCTCTCTTTCTTCCGACAATACAGCTGCTCCGACCAAATACGTGCTGATATTTTTATGCGCGTAGGAACCAAAGCTCTCTAGAGACATAGCCTGATACTTTAAATTGACTTTGGAGGCACTTGACAGTTTTCCAGGCCTCACTGGACCTCTAGAATATTATCTGTACTAGGAGTCGAAGGTCACTGGGAGGTACTGGGAGTCAAAGAAGCATCCTATGGTATCTAGCTATGAGTGTAGGAGACTATGGTAGGAACATATCCATCGCCTTGCCACTCGGCGATTACATTATACAAACAACATTACGCCAACAGCATCTCAGACACACTCACACATATTTCGTGCCACTTCGCAAGCACGAAAGAGACCATTATGTTTTTCCGTGTATCATTTTCAAGAAAGCGCAGCAAAAAAACGCACAATGGACCAGGCAGACATCGGTGATTATTCTCAAATTAGCCCATTTCGCTCTCTCTCTCGCTAACATATAGCCCAGTTGTCGTCGGCGCGGCGTTAATTAAACCCGGAAGTGTTTATTAAACGGCGATGGCGCGCGGCCCCAAGGTCAATGACTCTGCGGCTCCGAGCTGGATTGAATTAAAATGTTACGACGGAGCACTGCCGGCATTTCTAGGTGTCTACGAGCAGGCACCGAGGATGTACGAGTAATCCTGTAATGGGATTTTCTCTCCCCCACGGTTGCCTCACGTACTCTCGAGTTTACTTTGGATCCCACCGCTCATATAGACACTCTGTAAATTTACTCTCCGGGCTGCCAGTTTCCTGCATCCGGGAGACGAAGATGCTTGCCGAAACTTCCTGAGCAGAGGGTGGCTCCCGAATTCTAGAGCTTTTCCTTGTTCAGGTAGATGTATGCAGGACTGTTATGCTAATATTGGTGATGCAATAGACAGCCATTTGCATAAGAAGAACAAGTCACGTGTTTGTCTTAAAGTCGCCCAGATTACACAATGACTGTTCTGTGATTCAGAGGCCAATCCCTGCACCACTTCGAAGCGATATGCAAATTGAAAAATTACATATTTGCTCGCAAAAACCACAAGCTGAGTCATTTGGTGGTCGACCGCGGGTACGGAGAGGCCGACAAAAACCCAAAAGCTCTCGCATGATGGAGATTAGCGATCATGTGGCCGTCACTGTTGTTGTTTCACTTATCACACAACTTTCCAGTCTCTAAATTTTCCCATTTTTCCGGGCCTCAGCAGTCTCACCACAATAATAAATGGCGCAAACTGCGATATTTGCATATTTGATGCACAAACTCAACATATGTTTTTATGCAGCCGGAGTGAAGCCAGTTTAAAACTATTCGTTTCCCAAAAACAGCTTTTCTTCTTCTGCTTCCCTCCCCACTCGGCTTAAACGGTTTCGTGTTTTTGCAAAAACACACTCGCATTCACTCAACAACAAGTGGGGTGTATATTTTCAGGTGTTTAGAGTGCACCTAATAAATGTTTTTGCGAAATTTCATCTGATTAAAACTTTTGTAAACATCATGCTTCATTACCCCACCGCATAATACGGCTGCTGTGGATCTTGCTTTTGCGTCTCGACTCTCGAGATGGGCTCAGAGGGCTCACAATGGCCACACTTCATTGTTCTTTCGCAGAAGAAGAAGACACCCTTCACCTGCACTTGTTTTGCGAGCCAACAGCACAAAGAGATCTCTTATTTAAATATTTGCGAGGCACCTGACAGCACGAGAAGTGAATACAAGTAAATTTAATTTGGTTGCTAGCTATCCTTTTGAAGGACTCGGCACGCCACTTGCTGCTGCATGAAATATTTAGGAGGAAATATAAATGTGAACCGAAGCGAGAGCATTCCTCTGCTTTTTCAAATTTTCCTGGCATGCATGTTAGTATCTCTTTCATCATTAACATTGTAGGAGCCAGCGAGCAGAGACTCGATGAAAAATCACGGAGTCGTAAAATGTTTGTAAAATTTCTCCGAGATATGCCTCCTATGTGAGGGAGGCACTCGCTTGGAGGAGAATCAGTCAATGGCACATTTGATTTTATCTCAGAGCGAAGTAAATTTACACTCCACGCGGTTCCATTGTTGTCACTTTTTGGTACAGTTTTCCTAAAAAAATTGGCTATTGTCTATGATAAAGGCGTAGGGTCCTCTTTTTACGATTTAGAGGAATTTCTCAGAGCTTTTCAGAGACTTTATAGAGAACCCTTCAAAAGACCTCTCTTGAAATGTTTCTTCCCTACTAAATAGTAAAACGAACCACTTAATGGTCAGTCTATTTTTGAAATTTATATAAAAAGTATTGAAAACTGTAAGCGTCCATTCTGGCGAAAATTTGTACCAGATTTATTTTATTACTCCTTAGAAAGTATTCTAGTTTTTGGAGGACTCAACTTACAATGGCCAAATTAGGCTTGATCTATCAGTTGTTTAAGGAGGTAGCAGAAAAAATTTTTTTTATCTCTTCTTCTAGAGAAATTTCGAGAAAAAGTAAGCAACCTTTTCTCCTGGAAGACGAATTATAAAAATCACAAACCAATTTTTTTCTGCTACATCTTTAAACAAATGATAGATTAAGCCTAATTTGGCCATTATAAGTTGAGTCCTCCAAAAATTAGAAGACTTTCTAAGAAGCCATAAAATGCAAATTTTCTGCGAGAATGGACGTAAGAGTTAGCTGAAGAGACCTCTAAAGAATTTTTGTAAGAATTTTTATGAAATTGTAGCTTAAGGAAGCCTATTTTCGCACTTGCTCAAGTTTCTCCAACTTTTTTGCGTGCTGGAGACACTTTTTCGTTCTCAGGTACTTTCTCGCACTCGCTCGTCCCAATTAAAGCGCCATTAGCGGCAATTTGGACTACCTGTCGCAGTGCTCACTCTTCAAAGCGGCCACTCAATTGAAAGTGCAAAAGTGAAAATAGCGACCTGCGGGCACAAAAAATGCAATGTCACAACTAGCCTCTCATGACGGTCATTACACGCTAAGTAATGATTTTGTAGTGAGCAAATTCGCGGCAAAGTGAAACTCCGAGCCCCATGAGTCCGCAGCTCCGCACTCCGCGTCAATGAGTCCGAGCGAGCACTGCGCTACATATTCGAGATAATAATAAGTGACCGCGGGCAGAAATGTATACACCAGCATGCCCATTTACGGCGATAGCATAATAAAATCCAACACTGACACAGTGTCAGCCTTAGCACTCGGGGGCAGGGACGGTGGAGGCGCGACAGGACGAGGCTCGGAAGCGCCCACAGCAGGCGCCATCCCTGGTCTCAATGATATGAGTTAATGATAAATAAAATTACAGTAATGGCGTATCGCAAGAGGTCGGCGAGCAGCACAGGTAGGGAGCCAGTTATGCAATTCAATAGCAAGCGAAAGTGTCGATTAAATTTATATCTTCTCGTCTTCATGCAAGTTCGCTCGCTGACGGATGAAAGAGTTGGCGAGCACACGAAAGATAATAGAAAAATTGCCTTGGCGCTCGGTGCTCAGGCGGCGAGCGATAATAAAACAATATAAGCGGGCTGGTTTCTATTATTTTTGTTTACACTCCACTCCAACCAACTGCTCTCCGTCATGATCGGAGCCGTGTTTTGCTGCCATTTGCCACCACAACAATTTTCATGTCAAGCTACCGAACAAGGTTCCTCCTCCTCCTTTTCTCTCGTCTCGCACCCACCGGTAACGAAAGTTGGAGCCATTTCCATAGAGAGCTACTGCTAGAGGAGCAACTCGATTGACCATTGATCATATTTTTACACTATTTTTTCCAAGGCAGCGCCCCCTAACGGTAGCGCCACAAAACTTTAATGCCCTCCATGTTGTAGGGCGTGGTCATTTTAGGGGGGGTAGCCAAAATTTTAGACTGCTAAGAGGAAAAAGAGGACCATAACCCTTAAAAATCCTGAAATTTTGTGGAAATTTATTTTTTGAAGGTTTTTGGGAGTTTCGAGTGTCGTAGAAACCTCTGGTAAGGTTTTTTATGTTTGGCATAAAATTTCGCAGTTTTAATTGTTTTACAGCATGGGTGCTCAACCAAAAGGGAGCCTGAAGGAATTTTCCAAAATTAACCCTAGAGCCAAATTTGCCAAATTTTTCACCTTTGGGCTCTGCCAGAGCCGCCATCTTAGCAGATAGGTATATAAATGGGATACTTGACGGATTGGAAATTTAATAGTAAAGAAAAACATTCAAATGTGAGGTCAATCGAATATTCCTCAAGCTCACACGGCCTCCTAGAGTGAAAACATTTCCAAAAACCACATCTCCCAAACCCTACTTTAGACTTCTCTAATATTTTGACAGTTTTGTTTTCTCTTAAGACCCCATCGAAAAAATAAAAAATAAAAATAAAAAAATAAAAAAAATAAAAAAAATAAAAAAAGAAAAACGAGTTGTCACTCTAGCAAAACCTCTCTGTGGCCATTTCACAGGTCTTTTTGTTGTTCGTCTTAAACGCAACTAAATAGCCAATATGAGAGCGTAACAGTTGCGTCATAATCACGTGATACGATCGAATTTGGCCCTCTTACTCGCTAAAACTAACTACCGGTGCAAATTATCGGCGGCCCCATCGCGTGGGAAAGACACTCTGCGAGTTTGATTGAATCGCTGCGGTCAGACGGCAAACTTTGCCAATTGACAGCGATGTTCTAAATTGGGTGTTATTGCCAGTTGACTTTGGCACTGGGACCACCTCTTAACTCGGAAGCAACTTCTCGATTGACGTCGATAAATCATCCGAACACTGGCCCCTCCTCTCTCTCTCGTCCTCGTCCGGGATATTTTAATATCCTGTCTCTCAAGTTGGGTGATAGAAGATCAGATAATTGAAATTTGTTGGGGGAAGCTTAATCACTGCGGCTTTTGTTCATCATCCGAGCTGCAGCGGAAACTTTGACGACTCTCAATCGAAGCCTCTCAAAATAGATGAAAATATTGTCTTCCGAGCAAACAGACGAAGTTTCCCATTTGGTTTCAATTTCACAAGTAAACGACAGGGACCAGGGACTCTTCTACGCCGACTGCTCTCGAGACGGGATGCGGCGTCTGCGAATAAGCCCGACCTCTGTCAACTGCGGCACGTTAATATAAAGCAGTTTTCCACCTCATAAAGATGCCGACATAAACTATGAGAGCGCAAGAACATATTTTCCTCCCACATCATTTCTATTTCTGATCTGCACCCATGTGAAGATTTCGGATTTGCACAAACACACATTTTATTTTGACTAAACCGCCTCTAGGTCTAGAACCTGGGAACAAGCAGTCTTCTGAAGCGCAACATGCTGCTTCTGTTATTGAGTTTTGCCTCCTCACTCTATTTGCCTTCGCTCTCCATATGAGGTTCACTCTGCTGGTGCAATACCCTCACTTGATATAGTTTTGATTTGTTCAACTGAGTTACTCGCTTCAGTTGAGCTCGAGCTCGTGCCAGTACCACTGGGAAAATTCTTCCGAACGTTATAGCTACTTACGGGTGGTTGGATCAATATTGAGAAATACCATTTACGAACGCTTCGAGTTCGTTTAGCCTTCAGCTTCGCCCGATATGGAAAATGGTATTTGGGAATTTACGATAACGTTTTTAACTTTCAGCGGATTTTCCCTCACCCCTCCTCGTCGGTCTGTTGGGCCGATGACTCATCAAGCGCCAGCGCTTTTGAGACTTTCCGATACGCGAAGTCGGTGTAGCGAATTTTAGGTGCTAAAATTGGCATCTCCGAAGGTCGTAAATTTGGGCATTAAAAGCCGAGACTAGCTTAGACGTGAATTTACTGGGCGCATGCAGGGCCAAAACACTATAAAACACTTCGAGGGAGAGGCCGTAAACCTTTTAATGGCTCTGCACATTCTTGAACGGGACCTAATTAATGGCCGAGATTGCGCTACCAGCACTTGCTTTTAAGGGGGATTGAGAGTGCGGGGCTTAGGCTCCCTCAATCTAGGAATCATTTGCAATCTCGGGCGCGGATCCCGCATACTTCGCTGCAGCGAAATGGCTGGGAAATAAATCAAAAAGACAAAACTTTATATAATTCCTCCGCCTGACAACGCACAAACCGGCTCTTGCACGGCCTAGCCAGGAAACATTGTAAATTATCATCCTACTCGAGAGCAACCGTGCTAACGAGTTGGCGCTTAGTGTTGATTCTGAAGCCTTTTTCGCTCGACACGGCGAACTTGGGCGCAACATTTGGCCAACTTTTTGCCTCCTCGCACTTCATTACTCTCTCTCTGTGTTTTGGCCCACATTTCAACTCGCTGCAATTTCCAAGAAGAGTAGAAAACCCCCAAAGATCCGCCCAAACCAAGTTCCTCGCCCCATCGCACACGTTACATCATCGCACTATTAAAGTTCGCCAACTTTCAAGACTTTCCTAATCAGTTCGCAATCATGCCGTTTGCGCTCAAAGTTGCGAAAGAAAACTAATCAAACTTGCTCAGCGAGCGCTGGTTCTAGGGATTCGTGGATTCGTGGAAGCCCAAACGAAGCGGAAGCGAGTTAGTCTAAACACACACCATGCTTTTCCGTCATCGCCCCGCTCTACAGAAATAGAATAAGACCTCTTCTCTTATGGGAAGTGTTACAATGTTACGAGTGCATGATGTGGCGTACCCTCAATGTTACAATAACAATAAAATTGCTGTAAATAATTAATGTCCCGAAATAGAACGAACAATAAGCACTTTTCCCGCCGTTTATTCAATCAGACACTCCATTGGTGGGGCGACGGCGGAAAGGTGACACGTAATTAATCATATTTAGGTCTCATTAGGCAAGGCGATCGGGAAAGGGCCGGATTTGCGTCAGGAAGGGCCGTCGATTCATAATTTATGGTTTAAATTATTCCCCCCGTCCCGTCGATAGAGGGCGGCTGGCGCCAGTCTCCTTCATTTTTAATGGCGCTCGCACGACATGGAGCACACGAAAGCTGCCCCAAGTCAGGACACATTAGTGCGTTTACCGAAGGGTCGTCCTGAAACGTTTCATGTTAATTGCCCCCACATGCCTCTTCACCCTTTTCCACTGGGATTTCCCCACGACTCGGGCTCGTCGAAATGCCAAAAGAGGTCAAGGAGAAACGACATAGAACAGGCACGAGGAGGATCATGCAACACCCATAAACTAGCATCGTGTAATTGAAACAAAAGAAGGTGAAGAGAGACGAGGAGGAAGATAAGCGAAAACAATCTCATGTCTTATTAATTTGAGCTTGATTGTTTCGCAACACGCAATTGAGTAATGAAAGCTTACGATGCATTATTGCCATTCGTTTGAGCGACTTACCATCTTCATATTTGCACTGCATCGAGCTGTTGTGCTATTTCTGTTTCTGCCTACCCTCATCATCAATCCCATTTGCATTTCCGCTCCAATCAATCCGACCCGATCCCCGGAATGAGTGAACGAAGCGCATACTTGACTCGTGCATTCACCTCCCACGGCCCGCTTCAGCTCACCTCGGCACTCCAGACCACCTTCCCCATATATCCCTCTAATCTACAGAGTACGACCCAACGAGCTCCTTTTCAGTGGCGTAGTAGTAGTAGTAGTAGTAGTCAATTTTAGGGACAAAAACTTCTATTTTAAAAATTGAGTTTTTCCAAACATTCGAAGGTTTGACCATTTTAAAAATTATTAGTGGTAGATGGATGGATTGAGGGGTGGGGGCAGAGGGTCACGCAGGGTCATCCTATTGTGACCCATTCTTCATAGACGGATTGCCCCGGACTCAAGATTTTAATTTTTTCTGGGAGCTCAAAAACTCCTCCAAAATCTTCCAAAAACATTAAAAATCTATAAAAAGCAAAACTTTGAGGGCCCCTAGCTTCGTCCCTGTACATAATAGAGGATATATGTGGTACCATGATTTGCTAGATTTGACACATACTACAACATACTAAAATTTCAGCTCAATTGGATGTAAAATAAGGAGTTTTCACACAAAAGTAAAACACTCCCCATTCCGCCCCAAGAGGGGGTAGGGATCTAAAATTATTAGCCTGCCCCCCTACAGACCATGACCTACACGATGCAAAAAACGCAGCTCTCTAGCTCTTCTGGTTCTCGAGTTGTGAAATTTCGGACAGACAGACGGCAAAGCAGCCACAATAGTACATTTTTTGCAAAATGCTGAAAATGCACTAAAAAAAGAAAACCCTTTAGAAGACCTCCTTTCTACGCCACTGCTCCCACGGTTATATCATTCATGAGCCGAGCACAGTGTCTCTGCTGCAGCATGACCTTTATATCGAGCATTCAAATGGCAGCCCGGCTCCCCCATCTAAATCGAGTGTTTGTGTTTCTTTTGTTTGGAATATTCCATCTACATAGATTACTCCACTTCGGGACCCCCCTCGTATTTTCCTCCACACTTTCCTTGTACTTCTTCGAGTTCGCCCTTTGTCAGTGAGTAGGGACACAAAGTCTGGAAAATAAAAACCGCAAGGTAGACGCACCAAGACGAGTGTTTTTAATTGCAAAGTTCAGCAAAAGGCCGGGGGGAAATAGCGACATTGACAATGGAAATTTATTTAAATTGCGTGCTCGCAGACTGAGGCAACGCACTTGCCCTAATGGCGCGACGTTTCCTGCTTCTGGACGCAATGCTACGGCTCCCAGGGACCTGCACTTGCGACATTCCTTCCCGCGCAAAGTCGTAAATTTACACGGGGCTCCCCACCCATAACTCTTCTCACTCTCAGTAGCAATGCGAAGTTTTTCTTGCCCCAGCGAGAAGTATTTTAATGAAACACACAAAGTTTTATAATGCCACTATCGGAGAGAATTGTCTGAAGGTGTTTGGATCAAAAGTATGAGTTATTGCCACTAATAAATGTACTAGAAACGGCGCTCTCGGTCCCACCGAGATGCTTGGTTGACTTGCTGGAATTTGTATAAACTTTTCGCTTTAAATCCCATTCCTGAACTTTTCTGCATACCTCTTGCCAGCAATAAAAATGTGCAGAGGGGTTTCCTTATCTCATATACATCATCAACCTCGCATGGGAGATGAAATTTATGAATGACTCCTCGCAAACGTTGAAAAATGCCTCAATTTCAGAGATAAAATGCCAACTTAAGGTGTCACAGCAAGAAATGGGTCTGCGAGTCGACAAAAAAATGGGGCTTCGCGGAATGTCCTCTCGCTCTCCGACACACATTGCTCGCCTTCGCCATCAGATAAGGAAAATAAATGGCATTCTGCGGCGCAAAACCTGATTGGGGTCAAGGCCGGTCATTATAATAATATTTGCAAGCGCTGCAGCCCACATTCGAGTGAAACAAAAGACACGCCGCCATACTTTTTTCTCACACAATACCCCATTGAGGTTGCTAATGAGATGGAGCTGCGAGCTATTGACTTGACACACTACGACTCCATCAAAACCAACCCTGGAGCACTGTCTTTCATTTGCAAGGTGATAATTATGGTGTGCGTCGTGTGCGACATTCGGATAGCATTCATCCCACTGGTTGCCACTTTTATCACCGCGGAGGATCGCCCTAATTTCAATTTGTTGTGGGGTAGGAGGCGGAATAATGTGCTTTTAACAAGCCAAACTTTCTCCTTTCTTCTTTTCAAAAGTCGACTCGAAAGGCTGGTGATGAAAATGCGGACGGAAAGAAAGTGAATTAAGGAGGAAATTGTGGTAATTGAAATTTATTTACTATCTTCCACGTGTTATCCAGGCCTCCCCCAGAGCAAATGATGTGCCAAGAGAAACATATTTTAAACATGATTAAGCCTAGCCGTGCCGTTTTCCAATGAAAACAGCCATTTTTCAGCCTACCGCCAAACTCGGGGATCCCTTGATCCAACCCAGAAAACGAATTTCCGCCCGTCGTCCCGTTGGACGTGATACAAATGGCAAAAATCACTTTTCGCGACACAATCACGTACGTGATACACGATTTAGTACCTTATGGTTTATTGATGACTACCTCGGTGCATGCCAAGTCAGCCAGCGGAGGCACTCCAACCTCTGCGACGGGATATTGAATTAACGGCATCCTCTTATGCAAGCGTGTCCTTGTGGAAACGAAAGCGAGCCCTACTTAGTGCTCTCGTGTCCAATTAAGAGCCACCTCCTTCCCATGTATCATGCAACTGCTCTGATTTCGCCAAGGCGAGCAAAAAGCATATCGAAGCATGTGGAAAAAGCGCGCGCACGTGAAGTGCCAGCGACACAAACAAATGGATTACATAAATCTTTCAGCCGGCTCATCCGAACGCACATCGTTGAGGCGAAACGAAATGACAATTATACCTAGACACGGATACCCTCTGCCCCGTGAGTTTTCAGTGCCCATTTTGAATGGAAAAATTGACCTTTTAGTTCAATCCTTTCAAAAGCTTACACACTTTGAGTCAATTCAGACCTCTACCTCAATAATAGAGATAGAAAAGTGTAAAATGAAAATAGGAGAATTTTTAGCTCGCCCCAGGAACTGTCAAATTGCTTTGGAACTGTCAAATTTGACAAAATTATCACCTGAGGCGATATATGTGTATTTCCACTCTATGTATTTTTATCTTTACTACCTCAAGTGGTTTGGAAATAAGTGAAGTAGAAATATGCCTTCTAATTTAATACTATGATTTTTTTATATGTCTCTATGCGGTCATATCTGCCCATTCTTCTACCAAATGTGCATTTTCGACCCTTCATCTAGCATCCAAAGAAGATTGACGTTGTCAAAGATCAATAAAGCGAATTTGGAGTCAATCAAAAATTGACCACCCAAAAACTTCCCTACCAGACGGTACCTCATTTTCTGCAAATTGCCTTCAGGTGCTGTTTGTTTTGCCAGTGCAGCCCAACTATGAATGAAAAACTAGCGGTTGGGAGCTCACTGGCTACTCGAGGCAAGTGGTCTGGCTTTGTAACATAATCACCTTGAATCAAGTGCATGGGAGAGTGAACGAGATTATTTACTTTCCCTTTTGTGTTTCGCGCTTCAAATCAGTACAATAATGTAACAAAGCGCTCTTTCTTTCCTCCATTTCTCTCACGTATCGAACGAGAGGTGTTTGATGTTCACCGCAAGCGACATCTTCGCTCGACTTTGTGGCACGAAAAAAAAACCTAAGAAGTAAAATGGAACACGATGCACAAAGGAAGTTCTTCATTCTCAAGAGGAAACATTATTATGTCACTTTGTGCAATGGGAGAGCAAATGGCCGTTCCGGCAGGGCGCCATCAGCTCAATCTATTTCAATTAACCCGTTCTGGATGAAAGTAAAACGCATCTGTGCCTGCCCGTATTTGCTCAAACAGCTGACGATAGTGACGACGGGGAGGAAAATGAGATTGGAAAGTTTAAGTTTCGCATTAATTGTAATCAAGCGACGCAAACAGTCCAACTTTAATTAAATTGGAAAATTGAATTTGTCACTACTTTCGCCGGAGTCACCAGCACGGCAGGTCTTTGGGCGCGAGAATGTCGCTGCAGGCTTGTCAACTATAAATGTTTTTGTTTGTCGAGGAACGCTGTTGGGTAGGTCGGGAAACAGGTTGTAAACACGGCGGCACAAAGGCATAAAAAAATTTTCGTGTTGAACGAGCTTGTTAGTGGCGTTTTACACATCCTTCAGAGACGACGGCTGAAGAAGAAGGCGACATTACCTGCAAAGAGAAAACAGACAAGAGGTTAGTTCTCGTATTAGAGCGAATTTCTCTTTTGAATGCCATTAGGTCAGCCTCAGACGTGACAGCCAGAGTCAAAAACCCACTTTGAGTATCGACAGGAAGTCGGCAATCATCGTCATTACAATCACGTCTTCCCACTGGCATTTATTAATGATAATAATTACGAGCATAATTTCGTTCTGATGCGGCCAAAGCACCTCCAAACGTCTCTTTCTTCGTCGCGGCTGTCTCCAAACTTCATTCTCACACGTAAGCATTTCAAATTCGTTGACTTTTCTGGGAACTCGTAGAAGCAGCGGGAGTGACGTGCCTGCCTCGCATAGCGATCACTTCACACTCGACTGCACCACTTGCCAATCGATTGGCTGCTATTTCCGTCCGCAACCTTGTCCTTTTCCCGACGCGACGCCTCCTGGGACGCAAGGAAACTCACCAAGCCGCATGCAAACTCTTTCGATTAACGTGATTAATGCCAGAGACTGTGGCCGTAATTAGATCAATATTGGCTCGCTTCGCATGAGATGCATAAACAAACAAACTTGCTCGTCGGCCACTTTATACTTGGCTGAAATTCAATTTATATCGAAACTGGGGTAACAAAATATTCATACATGAGCGCTCGGCTCGGGTCTCCTTTCAGAATAAATTTCATCACAAAGTTATTTAATATTAAATTTAAATATGCGATCGGATAGAGGAACTTTCCGGCACCGGCGTACCTACTTATTTTTCATTAGTCCACTCGACATTACAAGATTTTAATCTTTACACGACTCGACTCTGGAACTTCCGTCTGTCAAAATTCTGGCCACAAAAACGAGTTAGCAGGTCGAACAGAGGTGAAATCGTCGGAAATTACACCCCACATTTCAATTTCAACAAGTTGTCATCGCCGATGAATGAGTGCTGTATCGAGATTTCAACAAATGGCCCAAGCCCACGTGCACCACATTTTGTCATCGATCCTTTGCGTGGACTGATGAGGGAAAATTTCAATGAGCCTTCATCGCTATGCATCGATATGGTGTTACGCCATCGACATTATTAATCAAAGAGCTCAATCAGTCGTTTCATCAGTGGCTTATTCACTCATGTGAGCGCATGTGAGAGACGCGAGCACAAGAATTGGGTAAAATACCTGTCAGGTTACGCCAACGTTGCAGTATCGAAGTCGATATCCACACTTGACATGTGTGTTATTGATGTTAGCCGTGCACTCTGTGACTAGGATGTGGGTCAAGACCAAAGGCCATCTCGCGAATTGAGCGTAACACTTGTTTTCCGCCTCGCTCCAATGTCTCGCGATGTCGGATGCTTAATTAAATTTTTGAATAATAAGCCCACGGACTGTTTGGTTTCGCGTGTTCCCCCTAATGGCTTTTCCAGCATCTCGGCACGCTTCAGCTCACAATGGACCGACTATCCCAAGCTCGTTGTGATCAAGAGCACAGAAGCCAGACAATTGATTTGTTTTGGATGATGCGGCGTGTGAACAACTTGATTACTTCTTGAGTAATTCGCAGCTAAAAGGTGACATAATTATTGCCTTGATGAGTTTTTAATGGAACCGAACGGTCTTTGTCTCTCTGCTGACGTCTTTCTAGAAATGAGGTAAAAATAGCGAGGGAAATTCAATCACCAGCCGTCCTTTCCACTCAGCTGGAGCCGTCGCGAGAAGGCTACCTGATGACCCACTTCCACATGCCATCCGTCAAGTGCGTGGGCAATCTCCGAATTCGCTTTAATTTTAGCCCGCTGTCAATTACCAGATCTATTTTTGGCACTCGTGACGCCGGAAGCACACCGCTTGACGCACACAAAGGATATATCTCTCTCAAGATTTGAAATCATCGAATCGAACATTTCTGTTCTCCGCTTCAGGCCTTTATTACACCCAGCATACCCCAAATTTGGTATCAACACCCACGCACAGCAACCGGTATGCAAATGGCAATCATGAATGTAATTATTACACTCGAGCAGAAGTGGCATTTCGACTCCAGTTTACAACCTGCTTCAAGTGTCGCGTATCCAAGTGCTTAAGTGCGTATTCATCAGTTTTGAAAAAAATGTCCGTCTGTCCGTCTATCCAAGTCGCAAAGGCTCAGAAACTACAAGAGCTAGAGACTTGCGGTTTTTTGCAAGATGTCTGTTATGGTGTTAAAGGTGGGTGAATTTTATTGGTTACCCAAAAACCACGTAGGGACGTAACCAGGGGGGTTTTCCCAAAATTTTAGTATGTTTTAGTCCATGTCAAATGTAGTAAATTATAGACAACATGTTTGCCCCTATCACTTAAAGGGGTGGGGTAAAAGGCCAGCGAAGGGGGTAAAATTTTAGCTGCTCTGATTGAGCTGAAGCTGAGCTGAGCTGAAAACAAGCAACTTTGTTCCATGATATGGTCTCAAAAACGCAAAATAACGAAGCTGGAGAGCTATGAGTTAAAACTCATGACCACTCCTGACGGACGTTTTGGGTGAGATTTCAAATTCATCCAATGAAGATGAAACTTTGGCAAGTGTAAGATGGCATTGAATCCAGCAAAAAATAGTTCTACTGTAAGTCTCTATGACCAAAGGGTGTGGAGCTGAGGGCCTCCAAAATTTGTATGGGCGAAAATTTCCTACCTCCTCGAAAACCTAGCAATTACCACTTCCAGGGACGGAGCTAGAGACCCCTCAAGTTTCTACAAAAACGGTTTTTGGACAGAAAATGTTCACTTTGACCCAACTTTGCAACTATGCCGACTTGAAAATGCACTCAAATGCGTTCGACCCCGACTAAGCTTTAAACATGTTTAAAAATAAGCCGCAAAAACTTCTTCCCAATTCCCATAATCGTCATTTTGTGCAAACAATCGTCGTGCGACGAAGATGTAGGTTACGGAATTGTCCGACAAACACGAGAACGGGGCAGAATGTGGGGAACTAGAAGAAGCTACACAAGGTAATAAGGTAATGGGGACAATGATGATGAGGCAAACACAATGGAAAGTGTAGTTACTGAAGACAACAAAATCATAATGATGATTACGCTGTCCCATTTCTTTCCCACCTGCCTTACTCGAGTAGCTGCTACTTTCATTGCCAGCATTCAGTGATTGCTTCGGCTCCACCGAGTGCTTAAAAGGTTGTAAAATATTAAGATCAAGGCAGCCTTATCTCGAACAAAATGGAAATGGGAACTTTATTGCGATTGATATTGCTGATTTCTCGACACCGCCTTGACAACCGTATGTCAATTCCCGTCACTCCATTCGGTGCAGCCTGGCCTCTGAATTTTCATATTTCATCAACTCCCCACGTCTCTAGACATCCTAAATAATCGTCGCAACACCTGTCTAGCTGTCTTCCGACGACTTTGCTCCACGCCAGACAATATGTAGACCACTTATGGTACTCAATTCGGCGCAACGTGCCTCCATCTGAGCTCCTTGAGAGCGGCTGACGGCGGATTTGATTAACAATCTCCTCTCCTTGCTCGCCTTTTATCTCGAGATGGAATTTGATACGCCTTGCATGCAGGTAATGTACCATAAAAGTGCATTAGCCTCAAAAGAGATGCCTTTACATCATCGCATCTGAGGAACCGAGACTGAGACTGAGCTGCATTAAATATTCACGTCTTGGCGTTCATCCTGCGGACCAGAAAAAACAAGTTTAAATTGGCCCTGGTGCGTTAAAAATTAACGGCACCGTCGGTTCACGACCCGTGTGATGTGTGTCAAGTCGAGCCCCGAATTGCGGTTTCAACGCGTGGACAATTTGGAGTCAGTGAGCGGAAAAACTAAGACACGACGGCTCTGCCTTCTGCTGTTAGATTCCAATCAGCGTTTTATTTTACCTAAGCGAAATCGAGATCACCGATTAGAGCCAGATTTCATTTCGAACTCTCTCGCATTCCGACACCATCGATGTCCCGGCGTGTCTTGAATTTTTAACTCCCGACCACTACGGGAGGCGCTCAGCTCAACTTTTTCATTTATTATGTATCACAAAAAGCATTTCCTTTTCCTGCAACGTCTCGATTTTCTTACCCTTTTAGCAAACAAATATTAAAACATCCTGTGGAATGGCTCCAGAAGGAAAAATTAAAGCAAATATACGACGGAAATAACTTTTTTTGCGACTGTCAAGGTCGTGTACCTTGATGAGGGTTGAGAGCGGCGATCAACAATGGGGAGGAGTGCAAAAAATGAGGCAGACCGACGAGAAAGTTTGTTTCACAAGTGATGACGATATTGGACGAGATAAGGAACTGGGAAAAACTTGGAGTCAGACGACGCGTCGATAAGGCATTACATCACATTCTGCGAGAATCAACAAAGAAATCGGCGAGCGCAAAAAACGAGAGTGGAAGATGCAAACTATGTACTATTATTGGAAGGAAACATAAATATTTATTGCCAGCGGCTCGGTCGGACGGCGAGAAGGAGGAAAGGATGGCTGTCTGGCAGCACTGGACTCCAACATGAGCTATGTCAACCCTACTTCTCTTCAGCGACTATCAGAAAAACGTTCTTCTTCACGTTCAGGCGAGCTCTTTTACTCTTCTGATTTTTGATACGATGCCGATGCCGATGCCGGGAGAGAAGACAACGATGAAGGAGACGAATATCTCGAGGCAGCGAATGGAGACATTTAACAATGATTTTCAATTAGGAGGGAATTCTGCTCTCTCGAAACGTCACAATAACGCAGCAGCGTGCCAGTGGAGCTGACGTTTGAACAAAGGCATTTATCCAAATTGTCAAGAGCAATTTATTTGGAGGCGGGCAGACCCGAGCCAACTAACCGAGAAAAGCTCCTCTAACAAGACCCTTTTTGCCACCACTTTTGCAAGACACACAATGTCTGCCAGACGGCCCTCGCCACGACCCACGAGAGAGAGAGATGGAAGAAAGCAAACAGATGGAGTCGCCAGCACCAAAAGACGAAGATTAAATACGCTCACGTCCCTCACATTTGTTCCTGCAATACCATTACGGCTGAGCTAAACGCTCCCCACCCGCTCGGTAGCTCTTACATGTGCGAGACTCGGAGCATTTTTAAGCTGCCAGGGGAAATTCGCGCATGTCTTAGCAGGTGGATAAATATTAAAACGGTTCCTTCTGACGCTGACGTGTTCTCCAAGGTACACTCGTGAAAATCGTGACCCAATTCCGTCAGATCACCTTTTTCGGAGTCCCAGCCGCGGAAAACTCGCCGATGCATTTTTAATCTCTCTCTCTTTTTTGCCAGCACCTCGCGTTTTTGCACTCCACCGAGCACATGTGTCATGATACTTTTTCTCACAACTGCATGGCATCATTGATTATCGCAAATAAGGTCGTTTAGCGTGTACTCGGTGCTTCTGATGCAACATTGATTGCTTAGTATGTAAATGGACCAGACAGCGAGGAAAAATGTTGTAACGGAATGTGATACGAGCACATTGCAGCATATCAAGATCACTCAATCGGATGGACTACATTTTCCTCTAATGCACCTGGACGCCGAAACCAGTCTTTGATGGGAAAGTCTCAGCGGATCTCAGCCTTGGAGCAGCCTTGTTTGGCTCGTAATCTGGCTTTTTTTCCGAATCGATATCAGCGACACGTTACGTAAACTGCCGCTGAGTCATGGCAGCGTGGCGTGGCCCCTTGTAAAACAGAAGAAATACGACCATAATAACATCACGAGTAACAACTTCTTAAGTATCATTTAAAAGTTCTACTTTTTCCCTCTCCGCTAATGCAGCATTAATTCACCTTATTACAACATTCTCTTTTGAAATATCATCTGTTGTTACTCTGCTAACCATCATCTTGATTCACGAGCGCGGGGCTTAACGAAAGCAATCATAATTTCTGTTTTCATTCTTTCACAATATGATAATTTGTTTTAAGTTGTGTGTAACGAGAGAACGAGGGAATCCCATGTCAATTAATGCTTTTCTCCGGCACGCTGCATAATTCATGCCTCCAAGCAGACCTCTCTTCCTCCAACTGACTCTGCGGCGGGCCACTTAGACGCAATTAACCTGTTTCAGACGAACTCTTTCCGTCACCACAGCTCGAGTTGCGTCCTACAAAAGCATCACCCAGCCTTCAACTCGCAATTTCAATTAAAAATGCGTTATAGCGATGAGCCCAAACGAGGCCTAAGCAGCCATAAAATACCAATTTTATCGCAATCCAAACACCGCGCCGAGGAGGTGTAAATCTACCATAATGTTCTTTTTCAACACTCTTGCCATCTTCGGGGTACTCGAAATAGGCGTGGATCGTGATTTCGTGCACGGAGGTCGCGCCGAATTTGAGCCCAGCTGAAGGCTCGGCGGTCAATGTCATCGCTACCTGATAGCGAGACAGGTTCTCGAGTTGCTGCCACGAACAATTGAGACTGTTACGCTACGGTACTTTGTAATCCAATATCGGCCCATTGTCTCGGCATTTTTAATTAAGTCTCTAAGTAACTCGGCTTGAATTATTTCAATCAAGAGACCGAACCAAAATGTACAGGCAAAACTAGGTCTTTATCAACTGATAGCAGAGACTGGAGTCGCTTTTAAATTAACTCAAAGTCCCCTGATTCCACTTTTATAGAGTAATCTAGTGCCAATAGAGTGTAAACAGAGCTAATCAATACTCTACATTATAAAACAACTTCCTCAAACGAACAGCATTAATCGAATTATTCACATTGCATGTCATGTTACTCGACAATTTCGAATTATTACAGTACATAATGTCTGTTGATATGAGTGTTTTTGCTTGAGACTCTCCGCCGCGCACCGAGCTCTGTTGCGTGCGGAGAAACAAACAAAAACAAATAGCAATAATACGAGTATCGACAGCCTACGATTTACGACTGGCAACATTCCGGGCATCGCGTCTGGTGACAACGAGGAATTCTCCTCCGGAGCCCACAAATCGGAGCTCCACTACTTTTCAGCTCCACTCGCTCTCATCGGTGTTTTATTGCATTCTTTCCGAGATTCGCTATCAGACACGATTTTGCCATATTTTACACTCTTACAAATTTTACGCTTTTTAATTTCACAACAACCCGCATGCATGTACGAGGCTCCCTCATGCCACTCATGTAGCTATCATGACACACTCTCGGAGATGCCTCGGCTGCGATAAGAGCACAATGTGTTGATGGATAAGCAACAAGCAGCACCTTGTTGAATCATCGTCGACGTCGTCTTCGTCCTTGGAGCTGAGAGATGTGCTCTGTGATGCCGAAAAACGAGCTAAATTGGCTCATTGCAGAGTTTCTCGGATTTTAGATTTAAGACAAATTGCAATTCAACATTATCCCCATTAATTTTATCCATCCAGAGCCCGCTCGAGAGGGGTCGTTTGTCGTGATTAATTCCGACGACAAAGGCAGCAATTTGGGTCATCGGGCCCGCTAAGTACACAAAGACCCATTAAATGTCCAGTTACCCTATTCAAACCTCTCATCCACTCGCGAAGAGGATCTCGTTGACAGTGGAAATATTGCAAGCGCGAGCCGGGCCCCATAAGCATGAAAAAGATGAAGAAATGAAAAGAACATTAATGTTCAAATAAAAGAAATAAATTACGAGTCGCTTCTAAAGGACTGGCGAAGTGTGGTGGGAGAGGAGGAACAAGTACACCGCGATAAGATGTGCCGAGAGAAACAGCTTTGTAAAAATTTTATGCCTTTTGATATGATGATTCACTCGGCTCCGGCTAACGAGCTCTCTCCCGCATTCTGTTGACTTTCTGTTACCGCTTTTTGTGCTTCGAGGCCTTCGAATTCCGCGCATTCTGACACCTTTATTTGCTCAGCAGAATTGCCGTGCTTCCAGGAAAGTGAATCACTCGCGGTTTCGTAAGCGACGAAAGACACCGCTAGAATGCTGCCGAAGAGGTCGCGCAGATCAGAGATTAGCCACAGTTGCACTTCCTGTCCACATTCCGCTTATCTTTCTCTCTTTCTATCGCCGTCATTATTGCTTTCGTAATTTAATTATCATTGTTTTGCGGGGCATTATAGAATTCCGGGAACAGCAAAACCCGCAAGAAGGCGCACACCAGCAATTAATATGCAAATCCAATTTTACTCTCCACTTCCAGCTAGAGCCAATACAGAAAAGCAATTTCCAACTTTTGCCTACTTTACATACTCCTGGATGAATTTTGGTTCAAGGCGATGGACGGAGAGAAGCGAGGTAGACACCAAATGAAGCGTGTATCGACTTACAAGAGGCAAAGTGGCGGTTTGAAACAAATTCTCCAGCAATTTTATTGAGTAGCTGCGAGGAGTTTCGAAACAGCATGCCTCGATCTTGCGAAAAGTGGCGAGTTCACAGGCCTCTCGGTGCACAAAAAAAAGTCAATGACAAGTACTGGGATTTCTCGCATACTTATGCCTCATTTCGAGCGATTCGGCAACCAATTAAATAGAAAGAAACGAAACAGAAGAGGCACAAATGCTGGCACGAGGTGAAAGACACAGAGAAAACGAGCAAAACAAACCCGCAATTTCACTTCATCAGTGCCAGCACTTGCTATCACCAATGTCGGTTCTCAGCACCTCAATTGATAGGTAAATGAACGAAAGCAGCGTCTCAATTGGAGTAGAAAAATCGATCCAAGGCCTCGCCGAAAAACCCAACAACCCGAGTCTAATCAGCCAACTTATGCGCCGCAATTAGCATGGACTCAATAAATTAGCGCTCTATGGACCGTTCGCTGACGGCCAATTGGTTGCCAATACACACATTTACTCCAAGTGCACGGGGCAGGACTATCAAGTTGCAGCTTGAAATTTCAAAATTACCACAATTTAATTAATTGGCTAAAGTGAATTAAATGTTTATGGCTACCGATAGACACAAACGCATTACGAGACATAATTAATGTACTTTACTAGCGAGTCCATGAATGAAAGCGCAATAAATAACGACCCTCTGACCGGTCTGGTTTCTGGCCCCGACTAACCTCCAAGTGTGCAACGGAGAGATTAGAGGTGCATCAACCCCACCAAGATTATCTCCATTCCATGCCATTTTTATTTTCTACACTAGACAGCGTTATTTAAAGCGTATTGTTTTGTTCTATGAATGGCGCTGGTGACGCAACAATGAACTTTTGTGCCCCGTTAAAGCAGGGTTTTGTTTGCAAATGCATTGTAATCCGTTAATTATTTCATGTAAGGCCGTCAAATTCCAGCCATCAGCCCCCCACGAGCCATTATCGGCAAATCAAGCGCGTATCCCGAAAATGCGCTCACGAATACCAGCAAAAACGCCGCGCTAACCGAGTTCGGGTGCAAGATATCCACAGCTGTTAATAATTGAGCATGTGTGCAACATGCATCCAGCGAAACTATGCACAATGCACTTACTCACACACAAATAATTTAAGATTTTCAATTTATAATCATCATACGGACTGCGGACGTATAGGGACTTAATCTAGAGAGATAACGAACATGCTATCTCGGGAACAACTTTGGATTTTCGGGAATAACTTTTATCCATTCAAATTTAAAATTTTTAAACTGTTTGAAGGAGGCTAAAAGTTACTTTTTCAAAACAGGCAAAGTCCAAAGTTGAGAGTGGAGAAGTGGAGAAATTTTTTTGAAAAACTAATAAAAACCATCATGTGTGTAGCGTCACGCTCATTTAATTTTTCTGTAACCAACAACCCAAAACCCAAGATTATGGTATTTTTTAAAGGGAAATTTAGTCAGCTTTCCATTGTGGTATTTTTGATTTTCCTGGGACATCTGGTTGAATTAGAATTTAACTTTAAGTGCATTCAAGCTTTTTTTTCTTAATTTTCACCAAGAAGACGAGTAATGAAAAACCCAACCCGATGTTATTCTAGTGCCTTTTGATCCAGCTGACATTTGAAGTCCCACTTTTAGATATTCAGAAACAACAGGAGTAAGTCTGAGGCCGTTGATCCTCTAGTCTATCCTCTAACACCGCTGAGGACCGAGCTCTGGTGGGATCAGAAAACACAACACTCGACGGAGGGATTTAAAATTGTATGAGCCGTATTATTATTTTATTGCACTGCTTCTGGCATGTCGCATACATGCAGCTCGCCAGCCCCCACAAAATATGCCGCCTCGGACCGTAAATGCATTCAATTCATGGTTGCAGCGCGTGTAAATATGTGTTTGATGCTGTTGTGATGTGATTGTGTTGTACATTTTAACTGATTTTGTTTGTTTCTG